>CM075197.1:15665517-16363017 GCA_037577475.1 Chaunax sp. Z400
CCACATTGAAGATACACCAATTCCATTGGTGTCAGAACTGCCAGTCAAGAGCCTAGGGCGACTGTACAACGCGAGCCTGAAAGACTCAGACCAGAGTGATCAGCTCAAGGAAGAAACCATCAAAGGCCTTGCCAGCATAGACAAGACCTTGCTTCCTGGCAAGTTGAAACTGTGGTGCCTGCAGTTTGGTTTGTTCCCCCGCCTGATGTGGCCGCTGACAGTTTATGAGATCCCCATGACTAAAGTCGAGAAGCTGGAGAGAACAGTCAGTTCATACATCAAGAAGTGGCTTGGCCTCCCACGTTGCCTCAGCAACATCGGCTTGTATGGACACGGTGCCCTGAAACTGCCTGTCTCTAGCCTCACAGAGGAATACAAATGTACCAAGGTGAGGCTGAACATGACCCTGACTGAGTCGCAAGATGACGTGATCCGAGCGGCTGCTCCCAGAGTGGCAACTGGGAGGAAATGGATCCCATCAGAGGCCGTACAGCAAGCAAAATCTGCTCTCAGGCATGGAGATATTGTAGGGCAGGTGCAGCATGGAAGAGGTGGGTTAGGACTCGGAACAAGTCGACCCACATGGCACAAGGCAACACCAACTCAGAGGAGAAAGCTGGTAGTGGCTCAGATTCGGCAGCAGGAGGAAGCAGACAGATGCGCAATGGCAGTCGCACAGTCCAAACAGGGCCAGTGGACTAGCTGGGAAAACCTGGAGCATCGCAAGCTCACATGGAGGGATCTTTGGGAAATGGAAGGAAGCCAAATCAGCTTCATCATCAGAGCCACCTATGATGTTCTTCCCACGCCCAAGAACCTAAACCAGTGGGTTGGAGAAGATCCTTCTTGTGCGCTCTGTCAAACCCCTGCAACCCTGAGGCATATTCTCACCGGCTGCAAAACCAGTTTGTCCCAAGGCCGCTACACCTGGAGACATAACCAGGTCCTAAGACAACTGGCGATCACCCTGGAAGGAAGGAGAACCACCAACAATGCCCTCCCTCCCCCAGTGCCTAGACACTTAAGAACCACCCCTTTCCTAAGAGCAGGTCAACTCCCAGCAAAACCATCTGCAAGAGTAGAGGCAACCCTTCTGGACTCTGCCCGAGACTGGAGGATGCAGGTTGACCTAGACCAGAAACTCATCTTTCCGCCTGAAATTGTTACAACTAACCTCAGGCCAGACCTGGTCATGTGGTCAACCTCTCAGAAGTCTGTGTTCGTTGTAGAACTAACTGTACCATGGGAGGCAGCAGTTGGTGAAGCATACGAACGCAAACGACTGAAGTACACGGACATAGCAGCCGAGGCAGAACAACGCGACTGGCGTGCCCAGGTGCTTCCAGTGGAGGTGGGGTGTAGAGGTTTTGTTGCCACTTCCACAACCAAGCTTCTTAAGGGAATGGGAGTGCGAGGGCAGGCCTTCCGACGAGCCATCAAGTCACTGTCAGAGGCTGCCGAACGAAGCAGCAGATGGCTATGGATCAAGAGAAAGGACCCCAACTGGGCTGCAAAATGACCATTTGACCAGTTGTGACAGGAATTAAGAGTTCTGGAACTGGGACCAGGGCACGGGGTGCGTTGATCATGAACTGAGATCAAAGGTACTTGTCAATTAGAAAATGCATAAATTCCTGGTTGCTACGAGCTACAATCTCTGAGAGAGCTACTACCAGCATGTAAAATCTAGTCCTACAAGTTCACGCAACCATGGGACACACACCCAGGATTGATCACCCTGGGGTGGGCCTCCCTCAGCGGAGGGTGTATTGTGATAAATGGCCGAAACACCCGGTGATGCTGGGGTCCACAACTGATGATGTCTCCCAGTGGTAAAGTGAAAGGATGGTAAATTGAAAAGAAGTCCCCAGTAAAGTTTCTACCTCCACCACACTCAATAACCTAAGTGCTGAAAAATCTAAGGGATTATAATATCTAGTCCTATGAGCTCAACTTCCATGTTCTGTGTTAAGTTTCTCACTTCCTGGGCACTGCTTCAAAACGCCCTCTTTCTGCCGGGATGACTTCCGGTTGCACGCTGTGAGAGAGCTGAACGCCGTCCACGCTGCTTCTTCAAACAATTCATCGTTGAAATTTAAAAATCCTCTAAGTTAACATTACTACGGAAAATACTAATCTCCTGTCTCTCCTATGCCGTGTAAACTGCGCAGATGAACAATGGACCCCGAATCACTTGGGAAAATGATCAGAGACATCGTGCGAGAGGAAATCTCAGCTGCGTTTGTAACAAGCTGAAGCCGATACACGAGGAACTTTGTAAATTGGATTTTACAATGAGAACATGTAACTCAAAAGTGCATGACTTAGAAAACTCGGCTAATCTAATGGAAGATCGTATGTCCACATTGGAAACTAATTATACGAACCTGTTGGCTGAGAATGAGGCATTAAAAGTGAAAACAGAACTACTCGAAAATCATAGCAGGAAATTCAATCTCCGCATAATTGGTTTAAAACAAGGAATAGAGGCCGACAACCCAACATCCTATGTTACCAAACTTCTGTATGAAGTGTTCGGGGAAGAGAAATTGGGGTCATCCCCACTTTTGAGTATCGCTCATCGTACTGGAGCAGCCACCCAAGACGGGCACCGCTGCATGATCGCCCGTCTGCACAGCTTCGACGTGAGACGCACCATCCAGCGCTTGGTAGGAGCAGCAGGAGGAAAACTGAATTACAGAGGTCAAAGAATTCGTATATTCCCCGATATTTCCACAGAGCTGCGCAAACAACAGGCACAGTTCAACGACATCAGGGCGCTGCTACGCTCAGCAAATCTGAGATATGGAATTATTCACCCTGCCAAACTGCTGATAACGTTTAAAGATAAAACATTCTCCTTCACTGGAGCAGCAGAGGCGATGGATTTCTTCGAGCAACAGGTGAAACCCTCTCTTGATTCTTCCATCTCCTCTACGAACTGAAAAGATATTGAATGGATTCGTGGAAACTTACAATCAGCAATTTGTCTGGTAAATATTCAGGAATGATAGGTTCCAGTTGAATTGTCCCAGTTCTTCCTTCTTTCCTTTTTTCTTTTCCCATTGTTGAGAGTACTGGAATATGTTACAGGCCTACTGAAATACCCTAATATATTAAGATGATTGTAGGTTGATTTTTTTTTCTTTTTCTCTCTCTCTCTCTTTTCATGTAGTGGGTTAGTTTAAATGTTTTTTCTTCATTTTTCTTTCCTCCCAACATGAAGGGATGTTTTGATGAATATGGCTGAATTGGGGCGGTTTCAGAGGGTTTTTAAAAAAGTATATGTATATATATACATATACATATATATATTCTTTATATTATTTCAAAAGAAGCAGCAGGGAAGCGTTTACTCTCTCTCTTTTATTTCAAAAGTGTGTCATCGCTTCGCAGAGAAGATGCGGGGTAAACGGAGTCGTAACAATAGGACAAATCATACTTATCGGATTCTAATGGTTTTTGTCACAGCGTATTTGTCCTATTTGGGGTCACGTGGGTGGGAGCTGCCAGGTTGGGGATATCATTGGGATGGGAGTTTGAATGGGAGGGAATGGATTAAGGGGTTAAAGACCCAGGTTCTGTTTTGTTTTAAAACATTACTTTCACCCCTTGGGTGTTTGTTTCATATAATGTTTTCTTTTTGTTTATGTTGCTTGATTATTCACTGTGTATATATTATCATTTTGACAGACTTATGGTAAGGTTGTCAGTTCTTTCATGGAATGTACAGGGTATTAATGACGTTAAAAAAACGCTACAGCTGTTTGGAAATTCTAAAGAAAAAGAATATAGACGTGGCATTATTACAGGAAACCCACATGTTACAGCAAGATACTAATAAACTAAATAATGCTGTCTTTAAGGTAGCAGCACACTCTTCTGCTAACAATAAAACAAAAGGAGTAACTATTTTGTTTCGTTCAAATGTTAAAATAAATATTATTAAAAAAGGACAGGACAAAGAGGGAAGGATCGTCTATGTGAAAACTTTAATAAACAATGTTAAAGTGGCATTTATTTCGGCGTATGCCCCAAATTCATATGACAGTTTATTTTTCTCTTGTTTATGTGCAATTATTAACGAAATGAGTGAGTTTAAAATTATTATAGGAGGTGATTTCAATACGGTAATTGATATAGACAAAGATAAAACCTCCAAAAGTAAAAATACCCTCTTAAGCACCCGTGCTCTGAAAAATTTAATATCAGATTACTCACTATTAGATATATGGCGTACACATAATCCGGACAAGAGAGACTTTACATTTTACTCCGGTAGGCATAAATCGTTCTCAAGGATAGATTATATATTAATGTCCACTGTAATGTCAAACATGATCTTAAAGGCAGATATAGTGTACATGTCACTCTCAGATCACCATGCTAACTTATGTACTCTATTACTTAACAAAATTCCAAATCGCGCAACTCGCTGGAAATTTAACACGTCCCTTCTGCAAAACACTACTTATTGTGGTCAATTTAGAGAAGCTTTAAAGGAATTTTTAGACATCAATAAAAATTCAGTCTCAGACGTTCGAATCTTATGGGACGCTATTAAAGGATTTATAAGAAATAACTCAATATCTTTTGCGTCTGGCCAAAACAGAGAACAGTTAAAGGAAATCAATAGCTTGGAGTGTATCTTAGCATCACTAATCCGACAACATGATCATTTCTCAGTGGATCGACAGAAAGAAATATCCCTGGTTAAGGTTAAGTTAAATGGAATCCTTGGAAAAAGGTCCGAGTTTTTAATTCATAGAACACGACAATCACATTACCTTGATGGGAGTAAACCCAGTTTTCTTCTTGCAAGCAAATTGCGTAATAATGACCGTCTGGCGGATATTCATTCAATCCAGGCAGGGGATGGTTCCCTCTTACATGATCCTTCATTAATTAATCAGCAATTCAAAAGTTTCTATAAAAAACTATATCAGAGTGAAATAAGCGGTAATACAGAAACCATTAGTTCTTTTGTTAAGGACTTAGCCTTGCCAAGTCTGTCAGGTGATGATATAAATATTCTAGATTCTACAATAACGTTAGATGAATTATTTGAATCACTGAAATTAATGAAGAAAGGTAAATCTCCTGGATTGGATGGCATCCCTCCAGAGTTGTATCTTACATTCTGGCAAGACCTTGGCCCATCAATGCTCGATATGTTCCTCACAGCTATTCAGGAGGGTTCCTTTAATAGAGATGTCAATGCAGCTATTATATCACTCCTATGTAAACCAGACAAAGATCCCACAGTCTGTACAAGCTATAGACCAATATCACTGCTGAATTCAGATATAAAATTGTTTGCCAAAACTCTAGCCCACAGATTAGGACCAATTATGCCTAAATTAGTTCACATAGATCAAACTGGTTTTATGAAAAATAGATTAGCAGCTGACAATGTTAGAAGATTGTTGCATATAATTTTTTCTTCTTGTAAGTCAACTTCTTTGCCTGCTGTAATATCTATTGATGCAGAAAAGGCTTTTGATAGGCTGGAATGGGACTTTCTCTGGTTCACTTTAAATCACATGGGATTTGGGAAACATTTTCTAAATATGTTGAATATTCTTTATAATAATGCCTGTGCTCAAGTACTAACTGGAAACTATCTTTCATTCTCATCACAGATGGGGACGACAGGGAATACAGAGGACTGACGCAGGACTTTGTGGACTGGTGCCAGCGGAACCAACTCCAGATCAACGCGGGGAAAACCAAGGAACTGGTGGTTGATTTCCGCAGGCACACACACTCCCCTCCGGACCCAGTGAACATTCAGGGAACAGACATTGAGATGGTGACATCTTACAAGTACCTGGGTGTTCACTTGAACAATAAACTGGACTGGACAGACAATACCACCGCACTTTATAGGAAAGGCCAGAGCAGACTCTATCTGCTCAGGAGACTGAGGTCCTTTGGAGTGCAGGGAGCACTCCTTAAGACATTTTACGACACCGTGGTGGCATCAGCCATTTTTTATGGTGTGGTCTGCTGGGGCAGCGGCATCTCAGTGTTGGATAGGAAAAGACTCGATAAACTGATAAGGAAGGCCAGCTCTGTCCTGGGATGCCCCCTGGACCCAGTGGAGGTGGTGGGAGGAAGGAGGATGACAACTAAGCTGTCATCCATAATGGACAATCACTCCCACCCGATGCGGGACCAAGTAACAGCACTGGAGAGCTCCTTCAGCGACAGGTTGCTTCACCCAAAGTGCGTGAAGGAGCGCTTTCGCAAGTCTTTCCTTCCTGCAGCAGTTAGACTGTACAATCAGCACTGCTCCCAGTAGACCTAACTATTTGTAGTACTTGTGTGAAATACTGAGACACTTTGCAATAGTATTTTTATTGTGAAATATTCTTTAGACACTTTACCCCCGTCCTTTATTGTGTTGGATTTTTTTTATTTTATTTTTTTATATTATTTCCCCTCCTCCTGCTGTGTTTTTCGTACACTGTGCTGCTGCAATAATGTAAATTTCCCCACTGTGGGACTAATAAAGGGATATCTTATCTTATCTTATCTTATCTTATCTTATCTTCATCTCAATTTCCAGTTTGTAGAGGAACACGTCAAGGATGCCCCCCCTCTCCACTGTTATTTGCTTTATCATTAGAGCCTTTAGCTCAAAAAATTCGTCAGTCTCAGGATATAACCTCCATTACTGTGGGGAATATACATAACTCTATCTCGTTATATGCAGATGACATCTTATTATATCTTGGTAATGTAATATCTGATTTACCAAAAGTTATGGACATTTTTACTCTCTTTAGCTCTTTTTCAGGCTACAAAATAAATCCGGAGAAATGTGCTCTTCTGCCTCTAAGTACTCTATCGGATTATTCAGGACTGCAAACAGAAATTCCTAAAGTATCTTCCTTTAAATACCTAGGTATTCACATATTTTCAACTATTGAGAAAATTACGAATGCTAATTATAAAAGGCTACGCAACTCCATTTGTAAAGACTTGGACAGGTGGTTTAATCAAAAGCTATCGCTCTGTAGTCGTATATCAATTATTAATATGAACATATTACCAAAAATTAATTTCATAACTAGTATGCTTCCACTACCCACACCTCCCCACTACTGGAGCAGGATACAGGGACTAGTATCTAAATTCATGTGGAAAGGGGAACGTCCAAGGCTCAATAATAAAATTCTTTGTCAGAGCAAACAATTAGGAGGATTTGGCCTCCCTAATTTTGAGCTGTATTATTTATCCTTTATGCTTCGCCCCCTTGAGAAGTGGCTTTTACAGGAAGGAAATACACCTTGGCTACTCATTGAACGCAACATAGTCGCTCCTTACAATTTGAATGAAATTTTGTTCTGTGGTCTGTCTTTTAAGCATTGCCGGGAAAAGTTTGGTCCAATTATAACTCATTCCATTCAAATATGGCAACAGGCATGTAACTTGGCAGATTTGAATGTGAAATGGCATACACTTTCACCAATTTTCCATAATAAATCACTTTGTTTGGAGGGAAAACCATTGAAATTTCAATCCTGGTCTCAATGCGGCATTCGTAAACTTTCTCATATTATCAATGACAAAGGTCTAAGATCATTTGAAGATCTTAGGAATAGTTATAATATACCAACAAATTCCTTTTTCTTTTATTTACAGCTAAGATCAGTTATTCAAGCTCAGGGAGTTCCTTGGAAAAACTCTCTTCCCATACATCCTCTCTTTAATTTTATAACCACTAAACCCAAATGTGTAGGCTTTGTGTCCAACATGTACAAAAGGCTCCAAGAATTCACTTGTCCATTTTTGGGTGTGACCAAGGTCTGGAATGTGGATTTAAAGAAATGGGAGGAATCGATTAATTGGAAAAGAATCTGGGAAAATGTGTCTCTTTCATCTAGAAATTGTAATTATCAAATGATTAATTTTAAATTTATTCATAGATTTTATTTGACTCCCAGGAAACGTTTTCAACTCCAGCTTTGTCCCACACCAATCTGTAAGCTATGTTATAAAAATGAAGTAGGAACCTACTTGCATATGATGTGGGATTGTCCAGAGGTGAAACATTTTTGGTCCAGAGTTGCACATGTTTTATCTGAGGTAGTAGGAGTTATTATTCCCTGCTTGCCTAATGTTTTACTTTTGAATGATGATACGGCAATCAGTATTAATACGTCGGAGAAAAGATGTCTACTCTTAGGTCTAACTGCCGCAAAAAAATTCTTAGTACTAAGATGGAAGCCCCCACATGAACTTTCAGTTTCTAAGTGGATTCTGTTATTGTTAGATATTGTATCTCTGGAACTTTCTATTGCTCGAGTCAATGGTGCCAAGGGAAATACAGTGGACACCTTGTCCAAGGCATTGGAAAAAATTAAATCAGCATTATTATGAAAAGTATTGTAATTTTTTTTTTTTCCTTCTCTCTATTTATTTTTTTCTTTCTTTCTTTTGAGTGTTGTGCGTGTGTGTGTGTGTGTAGGGGGGGGTTCCTAGCAGCAGGGGGGGTTATAAGTCGATACAAAGGAGTACCATGCCTGCAAATTTGTGTTGAAAATGATTAATATTCATGATGTCATGGGAAACTGTCCTTCTTTGTTTTGACAAATAAAAACTTGATCACAAAAAAAGTTTCTCACTTCCTGTCCTATTGTCTTGTGATCTGTTTTATCCCCTTTGGTTCCTCTGTCTATGTTTCAGTCTTCCATGTCTGTAAATCTAGTTTGCTCTTTTTCCCTGTGTTTGTTTGCTCTGTCTTCTTAGTTTATGATTAGTCTATCCTCCATGTTTTCCTCTGCTTTTTCCCTCCAGTGTGTGATTGTCCGATCGTCTCCACCTGTGTTGATTGTCTCCTCCTCCCTGCGCCACCTGTTCCCCATCTCCTCTCGTACTCTGTGTATTTAAGTCTGTTTGGTTCTGTTCTTCGTGTCAGTTCGTCACTATGCTTCATCAATGTCGGATCAATTCTTCATTAAGGCTTCGTCATGTTTCGTTTCCCATCCCAGTGCTCCCAGTGCTCTTCTGTAAGTTTGCTTTCTGTTTGGATTCTGGTTTTTTCCTGTGTTCCTGCTTTTTGCCTTTGTTAGATTGGATTATTTTGTGTTAAATAAATCCATTAACTGCATCTGGGTCCTGCTACTGCTGAACCCTAACAAACAGCATGATGGCTGTTTTGTCAGCTGCACAACTGATGATGCAGCAATGAAAGTTTCTTCTTTATATATTTATTCAAAATGACAGATTTGATGAAGCAAAATAAAACGATAAAAGACCTACCATAACTGAGAAGGGACATAAGTGAAAGTCCTTAATTTCACTTATGTAACTGTGAACAAGGTGACACTAGAGAGGGAAAGTTTTGTTGTTCGACAACTCTTCTTTCACTTTTGGTTCACAAAGTGCACGCTGACATGGGCGGGTTTGTTTACATTAGGTTCTGAACTGAAATCTTTAAAAAAAAATGCAACCATAGCACCTTGACAGCTCTGTCCCACTTGAAGAGAGTGCAAGCTAAAGACCAAAGGGTATTTTATCTTTGCTGCATCATTCATCTGCTTTTATTGTACTACTTTTATGTATTTGTGGTTGGAATAATTGTTCCCAGGAGCAGGATGTAGCCTTTCCCTTTAAACAAAGCCTGAGAAAGATGTGTTAAAATTTTTCACGATCCCTTGGAGATAAATTCTACTGACTTTGAACATCTTCTGATTTTGTCTTCTCACTGATGCAGTGAAATATCTCGATGAATGGGCACCACATTTTAGACCAA
Organism: Chaunax sp. Z400; assembly: GCA_037577475.1. Lineage (NCBI taxonomy): Eukaryota > Metazoa > Chordata > Actinopteri > Lophiiformes > Chaunacidae > Chaunax > Chaunax sp. Z400. Next base: position 15,675,281 of record CM075197.1, read on the forward strand.
CATTCATGGTTTTCAGATAATGAATCTTGGTAAATTTGGTGATCTTAATCTTTCCTCTGGTGCCACCATGATAATTCTTTGTGAATCTCTCAACTATGGGATGTATCAAATGAGATTTGTTGCAGTGACAGTTTCCCCAGAGGATACATTAAATCGTGATAACATTGATAGTCTGACCATTCATTCAGCGCTATCATCAGGTCACACTTTCCTTTAGTTGAACACTGGTGCATGACTAAATACATGTACTTAGCATATTAGCATGTTCAGTGTGAGTATGTTAGCATGATGATGTGTGTACTTAACTACTAAGTACTACTGCTCTGCAGCCTCAGAGGTACTAGCATGGCTGTTATTTCTCAATCTTGTTTGTCCTTTATTAATTAAACATAAGGATTAAACATTTACAAACATTTACAGGAAGGATAGCAAGAACATGCACTCAATGAGTCAGACAGTAAGAAATGAAAATGAGGTTCACATCCGCTTGTATATGTAGATGACTTTATGGCAGCACGGACAGCGATGCTCGACATCTTGGCAGGAATCAATACAGAATGGGATACAGCAGCAAAAGAAACACCTGCCAGAGGAAACAAAATAAATGATAAATTTCCACTTTTGTATGTCAATTTTTCACCTGTAGTTTCAGATTTACAGTTCATAATCTCTCTCTCTATATTCCCACAACATAGAAAGTAGATATGCAGCAAGTTTCTACTCAAAGGGTCGTTTTTACCCAAAGATGGCGAGTCCAGCACAGATGGCCCAAGTCATCAGTCCTGCTGTGTGCTCTGTATTGGTGATCACTGACTGCTGGCAGTGGGGACACACGGTTTGTCCTGGGACGTCATGTAGCGTGGGTGTCACCACCACGTGAGTCACTGAGGATGAATAAATGCACAACAGATAAAGAAAAAGACATGTGTCCTTATTCACTTGTGAAAGCTTAAAGTGAGTCCAATCACAGCCCTTACATTGAAAACAGGATGAAATTTGGCAGAAAATGTTTGTTTTTTTCCCCCATAAACATTACATTTTCTGGTTTCAGCTCCATAAACCCCTATTCATTTTGGATTACCTCGTGAGCACCCCACAAAACCCACAAGTTCTGAGAGTGGACTATCTCTATACTACTGGAGTATCTCTGATCCAATGCTCCAGTTTCTCACAGCAGTATTTGATCACTGCATTGACACAACAAGACCAGCAGAGGTCGTACAACAACTGTAATTTGATAAGGAGATAGTCCTCGGTTTGTGCCTTGCTACGGTCCATTTCCTGTACTTTACTTACAGGATACTTAGGCATCCAAACATGAAGGATTTTGTAGTAAAGGACAGCTAAGATTGTTCTCATTGTATAGAATAAAACTCCCATAGATCGTCTGACCGTAACACAAAAACACCTCAAATTTTATATCAAAGTAAAAGTGACAATTCATCCTTTAGGTGAGAATTACACAGTTCTTATGAGATGCATTAAGTGTGATGTGCATTTCTTAGATGTGAAGTCCACGTGAAGAAGTCGTACACTCGTGTTAGAAATCTTGTTACAAACAGTGCTTCAAATGTGTCTGTATACCACCAACAAACGCTGAACAATAGCTTCTTATTATGCACAGAGGCAACAGATGCACTATTCTTCAGTTCCATTTGGTAGAAGATCAAATACCTCACCCACTGACACTGTGCAGAGGCAGTCCTTATTTCACAAACTGGATGGGAAACACCTGTTTAAATGTGCTTTTAATGTTTAAGTGTGATGTAATTTGTTATTTGTTGCTGTCATTTGAGTTGTTTAGTTGGGGAAGCAGCTTCCTAAAAAGACAGATGACACCCTTCACTAAGAAGCCATGGGCAGTCCGTGATGCCAGCGATCAACTTAAACCTGAAAACCCCAAAAAAAGAGAGAGAGAAAAAAAATGCTAAAATGCAAACTGGTGGAAGTTCCTCTCTACTCATTTCTGACAAAAGATCAAATGACCTGGAAGTAATATTATACTTGTCCAACAGGCTCTGAAGTGCTTTGAACAGGGGTGAAGGCTGGAAATGATAGCATGGTGTCGGTGGAGCATATTCACACTCAATGGATTTAAAAAGACACCAATCATTTTTGGCCCCATTCGAGACCAACTTGAGTGTGAAAACACATCCGATATGATGACATCCTGAGGTTATGCCAGTCCATGAGGAGCAAGATTACAAGTGTAATCAATGTTGATGGGGGACACGCTGATTACTGATGTACAAATGTTGTTTACTCCAGTTTTGTCACCTGAGAAGTTTATGGTGATTTCGTTTTTGATGTGTCTCTTGATTAAATGAAGTTAATAAGGAACAGGTTGTTATTTTCATATGACACAAACTGCCTAAGCAAATTTGCTAGTAAAGACATCGGTGCCTTTTTAAATCCCTGAATAAGTAACATTTCATATAATACATATAGTTGTGGTGGAATGTTTTGTGACATTTATCTGCTGTGTTTTCCCCATCACACGCAAATCTGCCCTCCCTCTCACTGCTTCTGTCTCCATCTTCTATCTCCTGTGTTATATTTTTAACTTATGTCATAGTGATGTCCCAAAATGCTGAGTCACTTCACCTGCCGTTCTTTCAGTCAGGGATTTGAACGCGACTTCATTATCTGACGCAATAAGCGAGATGACAGGTTTTAGGTGTGTTTGATAAGGAGGTGGTCAAGTTTTGTCTGTTTAACGATGCCTTTGCTGGATTAGTGATTTAAAAAAAAAAAAAGTCCCATTCTGGGATGAGTAAAACATCGATATGCCACTGAGCAGACACACAGCTAACACAAAGAGAGGGTTATTTCAGCCTGACGTTAGCCATGATGACACTGCGTTGTTTACATCTTGAGCACCATGGCAGGACGCGCGGGATGCTTCTGGGCCACGTGTATGGGTTAATTCACCACACGGGACGTCTTCATTCATCAAAGGTTGCTGGCGACCATCCCAGTATATGTTCTCTCCCAGCTCAATTCAACTCACCTCCTCTGCGTGTTTCCTCAGCGCTTTCTCCCGCTCGTACTGGGTGATGAGCTGCTCGTTGTCCTCTTTCAGCAGCTCCAGCTCCACTTCATGCTCCTGGTTCTCAGCGAACACCGAGTCCAGGTTCTCCAGGACGGCCACAACAAGCGGCATCAGCTCTTTCACCACGTCCTCGTCGTATTTGCCGATGAGCCTCTCAAACTCGCGGTAGATGGAGTTGGCCAGGCCCGACACCCGCTCAGACATCATCGCTGATGTCCCCGGGTCGTCCTGGTACACAACCCCGTCTTCCAGCTCCATTTTAGTCCTCTCCCTTTCAGCAAACAGGACTAATGCGGGTTGTTGCGGTATACCCCGCCACTATGAACACCGTTGTCTGCTTAATGGAAATCAGCGTTTCGTTAAATAAACGTGGACACTGAAGACATTACGAATGGACTATTGCGATGCAATAACGACTACGTGGTTATTCTTCCTCCTTTTCCCTCACTTGTCCCATGATGCATTCAATAGCTATTCCAAAACTCCTAATTTCCCAATTCACTGAAGGACCGAAATCACACGGGTTATTAAGCAGACATTAAGTCTCTAAATGTACAGTATTATCTTTTGAGAATTAACCATTCAAAAATATCATAAACAGCACGATAACGTCGGTGTGTTTATATATTGCAGTTTTATTTTTTTGCGTTCACGCACACAAAATCATATATCGAGGAGCATAATGCAGTTGAATTCTAGCGCTTTTATATGCGATTCGTGTCTGACAACTTGCTTGGAGACTGTTGCCTAACTTCTCTGCGCCAAATGACTTGTGAGTGCTAAACCAAAAAAAAAAAAATACACAGCAGAAATACGGAATGCACATCTATTATTTAATGTACGCTACCTGGAAGTGTATTAATGCTTTAACACAGATTGTCACGTAAATCTTTTCACCTTTGCAGTGATAAAGAAAGGAACTTTCCTGTCCTATTGGTAACATTGGTTTTTCTTCCAGGTTATTACGACATTCCCGATAGTTATGAAGGCACCATCACAACAGCTGAGATGTTGCCCAGGTCACGTGACGACGTCTCGTCATGCTAATAGTGTGAGAATATTTTCACACTGTGCGTATTGAATTATTCTAAAGTGCGTGTCATGAAATAGATATATGCCATTTAATCCAAGACTCATATGGGCCACTTGCATCCTGAAGTTTAGCATATCTTTATTATGCCGTATATTCCCCCTTCATTGACAACTACCACCAATTGCACTCTACCGGCCCACTACTGGACAAACAAAATATTACCCATGCAATCTTTTTTTTTACTTGTTTATGTCTCACCACAAGAGGTCACTTCACACCACAGTTTAGTTTTGGGGTTTCTGCTAGAAGTGCTGTTTGGTTCCCGGTGTATTAATAATCTTAAAAGAAAAAAAAGATTTTATGAAAACGCAATTTTCTAAAGAAATATTTTCTTCTCACTTTTTATGATTTCATTAATTGTTCCTACCTCACACTAACATTTAAATGTCTCAACTATGTACCTCCACCTATTTTGTGCATTTTTAAATTAGACTTCATTATTCTGCCACTAACACCCAAACCAAAAGGACACTGTAGAATTAGACAATTGAAACCTTCCTTTGCACAAGCTGCATTTTAATGAAAGGTGAATTTCACAGCAGATTCTAAATTATAAAGCCTTTTATTTAACCGTGAAGCCTTCCATAAAACTAATTAAAACTTGGTTAGAACGAATTACATAAAGTAGTCATTATCTGTGCACTTGAGATGTTCTGCTTTTTTTTTATCTTTACCTAATAAAAGAAAAATTGAAGTAGTCTGATAACATAAGGTATTTGTCATAAAACATAATTATAGTAAGAATGAAAGACAATGTAGCAAGGCTTGGTTAACTCCTACCTACATATATCCAATAAAATGCAAAGCTATATTTGAAGTACAATCATACTTTATTTAGAAAGGCAAAATACAGAACACATTATATGATGAGGCTCATCTGAAGAGGACATATGCCCTCGACTGCCACAAAAATTGCGCGAATCCCCAATGACTATATTACCTGTCATTTGGTGATCGGGGGAATAATAATATACAGGACGTACTTTATGCATCACATGTCTGAAACATCAGAGGCAATATTATATTGTCCGCATTATATTTACGATAAGCATTTCTGTCCCAACCTGTCTTTTGTCTCACTGTGATAAAGCAAGATCTTGTATGTGTGTGTCTACGGCCGGTTGACAAAGTCTTCGAGATGGTTAATCACGTGCTTCATTACGCTCAGTATCAGTGAGTCAATATCGTCATTTGTGTCGATCTCGGAGTGGTAGTTCTTCACAGGAAAGATGCGGTTCATTGGCAAACCCACTAACAAACTCAACTCCTCCATCTAAATTTGAAATATAAGAAAAGATATCAAAGTGCTGAACAAAGAAGATTTTTTTCTGTGTTCAAATAATAAAATGTAAACTTAAATTATATTCCAACTTAAATAAGGACTCTGTACAAACTCATAAAGTTACTATTAGAAACCTACCTTCGTCTTCAGGTACACACTCTTATACACATTCCTTATGTTTTTTGCCACCTTCGGACAGGCTTCATCAATTTTGGTGAGAATAGCCAGTTGGGGTATCCCTGCAGAGTCAGAGTCAATCAAGACAAGGTTTGTCAGGTTATGTGATTCATCAATGAAACACAATCACTAAACTAAACCCTTACCCATATTTCTGGCTTCAAGTCTGACAGTTCTTATCCTTTCTCTACATTCATCATTCAGTAGAATCTGAGCGTTGGCAGAGATGACAAAAACCAGAACATGAACTCGGTCATTTAGATCTGGGGTTGTGTTGTAGCTGGGATCAACCTCACATATTACAGAGCCAGGGTTGAACTGGAAAACAATGAGAAGTTAAACTAAAGACTCTTGCCTCAAATACTTTTAAATGTGTATTTCAATATAAATAAATAAATAAATTTAAACAATACATTTGTTTATTAAAAACAGATCACAAAGCTTGATTGTTAATTAATTCATTGATTGTACTCTGTAGTCTTCTTTTATGTGTCCCATCATGGCGAGTTTGATGTCCTCAACATGAACTCCTCCGTTTGCAGTATTCTCAAAGCCCGTTGTGTCACTGAGGGCAAAAGTGAAAGTGCGTTTTTGGAGTTTGTAGGTTCTGTACTATAAAACAGAAGGGAGCCGTTATAAAGACAATAGTACCACCCATTGGATTATCTACACATTTCATTGATCATTACAGGTGCCCATAAAAAAGAAATAAATCAAAGTACATGGTGAAACAGTTGTTGTGCATGGCATACATTACATGACCTTGGTTAAACCAGTATCAACAGTGTTTCATACCTCTTGGGTGAAGCTTGTCCTAGAGATTGAATCTTCCAAAGCTTGACCAGCCAGTCTGCCTTTTAAAACAGTGTCGATGGAGTTGATGAAACTGGACTTGCCAGACCCAACTGGTCCACAAACCATGATTCTGAGCTGTCGGAGCTCAGCATTCTGAGGTTCATAATTCCTCACATACTGCAGGTCTCTCTCGTTGGAGCTGTTCATCAGAAAGGTTGGATTCAATTTTACAAAAATGTATCTATCAATTATGCACACTATATACATATTTTGTGGCTGCTGCAATTTTATATGAAAAATACTGAATACTGAAATAGCTGAAGGAAAACCCATTACCAGATGAGCAACACACATCACTCACCCCCATGGTATGTTCCTCCATGGTTGAAGAAAGGCTGTCAAGTCAAGTGCAGATTTTGATATAATGAGACATATTTTCAGGGAAAAACTTCAACACAATTAAGTAATGTGTTATTACCAGTGTTTTTTTTATGTATACAAGTTTAAACAATGTTCTGTAATATTTGAAGTATCTTAATCTACAATTTACTTGTAGGAGGGTATCCAAAAAGCCATCTGAAGAAATATTCAAAGTCCATAGCTGCAAGATATCAAAACAACATGTAAACAAGTTGCTCTTATGAGTTATATCATTTATTGCCTAATGCCAAACTAAATATCAACAGAATATTTGAGATCTATAACTTCGCAATATTTATTTGTAAGTTCAGACTTGAAACTTATGACACCTAAAAAGTGTGCTGCAGCAGCAGAATTATTCTTTATGAATAGATTTAATTCTATTTAATTGCTATCAAGGAAACATAAAATATATTAGGAGAACTGATAATTAAAATTAAAATATCAATATGAATACTTCCCTTCCACATAATTAAAAGAAGATTTAAGACAGAAAAAATGTTAACTTGTACCACTCCATTACAAATATGATACCGTACATACAGTAAATCATGCAATTACAAGAGCATTGGGTAAACATCACATTGATCTACTTAAAGATGGCTGCACTCTAAAGTATTTTCTTTTTATTTCTTGTTTATCCAGTTATGTAGTGGTAAGGAAATACACTATTATGTTATGCTCACAAATACTATATTAAAATTTTCAGAGACATGCATACGATCTGAATGTGGAAAATGAGCAAAAATGTGAAAGAATCCATATTATATCAAAATCATCATAGCAAAATGTAAGCATAATTATAGGTATACAGTATGTCAAAAATACTCACTGTAGAAAGAAGTGGTGATGCCTCAAATAAGGAGTAAGTTGAGTAACAAAGCTTTTTATACTGGACAGATTTTATACTCAATGTTTTTATACCTAACCATCAAAGTAAAGCAGTTTATAATCATCAATTCATGCTCCTCGACACTGATGTCTCTCGTTTGTTTTCGCTGTCTTTTAAGTATTTTAAAATACTTTCGGTTTCTTTTTCCTGTAAGTCAAGCCCAGTAATGCGGATCCTGTGTAAACGGTTACGTCCGTCCGTGCACGATCTATCCGTCAACGCCTTCATATTTCCGTACGTCCTTTGCGTCGAACATTGATACAACCACAGGGGGCAGTGAAGAGTCCAGAGTTTCGGCAACAACAACAAAAATGGCGACGACAGAAGAAGTTGCACAATCGTCGGCGGTGGTTTGTAATGCCATTGACTTTTTCACTGATTTTGCCAATGAAAGACATTGACGACGAAGGAAATTCAGCAACTGATGCTAAACTCCATGTTTCCTTGCTGTAGCTTGTCTTCTGTTTAAAACAAAGATTTTAAGAGGTTTTCTATATTAACTTAAATTTGTTTTCACCTTTCTTGCACCTACATATTTGCACTATTACTTCTTGTACTGTGTATACATAAATAGTGCATACATCGTTCGTTGTGTCGAAGTTGTTTCTTCACTGGCACTATTTTGTTCATGTGTACAGCTGCTCACACTAGATTTTCTTGTTTTTACAAGTTACAGTTTCTGTCATAAAATATTCCCTTTAGTGTTGTTGAATCTCCATGCCAGCCTGTGTTCCCCAGGTGTTAGTGAAACACTGGGTGTTTACAAGGTTGGGAAACCCCTGAACCGCCTGTATCAGAACAGCAACGGAGCAAAGGCAGGAGTGTGAAGCAAACACATTGACATGGGAAAAGTACCTTCACAATAAAACAGGAAATACCCAACTAAATACAGAAACATGACAATCCACCACTATATCTGTATTTAGGTTATATTATTATTAACAAAAGGGGCAGGTAATATAAGAGTTATCTTCTTCCTGCTCCTCTTTCCATCATGGAATGTGTATAAGTCTTTTTGTGTACTATCTGTTTTGGTTAAATTGGTACTGGAAAATACACAGAAATGAGCTAAATTATTAATAGGCTAAATGTTTATTCATGTTTATTCATGCAATTTATTTCCAAACATGCTGTAGCAGTATGTAGGTTTATGGGTTGTTGAGGAAGTCGTCTCCATAGCTGACAATCTGTCGCAGTGCCTGCAGAATCAGCATATCGGTTCCATCATTGGTGCTGATTTCTGATTCGTAGTTCTTCACGAGAAAGATGCAGTTCAGTGGGAGGCCGAGCAACAGATTGAATTTGTCAACCTAAGTGTTAAAGTAATAACATATAAGTTGATCAGTGATACATATTAAACAATGTTTTAAGGCAAATCACCAATAGAAACCTACCTGTTGCTTCAAGTACTTGCTGTAATAGACTTTGCCTATATCTTCTTTTGACTTAGGACAGGCTTCATCAACTTTGGTGAGAATAGCCAGTTGGGGAATCCCTGCCAATACAGATACCTAATCAATGTTTTAAGCTTTTGATTTATTGATATTTTGATTTATAAAACCCACTAAGGCATCATTAGTCCACACAACCCTTGTGATGTCTGCTCTTACCCATCTCACTGGCTGCTAGTCTGACTTCTCTCATCTTATGCACAACTTCATCACTTAATAAAGAGATGGAGCCGGCTGGGATGATCAAGACCAGGACATGAACTTTGTCCTCCGGAGTGGGACATGGGCTGTAACCTAGATCACCCTCTGTCAAGGGGCGGCCAGGAATGAACTAGAAAATAATATAAAACAGTCAAATAATGATTGTTTTTGCATAGAAAATGCAATGCATTTCATGTGAAAAGCTTTCTTACTCAAAATTTTAAGAAATAGATAACTTAAAGGTAACCTGTGGAGTTTATCACCATTAGTAGTGCTATGGAAATATTTTGTTTTGAGAGGGCCCATGTGGTGCTTAAACACCAGAAAAATAGCAATGCAAAGGCAGGAAAAATAGAATATTTTTTGCTGTCATAACATGGATGTAAGCAGTTCAAAATTCAAATGTGAAAAATCAACTTTACAAATGTTTTATGAGAGAGGAGAAGCATTTGTCACAAGTTAACCTCAAGAATGTACACAATACCTTTTGGCTAATAAGTAAATGTAAATATAACTTTCATTAGAACTCCACAAGGTCCCTTTAACGCATGTCAGAGTTCATAGGATTTTACCTGGTAACCCTCTTTCACATGTCCTCTGAGGGCCAGTTTGACATCTTCCAGATGGACTCCATTGTGAATGTTTTTCTCAAAGCCCATTATGTCATTGACAACGAATGAATAAAAGTCCCCTGACTGATTGCAGAATTTGTAAGTTTTGTACTGTAAAACAGAAAAATGTAATTATTTGCATCATTTTATCAAAACTCAGATAAATATGCAATTCTTAAACCAACACAAATATCAACGATTGGCTCATTTTCATTCTTACTGGCTGAGATAGAACATTGTGATGGGATCAGCAGGAGAAAGATATTTGAAAACAGTGCAACAAAATGGTGTAATTATAACATTGTTTTGCACATGTTGTCATGTGTTGCAGCTAGGCGTCGGACTGACAAAATAATTAGGAGATACAATCATAGGAAATGTCCAAATATGGTCAGTAGTTAGATGCTATTTTACCAACTTTCTTTCATTAATGAAATTCTTGAAGAAATATGGGACATTTTTCTTTCGATTCAACACAATCAACAGTTATTCTTACTACTTTGGTAAAGCTGGACCCAGAGATTGCATCTGTCAAAGCTCTACCAGTGATTCTGCCTTGAAAAACACTGTCCATGGAGTTGATGAAGCTGGACTTGCCAGCACCAACTGGTCCATGAAGTAGAATTCTGAGACGAGTAGGTTCACTGCTTCGAGTATGGTATGATTTCACAAAATTAAGGTTTTCCTTGTTGTCTCTGTTTATTGAAGAAAAAGTAACACAATGAAACACTTTTATTAATTAATGCACAATAAGCATATTGTTATTGCTGCTCTACTGTCACACTCACACACCAACCAGCTAAAACAACAACAAACCACTAGAGTAGTGCTTAAGAAGCAGAACCGCACACCAAGAGAGCAACGATCTCACAATGACTTTACTCATACTCACTTTGGCATGGGCCTCCATGGCTCACTGAAAAGGTCTGAAGGGCAAATAATATGTTGACATACAGTAATACAGAGCTGTTTTTAAAACAACTGCCACAACTTTATGCATTTTATTCTATGATTGTTATTATATTATGCAGAACATCTCATGATGGTGCATGTTTAACTTACCTCCCATAGCTGTAGCTGTAAAGTAAGGCATTGACATGTAAGAATGCATGAATTTACCCCAGAGAACCAATTTCGCTTCATTGTACCGTTTATACTGTATAATTGTATGTGACAAATAAAGCTTCTTCTAAAAAAATTAATCTCTCTCTGCCTGTTTGCCAGCCTCTTAACTTTGCCTCTTTATTCACTCCAGCCAGCCATACCCTCCCCCTTGCCTCATTCCTGTGGCTGCACTCCACACTTCCTCTTTTACCCTCTTGCATTCTCCAGACCTCCTTTCCCTATCTTCATCTCCACACCCAACCACTGCAATAAATCCCACTAACAACAAGACAGTGTTTTTTTTTTTTTATCACAACCCAAAAATATTAGTGATTACTGTTTCACTCTCTAGTTATATATATATATACATATATATATATATACATATATATATACATATATATATACATACATACATATATATATACATATATATATACATACATACATATATATATGTATATATATATATATATATATATATATATATATATATATATATATATCATTTGTTTTGTTTATGTAAAATGAATGTTATATATTTTTTCAATACCGTAACAAAAATAACAAGTATTTATGTGAGAATATATCAGAGTAATCCCACATTTAACTAAAACACCAAATTTGTTATGTCAAGCACACTACTGTATATTTCAACAAAACTAAATGATTCCCTTTGAAGTAGGCTATAGTCAAAACAATAAAAGAGCTCTGCAGTAAAACAATATATTTAAAAAATTTAACGTTAACGAATAACATTTTGGCTTCAAGATCACAATTTACAACCATATCATAGGGGAGACAGAGTCGAGAGTCCTTACCTTTCCTCTGAACAGGACAATGGCGCAGTTTGCAGTGGGAGAGGTCTTTTATAGCCCACTTTGCTTTCATTTTCATTTTCGGATCGTCTTTATACCATGTGACTAATGAGAAACACTCAGCAGCCACAATGCAGAGCTACCAGTCCTGGTGCAGCAGCAAGTATACCTGTCAGATAAAAGTAGTACAGTAAAAGTTCAATATTTTACTTTGATATACTTCGTTTCCACCATGGATTTATACTACTAGAAAATGCTAACAGTATTACCAGTCTAGTAAACCTGTCTTCAAAATTTAGAAGAAAAAAAAAGAGTATTGTGAACTATAATAAGATCATGTCTGGACAAAGTCAAGGAAGTATAATGAAAAATACTGTATGAGTTATGACAACAGTGTCATGATCATGTATTTGGTTGTCTGTTTCCTGTTTTATTTTGAAAGTCTGTGTTCCATGTTCTGTGTTAAGTTTCTCACTTCCTGTCCTATTGTCTTGTGATCTGTTTTATCCCCTTTGGTTCCTCTGTCTATGTTTCAGTCTTCCATGTCTGTAAATCTAGTTTGCTCTTTTTCCCTGTGTTTGTTTGCTCTGTCTTCTTAGTTTATGATTAGTCTATCCTCCATGTTTTCCTCTGCTTTTTCCCTCCAGTGTGTGATTGTCCGATCGTCTCCACCTGTGTTGATGAATGGGCACCACATTTTAGACCGACATTCATGGTTTTCAGATAATGAATCTTGGTAAATTTGGTGATCTTAATCTTTCCTCTGGTGCCACCATGATAATTCTTTGTGAATCTCTCAACTATGGGATGTATCAAATGAGATTTGTTGCAGTGACAGTTTCCCCAGAGGATACATTAAATCGTGATAACATTGATAGTCTGACCATTCATTCAGCGCTATCATCAGGTCACACTTTCCTTTAGTTGAACACTGGTGCATGACTAAATACATGTACTTAGCATATTAGCATGTTCAGTGTGAGTATGTTAGCATGATGATGTGTGTACTTAACTACTAAGTACTACTGCTCTGCAGCCTCAGAGGTACTAGCATGGCTGTTATTTCTCAATCTTGTTTGTCCTTTATTAATTAAACATAAGGATTAAACATTTACAAACATTTACAGGAAGGATAGCAAGAACATGCACTCAATGAGTCAGACAGTAAGAAATGAAAATGAGGTTCACATCCGCTTGTATATGTAGATGACTTTATGGCAGCACGGACAGCGATGCTCGACATCTTGGCAGGAATCAATACAGAATGGGATACAGCAGCAAAAGAAACACCTGCCAGAGGAAACAAAATAAATGATAAATTTCCACTTTTGTATGTCAATTTTTCACCTGTAGTTTCAGATTTACAGTTCATAATCTCTCTCTCTATATTCCCACAACATAGAAAGTAGATATGCAGCAAGTTTCTACTCAAAGGGTCGTTTTTACCCAAAGATGGCGAGTCCAGCACAGATGGCCCAAGTCATCAGTCCTGCTGTGTGCTCTGTATTGGTGATCACTGACTGCTGGCAGTGGGGACACACGGTTTGTCCTGGGACGTCATGTAGCGTGGGTGTCACCACCACGTGAGTCACTGAGGATGAATAAATGCACAACAGATAAAGAAAAAGACATGTGTCCTTATTCACTTGTGAAAGCTTAAAGTGAGTCCAATCACAGCCCTTACATTGAAAACAGGATGAAATTTGGCAGAAAATGTTTGTTTTTTTCCCCCATAAACATTACATTTTCTGGTTTCAGCTCCATAAACCCCTATTCATTTTGGATTACCTCGTGAGCACCCCACAAAACCCACAAGTTCTGAGAGTGGACTATCTCTATACTACTGGAGTATCTCTGATCCAATGCTCCAGTTTCTCACAGCAGTATTTGATCACTGCATTGACACAACAAGACCAGCAGAGGTCGTACAACAACTGTAATTTGATAAGGAGATAGTCCTCGGTTTGTGCCTTGCTACGGTCCATTTCCTGTACTTTACTTACAGGATACTTAGGCATCCAAACATGAAGGATTTTGTAGTAAAGGACAGCTAAGATTGTTCTCATTGTATAGAATAAAACTCCCATAGATCGTCTGACCGTAACACAAAAACACCTCAAATTTTATATCAAAGTAAAAGTGACAATTCATCCTTTAGGTGAGAATTACACAGTTCTTATGAGATGCATTAAGTGTGATGTGCATTTCTTAGATGTGAAGTCCACGTGAAGAAGTCGTACACTCGTGTTAGAAATCTTGTTACAAACAGTGCTTCAAATGTGTCTGTATACCACCAACAAACGCTGAACAATAGCTTCTTATTATGCACAGAGGCAACAGATGCACTATTCTTCAGTTCCATTTGGTAGAAGATCAAATACCTCACCCACTGACACTGTGCAGAGGCAGTCCTTATTTCACAAACTGGATGGGAAACACCTGTTTAAATGTGCTTTTAATGTTTAAGTGTGATGTAATTTGTTATTTGTTGCTGTCATTTGAGTTGTTTAGTTGGGGAAGCAGCTTCCTAAAAAGACAGATGACACCCTTCACTAAGAAGCCATGGGCAGTCCGTGATGCCAGCGATCAACTTAAACCTGAAAACCCCAAAAAAAGAGAGAGAGAAAAAAAATGCTAAAATGCAAACTGGTGGAAGTTCCTCTCTACTCATTTCTGACAAAAGATCAAATGACCTGGAAGTAATATTATACTTGTCCAACAGGCTCTGAAGTGCTTTGAACAGGGGTGAAGGCTGGAAATGATAGCATGGTGTCGGTGGAGCATATTCACACTCAATGGATTTAAAAAGACACCAATCATTTTTGGCCCCATTCGAGACCAACTTGAGTGTGAAAACACATCCGATATGATGACATCCTGAGGTTATGCCAGTCCATGAGGAGCAAGATTACAAGTGTAATCAATGTTGATGGGGGACACGCTGATTACTGATGTACAAATGTTGTTTACTCCAGTTTTGTCACCTGAGAAGTTTATGGTGATTTCGTTTTTGATGTGTCTCTTGATTAAATGAAGTTAATAAGGAACAGGTTGTTATTTTCATATGACACAAACTGCCTAAGCAAATTTGCTAGTAAAGACATCGGTGCCTTTTTAAATCCCTGAATAAGTAACATTTCATATAATACATATAGTTGTGGTGGAATGTTTTGTGACATTTATCTGCTGTGTTTTCCCCATCACACGCAAATCTGCCCTCCCTCTCACTGCTTCTGTCTCCATCTTCTATCTCCTGTGTTATATTTTTAACTTATGTCATAGTGATGTCCCAAAATGCTGAGTCACTTCACCTGCCGTTCTTTCAGTCAGGGATTTGAACGCGACTTCATTATCTGACGCAATAAGCGAGATGACAGGTTTTAGGTGTGTTTGATAAGGAGGTGGTCAAGTTTTGTCTGTTTAACGATGCCTTTGCTGGATTAGTGATTTAAAAAAAAAAAAAGTCCCATTCTGGGATGAGTAAAACATCGATATGCCACTGAGCAGACACACAGCTAACACAAAGAGAGGGTTATTTCAGCCTGACGTTAGCCATGATGACACTGCGTTGTTTACATCTTGAGCACCATGGCAGGACGCGCGGGATGCTTCTGGGCCACGTGTATGGGTTAATTCACCACACGGGACGTCTTCATTCATCAAAGGTTGCTGGCGACCATCCCAGTATATGTTCTCTCCCAGCTCAATTCAACTCACCTCCTCTGCGTGTTTCCTCAGCGCTTTCTCCCGCTCGTACTGGGTGATGAGCTGCTCGTTGTCCTCTTTCAGCAGCTCCAGCTCCACTTCATGCTCCTGGTTCTCAGCGAACACCGAGTCCAGGTTCTCCAGGACGGCCACAACAAGCGGCATCAGCTCTTTCACCACGTCCTCGTCGTATTTGCCGATGAGCCTCTCAAACTCGCGGTAGATGGAGTTGGCCAGGCCCGACACCCGCTCAGACATCATCGCTGATGTCCCCGGGTCGTCCTGGTACACAACCCCGTCTTCCAGCTCCATTTTAGTCCTCTCCCTTTCAGCAAACAGGACTAATGCGGGTTGTTGCGGTATACCCCGCCACTATGAACACCGTTGTCTGCTTAATGGAAATCAGCGTTTCGTTAAATAAACGTGGACACTGAAGACATTACGAATGGACTATTGCGATGCAATAACGACTACGTGGTTATTCTTCCTCCTTTTCCCTCACTTGTCCCATGATGCATTCAATAGCTATTCCAAAACTCCTAATTTCCCAATTCACTGAAGGACCGAAATCACACGGGTTATTAAGCAGACATTAAGTCTCTAAATGTTCAGTATTATCTTTTGAGAATTAACCATTCAAAAATATCATAAACAGCACGATAACGTCGGTGTGATTATATATTGCAGTTTTATTTTTTTGCATTCACGCACACAAAATCATATATCGAGGAGCATAATGCAGTTGAATTCTAGCGCTTTTATATGCGATTCGTGTCTGACAACTTGCTTGGAAACTGTTGCTTAACTTCCCTGCGCCAAATTACTTGTGAGTGCTAAACCAAAAAAAAAAATACACAGCAGAAATGCAGAATGCACATCTATTATTTAATGTACGCTACCTGGAAGTGTATCAATGCTTTAACACAGATTGTCACGTAAATATTTTCACCTTTGCAGTGATAAAGAAAGGAACTTTCCTGTCCTATTGGTAACATTGGTTTTTCTTCCAGGTTATTACGACATTCCCGATAGTTATGAAGGCACCATCACAACAGCTGAGATGTTGCCCAGGTCACGTGACGACGTCTCGTCATGCTAATAGTGTGAGAATATTTTCACACTGTGCGTATTGAATTATTCTAAAGTGCGTGTCATGAAATAGATATATGCCATTTAATCCAAGACTCATATGGGCCACTTGCATCCTGAAGTTTAGCATATCTTTATTATGCCGTAGTTTCCCCCTTCATTGACAACTACCACCAATTGCACTCTACCGGCCCACTACTGGACAAACAAAATATTACCCATGCAATATTTTTTTTTACTTGTTTCTGTCTCACCACAAGAGGTCACTTCACACCACAGTTTAGTTTTGGGGTTTCTGATAGAAGTGCTGTTTGGTTCCCGGTGTATTAATAATCTTAAAAGAAAAAAAAGTTTTTATGAAAACGCAATTTTCTAAAGAAATATTTTCTTCTCACTTTTTTATGATTTCATTAATTGTTCCTACCTCACACTAACATTTAAATGTCTCAACTATGTACCTCCACCTATTTTGTGCATTTTTAAATTAGACTTCATTATTCTGCCACTAACACCCAAACCAAAAGGACACTGTAGAATTAGACAATTGAAACCTTCCTTTGCACAAGCTGCATTTTAATGAAAGGTGAATTTCACAGCAGATTCTAAATTATAAAGCCTTTTATTTAACCGTGAAGCCTTCCGTAAAACTAATTAAAACTTGGTTAGAACGAATTACATGAAGTAGTCATTATCTGTGCACTTGAGATGTTCTGCTTTTTTTATCTTTACCTAATAAAAGAAAAATTGAAGTAGTCTGATAACATAAGGTATTTGTCATAAAACATAATTATAGTAAGAATGAAAGACAATGTAGCAAGGTGTGGTTAACTCCTACCTACATATATCCAATAAAATGCAAAGCTAGATTTGAAGTACAATCATACTTTATTTAGAAAGGAAACATACAGAACGCATTATATGATGAGACTCATCTAAAGAGGACATATGCCCCCGACTGCCACAAAAATTGCGCAAATCCCCAATGACTATATTACCTGTCATTTGGTGATCGGGGGAATAATAATATACAGGACATACTTTATGCATCACGTCTGAAACATCAGAGGCAATATTATATTGTCCGCATTATATTTACGATAAGCATTTCTGTCCCAACCTGTCTTTTGTCTCACTGTGATAAAGCAAGATCTTGTATGTGTGTGTCTACAGCCGGTTGACAAAGTCTTCGCCATGGTTAATCATGTGCTTCAGTACGCTCAGTATCAGTGAGTCAATATCGTCATCTGTGTCGATCTTGGAGTGGTAGTTCTTCACAGGAAAGATGCGGTTCATTGGCAAACCCACTAACGAACTCAACTCCTCCATCTAAATTTGAAATATAAGAAAAGATATCAAAGTGCTGACCAAAGAAGATTTTTTTCTGTGTTCAAATAATAAAATGTAAACTTAAATTATATTCCAACTTAAATAAGGACTCTGTACAAACTCATAAAGTTACTATTAGAAACCTACCTTCTCCTTCAGGTACACACTCTTATACACATTCCTTATGTTTTTTTCCACCTCTGGACAGGCTTCATCAATTTTGGTGAGAATAGCGAGTTGGGGTATCCCTGCAGAGTCAGAGTCAATCAAGACAAGGTTTGTCAGGTTATGTGATTCATCAATGAAACACAATCACTAAACTAAACCCTTACCCATTTTTCTGGCTTCAAGTCTGACAGTTCTCATCTTATCTCTACATTCATCTTTCAGTAGAGTCACAGCGTTGGCAGAGATGACAAAAACCAGAACATGAACTCGGTCATTTAGATCTGGGGTTGTGTTGTAGCTGGGATCAGCCTCAGATATTACAGAGCCAGGGTTGAACTGGAAAACAATGAGAAGTTAAACTAAAGACTCTTGCCTCAAATACTTTTAAATGTGTATTTCAATATAAATAAATAAATAAATTTAAACAATACATTTGTTTATTAAAAACAGATCACAAAGCTTGATTGTTAATTAATTCATTGATTGTACTCTGTAGTCTTCTTTTATGTGTCCCTTCATGGCGAGTTTGATGTCCTCAACATGAACTCCTCTGTTTGCAGCATTCTCAAAGCCCATTGTGTCACTGAAGGCAAAAGGGAAAAAGTCGCCTGGTCTGCCTTTTTGGATTTTGTAGGTTCTGTACTATAAAACAGAAGGGAGCCGTTATAAAGACAATAGTACCACCCATTGGATTATCTACACATTTCATTGATCATTACAGGTGCCCATGAAAAAGAAATAAATCAAAGTACATGGTGAAACAGTTGTTGTGCATGGCATACATTTCATGACCTTGGTTAAACCAGTATCAGCAGTGTTTCATACCTGTTCGGTGAAGCTTTTTGAAGAGAATGAATCTTCCAAAGCTTGACCAGCCAGTCTGCCTTTTAAAACAGTGTCGACAGAGTTGATGAAACTGGACTTGCCAGACCCAACTGGTCCACAAACCATGATTCTGAGCTGTCGGAGCTCAACATTCTGAGGTTCATAATTCCTCACCAACTGCAGGTCTCTCTCGTTGGAGCTGTTCATCAGAAAGGTTGGATTCAATTTTACAAAAATGTATCTATCAATTATGCACACTATATACATATTTTGTGGCTGCTGCAATTTTATATGAAAAATACTGAATACTGAAATAGCTGAAGGAAAACCCATTACCAGATGAGCAACACACATCACTCACCCCAATGATATGTTCCTCCATGGTTGAGGAAAGGCTGTCAAGTCAAGTGCAGATTTTGATATAATGAGATATTTTCAGGGAAAAACTTCAACACAATTAAGTAATGTGTTATTACCAGTGTTTTTTCTTTATGTATACAAGTTTAAACAATGTTCTGTAATATTTGAAGTATCTTAATCTACAATTTACTTGTAGGAGGGTATCCAAAAAGCCAGCTGAGGAAATATCCAAGTCCCATAGCTGCAAGATATCAAAACAACATGTAAACAAGTTGCTCTGATGAGTTATATCATTTATTGCCTAATGCCAAACTAAATATCAACAGAATATTTGAGATCTATAACTTCGCAATATTTATTTGTAAGTTCAGACTTGAAACTTATGACACCTAAAAAGTGTGCTGCAGCAGCAGAATTATTCTTTATGAATAGATTTAATTCTATTTAATTGCTATCAAGGAAACATAAAATATATTAGGAGAACTGATAATTAAAAATTAAAATATCAATATGAATACTTCCCTTCCACATAATTAAAAGAAGATTTAAGACAGAAAAAATATTAACTTGTACCACTCCATTACAAATATGATACCGTACATACAGTAAATCATGCAATTACAAGAGCATTGGGTAAACATCACATTGATCTACTTAAAGATGGCTGCACTCTAAAGTATTTTCTTTTTATTTCTTGTTTATCCAGTTATGTAGTGGTAAGGAAATACACTATTATGTAATGCTCACAAATACTATATTAAAATTTTCAGAGACATGCATACGATCTGAATGTGGAAAATGAGCAAAAATGTGAAAGAATCCATATTATATCAAAATCATCATAAATGTAAGCATAATTATAGGTATACAGTATGTCAAAAATACTCACTGTAGAAAGAAGTGGTGATGCCTCAAATAAGGAGTAAGTTGAGTAACAAAGCTTTTTATACTGGACAGATTTTATACTCAATGTTTTTATACCTAACCATCAAAGTAAAGCAGTTTATAATCATCAATTCATGCTCCTCGACACTGATGTCTCTCGTTTGTTTCCTCTTTCTTTTAAGTATTTTCAAATACTTTCGGTTTCTTTTTCCTGTCAGTCAAGCCCAGTAATACGGATCCTGTGTAAACGGTTACGCCCGTCCGTGCACGATCTATCCGTCAACGCCTTCATATTTCCGTACGTCCTTTGCGTCGAACATTGATACAACCGCAGGGGGCAGTGAAGAGTCCAGAGTTTCGGCAACAACAACAAAAATGGCGAGGACAGAAGAAGTTGCACAATCGTCGGCGGTGGTTTGTAATGCCATTGATTTTTTCACTGATTTTGCCAATGAAAGACATTGACGACGAAGGAAATTCAGCAACTGATGCTAAACTCCATGTTTCCTTCCTGTAGCTTGTCTTCTGTTTAAAACAAAGATTTTAAGAGGTTTTCTATATTAACTTAAATTTGTTTTCACCTTTGTTGCACCTACATATTTGCACTATTACTTCTTGTACTGTGTATACATAAATAGTGCATACATCGTTCGTTGTGTCGAAGTTGTTTCTTCACTGGCACTATTTTGTTAATGTTTACAGCTGCTCACACTGGATTTTCTTGTTTTTTGACAAGTTACAGCATTTAATAAAGAATTCTTACACACTTCCTTTCTTAATGTCATTCTTGGTAATTGTACCTTTCTCAATTTTTAGAAATAACCACATGCCATCAGAGCTTCGTGTTTATTACTTTATTGACAAAAATGGCAGAATTCACAGGAATTCATATAATAAGCTGTTATTGTTTTGGGCATTTGTTATGATCTCGATGTTCCTTGTTGGATGACAGCATCCTGCCAAGAAACCCTTGCTGCTTCTGTCATAAAATATTCCCTTTAGTGTTGTTGAATCTCCATGCCAGCCTGTGTTCCCCAGGTATTAGTGAAACACTGGGTGTTTACAAGGTTGGGAAACCCCTGAACCGCCTGTATCAGAACAGCAACGGAGCAAAGGCAGGAGTGTGAAGCAAACACATTGACATGGGAAAAGTACCTTCACAATAAAACAGGAAATACCCAACTAAATACAGAAACATGACAATCCACCACTATATCTGTATTTAGGTTATATTATTATTAACAAAAGGGGCAGGTAATATAAGAGTTATCTTCTTCCTGCTCCTCTTTCCATCATGGAATGTGTATAAGTCTTTTTGTGTACTATCTGTTTTGGTTAAATTGGTACTGGAAAATACACAGAAATGAGCTAAATTATTAATAGGCTAAATGTTTATTCATGTTTATTCATGCAATTTATTTCCAAACATGCTGTAGCAGTATGTAGGTTTATGGGTTGTTGAGGAAGTCGTCTCCATAGCTGACAATCTGTCGCAGTGCCTGCAGAATCAGCATATCGGTTCCATTATTGGTGCTGATTTCTGATTCGTAGTTCTTCACGAGAAAGATGCAGTTCAGTGGGAGGCCGAGCAACAGATTGAATTTGTCAACCTAAGTGTTAAAGTAATAACATATAAGTTGATCAGTGATACATATTAAACAATGTTTTAAGACAAATCACCAATAGAAACCTACCTGTTGCTTCAAGTACTTGCTGTAATAGACTTTGCCTATATCTTCTTTTGACTTAGGACAGGCTTCATCAACTTTGGTGAGAATAGCCAGTTGGGGAATCCCTGCCAATACAGATACCTAATCAATGTTTTAAGCTTTTGATTTATTGATATTTTGATTTATAAAACCCACTAAGGCATCATTAGTCCACACAACCATTGTGATGTCTGCTCTTACCCATCTCACTGGCTGCTAGTCTGACTTCTCTCATCTTATGCACAACTTCATCACTTAATAAAGAGATGGAGCCGGCTGGGACGACCAAGACCAGGACGTGAACTTTGTCCTCCAGAGTGGGACATGGGCTGTAACCTAGATCACCCTCTGTCAAGGGGCGGCCAGGAATGAACTAGAAAATAATATAAAACAGTCAAATAATGATTGTTTTTGCATAGAAAATGCAATGCATTTCATGTGAAAAGCTTTCTTACTCAAAATTTTAAGAAATAGATAACTTAAAGGTAACCTGTGGAGTTTATCACCATTAGTAGTGCTATGGAAATATTTTGTTTTGAGAGGGCCCATGTGGTGCTTAAACACCAGAAAAATAGCAATGCAAAGGCAGGAAAAATAGAGTATTTTTTGCTGTCATAACATGGATGTAAGCAGTTCAAAATTCAAATGTGAAAAATCAACTTTGCAAATGTTTTATGAGAGAGGAGAAGCATTTGTTACAAGTTAACCTCAAGAATGTACACAATACCTTTTGGCTAATAAGTAAATGTAAGTATAACTTTCATTAGAACTCCACAAGGTCCCTTTAATGCATGTCAGAGTTCATAGGATTTTACCTGGTAACCCTCTTTCACATGTCCTCTGAGGGCCAGTTTGACATCTTCCAGATGGACTCCATTGTGAATGTTTTTCTCAAAGCCCATTATGTCATTGACAACGAATGAATAAAAGTCCCCTGACTGATTGCAGAATTTGTAAGTTTTGTACTGTAAAACAGAAAAATGTAATTATTTGCATCATTTTATCAAAACTCAGATAAATATGCAATTCTTAAACCAACACAAATATCAACGATTGGCTCATTTTCATTCTTACTGGCTGAGCTAGAACATTGTGATGGGATCAGCAGGAGAAAGATATTTGAAAACAGTGCAACAAAATGGTGTAATTATAAGATTGTTTTGCACATGTTGTCATGTGTTGCAGCTAGGCGTCGGACTGACAAAATAATTAGGAGATACAATCATAGGAAATGTCCAAATATGGTCAGTAATTAGATGCTATTTTACCAACTTTCATTAATGAAATTCTCGAAGAAATATGGGACATTTTTCTTTCGATTCAACACAATCAACAGTTATTCTTACTACTTTGGTAAAGCTGGACCCAGAGATTGCATCTGTCAAAGCTCTACCAGTGATTCTGCCTTGAAAAACACTGTCCATGGAGTTGATGAAGCTGGACTTGCCAGCACCAACTGGTCCATGAAGTAGAATTCTGAGATGAGTAGGTTCACTGCTTCGAGTATGGTATGATTTCACAAAATTAAGGTTTTCCTTGTTGTCTCTGTTTATTGAAGGAAAAGTAACACAATGAAACACTTTTATTAATTAATGCACAATAAGCATATTGTTATTGCTGCTCTACTGTCACACTCACACACCAACCAGCTAAAACAACAACAAACCACTAGAGTAGTGCTTAAGAAGCAGAACCGCACACCAAGAGAGCAACGATCTCACAATGACTTTACTCATACTCACTTTGGCATGGGCCTCCATGGCTGACTGAAAAGTGCTAAAGGGCAAATAATATGTTGACCTACAGTAATACAGAGCTGTTTTTAAAACAACTGCCACAACTTTATGCATTTTATTCTATGATTGTTATTATATTATGCAGAACATCTCATGATGGTGCATGTTTAACTTACCTCCTCCCATAGCTGTAGCTGTAAAGTAAGGCATTGACATGTAAGAATGCATGAATTTACCCCAGAGAACCAATTTCGCTTCATTGTACCGTTTATACTGTATAATTGTATGTGACAAATAAAGCTTCTTCTAAAAAAACTAATCTCTCTCTGCCTGTTTGCCAGCCTCTTAACTTTGCCTTTTTATTCACTCCAGCCAGCCATACCCTCCCCCTTGCCTCATTCCTGTGGCTGCACTCCACACTTCCTCTTTTACCCTCTTGCATTCTCCAGACCTCCTTTCCCTATCTTCATCTCCACACCCAACCACTGCAATAAATCCCACTAACAACAAGACAGTGTTTTGTTTTTTATCACAACCCAAAAATATTAGTGATTACTGTTTCACTCTCTAGTTATATACATATATATACATATATATATACATATATATATATACATATATATATACATATATATATATACATACATATATATACATATATATATATACATACATACATATATATATACATACATATATATATATATATACATACATACATATATATACATACATATATATACATACATACATATATATATATATACATACATACATATATATATATATATATATATATATATACATACATATATATATATATATATATCATTTGTTTTGTTTATGTAAAATGAATGTTATATATTTTTTCAATACCATAACAAAAATAACAAGTATTTATGTGAGAATATATCAGAGTAATCCCACATTTAACTAAAACACCAAATTTGTTATGTCAAGCACACTACTGTATATTTCAACAAAACTAAATGATTCCCTTTGAAGTAGGCTATAGTCAAAACAATAAAAGAGCTCTGCAGTAAAACAATATATTTAAAAAATTTAACGTTAACGAATAACATTTTGGCTTCAAGATCACAATTTACAACCATATCATAGGGGAGACAGAGTCGAGAGTCCTTACCTTTCCTCTGAACAGGACAATGGCGCAGTTTGCAGTGGGCGAGGTCTTTTATAGCCCACTTTGCTTTCACTTTCGTTTTCCGAATGTCTTTATACCATGTGACTAATGAGAAACACTCAGCAGCCACAATGCAGAGCTACCAGTCCTGGTGCAGCAGCAAGTATACCTGTCAGATAAAAGTAGTACAGTAAAAGTTCAATATTTTACTTTGATATACTTCGTCTCCACCATGGATTTATACTACTAGAAAATGCTAACAGTATTACCAGTCTAGTAAACCTGTCTTCAAAATTTAGAAGAAAAAAAAAGAGTATTGTGAACTATAATAAGATCATGTCTGGACAAAGTCAAGGAAGTATAATGAAAAATACTGTATGAGTTATGACAACAGTGTCATGATCATGTATTTTGGTTGTCTGTTTCCTGTTTTATTTTGAAAGTCTGTGTTCCATGTTCTGTGTTAAGTTTCTCACTTCCTGTCCTATTGTCTTGTGATCTGTTTTATCCCCTTTGGTTCCTCTGTCTATGTTTCAGTCTTCCATGTCTGTAAATCTAGTTTGCTCTTTTTCCCTGTGTTTGTTTGCTCTGTCTTCTTAGTTTATGATTAGTCTATCCTCCATGTTTTCCTCTGCTTTTTCCCTCCAGTGTGTGATTGTCCGATCGTCTCCACCTGTGTTGATTGTCTCCTCCTCCCTGTACCACCTGTTCCCCATCTCCTCTCGTACTCTGTGTATTTAAGTCTGTTTGGTTCTGTTCTCAGTGTCAGTTCGTCACTATGCTTCATCAATGTCGGATCAATTCTTCATTAAGGCTTCGTCATGTTTCGTTTCCCATCCCAGTGCTCTTCTGTAAGTTTGCTTTCTGTTTGGATTCTGGTTTTTTCCTGTGTTCCTGCTTTTTGCCTTTGTTAGATTGGATTATTTTGTGTTAAATAAATCCATTAACTGCATCTGGGTCCTGCTACTGCTGAACCCTAACAAACAGAGCATGATGGCTGTTTTGTCAGCTGCACAACTGATGATGCAGCAATGAAAGTTTCTTCTTTATATATTTATTCAAAATGAAAAGAAAAGTTAAAGAAAACGTCATGACATGTCATTCATAAAGGATGACAACAAAACTGTCATCCATGATGGACTGCAGCTGTTATTATTGTGATAACTGTGATTATACAATCAGCACTACTCTCAGTAGACCAAACTATTTGTAGTACTTTTTATTGCAATACTGAGACACTTTTGTTTATAGTATTTGTGAAATATTTTTGAGACACTTTACCCCCCTCCTTTATTGTATTGTATTTTTTTAAATATTATTTCCCCTCCTCCCACTGTGCTTTTGTACACTGTGCTGCTGCAATACTGTAAATTTCCCCACTGTGGGACTAATAAAGGGATATCTTATCTTATCTTATCTTATCTTATCTTAAACATTTATTTTAATACACACATCATGAAAAGACAGAGATTTGATGAAGCAAAATAAATAAAACGATAAAAGACCTACCATAACTGAGGAGGGACATAAGTGAAAGTCCTTAACTTCACTTATGTAACTGTGAACAAGGTGACACTAGAGAGGGAAAATTTTGTTGCTGTTGTTCGACAACTCTTCTTTCACTTTTGGTTCACAAAGTGCACGCTGACATGGGCGGGTTTGTTTACATTAGGTTCTGAACTGAAATCTTTTTTTAAAAAATGCAACCATAGCACCTTGACAGCTCTGTCCCACTTGAAGAGAGTGCAAGCTAAAGACCAAAGGGTATTTTATCTTTGCTGCATCATTCATCTGCTTTTATTGTACTACTTTTATGTATTTGTGGTTGGAATAATTGTTCCCAGGAGCAGGATGTAGCCTTTCCCTTTAAACAAAGTCTGAGAAAGAGATGTGTTAAAATTTTTCACGATCCCTTGGAGATAAATTCTACTGACTTTGAACATCTTCTGATTTTGTCTTCTCACTGATGCAGTGAAATATCTCAATGAATGGGCACCACATTTTAGACCGACATTCATGGTTTTCAGATAATGAATCTTGGTAAATTTGGTGATCTTAATCTTTCCTCTGGTGCCACCATGATAATTCTTTGTGAATCTCTCAACTATGGGATGTATCAAATGAGATTTGTTGCAGTGACAGTTTCCCCAGAGGATACATTAAATCGTGATAACATTGATAGTCTGACCATTCATTCAGCGCTATCATCGGGTCACACTTTCCTTTAGTTGAACACTGGTGCATGACTAAATACATGTACTTAGCATATTAGCATGTTCAGTGTGAGTATGTTAGCATGATGATGTGTGTACTTAACTACTAAGTACTACTGCTCTGCAGCCTCAGAGGTACTAGCATGGCTGTTATTTCTCAATCTTGTTTGTCCTTTATTAATTAAACATAAGGATTAAACATTTACAAACATTTACAGGAAGGATAGCAAGAACATGCACTCAATGAGTCAGACAGTAAGAAATGAAAATGAAACACAATGAGAAAAAAAGAAAGCACATTTTTTAAATTTCTTTCCTTGTTGGTTTATATCCTTCATTTCATGAATTAGAATTGTTACAATGATTGCTGAATGTAACTCCCCACAGTGTAATGCCTCATTAATATCACAATATTGCATTGTTTCAGAGAAAGTAAGGATATTAATTGAGCTGTTCTCCACCAGTCTCAGTCAGAATAGGTTCACATCCGCTTGTATATGTAGATGACTTTATGGCAGCACGGACAGCGATGCTCGACATCTTGGCAGGAATCAATACAGAATGGGATACAGCAGCAAAAGAAACACCTGCCAGAGGAAACAAAATAAATGATAAATTTCCACTTTTGTATGTCAATTTTTCACCTGTAGTTTCAGATTTACGGTTCATAATCTCTCTCTCTATATTCCCACAACATAGAAAGTAGATATGCAGCAAGTTTCTACTCAAAGGGTCGTTTTTACCCAAAGATGGCGAGTCCAGCACAGATGGCCCAAGTCATCAGTCCTGCTGTGTGCTCTGTATTGGTGATCACTGACTGCTGGCAGTGGGGACACATGGTTTGTCCTGGGACGTCATGTAGCGTGGGTGTCACCACCACGTGAGTCACTGAGGATGAAAAAATGCACAACAGATAAAGAAAAAGACGTGTGTCCTTATTCACTTGTGAAAGTGAGTCCAATCACAGCCCTTACATTGAAAACAGGATGAAATTTGGCAGAAAATGTTTGTTTTTTTCCCCCATAAACATTACATTTTCTGGTTTCAGCTCCATAAACCCCTATTTATTTTGGATTACCTCGTGAGCACCCCACAAAACCCACAAGTTCTGAGAGTGGACTATCTCTATACTACTGGAGTATCTCTGATCCAATGCTCCAGTTTCTCACAGCAGTATTTGATCACTGCATTGACACAACAAGACCAGCAGAGGTCGTACAACAACTGTAATTTGATAAGGAGATAGTCCTCCGTTTGTGCCTTGCTACGGTCCATTTCCTGTACTTTACTTACAGGATACTTAGGCATCCAAACATGAAGGATTTTGTAGTAAAGGACAGCTAAGATTGTTCTCATTGTATAGAATAAAACTCCCATAGATCGTCTGACCGTAACACAACAACACCTCAAATTTTATATCAAAGTAAAAGTGACAATTCATCCTTTAGGTGAGAATTACACAGTTCCTATGAGATGCATTAAGTGTGATGTGCATTTCTTAGATGTGAAGTCCACGTGAAGAAGTCGTACACTCGTGTTAGGAATCTTGTTACAAACAGTGCTTCAAATGTGTCTGTATACCACCAACAAACGCTGAACAATAGCTTCTTATTATGCACAGAGGCAACAGATGCACTATTCTTCAGTTCCATTTGGTAGAAGATCAAATACCTCACCCACTGACACTGTGCAGAGGCAGTCCTTATTTCACAAACTGGATGGGAAACACCTGTTTAAATGTGCTTTTAATGTTTAAGTGTGATGTAATTTGTTATTTGTTGCTGTCATTTGAGTTGTTTATATTTGTTTTTTTAATACCTGATATTGATTCATTTTTAAATTTGTTTTTTCTCCTGTTATTTCTGGACATGTTAAGCATCTTTGAGTATTTTGAAAAGCGCTTTATAAATAAAATAAATTATTTTACAGGTGTACAAGTTTACAGATATATTTTTTGTATGTACAGAGTCTAAATGTATGTGCATGTGCACATTGTTAGAAATAGTACATCAGTGTGTTCTACATAGGAAAACACCATCTTTGGTTAGGTGCATTGCCTCACCTGTTGCGGTAGGTACACCTGGCGCCGGAACAAAAAGAGCCCCTGGGAGATGACACATATTGTTTATCAAAGCAGGTTCAGACAATTCAGAAAATGTTTCCATAAATCACCAACCAGAACATAAATGCCTTTATGTAAAATACATACAAGTTTTAAAATTGTGGAATTTGCTCAGATATTGAATTTCAACACCCTTTGTCATATGGGTGCAAATATAAGGCTAGACACCTGTATATTTGAAGAAAAGAGGTCCATTTGTTATTTTTTTCCACAGTTACAGGTCTCAAAAGAACTAAACGTCTGAAAAAATAAAAATGAACATGATCTTTAACCCAGGAAGACACAGACCTCCTTGGTATCCAGCAGGTGGGGGTGGTGCTATAGGGCCTGGTTGAGGGTACATCCCTGGCTGAGTTGGTTGAGGATACATCCCTGGCTGAGTTGGCGGAGGATACATCCCTGGCTGAGTTGGTTGAGGATACATCCCTGGCTGAGTTGGCGGAGGATACATCCCTGGCTGAGGCACTGCACCTCCATAAGGCAAAGGTGGCCCAGGGTATGGTGGAGCTGGTTCCTGTGGTGGATATCCTTTTTCCATCTTCAAAAATCTTTACTGAATATGAGAAAAATGTATTACTCATTTTTAAAGTAATCAAGTGTCTTTTAAGTTGATAAGAAGTAAGTGAGAGTATGAATATATACATGTGAACACATTGTATACTGGACATATGAGGCAGGGCATTGGTTTCAGATCATTATCATTTGACACAATGTAGGCTGTGAAGGGTTTCAGCCTAACTCGTAAACCAACATCCTGTTTGAGATCATGTGCTGTATATAAATGAACAGTGTTTTTATTACCTGTATATGAATTTCATTTCCCCAATGTAATTGTTTTGCTGCCACAACCAATACAAACAGAACACTTCTGCTTTTTCATTATTAAGTGAAAACTATGTGGAAAAACCAGTGAATGTGTCGGCTTAGTGAAATACAAACTGAAGTGTGTATATATATATATATATTATATATATATATATTTTATATATAATATATATATATATATTATATATATATATAATATATATTATATACATATAATATATAATTTATATATATAATATATATATTATATATATATATATAATATATATTATATACATATACACAAATATTTCACTAACATTTTGGTCAATAAGAGATTATCAGATTAGACTGGTTTAAAGGCCTTTGCTTGGATGTATGGCTTGAACTCAGACATCAAAAGTCAGAAGTAAAGAACTGTGTAGCTCGACTACTGGGGTGGAAACACACAAACTACACATTTCCGGCTTCACTCTCTTACCACATGTTGCACATTCTCTTTTCAATCAGCACCTGACAGCAATGACAGCGGCTCAGTTTGAAGCATAAAATCTTTTACAATGGTCCCTCAATTTAGCAGCATGTGTGCAATGGATATATTTCTGGAAATACAAATGTACTAAAACACATGCTCTTCCTTACGAATGAACCAAAATGGTCGAGTTACGCAAAAATATAAATGATGAGCTGAAACTCTATAAAGCTCTGTAATGCTGGACTCCAGATTCAGGTGATTATTACCTTGGTCTGGTGGGAGGATTACAAAAAAACTACCTGACGGATTTCCAAACTTGGTAGGATGGTTGGGCATATGACATGAAAGAAGTCATTACATTTTGGAGGTGGAGTCCAGAATTTGGTTGCACTTTCTTTGACATTGCCAGACGGGGCTTTCTCAACCTTTCTGTCTATTAGCCATGAAATAACTGATGGGTTCTGACGAAACTTCGTTGTAAGGTTTGGCATGAAGGAAGGAAGAACCCATAAAATGTTCGTGTGGATTTGGATAAAGGGGAGGAGTCAGGATTTTTTTTCTACTTTTTTGAATATTGCAAGACAAATCTTTTTGGCCATTTTTGTCAGTTACTTATAAACTACTTGACAGATTACATGTAACTGGGTGGAATGGTAGAGCATGTGCCATGGAAGAAAACATCAAATTCTGAAGCTTGATTAGTGGAACATTGTTTTGCTCGAATAACAACAAACTAATAATGATACCAATGTGATTCCAAATCCTCGGGGTAGCTTTTCATCAAATCATGCGGGCCAAACTATTATGGGACTAGTGCCTTTAGGTGCTATGACATAATGGCGAAAAATATATGTCTTGGCAGAGGTTTGTGCTCTCTAAGTGCTGTCTAATTCTCAGTAGGTTCATAACTATGTATAACCCCTTTCTTTTAATTTTTTTACTTGTCGGGTCAAGTCACATTGATTTCACATTGTAATTATAAAAATATATACAGTATTTTAACCCCTCTTAGTAAAAGTAACAGTGCCATACTGTAAAAACAAAAACATCTTGGCCAAAAGGCCTATTTATGATATAATTATATTTCCATGACTTATGCATCAATGAAATAAGGAGCATTTTGCCATTGTAGTTAGCCAATTGTAGCTGTTTTATGTGATTTTGGTTGTGGTTTCCTCTATAACAGTATATGACATAAGATAATCAGATGTTTTTGTATGTAAAATCTTAATTTGTGGAATTACTGAATACATTTGTCATCTGTCAAATTTACCATGTTTGCCGCTGCAATTTCAGGAAGTGGTTTGATATGAAAAAACTCAAGTAAATTGCATCTAAATTGTGCCTGAGCAAATGTACCACTGGGGAATCAAGTGTAACTTTTAAGAAATGTCAAAGTGTAGAATAACTACAGGAGCTCCTGGTCCAAGGAGGGCACAAGCAGTTAATAGCAACAGTTTACCTTGGCAATCATTTGCTTAGTGGGAGAGGCATGGGCAACAGAGCTGAGGTTTTAAAGTGCTGTGTTTAAAAACGTTGCCCTATATCCATCTAAAGAGCCTCTTAGAGTGAGCGGTGTCATACTTAGTTTGTCTCATGTACTAAATCAGCATCAGTGAATCAGCGTTGTATTTTGATAATACAGAAGAATGTAATGCTATGATGTAGCCTTCCTGTGTCGCATCTAACCAAATTCAATCAGAGAAACATCAGCTGCATGTACACCGATGAGGCCCTTTTATTCACCACAGAGTTGCATTTGTGCCTCGCCCCCTTTTGTCCTGCCAATGTAACTGGATAAGGTTGTTGTTTTTTAAAACATGGAAATGTGTATGTAAAAATAATGTAAGGGTTAGGGTTAGGGGAAAAAACATATTCATATTTTTTTATAGCTCAGTGGTGGAATAAGATCAGCCAAATTTGCAATACCAAGATTCATCTGTTAGACAAAACTGATAAGTTAAACATAATGGCAGCAACATAAGTGTGAAATATAAGATTTACCTACTTGTGACTTTCCATGAAAGACAGGAGGGAGGAGGGAGGGAGGGGGCAAAAAAAGAGCGCCCTGTTTCCTGGAACTGCCTGGTCCTGAACAGGGAAGAAAGAAACACAGAAAAACTAGGAGAGTAGACAACAGACGGGAGAAGGATAATAGTGGTTGGCACACACTATTAAAAACAACTGCTATAGAAGCTTGAGAAGCTGTGGAGGCTGTGGAGGAAAGAGTATTCTGTATTTCCTCTCATGCGATGTAGTGGACTGACTAGTTATGCAACTATCTGACTCCCCTCCCCCTTTTCTCCTCCCATTTTTATGCGACTGGGTGCGATCTGAAGAAAATAAACAGAAAACTCTTACAATGTTCAAACAATGAGCAGTATGATAATAATACACAGTCACTGATACAGAGCTCATCAAAAAGAAAAGAGTGACGTGTGTTTGATAGGAACGAAGGTATCTTTAATTGTTGACTTAATGTGTTGCCTCAGTATGATTTGTAACGTTAATCAGCCTGTCATTACACATCGTCTAATGTTATTTCCTGTCAGTTTACCTCACAAGCTTTTGTGGTCTAACGTTTTCTCACTCTGGATCATTTAACGAGAGCCATGTGTGAAAAAAACAAAAAAAACCACACAGCCTTACTAACCTGGCCTCCGTGCCTTTAAAACAACTTTCCACAACCTGTTGGTAGAAGATCGCACTAACAATCACAATCCGTCACGTAGGAGGTTCCTTTGAATCAAGTAGGCCTAAAAAGCCTACGATGACAGCAAAGTTAAGTAGCAAGTGGGATGAGTCATTAAAAGTGTGACACACTGTCACGTGTCTGTTATCATTGTTCCATCAGTTAGAAAAACACTTTTTTCTCTCAGGAGGGCTGTTGATTCCAAAAAGTACGGCAAAGCACGGTCGGACGTAGGGTTTTAGAAATACCAAGGTGCAAACACTGAGCTTGCTGGGATTTCGGGGGTATGCCATAAAAAACAAAAACAAAAAAAAACAAAGAACATATGACTCCTTGTAAATAAAGCCTGAATTGTTTGAATGTGATCAGGTCAGTATGTGTTTGTGTTGAACATAGTCATAGTGGGCAGCACCTGCCTGCACCTGCTTTTCCTTCCTCATCATCTCCATCACCTGCTCTCTTTCTTTTTCTCTCCGTCCCGTGTCACTTCTCTATAGTGGTGACACACGGGAAACTGAATTGAAACACAGCCATGTTAACTTTCGTTAAAGTTAACCAGTCTGAAATTGCATGGATGGAATTAATGTTATCTGACGAGTTAATTCGTTCAGGTGAACCATCATGATGGACGGTGTGGCAGCGTGGTTGTGATTAGTGTTGGGAGAGAGAGAGCTAATTACTGATTGCTCTTCTCTCCCTCATATATGGGACCGTGATGGACCTGGAAGCGCCGCCGTTTTGAGTCTGCAGGCTGCGTGCTGAAGTCGATCTGTGACTGGAAGAGTCTAACGAGACTGGAGTCGCGAGGGACGCGTCAGATCTCGCCCACTTCACTGGTGGGTAAGGCAGAGGCGGATCTAGGAGTTTAGGAGTTCTAGAGCTCAGCGGCTATAAAGGGGGCCACATTTTACACAGAGAGGTCATGTATATGTCCAACATCCATGCACATTTCAGTAAGATGTATACATTTCATTCTTTGTTTGCCATTGGCTCTATAGCTTTGGGAAAATACACACATAATTATGTATATTTTGCTAATTGTGCCTTGTTGAAACACACTGTGTATGTCAAATAAGCTTAGGAAATAAAAGTCCGTAAGTTTCATACTGAAAAAACACAATACATAATACATAAGACACTTTTTTTTTCAAATATGTGACACATGAATTTAAAAGGAGATAATGTATATAAATATAGCCTATAGAATAGTTTAGAACAGAAAAACTGATAGCATAACTGAAAATACCGTAAGTGGACTCACATGTTTGGGCGTACAGTGCAGGGCCTTAAATGTGACCTGATTTTTAGGAAGTTGTAGAGATTCACTGCAGAAGTTGTACTGCTTGATGTGCACATTACAAAATTCTATAAAAGTACACAAACTCAGTTAGATTACCCCTTTAGAAGAATAACCTTTATATTATAATAACCTTAGAAAACAAACATTATTAGTTTGATATTTATTCATGAAAAACAATGGTGTTCTTCAGGATATAACTCCAAAATTTGATGATTTTTCTCATGGCACATGCTCTACCCCTCCTCCCAGTTTCATATCCATCAAGAAGTTCATGCGTAGCTGACAAAAACGGTCCTTTTTTACAGCTAAATACAGACTGAGATACTTGTAGTTGTTAAAGATTTGTCTCTTCATATTTATATTTTCATTCCAGCTGACATATTTATTTGCTGTCTTTTAAATGGAAAGTACATTTAATTTTCCTTGTAATAAAAGGTGCTATATAAATAATAAAAGTTGCCAAAAAGTCTAAAAAAGTTTTTTTTTTTAAAGATCCTGACTCCATCCCTTATTCCGGATCCTTCCTTGCTACATGCCCAGTCCTTCTATCAAGTTTCATCAAAGTTAGTTGTGTAGTTTTTTGCGAAATTGACAGAAATGGTGAAAAAAGTCATATTCTGCATCATTAAAGAAAGTGAAACCAAATCCCGGATCTACTGCTAAATTTACCGGGTTCTTCTGTGTCAAATGCTCAACCGTCCAACCAAGTTTCATGAAAATCTGTATAGGAGGTTTAATGTAATACTTCTAACAGCAAGAGAAACCAATGCCAACAAAAAAATTACCTCCTTGGTAATTAATGAATTCAGAGGACCAATCTGGAGCTCATTAAGTATGAGTTCCTGATAATACTGTTTCTACTTGCGCTCTCTGGAGTGTTTTAAAGAAACATACCACACTCGTTTATAATAATAAATATTTGTCAGGGCGTTTACAGTCATGCTTATCCAGACATCCCCACCCACACACTGTGAGTGATCAGTTCTAAACACATGACTCGTGCTGACTGTCAGGGTGGGTCTGCAGATGCTGAGAGGTCACAGGACAATCACAAGAGCATTACCCGTCAAATATGGAATGTAAAGCGTTTCAGCCACACCGATAAACACAGGCGGACATGGGAAGGTTGCTGTTCCTTCAAATCCAGAGGAAATGATTGTCTATTTCTGGACACAAGAGGTCAGCATAATTGCAACATTGTAATCTCTGAGACTGGTTTCCCCCCCTCCCTGTCAGAGTGAGCAGGATATGGGGTCAGTTTAAGGACAATTTAGTATGAAGATAACCAGAACACACACAGAGCATCTCTCCCTGTGTCATCTGCAAGC
Source organism: Chaunax sp. Z400 (assembly GCA_037577475.1). Taxonomy (NCBI): domain Eukaryota; kingdom Metazoa; phylum Chordata; class Actinopteri; order Lophiiformes; family Chaunacidae; genus Chaunax; species Chaunax sp. Z400. Next base: position 15,711,055 of record CM075197.1, read on the forward strand.
AAGATTTCAGACATGCAGACACCAAATTTTCCTCTGGATCATTTACTGGCACATGTTTTCCCTGAAGGCCTAATGAATGAAATAAGAGATGCAGGCATTTTTCTACTTTCTCTTAACTCTTGGAGTTTGTCTAAGTTCTGTTTCAGTGCATATTACTAAATATTTGATTTCCTCTGTTGTTGTTTCTGCTGAAAGATAAAATGATGATTTGATTTATGGTTTTTCTGACCATAGAAGAAAAAATAAAACATCAAAAACAAAAACAGTCATCATAATTCATCAAAAATAGAAACAAAGGAGTGTAAAAAAAAAAAGGTATGATGAATGCAGCTTTTGATAAGACCTAGACAGTAAAAACATTCTCAGCAATGGAATTCATATCACATGCATGAATAACACAAGAGCGTGTTACATCATCAGTGGTAAGTTCTATACATGGGCATGTTTATCAAACATGTTTATCAGCACATAAACATATAAATGTAAACAGGAAGAAGGTGAAATCCCTGTAAAAAACGTTTTAAATGATTCTAATTGTAGCTTTTATGTTAGTAGTCAGTGTATCGATATGTATCAAACGGCAAGTTTTAAAACGTTTTGGAATTGTCAAATATAAAATTACTCAAATAAATATATACATATAATCAACTTTGCAAATATTTGATTGCCTGGCGTGATGAAAATCTTAAAGGACAAAAAGCAGAATTCATGCACAAAAAAAACAAGACTAAAACACTGCTTTTCTCATCTCCACTTTCCCACCCTCTCCGTGCATTTAAATTGATGCCTTCAAGAACCAGAGGATTATGGATCCATATACAATCTGACGAATCTCAATAGTCCACTGATTATCTCTACCTGAAATAGGACAGCCGTAGCATAGAGGTGCCCTTTTCTGTCGTCCACAAATCCTGCTGCTTAGCCCCTCTCCACCTACTTATTTGTGCCTTCAATCTCTCATTCAAGTGTCTTTTCACAGTGTACCTTCTATATGAGTGTTGGTTAAATAAATGGGAGTGACTATGAAGAGGAGACGAAGGAGGTACTGAGGCAGGAAGGGGGCTGGTAATCAAACACAGGCTGTTTTTGTTAGTTTGAAAGTGTTTTCTTTTTAATTCACAATCATGATATGTTTGTTCCAGTTCTGCAAAGAAACTAGATGGTATTTAAGGTCAATGTGAAATAACATTGTCTTCATTGTCTGTATTTTTTTAATTACTAAAAGAATAATTTCAAGGATAATTTTAGAAAATATTTTTAACAGCGGGCGGTTTAAATTAAGTTGACTATGATTTCACATCATTGTTTCTGAGGTCAGATATTTGCTCACCTTTTAAGAGTCACATCTGTCAAGAGAGCATCAACATCAACAGCTCTGAGGTTTTGTGTCATCCAACAGCAAAAACAGCACAAACTGCCAGAAGTTGCCAAACTCAAAGTTTTCCTCAACCCTTCTTCCCAGCCTTTATCCTTAATGCGTGACTGAATATTTCATGACTATATCCTTGACTAGCACCAGTTCTGCTTTCACATCAGGCTGTCGGTGTGAGGGTCCACTGAGTATTTAGCTTTCATTTTAACCATGAAAAGCTCAGTTAATAAGACAAATCTTTGTAACACTTGTAATAGAGGATTAAAGGTAAAACAGTAAAACATATATGAGCGGTAACATAATGTGTATGTAAGTGTTTCACTGTGTGTGTGTGTTTCACTGTAATATTATTATTATTATTATTATTATTATTATTATTATTATTATTATTATTATAGTTGTACGTGTTCTTTGTTAGTGTTTAAATACATTTTTGCAATACCTTTTGGTCTACAGTAAGTCTTCTAATGGAATTTCATGGTTTGTAATCATCACCATTGAATTTGTTGTCTTACACAGCTCCAAGTATTTAGATTGTTGCATAGTCGTACACCTACACCATCAACCAGTTTAAGCAAAGAGAGCCTGCATAAAATTGTAATGGTCCTGAACATCAAGAACACACTCATACCCGTTGTTGTTCCACTGCCCTCTGGTGCCTAGTCAGTGTAGACTGTAGAGTTATGCTCCCTGACCAAAATGTAGAGTTATAGATTGTCTATCCTATAGTTTTTACTGGCTGCTTTTAAGGGACCTCCAGAAGTCAATGAGGGGGTTTCCAGGGGGCCCCTAGCGAAATGGGAATAAATATTTTTTCACTATAATTCCATCTGAAAGTAAGACAATGACATAATGAACTGTCTTCTAAAAGCAGAATTCTTATCGATGATTGATTTTGGGAAAATATCTTATCAAATGGGCATGTGTGACGTTATTTATTTTAGTTTAAGGGTGCTTGATATGAAATGGATGCAATGGAAAGTTGGAATTTTGTATCATGCTTTTGGTATTTGTGTGTTGCTCCCTTCTTCATTTTGAGAGTTTATTTCGTCATATCTGTCTGTCATGGTATTGAGGTTAGTCTGTTTCCTGTTTTATTTTGAAAGTTATTTCTGGTTGTCATGTTTCTCTGATTACACTTCCTGTCTGTTTCCCTTATTTTCTATTTTTCCCTGTTAATTCCCCTGGCCCTGTTTCGTCTTCTGTGTCTTCAGTTCTTGTACTCTCTCTCTTTTCTTTTCTGCTAATTCACTCTTCTTGTCTCTTCTTCTATGTTCTCACTCACCTGTCTTTCACTTAAGTGTGAAACTGTCAATCACACTTATTTGATCCAGACTGTTCCCGCCCACCCCTGGTCTCACCTGTGCCCTGTTGTCTCATTATCCTGAGTATATATAAGTCTGTGTGTTTCTATTTCATTGCCAGTTAGTCATGGTTCCTTTATCGCATTCAATCCAGCCTTTTTCATCGTCCTCCCTGTGTTTTCCTGTAAGTTTGTTCCTTGTGTTTTTCTTGTTAGCTTGGGTTCTTGCTCCTCCTGGTTTTCGACTTTGCTTTTGCTTCCATTTCAAGTATTCTATGTTTAGGATTTTTGATCACCCGTGTACCGAACCTGCTTTCCTGTTCCTTGGATTTTGCCTCTGTCTATCATTTTGCATTGTTTGCTCTCAATTATTGTCTAACAACTGAAAATATTTTTCCTGCTTTTTACTCTATCTGAGTCATATCCTGTATGGGAGTATTTCTTTATAATGGATTGCTCTTTGGTTTTGACCCCTGCCAGTTAGATGGAGAATTTATGTTAAAATCCCAGAACAGTATAATCATACTTAAAGTCCCAAATGCTGAACATTTTGCCCGTTTTTACCTATATGATTGTGCTTCTGTAGCTCTGTTTTGAACTGTGGCTGAACTGTAATTTTAAGCTGGGTCAGAAGTTCTGAATTTAGCATTGGTCCATGAATCAGGTACAGCTTCTTTATTGTGGGACCTTATATGATCAGTGATAGTTCCTTTCCATACATATGTGGCCCTTGATTATGACTTCTAAAGATCAACTGAGAAAGATGTTTTGAGGTTACCAAAGTTGCCTTTAATGAGTGAGGCAGATAATATTGTCACAATATGCTAAATTCTATAAAGTCTCAAAATGACACTGCAGTTTGGGTAGCGTTTTTGCCACTAACCCTGTAAGAGCAATGGCTTATTGGTAGTTATTTGTACTAGTAGGACTTAGTCTGAGCAGCCTTTCAGTTTTCCATTTTCTTTGACTCAGATTGCTCTATCTGCTTGTCAGTCCAACACGGGTCCAGATATATATCAACAAATATTGGATGGATTAAGATGAAATTTCTATTTTAAAAAACCCCATTTATGGTTGCCAGAGGATGAATCCCATTAACTTCTATCATCCCCCGTATTTCTCTCCAGCACCACCATGAGGTTTGCATTTATGGCTACTTGTGAACTTCCATTAAATTTGATATGTATATTCTTGTCCCCGTCAATGAATTGTATTTACTTTGGTCATCCCTGACTTTGTGCTCAAAGCAGTCACAGCCAACCATTATAATGGCTGCAAGAACAGAGAGTTCTCTATAGAGGAAATCGTAACAGCTGTCAGTCATGTTTGGGTTCTGGGTTGAGTCCCAATGAGTCATTGTTAATGAGGTTTCTTGAGACCAAAACCTGTATGAGCCAGGTTCAGTTCTCATTAGCATGATCATGTTTCATGCTATTCAGTGCTACAGTGTGTCTAAAGTTCAAAGAATCTCTCAACACTGACAATGGAAGAAACTTATCTTTCCGTCTATGGTTGCAGTGCCTTTGACAAGAAACATCTATTATTAGCTTGATAAGAAATTACCTCAAATTTATTGTTTGCTATTCATCTAGTTTTAGCAAACATTAATAACTATAGGCTAGATGTAAACACTGGTTTATTTATTCATTTAGTCATAAAAGCAATCTGTTTTTATACTGTACAAGATGATACACAGATTTAGTGAGTATTTTGCAGACACAGTAGGACCACGTAATGAAAAGATCTCAGCAGAGATGACATGGAGGGCTGCCCCATATGGAAAATATTATATCCACGCTCCTCACTTGAGCTTTGGCATGAAAGTTAAGCACATAGTTTTATCATCTAAACACAGAGGACATGTTTAATTATGAAATGTTTTAAAGTGAGAATCGGCTCCACAAGCATTCAACAGCCATTCTTCAGACGCAACTGACACGCCTGCATACAAGTACATGTAAAATCAATAACTACTGATAGCTTAAAAGTGAATTCTCTCCTTCCCTCTGGTGTTACTGAGAGCTTCAAAGTCGGTCTGTATTTTTGTGAGCGCTTTAGTATATTCTTGTAGGACTTGTTTAATCAACAGTTTACATTGTATAACACTAAACAATTATTCTGCCTCAGATAACAGCCTAATCTAGAACTCCCTTAATGGATTTGTGTGTGTGTGTGTGTGTGTGTGTGTGTGTGTGTGTGTGTGTGTGTGTGTGTGTGTGTGTGTGTGTGTGTGTGTGTGTGTGTGTGTGTGTGTGTGTGTGTGTGTGTGTGTGTGTGTGTGTGTGTGTGTGTGTGTGTGTGTGTGTGTGTGTGTGTGTGTGTGTGTGTGTGTGTGTGTGTGTGTGTGTGTGTGTGTGTGCTTGCTACCGTAGTTGTCACGCTCATCTCCTCTTGAGCCCGCTGCAGCACATTTACAGATTTGAACCAGTGATGCCACTAAGTTAGCAAACATATGAGCAACAGGGCGTGTGTCAGAGAACTTCTGTGTTCTAAGGTGCCATTTCCTGTTGTAGATGACTGCTCTAATGATCATAAATCTTTTATTGACCAAGTCTCATTACACAACTGATAAGCAAATGGAGGTGAACAATAGATAGCTTCCCCCTCCATACAACCATTCCATATAACTCTGGCACGCAATTGGGCATTCAAAAATTGACTGTTGGCCAATTGAGGAAGAACGTCTGATAGGGCAGCAAAAAGGGAGCGGTCAGAAGTTCCACATACCTGACTTTCTCCGTCTGTCATAGACATTCAGGCAGCACTAACAGCAAGAACTGATGACAACAAAACGGCTATTAAAAAGATAAAAGAAACAATTTCTAATCAACAAGGATTATCTGTTTAATAATCTATCCAGAGCAGCAGTGAACTGACTGCAGGATTACAATCATCATGGTTACACTAAATTTCGGGACACTGACAGCACCAGTGGGCATTGTGCGGATACTGGAGGTGATCTTCACCTGCATCTCCTTCAGCCTGGTGGCATCCGTGTTCCACAGCACCAACTCCTTCTGGACATGGTGCATGTTCACATGGTGCTTCTGCTTCTGCATTACCATCCTCATACTCGTTCTGGAATTCACCAGCCTCAGCGCTAAGTTGCCCATCTCCTGGGATGACTTCACGGCCGCTTTTGCCATGTTGGCTACCTTAATGGTGGGTTTCATTTTAACTTCAATCTTCTTTCTGGTTATTTGTCCACAAACATTTTTGGGATAAACAGGTCACAGGTTGTTGTTGAAGTTAGAAACTACCTACTGTTACTCAATACTGATGCCACTGCCAATATTAAAATCTATATTTTGCAGATAGAAATTTCTTAACAAGGTACCAAAATAAATGAGCGCCAATTTTAAATTAAGTATGTGAGCTTTGATAAACAGTATTTTTGAGAGAACACAATATTATTTCAGTCCTGCTTCATAATGCAAACCTAAATAGAGAGAACCAAAGGCAGAAAATCCAGCTCACGACATCAGTGGTGTGACTGTTAACAAAACACAGGTTATAAATCTATATTATAATTGTAAGAGGTTTCATTCAGTTTGTGCTGTTTTTTTAGTCCCCCTGCAATTTAATGAAAAACTGGAGTAACAAAACATGTTGAGTCTTCAACAGCATCTGAAATTAAGCATATGGCCGATATATAATCGCAGGTTTAAGTGACTTTGACATTAGGTCTATGGATGTTAATCCTTCTGTTTACTTGTGCTGAAACAATTCTGTATGTTTTTTTTGTCATAATCCACGATTCGATTATGATTACCGAACAAGAAAAAAGATAAATGAACTGCGAGTTTGTTAAAGAAGGCATAATTTCACACCTACTTTTGCTCTTTCTCTCATGCAGTTGCTGGCAGCGTCCATCATCTACCCCACCTTCTTCACTTGCCACAACTGCGGCAAACAGATTGGTGCCACTGTTACTTCCTGCCTGGCCTTCATCCTGTACGCCATTGAGGTTGGGTTTACCCGGGCTAAGTCTGGTGAGATTAGTGGATTTCTGTCGACAGTCCCTGGTCTCCTCAAGGTTCTGGAGGCCTTCGTGGCCTGCATCATCTTCATCTGCTTGAACAACAACCAGTACACTAGGTTTCCAGGGCTCCAGTGGTGCGTCGCCGTCTACTCCATTTGCTTCATTTTTGCCCTCATAGTCATAATTTTTACCATTTGCCGTCTTCTGGCTCTCTTCCCTGCACCGTTTGATAAAGTCCTGACATGCTGCAACGTGTTGGCCGTATTGATGTACAGCACAGCTGTGGTCATCTGGCCTTTGTACAGCTTCAAGAACAACTCTAGACCCAGCATCTGCTCACAAGTTGTTACATGTGAATGGAATAACTTAGTGGTGATTTCTTTCTTGACTTGTTTCAACCTTATTGCTTACATTGTGGACACTTTTTATTCCTTTAGACTTGTCTTCTTCGTCAGCAGAACATAGATTGTTTATCTGTCATGATTAAAATTCTCGGAGAATGCAAAGCAACAGTTCCTGTATTTAATTTTTAACCTCTTGGAGATGTAATACCAGTCTTTTCTCCTTCATCATTTTTTATCTGATCTTTTTTAGTGCTATTATTGTCATACAGCACTGATTTGAACGCATCAGTCTCATTTAAAAACTTGAATGCATATTCTAGTCAATCTCATGTGAAATGAAATGTGATGAATGTGTGGGTTTATTGTACATTACCATGGGTGTCACCAACTTGGTTGTTACAGCACCTTAGAAACGAATTACAGTCATGACTGAGTGAATGGGTAGTAAATCAATAATACGGTTAATGATTAAACTATCTGTTTAAAGGTTAATTAAGTACAGTGGGGCCCACCCTACTGTTATCAAATGATGTTTGCCAAGGTGCGTGGATGTGTGCGTACCCTGAAACATAAACCAGGTTTCACTTGTCCACTCCCATGTATGTAATGTGCACTGAGAGGGAGAGAGTGCATGAAAGAGAAGAAGAGACACTGACTCTCTTCTACACTTTGTGTCAATAGCCAAACACACATTTTAAATACACAGTGCATGTCTAAAACTTGCCTGTCTGGATCAGGCTGATTGCTTGTCCTCTGGTATTGCTGCTTATCCGAACTCAAACTGCTTCACACTCAATACTGCTTGCGTAGGATTATCAAAATAGTGAAAGCCTTGTTAGGTTTAACCAGCACTGTTGAGCGAGTTAATCTAACCTTCTCTCTACATGGCTCTGGGTATTTAGTCCAGGGCCACACATAACAATTATTTTTTCTCAATTAATCTAATGATTATTTTGACCATGAGTTTGCTAATGTGATGGCTGATTTATTGATCATTCTAAACATTATCCTAGCATTTCATTTCATTTACCCAAAATAAATTATGTAATAAAACCTTGATATTTTATTCAATGATCTACTTGTTATGTAATTTGCATATCACTGCTGTGTCATGGTGTTAATAGCACTAATAAATCCCATTTGTCAGACACCTGGTCATAATAATGCTGCACCTCAAATACAAAAGGATTGATGTGACACTTGAATGTATAGCAACCCTTTCCCTGAACTGGAGAATTGATATTTTTGCTTAAGTACTTGAATAACTTAAAGTGGAATGTAGTAAATGTCTAAAGGCTCGTCATTCAACATTTTAGCACCTAATATTCCATAAATTCCACATTCCATAAATTCCATATTAACAGCCATCCCCCTACAAACTCCTCCTTGTGTTCTACCCAGGAACAGTAAATCAAATGAAATTGAGGACAGAATAAGAGAGATTTTCCTAAGATGTGACCGACAACCAATGATTGTTTTGAGGATTAGCTTGTGATTGAGGCTTGCGCTGAGGACCAGAGTCCAGTGTGTGTGGCGTGAGGTTAACATGATAACACCCAACCAGTATCGGTGGAATAAAACAGGGACCATAAACTGTACGGATAAGCCAATGATGCTCATACACCACTACTTGAGTTTCATTTTCATAGAACACACCACCTCAGGCGCTTGCCTACATGGATTTCTTCTCCAGGATCTTTGCTGTACGGAGGAATGCACTGAATAGAATCAACTGACTTTGCAAACGAAACAACGCACTTTTTTCAGGTCAAACAGACTCATCCTGTCTCGCAATGCTCCGTGTGAATTTGCGAACAGTCACGCAGCCAGTGGGCATCATGCGAACAATGGCTGCCATCCTTACTTGTATGACTTTTAGCCTGGTGGCAACAGTAGGATATGAACCATCTTCCTACTGGGTGTGGTGCATGTTCACCTGGTGCTTCTGCTTCTTCTTCACCTTCCTCATTCTCATCCTGGAGTTCACCACCCTCAACACCAAGTTACCTTTCGCCTGGGATGATTTCACCGCTGCCTTTGCTATGCTGGCGAGCCTCATGTGCATTTCCGCCTCCATCATCTACCCAACCTTTTTCACCTGCAAGGCTTGTCCACATCAGATCGGTGCCTCGGTGGTGTCATGGGTGTGCTTCGGAGTGTATACAGGAGAAGTGGTCTTAACTCGCCTTCGTCCAAGTGGGCAGATCAGCGGGTTCCTCTCTACGTTGCCCGGCATGATGAAGATGCTTGAGACCTTCCTCGCCTGTCTCATCTTCGTGTCCCTGGAGAAATGCCAGTTCCACTCCCCAGGACTGAAGTGGTGCGTGGCCGTGTACTCCCTGTGCTTCATCTTTGCCATCCTCATAATCCTGCTCACCGTTGGACAACTAACCCCTTTTTTTCCATTCTCCTTTGACAAGGTAGTGATTGTCTACAATGTTTTGGCAGCCATGATGTATATAACGGCTATGGTCATCTGGCCACTGTACAGTTTCCGGAGCCACAATAACTCATCCCCTTGTCAGCGGGATAAACTGGTGGTGGTGACTTTCATGACAATTCTCAACTCTATTGTTTACACTATGGACACAGTCTACTCTATATATCTGGTGTTCTGTGTCAGTAACCAGTGAAGCTGCTGTTTATCCAAACTGAGAACAAAAGGTTTCATGGTTTTCAATGAGTGTGAACAGAAGTGATTTGGACAGGTTTTTATAGAGTACAAGAGTCACTCTGAAAGCTTTCTGACTTTTTGCTTGCAATAAGTGATGTTGTTTGAGACACAGTGTAAAAAATACAATAATAAATACAATAATCTGCTCATGATGTTTATCCAGTTCCCTCAAAATAATTCCAAGAGTTGGTTAATAATTATAACTGCCCTATCACTGCCATAAAAATGGAAAATTAGCATGGTAGAACTTTGGATCCTTATACATAGAGTGATTAAACAGTGCAGGTAATAATACTGAGCTACTACTTTAGTTTAAAACACTAGGTTATAGTCAAATTATGCCACAGGTGAATGGATGTTTTTTTTTTAATTGATGCTTGTCATTTTATAATTTGTGGGTGTGCAGCTTGCTGATGAAGAAATAATTTGACATTTTTGCTGGATGAGAAGATTGATTCTGCTCTCATATTAAGTATTTATGGTAAAAATGTCAGGAAGTTACTGTGCCTAAACAACAAATAGCCCAGCTCTGTAAAACCATTTTTACATATTATTTTATCAATACAGGATATAATGTGTTAATTAGTGACCTTTAACTTTGATCCAGGCTAGTCGTTTCCCCATTTAGAGTATTTATGTTAAAGCTCAGACAATCAGTTGGCAGTCACTTTGTGTTTATCAGTTTGGTCTTGATCATCACATTTAAAACGCTGCAAAAGTGCAAGTAAGAAAAAACTAAACAGTGCTCAGTGTAGAATGCATACCTCCACCAAGGCTCAACAGTCACCTTGAATTCAATCAAGCCAAAATCAAGCTCATCGCCCTGTAACCATCATTCACAGACCAAGCTACCCATTGGGAACGCTAATTTCCAAAATAACAATGGATATCACCAGGTGCTCATGGTTATGAAAGGGTAAACTTAAAGTGAATGCCAGGTGCTCTAGAAGTTAAAATGGTCAACTGTAGACAAAGCAAAGCCTCTTGGTTTACTTCAGGCACACTAGCATCAAAAATGAAATTAAAGAGAATGCTGAATAAATCTGTCGCTCTCCAGTGTTAAAGAAAGTGAAAAGAAATCCTGTATCTGCCCCTTTATACGGATCTGCAACAAAATTTACTGAGGTCTATTCTGGCCCAAGACCACCTCCCACCAAGTTTAAGTGAAATCTGCCCAGTACTTTTTGCACAATCCTGCTGACAATCCAACAAATAAATGGACGCGGGTGAAAAAAGCTTCCCTAAAACGCCAAACTCTTCCTTTAGTCAAATGGCATAAAAATCCTGTCTAATGTATTTGTGATTACTTAATTGCCTGGTGTTGACAATTGGTGGCAGATGAATGAAAAGTGAAAGCAGGACGTGAGCACTGACAGTCAACAAAAGAGTAGATTTCACTGGAAGAGAGAAAAAAACAAACAAGCACAGGGAGATTGATGAGACGAAGAGAGGGAGGAGAGAGAGAGAGCAAATATTTCCAGACGTTAGCAGGATGTGTGGGAAAAGTGAAAAAAGAAAATCCTTTAATCGGCATGCAGCTGCAGCATATGGAGTTGGATTTGTTGCAAGGTGTTGTCTTTCTTCCATTTAATTTAGCCTCTTTTCTTCCTCAGCGATGTGTTGGGCAGCGGCGGAGAGCTAGAAAGTATGACGTCAATTTATTCTTCTTTTTTTCAACCAGTTAGGAACAGCCAAATCTCACATTTAATCCTACTGCTATTGTGCTACTTGGCAAACCAATCTGTCTGAGTGAACACAGGTCAAATGGAGCAACTGAAGCGTGGAAATGTAGCTTTTCTTCTCATGTCAGTCGGTCATAACAACTGACCACATTCTAAGCACATTCAACAGTCTATATGGGTCAGATACAGCAACAAACTGCCTACAGCAGGGTCTGCTTTGATTTGTACAACACATGGACAAAAATGTATGAAGCATTAGATGTACTTCACATTCCCTCGTTGCTTTCAGGTGCTTCAGGTCATTCATTAACTGGTTTATCTGCAGACTTACTGGTCGTAGGCATGTGCATCGACATCGCGGGGACCGCTGTCCTGCAACATATATCCAGGATGTGGACCGTTTTGCTGCTGGTGTCATGATTTGGGGAGCCATTGCTAATGGATGGCGATCAGATCTTGTCCACATACATGGTACACTGACAGCTGGTCTCTTTAAATTAGGCTACTACATGTGAATGGCTGTTTGTCTTTCTATGTGACCTACAGGCAATCTAGAGTCACCAAATCACCTATACTATACCTATTAAACTCTATTATCGTATAGATTTTGAAATACAGAATGTTCTTTCATTCATGTCTAGATCTTCAGTGTTTGTTCATGACAGCTGTCTTGCCACCAGTTACATTTACATTAACATCGATACAACCGCAGTAGGGCAGTGAAGTTTCAAGAGTTTTGACAACAATAAATATGGTGACCGTGCACCTAATTACAAAGGATCAAAAGCTGAGGTAACGATTAACGATTATATATCGGCCATTACGTACATTGAGACTTGAGGAGAGAGAGTTTTGTCACTTTTTCACTTTGCTTTTTTCTTCTTTGTTGTGTCTGTACACATTTGTCGTGCTTGAATTGTAGCTACACTGCCCTCAACCTGACCTCATCCTCTGGACTCCATGATGTATGTTAAATATCTGTGTTATAGACTAACGTTTTTCCCATAAAGATACCAGTGTGTCAATGAGGACTGTGGTGCGATTGTATCCCCTTGAGAAGCTATTAATCCAGCCCTAAACAGCAGTGTCTTTTTGGAGACTCTGTATTATAAAATCATAAATAAAACACTGAACGTCTTCCATGATATCACCCATTTTTCTACATTGCTTTAAACATGACTGTTAGCCATCCATCAACAATAACATGATGCCTTGGGTTGTGAATGTAAACCAATCAGAGGTTGTATTTCTGTCTGAGCATTGTCATTCTACGATATAATATTGCCCACACTGGATTTGTAATGAACTGCACAAAACCTGAGATTCTGTGCTTTTTATCACCAGCTTGGAAACATTCAACTTTAACCTGAGTTTTTTAACTTGATAAACTGAAGACAGTGAGAATGTCTACAATTGTAGTACGGCATCTTTGATAGAAAACAAACTACAAAAAATGTGACTTGGACTAAACAACTGTATAGTAGCCTTCATAAACCAACGCATCCTGAGTTATGAAGCTTTGTGGCATGAGAAATTATTCAAACTTAGCAGAGTTTATATCACAATGCTGCTCCAAGGTAGTTTTGCTCCATTCAGATACTGTACTAACTTAAAAAGCAGCTACAGCATTACTTTGAATTACACCATAATTGCGAAAATCTGCACCTGCATCTTTTTGTAATTAGTCCTACTGATAACGCCTCTCCACACACACACATGGTCTCCACCCTAAATAAACCTTGCAAACCCTGCAGGTGTTGTTGCCTTTGCACATCCACTCATGCATTTAGACAGTTAATGTATGTTCATACAGACCATCGGACTGATCTATATATTAACCCAGTGTACATATATACTCATAGAGAACATCTCAGTCAGGACTGAGGCGATGTTTAACACTGCACTGTAACATATCTTTTATTGTCTTTATTGCATTTATTGTTATTTTCATTTTGTTATTATAACTATTTATGTTGCTTATTTTAACTCGCTTTGGCAATGTAAACATCTGTTTCCCATCCCAAAAAAGCTTTGTGAATTGAATTGAAGTGAAATTGAATAGTGGCCAAGCACATAAATGCTTCATGCATCATGTGAAGTCCATCTCATGCAACAGCTGCATCTGGAGCCTGTGTACAAATAAACAGCTATATTAACCACCTCATAACAGTGAATCTATGCAGCTTTCCCGATGTCACATAATCATTTCTTGACACATTTTAATTGACAAGGGAAGTGGAAAGTAACAGAATTAAGCAAATAAATAGCTTTTTGGCTGGCTCCATTGAAACAACAACAACAGACAGCCCGGTATCTACATTAGGAAATTTTATTAAAACTGTGCTAAAGCATATTGCATGGATGTAGCAGCTTTCATAGGTGACTCGCTCCTCAACAAGCCAGCTAATCTCAAATACAGTAGAATGTGGCTGGAGACCCAAAGAGTCAGTAGACAGAAGTGATGTGCTCAGACGACTATGAAGGAGGGTATGAGCTGAACAACAGGCACAGAGATGATTATTTCATCTTCTGACCTCAACACACCAACGTCAGCCAGAGAGTCGCCACTTTGGACATTATCTCATTTATTCATTCACTTTCCTTTATTCTCCTCCAATACACCCTCCTCTCCACACACAAATACACAAACACATACACACATACTCTGTCTCCTCTTCACAATCAGAAATGGAGTATTGATTCACCTTTTTGAGAGCTCCTGTTAGGCGAAGCACCACACTTCTGTTACCTAGAGAGAGTTTCCCATCGATCCCGACTGGCTTCTTGTCATCAGCCAGACGAGGTCAGTGACTGACACCCTTCTGATATGATCTCAGCGCACAGTCCCACAGAGAGGAAACTTGATATAGAAAGCTAGGCGGTGCATGCAAACTGGTTGAAGCCAAAGAAAGACATGAAGCAAAAAGGGACTCGAACAGCTGTGTGACTCTCTTTAAAAAAAAACATAGAATTAAACCTGATTTAACATGAATCTAATACAATAATGCAAGGTTGAACCTTTCTTTTCCATATTTTACAACAGAAAGTATGAAGTTAATATTGAGTATTCAGGTAGAGTAGTAGTATGCAACACAACACAGTGTTTGTGCCCCATTTATATCAATAAGAGTAGACTTTTAGAGTAGCAGGATTTATAGCAGAGCTGTTATTAGACTGTCAGTTTTAGCTATTAAAGGAGTATTCCACATAGTCAAATGAGTTTTTGTTGATTTAGTCTTCAGGGATGTACGTTATAGATTATAGATATAAATAACCTTTAGAATTACCTGCTTCACATGGCTGGTACCAATAAAGCAACCCATAACTTCACATTTTTTAATTTTAAAATGCAGTTCATAACCCGAAGTTCATGCACACCTAAGGGTATCGTCTCATTTAGCTGATAAATAGACGATAATATAAATTCTCAACTTTAGGTTTGATATAATTTGCATTCTTAACAGCCGTTGTAACCTTGAAATTAAAAGTTGGTAGTACCCACACTGGCGAAATCATTGTAAATGAGGCATATCATTATCTGGGCATATCACGTCATGAATGCCACACCCCCATCGCCTCACAGCGTTTACTTATACACTCATGAGACTCATAAATCTTCCTGTCCGGTCTGTTTAGGATAAGCCAAATTGGGCATATGAGGAATAAAATGTCACCAACTTCCACTGTCCTTTCTTAACCTCCCGTGATGCAGTATGGATGCAGGAATGGAGAACAGTAAACATACAAACAGTCTCATATGTTGGTGGATGGATTGCACACTTAAACACACACACACACACCTACATCTGCACTTTTGTCTGCTATACACTGGCCAAAAACAGACAGGAGTGTGGCAGCATGTGGCTTAAAAGTAGGCAGCTTTCCCAGACAATTCCATCAAATCTCTCCCTCAACGCATAACATTATCCTCCCTCCATGGATCCATTTCAGCTAAATTTCTCTTCCTCCCTCTCAGGTGGCCCTGGCCACCATCAGGGTGATTTATTCTGCAGGCTCCATGGGCATTGCTCCAGTCCCCTGAGTCTTTCTCTGTCTAAGTGACAGAAAGGCTAGCTGTAGAAATCTGTAAAGGAAACAAATGGGGACTACAACGTAAGCCTTTTCACCATCAACTGGTCTATGCTGTGAGGTAATTACATCCACCCATGGGAGGGACTTTCACATCAAAAGGCGGGGTGTCGTCCCCCCCCCCCCCCCCTCCCATAAATACTGGCAGTGCATCGACCTTGTGAATCTCATCAACACAGGGAACACACTTCCCAATGCACAGGACTGCACAAAATTCTTTAAACTCATACATCATGTATTTTTGCCCAGCAGACTATGGGAATCTGAGCGCTCTGGCATCAAGAAAACGCCTCAAGACGAAGAGTCAAGAGTGAGCTGGTTCTCTTTTAATCGACGAGTGATGAGAGAGAGTTGATTTTGACCTCAGAGTAAGCGCACGTTGCAAAAGGCGCATGAATACCGCAGGAGACGCGCCTCAAGCCACCGAATAGTGGAGAAGATAAAGGCGCACAGGAGCGCACTGGTAGGTTTAATCCCTTGTCACTGTTTTTGAAATAAAACAATGTGCTTACATAAAGAAATGAAATTTTAATTCTTGCACGTTTTTGAATTTCATATAATCACATATTATTTCTGTCATGTATTTCCGAACGGAGGACGTGAAGCGTTATTTATCTAATTTTGGAAAATTGTTATGAGCTTTAAAGCTTCATTTATGCAACTCAGATTCAGTGAGCCGTGTGCGTGTGTACTCTTCACACTCTTCACGTAGCTCTTGTGACTGTGGGCTATAGCCATTACAGTTTGGTGGACAAAAATGTCAAGTACCACGCAGCCTGGAAGGGACGGGGGTTTCAACTGTTTGTGTTCTCAACAACATGCTGCGGGCTGCGCGTCACTCCCGTGTTTTGAAGCGCGGTTCAGTGAATCTTCACGTCAAACTATTTATTTTTGCAACACACGTTCACAGCCTCGGGTTGCAATGTCTACCGTCTACAGTTACGGCAAACTTGAGATCCTATGCGAAATATGACATAGGATCAGTTTGGTGCTCTCATGGTGTGTTTATTGCTGTTATATATATTAAGTTGTTATACGACTCATTGATTTACACACAAAAAAATGATAAATAGATTTTTAAGTGACAATGTTCTAATTAAGAATTATGCCAACATTATCCAAACATTTAAGTTGCTCATCAAACACAACATAAATGTGTGGTATATTATTTGAATGCAGAAAAACAAACAAATGCAAAGCAGTGACAGGATGCGGGTTCCAGACGCATATTAGGGTAGAGGTGAATATCTTGTTGTTATCAGAAGATATGACTGCATGAATGTAGAAAAGCAAAGTCACAACAGATGTTAAGTCAACCAAGTTATTATTTGAGTCTTTGTGCCTCCTGCTGAACCTTAATTAACCAGCAATAGTGATTAAGTTTTCAGTTTAACATGCATCTCAGCACATTCTTGTGTGGTTTAATACAGTGCTACAGAATATATTTAATTGATACATATTTTTACATTATGTATCAATTACATTTCAGACAGCTAGGTCACTATTTTACTAAATCAGTAACTTTTTCTTTCTAATTTGGCCCAGAAAAAAAAGCTCTGCATCGTTAATATTGACTACATTTATCTCTGAAGCAGAGGTGGCAAAAGTAAACGCATTCTTTACTCAAGAAGAAGTACAGTTGGCCTAATTTTGTAAAAGAAGAAAATAATATAGAATCATTGATTAAATGTCTCAAGCAAAACAGAAAAAATACAGGCTCTGAGCCGTACTCAGAGTGTAAAAGTAAAAAGTAGCATTTGAAGGACATTTCTACTGACTCTTTTTGTGCAAGCCTAATTGAACTTCATGTCATATTAATATAATATTAATTTAAGGGATTATGATCTTTGTTTTAACTTCTATTCCTGTCATTCACATGCAAAGAATGTATTCAGTGTGAATGACCATTATGTAGAACACAAGTAGAGACACACAAAGGGCATAGAAAAACCACTGACATCACACTTTTTCTTCGTGGTCGAGTTTCCTTTATATGTTTCTTGTCTGTTTCATCTTCTTACGTGTTTCACGTCTGTCATCGTGTTTAGTCTGTCATGCACTACATGCATCGATGGACACACCATCATATTTCCTATGTGTTATTGTCCCATTCAGGTTGAAATCGGTCTTGATGTCAGGAAAACATGCAGTGACGCAAAATAAAAATGATCTACTACACTAATAAAGGAGTAAAACGTACAGATATTTGTGTTCAAATGTAGTCAAAGTAAAAAGTTGTCAGAAAAATACATTTTCAAGTAAAGTATCGACACCTGAAAGTTCTACTTGAGTACACTAACAAAGTATTTGTACTTTGTTACTTCCCACCTCTGCACCGAAGCACTCTATCTCTACAAGTAAGGGCTGCTTGCCTCTTAGAAGCAGGTTTTTGTTTCTGACCCTGTCCCCGCATTACGGACATTAAATCCAACAGCGGTGACAGTGAGTCTGATTTGTTAATGTCATCAACTTCTTGAGTACAATTTCCCATTAAATCAAATTTCATCTTGGCCAAATGCCCAGACAATTTAGTGGAAAGGTTTTCTTCTCCCCAGGTAATTGGGTATCTTTCCCAAAGAGCACCCATGTGGTGTTGTGAGTGTGTATGGTGCAAAAGGTAGCCATGTTTTTGTTTTTGTTTTTTATATGTAGCTGTGGCTGTTGTTAAGTGTCCCCTATAATAATTGTAAATTTGTGTCTTTTGAGCTATTTCCTACAATAGTCCGGCGTTCCCTCCTCCAACATGGATGGCTACAACTGGACGTTGATCTATGAGAACATCAGCATGTCTTCATCCCCGGCCTACCCCAGATCCAACAATATTTCGGATGTGGCTGCACCAATGCCCTTCGATGTTGTAACTGCAGTTGTATACTCCATCGTCTTCATCGTGGGTCTTCTGGGTAACACGCTGGCCATCTATGTGGTGGTCCGCTATGCCAAGATGAAGACAGTAACTAACATATACATCCTTAATTTAGCCTTGGCGGACGAACTCTACATCCTGGGAATTCCCTTCCTGGGAACTAATAGTGTGCTCTCCTACTGGCCATATGGGGATTTCTTCTGCAAGGTGTGCATGACTGCTGATGCAATGAGCCAGTTTGCCTCCACCTTTTGTCTGACGGTGATGAGTATCGATCGTTACCTGGCTGTGGTTCATCCTATTAGCAGTGGCAAATGGCGGAAGCCACAGGTGGCCAAGGTTTTCAATACCATGGTGTGGATTGTGTCCTTTCTGGTTGTGCTGCCAGTCACAATCTACTCACATGTACAGGAGGAGTTCAACACCTGCAACATAACCTGGCCTGAGCCGCATGAGTTGTGGTCCATTGTCTTTATCCTCTACACATCCATCCTGGGCTTCTTTGGTCCTCTGTTTGTCATTTGCCTCTGCTACCTACTCATTGTCATTAAGGTAATAACACAAATAAAATAAGCCTCTGAGTTTTATTAGTGTCTTCTAAATTTTTAAGGGTTCTGCTATCATTACCTCATAAATTATTTTCAATCAACCATCTCTCTTTCAGGTGAGGTCAGCAAGTGTGCGTGCAGGCCTGACTAAACGACGTAGGTCGGAGCGTAAGGTGACGCGCATGGTGGTGATCATCGTGTTGGTGTTTGTAATCTGTTGGCTGCCCTTCTTCACAACCAACATTGTTAACCTGATTCATATAATCCCTGAGAACAATACCACCATCTACTTCTTCCTCGTCATCCTCACCTATGTCAACTCCGGTGCCAACCCATTCCTCTACGGCTTTCTCTCTGACAACTTCAAGCAAAGCTTCCAGAAGGTCCTCTGCCTCCACAAACCAAATGGTGTTCGTGCCGCAACCCAGATGGGAGGCAGAAAGAGGGCACCGAAGGAAAACAACAGTCCCATTTTCACATCTGGAAATCACACACAGAACGGACAAATGCAGAGCTCTCAGGTATTGCACAACACTATTTGTGTGATCGATGTAATTTCTGCATAAAAATGTACATTCTGTTTTATTACAATATTTACTGTAGCCTGTTTCAAATTTCAGTTTCTGGTGCATTGACTAGTTTATGTTTATGTAGCCCAAGCTGGTCCCGACTTCAAAAGGCATATCTTAATGTTGAAACTTAAAAATAAGGCTGAAAACAGAGGAAGACATTGTCGTTATCCTATAAATAAATGTATCATTGTAACGTTTTTAATTTATAGTCATATTTGAAGCATGATTCATAATTATATTGATACTTTAGGACCAAAACCAGCCCCATACTGCCGAAGTGCTTAGTGAGTTGTCTCCCTAATGTCTTCTTTTATTCTGTATGAAAATGTGACCTCCAGGGATGAAGCCCCCTTTATAACCCACAACTGGAATAACAATGTTTTCTGCTGTTATGCTCATCAGTGATTATACTTCTCATTCTGTCTTTCTCGTATCCCTAATCTCCATGTCTGTGTTATTGTTTCAGCAACCTGTCCAGGCGGAGGATTTTGGCAGCATTGATAGTGAGCTTTTAACTTCTAAAACAGAGGTGAATGGCCAGTCAGTGCTTTGAGTTTTCAAGTTGACCCACCATGTTCTTGTGTTACGACATGGGACTTTTATTCCTGGATCTTGCTCCTCCCTCTCTGGCTGGGACATTTGTGGACCAGAGGAGCGAAGTATTGAGAGACACAGCATTTATTACAGAGCTCTGCGTTTTCTGTTTGTTCTTTATGTGTTTGTGTTGTAACTCAGTTGTCTGCATTATACAATGCATTAGTTGATGTAGTATTTCAGTCCAACACGAAATACAATCATGAGAGTTAAAGTTATGTAAATTCTCAAATACTTTATTCAGGCTTTAATTATGATTAGATTTAATTCCATTATGATAATTAACTGGTTTATACTGGAGAGAGTCATTTCTCTTTCATAGTTGATCATATTTTAGGAAGAAGCCTTGTTTTCTGATCTGCTTTAAGTTTTATTTGCTATTGGAAACTGAACACTTCCTCTGTTTTTACCTGTTAGAAGTGTATTCAGTGTAATGTACATTTTACAGCATGAGACAATGCGGGAAGTATTGAGTCGACAGTGAGCTAACTTACAACAAATGACTGGAATTAATCAGTATTTCAGTTTAAGTTATAGTTTGACATTTTTGGGAATATGCATATTTGCGCTCTAGCAGAGAATTAGCCACTTGACAAATTTGATACCACTGTCTTTGTCCGCTAAATAGGCTGTAAAGCTAGAGCCACAGCTTAGCTTAGCATAAAGACTGGACTCATGGGTCATATAACCTGGTTTTGCTTAAGTAATGAAATCTGCCCACCAGCATACATATTTATTTCAAAAAAGTCAAATTGTAAAGCCAGTTAAAAACAAGAGATCACATAGAGTGAGCGCAAACATGATGTACAGTGACAACATGCTGCTAGGAGAATTCTGCCACTTCTGGACAGAGACAGGTTCGCTATTCACCACGCTTCCATACTTTATGCTAAGCTAAGCTAACAGGCACCAGCTGGTACTAAACTTATATTTAAAAAACAAGGTTCTACTCGTGTATCCCTCAAGATGAATATGTGACCAAATCTCTTTTCTTTTCCTGTAAAATGTAAAAATATTTTTCATGACATCAGCGCTGTCTAGAGTGGTACATTTTGCTGAACCATTATAGTACAGATAATCTCACCCTGCTCAACTTTTACCAGGCTTCCAGTATATTTATATTTATGCCATAAATGACCCCAGCAACTATTTGAAACTCTGTCTTGAAATGTCTCTGAAACTTGAAATGGCACAGCCAGGTTTTGTCCCCTAGTAGATCTATCTCTTCTCTCTCACATGCATGGATGGACTCCGTGATGAAGTAAAGGAGCACTTTGCAAACCTCCACATACCTTAACATATCCTCACTCACCATTCAGCTGCTGGAGAATGAGCTTTGACATTTGATGCCACCATCATTTGGAAGTTGCTGGACAACAGTGTGGCATAACTGTTTGTGAAGAGTTTGAGCTTCTCTGATGATTTGATTTGATGAGACGATGGATTTATGTGTTTAGAAACACTGTGAATTTTAAAATAATAGGTCATTTTACATATGGAGATCTGACTTCTCTGACATCCACACATGTAAAACAAAATGCTAACTTCTGGTCATTAATAAATAAGTCTGCTTTGCATGTTCATCCCGTATTAATCCTGCACAATACAATACAGGGCTGCTGATATGTGTCTGCATGAAACAAAGGCGGTATCATCCATCCCATTAACAGACTGTTGATGTTTGCTGTCAATCATTACATCAGGTTTATGTTTCAGACTGATGCACTTTATTGTTATTTCCAGTTGAAAGAGAACAGTGCCTTTACACTCAAAAAATAGTGTCTCAGAGGGAACAACAATAAGAGGTATTTTGTTTTTTTCAGGTCGAGTCATTGAAACATATTTTGATGTAGTATGCGATATGATTTCAGAACAGTGGGTTACCAAAAATTAACCATTTACATAAAAAAGAGTCGTGAGCAAAATTAAGGGAGGCACTTCAAAGTTGATCTGTGAGCTTCCTTTTTATTCTTTTTGGTGGTGGGGTTTTGTTTTCTCAGATTAATGATCTAGCAACCCTTTCACTGTTACCCAAATAAATGCAAAACCCAATGTGGAATGAAAATTGTTTTTTCTTTTCATGTCTATCTTGATATACTACCACATACACATCGAAAGAGTTATTGGTCCTTGTAATCTTCCCATTAAATATCTCCATAGTGGTTGTCAATCCAGGCTAGAAAGGGCACACTCTCTCAACAAGTAGGGAGGATAGGAAGCTTTACAGCAATCAGTGACTCTTTCTATGTGTATTTGCGAGTGTGTTTGTGTATTGAACACATGGTCTTTCAACATAGCAGTCATTTATAAATAAAAATCGTCCTGAAGAAAAGTGGAAGAATTGCACAATACTGAGATACATATAAGACACCCGCAGGACACAATGCAACATGTTGCAATGGAAATGCATAAAATAACATCATAATAATTTGTAATTAGCAAAAGATACATTTTGCATAATTCCTTGTATACACGTACAAGTTCTCAAAGAAAAAATATGCAGTTAAAAGATGTGCTTATAAATTTAATCTTGCTCTGTTTTCACAAAAATAGGTGTAGGTGGTTGCCATAGAAACACAAAAAATAAAAGTTGTAAAAATGTGTAAGTAGCAAAAGACACCAATCCAGCATATGGTTACAATTTGTTCAAGATTTATGAAATACTTCAAGCTACACTCCAAACAAATGCTCCACACTCAAAATAGCCCAAAAATACCTTTAAAAAAAAGTTTAATTTTTCTCCAGAAAGGAAAAAATGAAAATGTTGAAAATTCCAAAAGACCACTTTTGTATACGATTGATGTGTTGGCCAAGTTTCCTGAAAAAATATTGAACGATTTTTGAGTTATACCGAACTGGCGACTTGTCCAGGGTGGGATTGGCTTCAGGATTTGCTGCTGTACAATAGCCTATGAATTTAAACTTATTATCACCTCTCTACCATTTATGTCTTGACTAGCATCCATCATCATCTCCCCCATTAACATATGCTCTATTTGAGCTATTTTCTCTCTTTTCCATTGCTCCTTCAACTCACCTTTGTGACTTCCCTCATTTCTTTATCTACTTTCTTTCTTAACCCTTATAGAATGCTTGTTTACTGAAAACCAGCCTTTGTGGCAGGGTATGATGGGAACACACTCTATGCCTTCTGCAAATTCTGGTTACGTTTGTGTTTGTGGTCATGCTGTTTTTGCCTCTATCAACCTCAGTCTCAAGCAAGAGAACCAATATTATTATGATAGAGAGAAAAGAGCACATTACACTGAAACTTTTTTTTCTTTCTATCTCCAGGTCATTCTAAGAAAAAAATCGGCCAAGAAATGTTTTTCAAATGAAAGGAAAATACACATTCATGTTTTGCTAATGAAATAATGAATATAATACATGTGCACATACAGTATACGTCCACTTGTTCCACATTTGTTGACTCCCATTGTGAATTGAAATTGAAAAAGATCAAATTAAGACACAAATCTCCGAGTATTTCTTCATCCATCTCTGAATTGAATCATGCAAACATTAAGTGAAAACAATTATCACAATAGAAACTTTAAGTATCTGCATAGAGAGACGTCCCCATTAGTTGTCCAACTACAACTCATGAGTGTTAAATGGTTGCGTCTAATTCGTGATGATCCTGGTATTTTCATTGTAGGCAAAACTGCATCTCCAGTGTTCTTCCCCATCAAGGGCTCGACTGAACTCGATAAAAAAAAATGTCAACAAATTACATCAAGACAGACAAATTTGTTTAAGTATTAACACGACGTCACTGCAGGCATATTGTGATGACTTTGTGATGGCATTTGAAGGGAAAAGGGAGATAAATCTGTTTACTTGTGACGCCTAGTGGCAGAAAAGAGAACAGCCTATTTTATTTCCATGAGGCGGTCTACAGGCACTCTACGTAATCCACGCACACTGCATGAACCGGTTTTGCAGGGTGCATTCGGGGAAAACGTCTGAAGTTTTGGATGGCCACTGTACATACTAGCCCCTATTAATACCACTTAGGCTAAGTGAGGCAAACTCGCTCGTTCACTGACTTCTGCTCGTCTGACCTCTCCCTCTCTCACGCATTCGGGGTGGGGGGGGGGGGGGGGGGGGGGGGGGGGTGTGAATGTCGTGGTGGCCGTCAGGATTTTTTAATTTATTTATTTATTTAGCATTTAGGTATGTCCCATTGAGATCAGAGATCTCTTTTACAAGAGAGACCTGGCCAAGAATAACAGCAATACAAAGTTTCACACAAAAATCACATAATCTGAATACAATAACAAAATCACAGAAAACGTGTGCACGTTGACAGCCTGGATTCGATGGATTTTTATTAAGGGGCACCAAACTTTTGAAGTCTAAAAGGTTCCAGCGTATTCAAATAGACGTTAATGTGGATGGAGATACGATCAGTGGAGGAAAGTGAGAAAATATATGAACAATTTTTTATCATAGTATTTATTTCACTGGCCATCCTAACAAAACTCAACTGCAGTGGAGAGCATCGCTCACTCTTAAATACGTCCTCATCTGTTGACAAACATCTTCTGCCACCCAGAGGCAGTATTGAATCATTTTGAATCCTCTGTTTGCCTCACAGAAACAAACAGGTACTGTAGCAGTGCTGGAGGAGGTGCTATTGCGCACAAGGCGCAAACCCTGCTCAAAGTATAGTGCAACTACATGCATATTCTTCTGCCAGTTGTTATGGACAAATGTTCAGGGAGAGGAGAGCGCAGGACTTTTACATCTTTCACGATGCTCTGTTGGAGGCTCTGAAGTCGCGCGCTGCGACTGGTCAGTTTTGCAGGCGCCAGCGGTTCGCTTCAGCTGGACACAACGATCTGGAGGACTGGTAGTCATCTTAAAGTTTAAGTTGCTGCCTCTTGCATATGTTTTTCACTTGGTGCTTCATCGTTTGAAGTGCATTTGGACCCGTGTTTCTCCATTATGGAGGAGAGCGTGCGTATCGGGCAGATGGTATGTTTTCGCTCTGTAGAAGTTTAGCCCTGCGCCCGCTCTCTTTATTCTTTGCATTTTAACTATCATACTTATACATTATAGAGGGGTAAAACGACAGTGGGAAATGACCAGCGAGCGGAAACCACGGCTTTGTCTGATGACAAAAGGGGATCAGGGGTATGGATTTCACTTGCACGGCGAGAAAGGGAAGAGTGGACAATTCATCCGGAAAGTGGAGCCCGGGTCCCCAGCAGAAGCGTCGGGGTTGCGCGCTGGGGACCGTGTGGTTGCAGTGAATGGGGTTAACGTGGAGAAAGAGACACACCAACAGGCAAGTAGAAGTGCATTTAGGTTTTTCTGCTCTTACCTTATGTTACAGGATGCGCGTGTATTAACAGGTGTGGCGCGTGCATCCTGACACACTGGGGCATTACAGTAGAGTCAGGTTCAGGAACAGTCATGCCAGCCAGGCACTCATCGCCTACCACCTTCCTACTGGGATGCAACACTGTTCTCCCTCATGGAGTCAAGTGTTGTTTTTATTTAAATCACACGACCCATTTCATGTGACTTTCTGTGCATTGAAACATGCAGACTCCACATCTGTGCGCATGTAATCTTGTTGGTGGTCACAAAGCAGGCTTAGATAAATTTCCCCCAGCTCGCAAACACAGAGACACATCAACACGAACAAAACAAACAAACAAACAACTGCATATATTAGGTTTCTCTGTAAAGTGAGTTAAAATATTAAATGATTTGATGTTGTGCTTTAAGCTCTCAGAACAATTCTACTGCCCTGATGCTTTACTTGTGTTTTGCACAAAGTATCATGGGGCATCTTGTGTTGTCAGATAATGATCCCTCCCTTGCAGATTTTTCTAGAAAATAATTTTTACATTAATAACAACACAACATAACACAAACAATAATGAATAACATAAACAATAACATAACAAGAGCATGCAGTGGACTCTTCTTTATCTAAATCAAGCTCCAGGAATTAATCTATTCCCCATTATATGTTCTCAATTAATTGATCAAAAACAGTGAGAAATGCCTTCACAGTTTCCTTCAGCAGCCATCATTTCATCAAATGTCTTGTTTTGTCTTTCTGTCAGTACCAAAGATATTCAGTATACTTTAATTATAAGCCATGGAGAAGAAAACAAACTTCTCATTTCAGAGTCTGGAATCAGCAAATGTTTGGATTAATGTTTTAAAACTGACTGAAATGAGAACATAAAGTCTGATGTTTTGGTCAATGTTTGGCACTACACATCCACATGTCTTAGAAAAGTGAGTACATACTTTGGGGAAATGTTTTATCTCTGACTAGATGCCTCTAGACAGTCTGGTTAACCAGATAAGTTTGACTTTGATGCGACTTGGCTTTGGTCGCAGTCTGTAATAACACACAGACTTGTGAGTTACAACCAACCGTCCTATGCCATCCCTCAGGTGGTCCAGCGGATCAAATCCATGGACAATGAGACCAGGTTGCTGGTGGTGGACCCTGAGACGCATGAAAGTCTGCGCAGCCTGCGCCTCACGGCCACAGAGGAGATGGCCGTCCTCAGAGCCGGGCCTCCACCCTCCTCTTCTCCCTCAGCCTCTCCCTCCCGTACCCCATCCACGGTCTCATCCTCCCCTACCAAGAAGCGGGAGAACGGCTCGGTGTCCAAGCAGCCAGTCAGGGTGAGCAGCCAGGTCCAGAAGCCCACCAGGAGGGCACCGTCAAAGGCTGCAAAGAAGGTAAGCTGCCACCTCACCACAACAGGACATGTAGAGTATTAACATTAACTTGTTATACCGTCATAATCATCATGTTTTGTCCTCACTGTGAAGCCTCGTCTACATCCTTAGAAAAACGCCAGGCAACAGTGTATTCAAAATAGTTTCTCTGTCATTCTTTTGTCGGTTCAACATTTGGACATATGACACTGAATATGATTCATAAGCATTTATAAGGAGTATCAGTGTGTTAAGATGTGAGGTTCTCTTGTTACCTATACGCTGGCAATAGCTGTAGCCTGAGCCATTTTGTTACCATCCATCTGTTTTTACCTTCTTTGCAGCAACTTCCATATTTGAAGCACTGTAATCCAGCACAAGCTGATCGGTTTTGCTGATACTGACATTGATTGTTGTTGCAATGTGACAAAGCTTTCTATCAGTCACTACATATATTATATGAGTCTGGACACACGTTGATATGAGCTGCAACTTGTCTGTTGCATTGAGGCATACAAGGTGGTAACTAAGTTCTAAAATGTATGTCATTACTTTGTCAGCTGGGTAGCTCCCCACCTCCTGTCTCATGGAGACGGACCTCACCCTGGTAGAGAGTTCATGAGCTTTTCAGAAAGTTTTCAGGAAGGTCGACGAAGTGCCGATGAGCAAAGTACTGAACCTCAATTTGCTCCCAATGGCTTTTCCATTGGTATGTGAATGGTTATCGCTCCTGATGAGCAGGTAGCGACTATCATGGTAGCCTCTGCCACTGCTGTATGAACATGTGTATGTGAATGTTGTAAAGTGCATTGATTGGTTAGATCAGCGGGTCGTTTAGACAACAGTGTTTTGGGGGCCTGAAGATTGTAATCTTTTGAAAACACCACCGTTACCATCGCCATGTGAACTGGCAAAACACAATTTTTGTGAAAACTCTAACAACACGGCCTCATTATGTGCATAGCTATTACATTTTCAGCCTAATTGCCATGCACGGACAGACCAGGTGTTAGTCTGTGGTGTTGATTTTTAAAAGTTATACCGCCATCTGCTGGGCTGGCATGCATACAAACACATTTTCAATTGTTTTGCTGATCCATGTACACCAGGATTGTTTTCACGATCATATTGTAAGAACACGAAACTTGAGTGCCAGCGATAGCCATGACAGAAGTCGTATTGTTTGTAAGTTGTCTGTTTGTCCGTCCATCCCATTCTTGCCAATGTGAAAGTCTCAGGGAAGTCTTTGAGGAAATATCTTTTCATTGGCACAAATGTCCTCTCAAAGATGAAATGATTGGAATTTAATTTGTCAAAGGTCAATATCACTGACCTCACAAAATACTTTATAAGTCCTAATTCTAACTGAAGAATTCATACACTAATTATGCCACAATTTCACGCAGATGTCAAATAAGATAAAATGGTTAATTTGTTCATGGTGAGAGTTGGACTCCGTCAGGGCTGCCCTTTGTGACCGATTCTGTTCATAATCTTTATGAGTCTAGGTGCAGCCAAGTGGCTTGGTGGACTCACTCTGCTTTTTGATGATGATGTGGTCCTGTTAGCTTAAGCATGCCGTGATCTCTGTCGTTGGGACAGTTTGCTGCTGAGTGTGAAGCGGCTGGGATGAAAATCAGCACCTCCAAGTCTGAGGCCATGGTTCTCAGTCGGAAAAGGGTGGATTGCTCACTCCAGGGTAGGGACGAGTCGCTTCCCCAAGTGGAGGAGTTTGAGTATCTCGGAGTCTTGTTCACGAGTGAGGGAAGAATGGAGCGGGAGATTGATAGATGGATCGGGGCAGCAGATATAGATAGAGGGGGAAATTTGGTGTCTTCCACACAGTTCAACTTTCAATATTCTCCCAAAAGCTCTGAGTGTCATCAAGGTGTGTTGTGGCAAAATTCAGTGGAGCCTTAATGTTCTTCTGGGTTAGCAGTGGCTTTCGCCTCACCACTCTCCCATGGATGCCATTTCTTCTCAAACAAAAACTGTCTAGAGATTTGTCAATGCCCAGCATAAGAGTAAATAAACATACTAAACACATGTGTGTGTGGATACGTGCTTTTACCCCAGACTTCTGGCTGCTTTTCCAATTTCAAGTAGATAAGTAGATCCCTTGCAAGTTTCCATCCTGTTCCACAGGGTTCCATGCATGCATGTTTGTCTATGAATGTGTGTGTGTGTCCCGAGGGAAGAACATGGGTTGCCGAAAGCCGTCCAGATGTTATGTTAGATGTCAATAAGGGCAAGATAGGTCAGAGGGAGGGACACGTCAGAAGTTAGGAATCTGGTGATGAACAACGCAGTGACTCTGCCTAACAGGAAATCCACAGAAACTGTAGACAGTATGTAAAGATGGCTGGGAGATATTCTGAATGCCTTTCTGTTATAAATGTTTAATTAATTAATTTCATTTAATGATATTCCAGAGGAAATGTTCTTTTATAACTCATCCTTCTGTGTTTATTATAGACATGTTCTTTGTCACATGTGGCTCTGTAATTTTCAGTAGTCAGTTGATATATTTTTGTTTGTTTTCTCAATTCATTTATTATTTCATGCTGACATAGAAAACAGGATATGTTCCGTCAACTGTCACAAAGATCTGATCAGCTTTGGGTTAACATGGGGCCTAACAGTGAGACAAGGACACTCAACCTCTGCTGTCCGCATTTACATAACATCTGTTTTCACTTAAGTTGGCCCTGCCAATAGTGAGCAGCACTCAGGCACTATTTCTACAAGAGCAGTGACAGGGCCAGTAAGTTCAAATCTTAAATGTGTGTGTGTGTCTTTGTTCAGCTCTGGCTTTTGTGATCTGTGAGGAGAAATCCCAGTGCTTGGATTGGCCCAGCTACGACTCAGGAAATGCTTGGAGGTCTCTCGTTTCTCCTTTTCTCTCCGACTTTAACGACTGCATTGAAAAAAATGGAAAGAGGGTTTAGCAGAATGAGCCAAACGGCATTAGCTGTGCTAAAGCTGGAACACTGGAAAACAATAAATGAGCTGCTGTTGGAACATTGATTTTAAACATTTAGATTTTCAAAGAGTTTGACTGAACATAAATGACTCAACATCAGCTGTGATTTGATTGGTAACTTGGTAGCAAACATATGATGCAGACTCAGTACTGACACTCCATGATGATGAAACATAATATGTCTGGTGTGTGGTAGTCATTTATCCATGTGGCTGGAAAGAAGTTTTGGTAAGTGTAATACTCCAGCTTTTGTCTGGGCTATTACACTTACTTAGAGGGACAAATAGATCAGCGCTGAAAGCGTTAATAACCAAGTTAAAAAATCATAGCCAGTTATTTATCTTAAAGTCTGCATGTCTTTCACAGTTGGAAAAGCTGATTCGGTTTGCTGTGAGATGTTTAATTTTGCTCATTCTGATCCATAGTAGAGTGACACTGCTGAGAGAACCAAATTCATTATCATATTTTAATTTCTCATGGAAAATCATGTCAAAATAATGAGGGAGAGACAAAGAGGAGAAAGTATTTGGACTGAATGAAACCCAAGAATGAGAGCAGCCAATAACAACCATGAACATTTGTTGGAGACGGTTTCAGGAAGTGGCCTCCCTTAGTGGGGCAGGGGGATCAATGTTTGCAGTGTGTAGTAGAATCACACAATGAGGGGGAGAGTTGTTGAAGAGGTTTCATATAGTATGAGACAATACCTGTGCTTGAGCCAGTATGTCAGTGATGGTGGGAGTTTTCAAGGTTCAAGATGTTTATTGTCACACCGGTTATACAAGTACAATCATGTGAAAAACTTTTACTGGGAAGTTCCATAAGAAAAATGTAAGATAGGAAGAAAGGAGTAAGATAAGATGCACAATGATAATAATAAGATAAATTATAAATACATATGGATACATATGTATATGTGCATAATAAAACTGTATTTACAATATTAATAAAATAAATAAAAATACTCAGTACTGAAATATTGCACAAGGGTTAATTGCATTTGTGTGAGAGAGAGTGTGGTTGTATGAAGTATTTGTTCAGTAGTCCTATGGCCTTGGGGGGGAAAAACTGTGGTGTGTCCTTTATGTCCCTCAAGGGCTTCCTGAGGCACCGCTGGGTGTACAGGTCCTGCAGGCTGGGCAGCTCGCAACCGGTGATGTGCTGTGCAGAGGACACCACTCTCCCCATTGCTTTGCGGTCTATCTTAATCAATAACCAAATAACACTTCCATTTCATCTCTCTTTGACCTGATTATGAGATTGAATGTTACTATTGCATGCCTCTGCAAAGGAGCACAGGAGAGCTGATGGAGGAGTAGAGACATTCTGATGTAAATATACTTCCTGAGGTCAAAGAAAAAGTTAGTCGTAGTTTGCTCCACTTATCAACAATCAACAGTTGTAGCTGCAGCAATGGCTGTGACACACAGCTCGTGGAGGCGCACGTTCATTCATTCATTCATTTTCTGTAACCGCTTATCCTGTGTAGGGTCGTGGAGGGGCTGGAGCCTATTCCAGCTGACATTTGGCGGGAGGCGGGGTTCACCCTGGACATGTTCATCACAGGGCCTACAACCATTCTCACTCACATTCACACCTACGGTGAATTTAGAGTCACCAATTCCCCTATACTGCATGTTTTTGGTGGTGGGAGGAAGCCGGAGAACCCGGAGGGAACTCACGTAGACACAGGGAGAACATGCAAACTCCACACAGAAAAGTCCCAGGTCCTCAAGTTGGTTTGGACCCCATGACCTTCTTGCTGTGAGGCAACAGCGCTATCCACTGCGCCGCCGAGGCGCACATTAACTTTCTTAATTCGTGTACCTCATCAGAGTCATTGCTCAGGCAAATCTGAACAAACAGGCATGATAAAACATTTTTTTTAGATTCACCATTTTGAGGATGTATCATGTAGTATCAGTCTTGTAGCCACAGTGAGTCTGCAGACAGACCCACCGGAGATGATGAACAAAAACACAGGTCGATTAATTCATTGTTAAAGCACAGCAGGAATGGATCTATAAACATCTTAGCCTTCACAGTGACATCATGATGTTTTGCAAAAACACTCCACCACAAGCCAGGTGTTGCTGATGCTGATATTGATTGACATCGTGACAAAGCTCTCAATCAGTCACTACATGTATTGTATGAGTCTTGACAGACACGGCTGTAAATTTCAGCTTGACTGGTGTGCAGAGGCATGCAGAGGTGCTGATTGTTGTACATTTTGAAGTAGAAAAATACGCCTAATATAAGAAAGATCAGCATGTAAATCAGGCCAATTTCACTTTAAAACAATTGTTTTTATAATTAATATGCAATGGAGGTCAGCTTAGAGTTCATCACTGTTATGTATTTATGTTTTGAAATGGAGAGCCAAATAAACTGTAGCAGACTCAATAAAAAAAGAGCCTGGACCAAACCTCAGACTGTAAAAAGCGTTTTTGCAATTTTTTGGAAATTGCACCAGATTGAGGCATGAGCTCAGTTCAGACACTTTATTACAGTAGCTGCTGTGTCTCATGTTTATGCTGAATCATTTGCTCATAGGCACAGTGGTAGTCAGCAGACTGCATCGGACATGTTTAACAGGAACAATGATGGGTGCTGCCTGTGCTTGTTCCAGGGAGACAGGAAGAGACGTTTTAAAAACAAGGACATTATGAATGTGGTTTGAGACGTATCGTCTTACTTCGGCACACACCTGAGGTGTCAGTGTTCTGTCCTCATGCTTATTTTTCGCCCCTTTGCACACACTCACACGCACATTACTCAGGTGCATTGACACTAAAGCTCAAGATAAAGTGTCAAGTGTCACTTTCTCAACAGAACACTTTTTATAACTAGCAATCGCACAGAAATTAATCCTTAAATATATTGATATACATTAATTTGTTTTTTTTTAATGGTTCTAACGTCTGTATTTCTGTCTTACATTTTAGTAAATTAAATATCTTTGGATGTTCAAGTATTGATCAAAAAAATCTATTAGAAAAAATATATATTGAAAACTATTTTCTGATCTTTTATGGACAAAACTATTGATAAAGGAAATAAACATCAGTTTAATCATAAAGTGAAATAATCATCAGTTGCAGGCTTACAGCCATACATAAACCCACACTTAGATTTCAGGAAATATCTTAAACATAAACATGATCTATATTTCAGCCGAGCAGACAACTTGACTCATGTTACCAGTAGACTTTTAAATCTCTCCACCATGAGTGTGTGTGTGCTTGTCAGTGCACATTATTGTGGCAGCACAAACAGCACCAGCTGACTGCTCGTTAAATACATAATAAATGGACATGCATTCCAACATGTGAGGAGGCTAATTCAACACAAAACAAGATATATATTTACATGTAATACAAATAGTATACCATGCAGACATATGGGCCGGCAGACAGAGGCATACATATACATGCTCTAGTTTAATGGAAGTTGCCATATTTTAAGGGAGTAATTATCTGGTGCTCTCCTCTCCCGCCTCTCCCTTGCCTGAATTTTCCATCTCCGTTGGTGGTGCAGCCTCCACCACACACACACAAACATGTTGTGGGTTTTTATTGTTGTTCTTTTCAGTAACTGGTTGGTGTGTCGCCAGGCTTGTCGGGAAGTACACGGAAAGGTTTTGCTATGGTAACGCTCAGCATCAGGGTTAGTGCACTGGAAAGATGCGTGCCGAAAATCTTAACCCATGAAAGAATTAATGTTAGGTGTGTGAGTTGTGTGAATCTAGAGTTTGTAGAAACATATAGGACACAATGTCTCTGTTTCTCTTTGATATGTATCTAAGGTTGTTTCCATGAGTAATAAATAAACGTAATAAACGTCACTACATCATCTGAAGGATTTGCTGAGGCCTACCAAAGAATCAGGCTGACTGCAATTCAGCCATCCCGACAATCGTAGGAGAAAGTTGCCTGGAACTTTTGTTGGTCGCGATGTTCAGCCCAGATTATCTGACAGTGTGAGGTTTTTACAGATCCAGTCTTACACCTCCTGATCTGCTGTCAGACAATTTTCTCACACCCGACTATTTTCAGACATGTTTGATAATTATTAGTTGAATTGTGGATGATTATGTCAGTACTTTCCGAGTGAGATCAGTGTAGCCAATGAGAGTGACATCTCAAACGGCTGACTAATCAACAGCAAACCTTTTAGCCTTTTACGCTAATGTTAACTAGCATACCAGAGATATGATATTCTAATAGTAGTAGAGATATGCCACTCTCAGAACTTCCGCGTATGTACGGGGCGATCGTGAGGTAGTCCAAAATAAATGGGGCTCTATGGAGCAGAAGCCCTAAAATTAAACATTTATGGTGAAAAAAAAAGTTTTTCTGTCAACTTTCATTATGTTTTCGATATGATGGGTTGATACAATAAATATAAGTACATATACACTACATTTTTTTTTGCTGCTTCAATTATTGTGCAATACCGTTATGTAAGTAGTAACATTGGTAGAACATTTTGGTACGACGGAGTTAATAGGGAGTGAACAGGCTGTATGTAGAATGGATGTGAGCATACTACTGTTGACAGATAATAAACAACAGTTAAAATCTCACCTTTCTCGCTGAAGAATAGACAGCCCATGTTGACCACATCTTCCCAACCATTTCCTAATGCATAGTCTTTTCTTCTGTTTATTTATTTTCACCATGGCAACTTCTTCAGTCAGTTTGTTCACCTAAACAGCTGCTTCTTCAGAGATCACTTGAGGATAATAAGACAAAGATGTCGCTCCCACGGAAATGTGTGATGCCCCATAATTATTGCAACTTGTAGTGTGTGCAAGTTTGAGAAAAACATCCGTGGAGATTCTCATTATGTGTGTGATGAAACCCGATTTCAAAATCAGTTAGGATTTTAAAACTTGTGTAATGTGAGCCTTGTTTTAGAGATCATCTGCTCCCTGTGGAGCACACACACACATCTTTTTAAACAGACAGAGAGGAGGTGTGTGTTTGTAGAAACGATGCATGTGTGTGCATGTGTGTCCTTGCACAGTCAAGAATGCAATACAGCTTTGTGTATGAAGATCCATATATTATACATATATTGTATTGTGTGTGCATGTTTGTAGTCGGCTATGGGAGGGCACACGTTACCTTAACAAACTCCTATTTATATCTAAACATCAGAGACTAAACAACTCAAGCGTGAAGACCAAGTCCCCTAGAATCCTCCTCCATAAAACCTCTTTAAATACTTCAACATGTGCATCTTCAGGAGTAGAATTGTTTTTGACGGAAAGAGATCTTCGTGAGAAAACCATGGACAGAGAGCCCAGATTTTAAGGGTCAGGGCCTGAGGTCCTGGGGTCAGGCTTGAATAAACACAAATAGTAACAGTCATGAATCCGTGAGAGGAAGAGAGCAACAGAGATGTTTGCCAAACATATGAAAAATGAGCAGCATTGTAGCAGCAATGAACCCTGAGAACACGATGCAGTAGACACATTTACACATGCTACAAACTCCGCTTTCTACATCGATTTTCAGCACTAAACACACCCACAACCGCAGTAAGCATCTATTATCTCTGTATCCACTTCTCATCTATCTTTCTGAAGATGTTTGGTAAAGACGTTTGCTGTCATGACAAGGCAAATCACTCTGATGTCTTGTTTGCTTTTAACGTTCCTTTGGTTTGTGGTTTTTGGACTCCTGCTACCCAAGCAATCGTCTCTCGTAATTAATTTCTGACAATACAAAACGAGATGATGACTCAGGTCGTGGCATCTCCCTCTTGTCTAGTTCCTGAGACACTTTCACATTTGGCCAGGATAATTAGGCAAAGATGTCGCCTGTCATCTCTAATCTAACAGCACACGACACAGGAGTCGTCTGGAGGTAGACAGTCCCTCAGACTGTGTGATCGTCCGTGCTCACTTTCTGCTATAATCGAGTCCTGTAAGGGGGGCGTTTCTTGTTCCCTTGACAAAACAAACAGTGTGTATGAGGTTGTTTGTGATACTTTGAGGTCTGAACGGTAGCTGTACAACTGATGATAATGTGACAACATGGAAACTGTCAAAACTCCTCATTTATTTAAACTCATCAATGAATAAAACTCTCCTCTATGACATGAAGTGAATATTTAGGCCGTTTCTTTTTAATAAAACTATACATGTAAGATGCCAGATTACATATGAATTTACCCTACATTTGGTTTATAAGTGACCGTAGACTGGTGAGAGTGAGTCGGGAACTCTCTTTACCAACATCTGGAGTTAGTGTTCAAGAACCACCCCCCTTTGAATACCAACTGTGTTACATCAAGATGCAGCGGACTGGGTTCTCTCTGTGTGTGTGTGTGTGTGTGTGTGTGTGTGTGTGTGTGTGTGTGTGTGTGTGTGTGTGTGTGTGTGTGTCTGTGTGTGTGTGTGTGTGTGTGTGTGTGTTGAACAGAGAGTAAACCAAATTCCTTGGCCCGTATGACGTGGAAGGGTCACACGTGGTGAAAGAAGGCGTGAGTGTCTGTGGAATTAAGGAAAAACAAAGGGTTGAATTAGTCATGTAGGAGCGACGTGAACAACTGGGAGTATTACCTGTGTAATAATGTGTGTGTGGGGGTGTGTGAGTGAACACAGCTGTGTGTGTCCATGTAGTATCCCTGCAATGCCAAGGAGAAATTCTGGATCCATGTGATGATCCAGATCAACACCAAAATCTAATGGATTGTTCTTTTGGTCACACATAAATCTGTTCGTAACATTTTTGTGTAATCCTGCCAACAAACAAACCAACTAATACTGGCGAAAACAAAACCTCCTTGATTGTGTCTGTGATATTGGCACATGGACATGGGGGCATTAGTGAAACAAATTTCTTTTCCAAATGATTGCATCCACAATTGATCACTGTAACTTCCTGTATGTAGTTTACCAAAGCCCACTCATGCCTCAAGTTATCCAGAATGTTGCAGCCAAATTGTTGACGGTAACAAGAAGCAGAGATCATATAATTGAAGTGTTGGCCTCCTTGCATTGTTTTTCAGTTGAGTGGAACTGATTCCAAGGTTTTATTCATTACTTGTAAAGCATTCCAAGATATGACACCAGCATATCTTTGTGATCTTTTGTGTTGATATACAGTACCAGTCAATAGTTTGGACACAGTTTCCCATCCACTTGAAAGGGGAACTGTGTCCAAATTTTTGACTGGTAGTGTATACCGGCACTCAACCTCACACCCTGCAACAAAACTCTTCTAGTAGATTTAAGATTAATTATCTTGTTACCTAATTGACTTCTCTATAAATCTTTCTCCAATCAAACTAGTACTGTAATGTGTAGCTGAAGCAGTTGAGTGGTTTGAACATTATATACTGATTGTACTATATTAGTCCTTACCAGGTCAGAATGTGGGGAAACAGGCTTGCCATCTTTGAATCATTATGGAATCATTCAGGCTAGTCTGTTCTTAGAAAGTTTGGATTTGAGGGTTCACCAACACGTAATGCCTGTTGGATTGCTCTTTTTCTCCATCATCATTTTCAGACTCAGTTGTTGAAGGTGGAGCTTAGGTCGGCTGCAGCCAGGCCGTGGATCGATCTATGTTCTGCCCACACAAAAGCATCGCCAACAAATCCAAGAGAGAGTGAGCAAAAGAGAAACAAACACTGCAATGACAGTGAGCAAGAAATTCTTCATCGCCAGACCTCATTAATGCTGATTGAAAAATTCTTGAAATCATTAAAAGAGATCTTTGCAGCTAGTGTGCAGTTCTTGCTGTGTGTGTTTATGACATGGACTCCAGCCACACAACTGTGCTTTTTCACAGGTTTATCTGCAGCATTCCTAATAAATTCACCCACATTCAGTCCCCTCACATGTTTACTTTGCATTTGTTCACTGCTGCACTCACAGCTGTGAGCCAGCACACGATCCCACACATCGAGCCACACGAAAACACACTCAGTGCATTTGTTTCTAATCTACCAATGGCCCCGCTGTGTTTCACTGAGCTCACACATCAGCATCTTGGATCAGTTTAATTGCAACCATCCCTTTCTCTTTTTGGGAGTTGAGTATCTGATAGGGATTATATAGATGCTTGAGTAACTTGACTCAAGAAGAGGGGCGTTCATGTGTGTGTGGTGAGGTTAGTGTGTATTAAAGGGTAGGAGAGGGTGTGTGTGGTGTCACAGCAGACTATGATTGCCTCTCTTGACAGGAGTGGATGATATAGCCCTAATAATCTCATAATATTTCAAGATATTTCTCTCATAGCGATATTCTTGATGAAAAGGCAAAATAGTGAAAAATATTTTGGGGTTAGAGTTCACAATAGTCATTGAGCTCTCCTTTAGGGATTTGAAAATGAGTTGAAAAGAGTTACTTGTATTCATTTTGTTGTTACAGTATCACTTCATTTTACTGCAGGCTCCTCTGCTGTCCTTATGGCGACTGGTTGTCAATCATGACATCAGCAAAAGTCCCATGTGCTACTGTTGTTTGAAACTGACGTGGCGTAGTCTTCAACGCGACACACACTTCTCGTCCACCTCTCACGATCCTCTCATCAGCTATTAAAGAGCGGAACGTCTGCACCTCCTCAATGTAGCGGCTGCAATAAAAGAAAGTTACGGTCGCTGAAGTAGCTTCGCTGTTTTACTGTGGCGGCCGTTGATTTGTGCTGTGCAGGATACTTCGTGCGTGTCGGGCATTGACCAATAAGTGGTCTGTAATGTTTCAGGCCACCTTTTAGAACCTGCTCTGCTTGCTTCGGACTGAAATAGAGGAGGCACTAAAAAAGTAGTACCAGGTACCAGGTACTTTTTACCTAATGGAAACGCAGTGGAAATGGGGCTTTACTGTCACTTTTAACCATGTTTGTTGTTGTTGTGTATAACAGTAGATGTCATTACATCAACAAGTGGGAGTATTGGCATTATTATTTTTTTAAATATATTAAAAGTCATTATATTGCACAATGCTAGTTTGGTTTATGAATTATGTCACAGTGTGTTAAGAGTCCAAGGTGACATCCTTGAATCATACCCGTATGAATCCTAAATTATCGGAGCAGATATCTTTCTTTTTTTTCATCAATGCAAACAATCAAATTTATTTTTTGTTGTTGTTGTTTTCTTGTTCTTTTTTTGTTGTAACAGAATATATATATATATATATATACACTAAATATATATACACTAAATGGCCTCAAGCCTAGTTTGTAGTTTGTATCAGTACTGATACGTCTGCAATAAGCAAATGTTATGTAGGGATGAAGGATATCTGCCACACACTGATAACAGGGGTGTGAACACACACACACACACTCACACACACATTATATCAACATCAACCACTGTCCTGTCACACACAAAAAAAAGGCAAACCTGACCACATTTACCAGATTAACCAGAGAAGAGGAAGAAGAGAGAAAATAATTGCATTCACCTCTCTCATCTGTGATGCACACATACAGTACACACATATGTACTGTAAGTAACTGCTGAATAAGTCGGCTTTGCCAGTAGCCCACACAATTTAAATCAACTTCATATGCAAATAAGCAGGGATGTTTAATCTGTAGGTACTTCACTACACATGTTGTATCATGAGGCACTTAAAAATAAGTCAGGGACAGAAAGAGACGGAGTGAAAGGGTTGAGCAGAAAGATGTTTTGTTAGAAGTGTGCGACACAAATGAAATAGGAGATTAAGGAAGAATGTAGTGGAGAAAGATGGAGAAAATGTATAAGACGGTGTATTTTTCTTTATTTTACATCAGTATTTTTCATCCTTTTCCTTTTATAGCATCCACAAGCTTTTGAAGCATGAAACAGTTCCAGTGAAATTCAATTAGCAGGTTCTCATGGAAACTAAAGATGAACTCTCTCACAGATTATCAGGGTGACAGGGTACAAATACCTGTACTGCCAAAGCAGCAAGTTTAGTGTTATGCTTGGCAAACTTGGCAAGTTTGGTGCGATTAGAACAAACTGTGGTCCAGTTGCTCTGTTAGTGCAGTTCATGTGAACACTACCACCTGAACATTGGTGCGCACCATACAAGTTAACCGAGACCCCCTGAAAAGATGGGTATCCTTTTGACTGAAATATGAATGCAGCACGGACCAAAGACCAAAAACATGATGTGAAACGCTGTCTCCTTGCAGCACACCTTCATTTGTGTGTAAAACGGAGGAATTCCTGGCTCTGTTTTGACTCCTGTATACATTTTACAAGATCTTTGTTCTTTGGTTTGGTTTGGGTTTTTTTTTTAGATCACATACATCGGGTGATAGGGCCAAAAAGTAACGGTTTATTTAAAAATACAGACTTCTTTACAGCATGAAATGAGAATCAGGAGGGCCGAGGGGAGGTCGAGTGTAATCAGTCAGCATTAAAACTGCTGTCCTGTGCCATTATTCATACAACACGTCCAAGTGAATGCCTTCGGATCCATCATGATCATGCTCAGTGACAGTTCAGCCTCGAACGATGACACCCTTTACAATATGTTTGCCATCCAGACATTTAATTGCAGCCTCACCCCTGCAGCTTGTCACTCAGCCTGAGGCATCACCTCCAGGAATCTTGATCATGAGATAAATGACAACAAACATCAACATTCATGCCTGCATCATCAGATATTTAGGTCAGTACTGCAAAAGTTTGAAGAATTTAAAACTGCTGTTTTTTTGCTCTCTGTTTTCGCTCTATTCATACTTGGCATGGAAAACGTAAAACATTTTTTTCTGGATCAGTAGCATAATTTCTTTATGATTTCTGTTGTGGGCATGATGGCCTTTAGAAGTATAAAATACAGCATAAAGCACCTAGTTGTGAAGTTTGCAACAAAACACAAGCACACTCTTTCACTCAGGGTTGACTTGAGTTAATTTCACTGTATTTCAGTTGCTGGCTGTATACCGTTCCACTGCTGTTCTTATGGCGACTGGTTGTCAACCATGACATCAGCTTAAGTCCCACATGCTATTGTTGTTTGGGCTTCACCAGCATCATGCAACGTCAACATTACCATTCAGTGTTCCATGTTTAATTAGGTTCTGTAGGTGTCTTAAACAAATTCTAGCTTCAGGCTGAGAGCCACCAGGCTTTTCTGCTGCTCCCAGGAAATGTCCCAATGTGAGCATTTCAATTACCTTATCATATATTACAGTAATAATGCAGCAAGATACGAGTGTGTTTAATGTGCTTTTCACAACTTGAATACACACAGAGTTCAATATTCGCAATAATATCACTAAAGTATGTTTTTAAGAATTAGAATAATTTCATTTTTCATATCAGCAAACTGACAGTTCAGAAATCTTTTTTTTTTACTGAAACAATGGATCATTTATTTCATACAGATGTCAACAAAAACAGGCTTCTTCCTCCACAATGATGGATTTATTTCGTCCGAAAAGACTGAAACTAACTGATTTTATCAACTGTAGCATGCTAGTATAGCCTAATGCTACCACTGAAATGCTGTGAGTTGATTGGAAACCTTCTCCTGTTGATTCTTTTAATGTTTGCAGATGATTTGATTTGAAGCTAAAAGTCTAGAATATACACGTAATGGTTACATGGATGATATAAATTAAATTAAAGACCCTGTGATGAGCTGGTGTGTTGTCCAGAGTGTCCAACTGAGTGACATAGTATGGATTAAAGATTTAGACTAAAGCTGCAACCAAGGCAAGAGTCTCCCTCAAACAGTCACCCTCTTGGTGATCTATAGAATACGTGGAAAGAAAGGTGCAGCAGCTTTTTGTTTGTTAGCCTCAGCGTTTCAGTATTGTAAAAATATAAACAAAATCTTATTCAAGCTAAAGCAACACTTGGATCATTTGGATTCTTAGTATAGAAAATGTACTTGGACAAGTCAGTTGGTGACACAATTGTAAATGGTCAAGGATACACCCTTCCCAAACTTCAATGAAATTTATATTAGCAGCAGTCAGTGTGTTCAGCTGTTTTCAACACTGTAGGCTTATGGCGATTCCTACATAACAAGCCAAGCTGGAAAATAGGGTGTCGACTCCAGCAGAATTTTTCCAAGCTGAGAAATAACATTAACGTTAACATTTTAGGTCATGGAAGAATTCTGGTTGAGTTGTGGAAAGTCATAAGACTATATCTGGGGCCATGGAACAAAAACTGATGAATGCACTTTTAGTTTAACTGCAGATTGGATTTTCCCTTAAAATCATTTGACATAATCCTTCTTTGTTTATGTAAGCTGTTGCCAGTTTTCCCATTTATTGATTATACACATATGCTTGTTTCTTTTACTTTAACTAGCACTTGCATTCAGTCGATGCACACATAATTGTAGCGTCAACAAATAGATCGTGTGTGAATGCAGTGTGTTCACAGTACATGTAATGCAAATAAATATGCATGGATGCAAATGAATAAATAAAATAACATTAAAAAGGATTCGTAATGCTTTATTTTATGATTTAAACCTCATTACATCTGCATTTATCAAACCAAACTCAACAGGAAAAACTGCTTATTAGAATGAAGATATTAAATGAGGACTTTTACACACAGTGGATTTAAAGTGTCTTTGTATCAGCTCAAAGACATGAATAACAGCATACACAAACATGCAAGCATGCCCAAACACACTTCATTGTATTGTGGGCCTGCACTGAGCCAATGAACCTTGGTTGTGAAAGGGTTAACAGCGGTCATGATCCATTCATCGCAGTAGGCCACCGCTCAATTATTCAGCAAGTTGCGATCCAGTTTCATCAACTGCCAACGCCACTGCCAGCGGTCGAATGCCGAGGGAAAGACACGTGTGCCTGCAGGCATGGATAGAAAAACAAATACGAATCATGTAAACTGGTATGTCTTCATTCTCAGACATTCACAAGTGGACCAGTTAAGTTAT
Organism: Chaunax sp. Z400; assembly: GCA_037577475.1. NCBI lineage: Eukaryota > Metazoa > Chordata > Actinopteri > Lophiiformes > Chaunacidae > Chaunax > Chaunax sp. Z400. The sequence continues at coordinate 15,753,649 of CM075197.1, forward strand.
CACAAGCACATGTAAACAACCACAACTGCTAAATTTGTATTTAAAAAAGGAAAAAGTTCGGATTGTTTTATACATGAATTGTTACTTGATGACAAATCAGTTTTATATTCCAGACTAAAAATTGTCCAAAAAGCACTCAGACATTCCCCCCGCCCACGCCTTCAATTTATGTTTTATTATATTTAGCAAAACTACTTTTTTTTCTGTCCTCTACATGTAGACCGACAGGAACCAGGGCTAATTTTGACAGGAAACTAGAGGAATTCATGGGGTGGCTCTTGTCCCTTTAACAGCACATCCTCACTGTGTCACGGTCGGGACACTGAGGTCAGGATGTGTGTGTGTGTGTGTGTGTGTGTGTGTGTGTGTGTGTGTGTGTGTGTGTGTGTGTGTGTGTGTGTGTGTGTGTGTGTGTGTGTGTGTGTGTGTGTGTGTATTCAGCCAGAACATTCTGCTGTGGATGTGAAATATTCCGTATTATTTTCCTTACTAAAAAGCGCCCTTATTAATAACAGCCATGTAAACTTGTTTAAAGGCGTTACATTCAAGCACCTATGGAAAAAAAAACATGAACACTGTGTTTTCCCACTGCTTCTCCTCCCATTGGAGCTTTGGAAAAAGGTCTGATGCTGATAACTGACCGCTTTCCTGATTACACAAGCAGTTTGCTGACAACGGGGGGAAACGCACAACTCTCTTGCTCATCAAAATATTTTTCACAGAAGCCGTGACGTTTTCACCAACCGGAGCTCAAACAAACATGGTGACCATGTTTCACTTGATAGTCAACTTGGCTTGAAGAGGTTGTGTGCATGTTAATTAACTCCACAAGTCAAGCATCTGCATCCATCCACCAGTCGTGTTGTTGACCTCAATCTCCAACATTCAGACCTCCAGAACAAAATCAATCAAAAGTGTCCAAAATGCAGAGATGGCAGAGGCTCTAGGGGGTGATTAGTGATGTGCAGACAGGTATTGAGAGGCATTTGGAGATTATTGGCATACACTTGTGTCTCTCCCACATAATGATGCTACTCTCAATGTTTATGTTAGAGTTCCACTACAAACCTTTTTCCTCCATCATTGCTAACTTTCTGTCATCTTGATTTTTCTGTACCGCTCTGTCTCTGTCTCTGTTTGTCTCTGTTTCTTTGCGCTCTCTCATCTCGACCGTTCCTTTTCTGAACTCTCTTTCTCAATCCGCCTGCTGCTTCTAATTTTCTATCCCTCCCACGCACTCTCTCCCTCCTTGTTTATTCCCTTTCTTCCTCTGTTTTTAGATCCCAGATCCCAGGATGCTATTTCATTTCATTTTAAATATTATATTATATATTATTATTCTGTCCCTTGTAAGAGGACCTGGAAGGATTCATCATCATTATTGTTGCTCTCCCTTTTTCTCAAGCTAAGCTGCCCATATCACTGCTACCCTAAATAATTCAGTGCCTGAAATTTGTGTCCATTTGTGTGTTGTTGTTGTTTTTTTACAATGGTGGGGTAGAATTTGAGCCATGATTCTTCAGCTGCGTTTGCAATAATACTAAAAAAAACAGTTTTAAAAAAAGCAGCCCTGTTTGTTTCTGTCAGAATAAATTATAAACCATCTACACACTACACCACATGTATCTCTATTTTTCTCTCTCTCGCACTCTGCCCACATACTCCACATGTATTTTTATCAGGCACACATTTGACCATGAGCTTCACATATGCAGTGGAAATAATAGAATTCTCATGTTACATAATATAATTGCAGACCTGTGCTATGTATGCAGCATGTGTTCTGCATGGAGACTCATGTTTGACCTCCCAACATCCACTCTACCTCTCTCTTACTATTTGCTGAGGTTTTAGAGCTGGCCAGCATGCTATCATCCATTTCACTGCGCATTTTTCTTAGTGCGGCCAGTGTGTAGGTGGTAAATCAGTGTGATCACACTGTAGAGCTCAAGGCACAATTATACAGGTTTCATAAATGTCTTCATGCAAACTGTTAGAAATGTCAGTGATGTCCTGCAAATGTACAGCTTCAGTCCAGGCAGAGATAAACTGTAAATAAAACATCTATTCTACTAGATCTATTCAGTTGTATCTGAATGGCAGCACAAAATGAAAATATAAAAGGAGGAATATTATGTAACCAACAAAGAATTATTTACAAGGATGCCTCATGAGTTTGTCCGTTTTCTTTTTCAAAACTGTTATTCTATCTGATTCACAATATAATGCAACGAATATGATTTCATAAAATTTCGATTATGCCTTTTTATAAGACCTACAGGCTTGAAAAGTGTGACTCAGATTTGTGTTTTAGTCATTTGTTGTGTACTCTTGCACTGCAGACACCACAATGGCTCACTGAGTCGCCAACATTTGTACATATGCTGTACCATTTACACTTTTATAGGCTTAAAACAATGTAAATACCAATGGTTTGGTGTATATTAGCTGAGGATTATCCAATCTCTCCATGGAGCTCTTGTAGTTCCTTCTCGACATTTGTGTCCCATGAACTAATGGATGATCCTTTGTATTTACATTTTTTGTATCTTGTACCTGTATATCCGAGTTGTCTAAAGTTGTTAACTTAAGAGAATTATTCCCTGCATAATATGTATTCACTTCACATTTATAAATACTGTACTAAACTATGCAATATTATGTTGCCACACTGCTTTGTCTGAGTCGTATTGGTGAAATTTGTACTGCTCAAATGTATATGTAGCCTATACAATGATTAGTTAGATATATATCATTTTAATTTTTTTTTTTCCTTTAATTAAGAACAAACACAAGGTTTTGGATTTCCACAATGCAAAAACAATGCACTTTTCTCATTTTTTTCCAGGAGGCTCTTGCCCAGCCAGAAACCCACATCCAGACCCATTCCCAATCACTGCCCCAAGTTGACCAATCAATGCTCGTTCCACGACTGTGCCACCTGGTGCGGTCTGAGATGGGCTACGGCTTTAACCTGCACAGCGACCGATCCCGACCCGGCCAATACATCCGCTCCCTAGACCCAGGATCACCCGCAGACCATGCCGGGCTCCAACCACAAGACAGGCTGATTGAGGTAGGAGCTAGGAGGTGGATGGCGTGTCCAGAAGACATAAGATGAGGAGCACCTGACAGGATATTGCAATCCAATAAAGTAGTTGTGCAGTAAATCCTTAATTCGGTCAGTTTTCGTTGTCAGATTCAACTCTCTTGTTTGATTGGACCACATTATATTATCACTGTTATTTTGTCCTTCCTGTGTATTAGTGTGGGATATAAACAAGTTCAAAGACATTATTCAGATATGAACATATTTTTTCCTTTTGAGCAGTCTGTCATAATTGGTGATAACAAGAAGTCAGGATCCAAATACACGACACAGGAAACTGTCTTAGAGTGTCTTCTCTAGAAGGCAGGTATAAATCACAAAAAGTCTAAATCACAGTAACAGACCAAAAAATCCAAAACGCTAAGGTAAGATGTTGAACTAAAAACAAGGGGAAAAAAACGTAATGCACTCACTGAGAATCACTAGAAATAGGCTGGTAAGGACGACAAACTGACACACGAGGGTAAGGAAACAGACTAAATACACTTGGAGGTGGGGCAATAAGACACAGGTGAAAACAATCAACGTTGGGAGAGGAAAGCCACCGTGATTGGAGCAAGGTGTCTGAAATGAGAGGGGGGTTGGTTAAGAGGTAACAGGAATAAGAACAAGACCTATTTGACAGAGCGTAGTCTGTCATGTTCATCCTTTAATTTAGGGGCCATCTCAATTTTGGTCGATGTTTTTCGAGCTTCTTATCATCAACACGTCAGACACACTTTACACTCATGGACCTTCCTCCAATTTTTACACAACATTTATTGTTCAAATAAAAACCATGCAATATGTACAGCTTTGATTTAGCCTTTCTTCTGTTCTATTTTTTTCTGTTTTTTTTTTGTATTTTGGGATTTAAACACAAATCCTGTTTGATTATTTGATGAATTTAGGTGATTAAACTATTGCATAATTTAGTTGGCAGCTAAACTCATATGCATAATGAGTGTTATGTCAACAGAATACAAATATCAATATTTGTGTGGCAGAAACAGATCGTAGTATGTAAAGTGTCTGGGTGAGAGGGAACCTCCACAGCAACAGTGACAAGATAGAAGGAATTTGGATAGAAGAATGTCAAGTACTAAAAAGTGAGTGAGTTATACCTGCGTGTGTGTTCACACATACAGTATGTGCACCTTAGTTGACACAACACAGGAATGATGTTATTATTGATCAATGGTTCAGTTTAGTCTGATAAATATCAGAGAATACTATGATTGATTGGGTGTGGGAAAATCCACGTGTGCACACATTTCCACACAACCATTCAATCTCTTACCTCCAAACATATTTCTATGCAGGCCTATACTTAAATTTCCTTCTGATGAGGAAACAGATCGACAGCCTTTTCCAGGGAAAGTAGCTGGTGGCTGCAATTGGAGCTGATTTTAATCAAACACTAAACAAGATGTAAAACAAGACCAACTTAATCCAGGTGTTTTTCATTATTTTAAATGTATTCCCTTGTCCAAATTAATTATACAGAGATTTGTCAAAAAACTGTGCCATCAATCAACTTTTTACATTGGTCTAAATAAGAAGGATAGACTTACCGGCAACAAACTCTATTTGTTGTTTTGGAACAAAGCTGTTTGGAGGGATTTTAATGCACACATCCAAAAATGTGGCTCAATCTGCAAACACTGTCACAGCTGCAGGAGTAACACTGGTATCTACTGTCAGGCCCCTGTTTCTAACAATAACAGGACATGAGGCCTGGACTTAGTCTTCACTGTATGTCAGAATGGAGTGAGACAGGAGGCCGGTCATGGGTTAGAGGCTGTAATAAATCAGTCAGAAGCAGGGACTGACAGAGGGAGAGACATGTGGGAGGAGGGAAGGAGGAAAGTGTGTTTAGGTATGTCTCATCTTGTAAAGCCCAGAGGCAGAGAGAGTGTGTGTCGGATAAAAGAGAAAGTGAACAGCAGAGAGCGAGGATGCAAGGACAGAATGAAGATACAACATATACTGAGCAACAGCAGCCATAATCTACTGAAACAAACAAGCATGTGATACACTGAAATGAAGTACCCACAACCAAAACATGTTAAATCATGAATAACCATCATTTAGTCATAACATAGAAATAACAGTCATTGGTGCATTTCAGAGTAAACCATGGTTTTTTTGTGCATGATTGAAAACACCTGGCCAAGGCGATAAAATCCCAGATCTAATTAATATCCTACTAAAACAACTGATGATGTCATGGCTTCCGCAAAACCTACGTGACCAGGCAGTTGGGATGTTAATGATGCTGATGACCGGAACCCGGCAGACACTTGCAGCACAGATGTTACAGATTTTATGGCACATTGCACAGTGGACGGAGATCACATTTAGTGACAAGTCCAGATTTAACTTGCACAGAGCTGATGGTCGTAGGCGTGTGCATCGTTGTTGTGGGGAATGCTATCCTGCAGCATACATCCAGGAAAGGGACCGTTTTGGTGGTGGTGTCATGATGTGAGGAGCCGTGCTAATGGATAGCGGTACACTGACAGCCATCCGTTACCGAGATACGGTCCTAGGTCCACATGTCATTCTCAGGATACAGCAATCAGGCATCACTTTCATGCATGACAATGCCAGACCCCTGTGGCTCATGTCTGTCAGGAGTAACTGGACCAGAACAATGTCGCTGTCCTTCCTTAACCTGCACATTCCCCAGATCTCAACCCAATAGAGCATCTGTGGGATGTTCTGGATCACCGGGAGAGACGGAGACATCCTGCTCCAGCAACAGATGCACAACTTGTCACAGCTCTGCAGGAAGAATGGCATGACATCCCACAAGTCCAGATTAACTGTCTTATCAATTCCATGCAAAGGAGATGTTATGCAGTGATAAATGCTGGAGTTGGTTACACGCATTACTGACTGTTGTTGTTGTTCTCTGTATCACCATCCACATTTTTGACTTGTAAACACTAAGGCAACAACCACTAATTTGCACAAAAATGATTTTTTTTTGTATGGCTAAAGGGTGAATAAAGATGTGTGAACCATCATTTGCCTATGATATTTAATATGAACAGGATGGCATGACATCAAAAAAAATAGGTGTTTCTACTGTTGCTCAGTATATATTCAAGTCAAAAGGGTGAGGAAATGGGTGACAAAGAGTGTGGGTGTTAAGTCAACGTTCCTCTGGTTAAACAAATGATGTTCTGGCAGTAAAATCAGAATTCTCATTATAAACAGTTTTTTGACTAAGTACACACACACAACATGCACCCTTCATTCCCACGACCTTTGGCCTCACTGGCTGTACATCAGGGTCCAGACCAGGCTGCAACACAGGCCAAACAGGACTGGGACAGACTGATAGCAGATGTCAAACAGAGTTCACTTAAGACTTCAGAAATGTAACGAAAGCTGTGGTTTCCCATGTTTTAGAGGACATTAACACAATAGCTCAACATTTGAATAAACAGGCATATTTTCTTTCTTGAGTTTGATCTATGCCCCTCTCATGTACTCAGAGGTGTTTCTAGGAGTTGTCCAGGTCCTGGACTAAGACCAGATAGTCTGGGTGCTGCCGCAGACCTGAGTCCTAACACTGACCATTTAAAAAAACTCTGCATGCTCCCTACTTTTCAGCCTGGAACACAACTTCCTAATTTAATTTAATTTAACTGCCTTGCATGTCTACGATGAACATTACATTTCATTTGAAATCAGATTTTTATGGTAATTTTGAGACAATTGTTCTGGACAAAATAGATAATCTGCAGGGCAGCTGAGAATTCTCAAAACTATGACACCAGTGTTAAATTGCTACCTTACTTTGTAATTCTGTTTTTATATTTTCTAGTAGAGTCGGTACTAAGTACTTATTAGTCAATAGCAATTTTGCACCACCTTATTTAAAGGGAGACAACAAGATTTGTTTTGTGAACTAATCATTAATCATTCATAGCATCTCAATCTGTTTTCTCTCTACTACATAGTCCTCCATTAGGAATTATTCATGTTTCATCAGTCATCAAGTTGTTCCTGATTCGTTCCTCATTCATTTCTTATTTAAATAATCATTAACGAATCCAAAACAACTACTCTATAAACATGATTAGGAGTTACTCATTAACTAATGGGAAACTAGCAGTAACTTCCTCATTTATTTTTCTCATTTGTTCTTTGGTAACTTCCCAAAATTGTGTGTACTTTAAGTGCTGCCCAAAAGTCGCTAATTACCATTTTATATCAAATTAATTTAGTCTTGACAAAAAGCAAACAAGAGTTTGTTCTTTTTATCCGCCAACATGTGCATCTACTGAAATGTATCTACTTTTTGGCTGCAACCAAACAATTTCTGGAGCCTGTTGTTTCCTCCTGTTTCCAATCTTTATGCAAAGCTTTGTCAAACGGCTGCTGCATTTCTACCATACAGACATTGGTGTGTTCTCAATCTTCTGTTCTAACTCTCAGAAAGAAAGGCCATCAGCACATTTTCAAAAACATCAAACCAAGATGTCGTTGCTCAGCAGTCACAATCTTTAGTCTTGGCTGTTGGAGATTCGAGAGACAGAGAGGAATTTCAAAGGTGATGAAATGTTCCCTCTGTATCAGCAGTATCACCAAAATGGAATTTAATTTTCATATTGTAGTGAATTCACTGAATGTAAGGTAGGTCATAATCATCGTTAATAAACTAAATGGATTACATCAGTATGGTCTTATAACTGTGATCTGGACCATCAAGCAGAACTGCAGTTGCTCATCAAGCTGAAAGTCTTAATGATGCTAAATATTGTTGATTGCATTTCAGTGGTACTCTTAGCACATGGAGAGGCTGGAACATTAGATGGCTGGTGAGAGTGTGTAGGAACATCCTGTAGCAGGTCACTGATGACAGTAACAGTCCATCACCGCCCAACATCTCTCCGTGGAGATGAGAATCACATTTGCATACACACAGATGAAACTGGAAGGTGCTCAAGAGGTCATGTCAAACTCAATTTAATTAAGCCTATAAGAGAATCACCATAGACCCATTTTTATATTTTTGCAGAGGGGATGCAGGAGATATTTAGGAGGAGAAAGCAGGCCAACGCTTTATGCCACATATATTACCTGAAAGCAGGGAAACGAGATTACTGCAGATGCAGCTCTGCTCGGGTTTTAGTCATAATTCTGTCACAAACATGGTGTTTTGGTGAGGCTCCTATCCAATGAGGAACTGTAGAGTGTCTAAAGAAATACATGATGGCCATTCCCTCAGTTATCTCTCATTATTTGTTACAACATTGTTTGATTGTTTTGCAATTATCTTTAATTTCCTCTGGGACGCTGTGAGGTCAATTTTATGAGACTCAGAACTTTATGGAAGTGTTTTAAACTTGTAAACACCAGTTAGTGTGTGTGTGTGTGTGTGTGTGTGTGTGTGTGTGTGTGTGTGTGTGTGTGTGTGTGTGTGTGTGTGTGTGTGTGTGTGTGTGTGTGTGTGTGTGTGTGCAGATAAGTGCAGCCATCACAGATCATGATTCTGGACAGTTTGTGTTATCTGTTAGCAGCTTGCTAGAGAAGTCAACAACCATGACAGATCTCTCTCTCTCGCTCTCTCTCTCTCTCTCTCTCTCTCTCTCTCTCTCTCTCTCTCTCTCTCGCTCACTTGTTGTCCCTTGCTGTTTTTTGTCTCCCTTCACGCCACATTACACTGGAGATGTATCAGCAGCTCGTGTTGTAAAGGCTTTGGTGAGAGACACCAGTGAACGCCTCATCAGTCTCCCTGCTTTGCTTACGCTTGATAGTACAAACTCTAGACCTCTCACAAACTTGCCAGTGACTCCAAAGAAAATACAAATGTGAACTCACACACTTTTTTCAGGACTGAAACACCTCACCATTACTGGATAGATTGTCTTTTCTTTTTTTTTCTTTTTTTACAATAAACCATGATCCTATGAGGATGAATCCTAATAATTTGGTTATCCCCTACATTTAAAACCAGCAGCTCACAGTTTTTACTTATCAAGTAAAATTATCTCAGTATTTGATGGTTTAGATGAGCACAAGACCTTAAACTATCCTGGATCAATAGACCTTTGATTTGGGGACAGTGACAATGAACAAAACTTATTTGCAAGCCCTTATATCCATCATTTAATAATGAAATTGAAGGAATGAATGATGAGCAGGCTGAGGAGCTGCTGAATAATAATAATTATGTATCATAGCTTGTTGGACAACTGGATTCAGTTTGTCAGCAACAAAATCACATGCTTGTGCAGCTAACCTGGACACTGAATAGTTACAAGTCATATTAACAGGTGTGCACATGCATTTAAAATGTGTGTTTTGATCAACTCAAGGTTAGTCTGTGGCTGTTCTTATACACACACACACACACCACATGAAAAATGTGCCTTCAGGTGACTCTCACCACCCTTGCCTTTAATGAGACACACACACTAGTATCAAGAGGTTTCCTATAGGAATGATCCCATGAGAAATCAGCTTCTGTACTGTTCCTACAGCATGTATTAATTAGCCAGTGGGCAGAGTGCATTGTCTTGTGTGGGATGGACTGTTAATGAAGGGCTGTGAAACATGACACAACACCTGTTGTTTGGTCGAATACAAAGATGTTATTCACTCTGTATTACACTTTGTGTGTGTCTTCCTGCTTGTCCGTCTTCCATGGGTCCTGGACGAAAGGACAGATCAGAGCTTTTTGATGTGAAAGACGAGAGCCTCACATTTTCTGTCTTTTGATTCCACTTCTTCCAACTCATTTCCATCATTGTAATTCTGTATTTCATTCCTTTTCTCCCTGATAGACCCCTTAAGTCCTTGCTCAGTGCACCTATTCTCTAACAGTCCTGGTTTCTACATTTATTTCACCCCGTTTCCCTCACCAGTAATTGAGTGAAGAAGCTCATATTTGCAACTTGCTCTCTCTTCCTCTAATTTATGATGTCCCCTCATGTCATAAGGAGTGAATTTTGAACAAATTTCCCCTCAGGACACCTGAAACCAGCACTACAGCCGGAGCCTAGGAGAGCCATCAATAATTGATGGTGTATCAACACCAACTTGGTGCGGCGCAAAGCCAAGCCAAGGTCTAGACAAAGCTGTTGAAATGTTGGTCTCAGAAAGCTCGTATCGTCTACATAAGAGCAATAACATGCTATTGTGTTTTGCTAGCGAGGTATAGAGCCAAGGGCAATATTGTCACTCAGATGATCAGTCACATGCACACATATTCATTGTGTCTCACTGTTCAGCTGTCCCTGGCCCTAATGTGTTGGGATTGTTGTATCCCCTGCAAGGAAGTAGATTTATGAGCCGTCTTTTACTCCAGTATATCAAGACTCCCACAGCAGCATGCACAGCTTGAATAATGAAGAATGCATGACTGAGGACAAGAGTTTGTGTAACACTGTGTAGACTGGTTCAGGTGCTCTGAAAGTCATGTTGAACAGAAAAATAATCAGTATGTTTTTCTACAGCTCCACCTACTGGATGAGTGAGGAAGCACAGGCTCTCAGGATTGTACAGCCTGTCAACACAGAGTGATGGGGAGTCAGTGAATTCATGTTTTCTCTTTAAAACAGAGTTGGCTTATGACTCTACCTATCCAGTGACATGGAAGGATTTGGTTGCTCCAAGTTGCTCATATGTTTTGGTATCATTATACTGTACAATTAGCATTTTTTTTGGAGAAAACGGGATATTAAACGTCAAAAACACCATGTTTTAGTTCTGTTGTTGCTCTGTCTGTTTTTTTTTTTGAAGATATCTACCTCCTATTCAGAGAAACCTACTATTCACATCTTCACAGACACTCAACCATTTACTCTCCATGGAATCGATTTTTTTAAATAGTGGTTAAAATGGGATTTTTACTGTAAGGAAAGCAGACACAGATTAATTCTCCTTTTACCTTTTTTAAAATTTATTTCTCATTGTTATTTCTAGTCGTTACATGCAATGTTATATATGTGATTATACACCGGTATTCCTAGTGTGCAAGTTCGTGAAGTCATCACGTCAAAGTCTGTTCAAACGCTACAGTGTATGTCTAGTTTTTCAGTCAATTGTTGATAACCGTGCTGACCAAGATGCGTCTTTATGTTCTTTATCATAGTGTGTTGTGTGCTGATGGAGCACCGAGAGCTATATCAAGTCGCTTAACAAATCCTTCCCTTCTTCCCTCCACCCTAAATCCCTTTTCTTCTTGTCTGTGCGCTCTCCAGGTAAATGGTGTGAACGTCGAGGGCATGCGGCATGCAGAGGTGGTGGCTTTCATAAAGAAAGGTGGAGATGAGACCTGGCTGCTGGTGGTGGATCCAGAGACAGATGAACACTTCAAGAGGAGGGGGGTTGTCCCTACAGTCAGCCATCTCAGAGGTAGGTAAATTTGTGCAACACTTTAAAAGAAGCCCATCGTTTTTAAAGTTTCCTAAAAAGAACAATGTACAGTAATTTGGTACAAATTATTGGAAAACTATATCTATATCTATCTATCTATCGATTGATCTATCTATCATTTATCTATCTATCTATCATCTATCTATCTATCTATCTATCTATCTAATATCACAATGACGAGATGATCAATTGCTGCTAAAATTTGAAATCATGTGTTTATCATCAGTAGTTTATGAGATATGGACAAAAACATGGTTTTGCCATGATGGCGGATCCAGATCTATTTTTCATATAGATATAACTTCTTATCCATTTGAATAAGTGAGTCTTCTTTATCCCAGCTTCATATTTGTGGCAGTTTCATATCTCTGCCCCTCTTGTTATGTTACCCAATACATACTGAGCCTGTCCAAATATCTAATTGAATCTCTCAGATCTGGCTTGTGATCCAGATCTTGATCCAGTTGTTCATAGTGGTGGATCATCATGAGTTCTCTGGGTATTTTGATTTTGATTGGCCTGTTATTATTTTTCATGAGATTGGCAATTTAGAAGGAAAAAAAAGGCTGTATCTCAAAATGTTGGAGAAATGAGAAAAGAGCCATGTTTGTTTGTTTGACAATTAATACATTTAGACTCACTGCATTAATTCATTGTTGACTCTGCAATGATTATTGAACTGATGAGAATGAATGATGTTAAAATACATTATAACATCTTATAAGGCCTGCATAGAGATTATATATATACGAGAGTGTGAAATAACTTTTTGTAATTCCCTTTACACATGCTTTGTTTGTCTTCACAGACTACGATGGTCCATCCATTTACAATGGCTCCACCAACGCTCAGATAAACGGCAGCTCCACCACACAGTCCATCAGGTCCACACGCTCTGACCTCAGCAGCCAGGGCAACAGCACACAGGTGGGTGTTGGCATTCATATGGTGAATGTTAAGTCCGTAAGTCTGCACCCTCAACCCTTCTGTCTGTCTTTCCATCTGACTGATATCTTTAGCTGGCGGATGATGAGGGTGGCCGGATGTTGGACCCGTTCGCTGAGATTGGCCTGAGTGCTACAGCAGCAGAAGAAAAGATGAAGGCCCATGCCAAAGAAAAGAAAAGGGCACCACAGATGGACTGGATGAGGAAATATGAGCTGTTCAGTAACTTCTGAGACGTCCCCCTCTGAGGACACTTCAAACACTAAAGGACAGAGATATGAGCTCTTTGCAGTCCTCAGGATGGATGGGTTTGTGTTTTTGGATAATCTTCCTCTTGCTACACAGATCGTGTTTTTTTTCTTAGGGAAAGAACCAAGATACAACAGAAGATATTTTGTTCCTGGAATTAAATGTGACAAAAAGCAAAAGTTGTACAAAGGATTTTACTTTCGAAGCCACTTCGGAGATTCTTTAACAGCCACTTTCCCGCTTCAAAGTGACGACTGACTGCAGAAATTGTGTATACTTCGCTAAAATCACATTCTTATACATGTGCTTCTATTAGATGGGAGTATTAGAAACAAGTTTTCACAAATTTGCCTAAATCCCCATCATTGTTCTTCACTTTAATCACACCATTCTCCCTACCTAGAGACTTGTTTCAAACAAATGCGGTAGAAAGTTATTTTTATATTAAAAAGTATAAACAACAGTATCACATTATTATGCGCTGCATTTTAAGGAGTTGTATGGACACTGTGACATTCATGATTGTGGACATTGTGGGAGTTTTGGCCAATCAGTCAGAGGAACCCCAAAGAAGGCAGAAGAACACTGTGAAAGAGTTGAGACTCTCCACCTCCAGCCCTCACAGATCCTTGATAATGTGTGTAATGTATCCTGCATGTATGCATGCATAGAGGTAAATGACTGATCATTGGCCCTGCTTTATTCAAAAAGAAATTCATGTTACTTATGTTATTTAGCACTCACTAGTATTAAGTGCACCACTTCTTACCTCTTTTCCCAAAGTGCTGCAGTGAACATGTGCATAACAAAGGGAAGCACCACTAACATATTGACACAGTAAACAGTGGAAACTGGAACATGGAGGAAAGTTAGATTTCTCAGGGCAAATGGTATGTTAAATGAGTTATTTTGGGAGGAGGCTTAACGTGTACAGCAGAGGGCAAACTTACACCACAAATAGAGGCCCCTTTTGCCACCTCAACTAAACAGAGTAGGCCGTGATTATCCAGGCCATGAAGAGTATCTTTCTGCTAAGGCTAAGGGTCAAAAGAGAGTCCAGCACAGCAACAAATGATATAAATTGTATTAAGTGTGCTGTAGAAATGCTGGAAGGTGGATTTTGTTATCTTTTAGACAGAGACAGCCTAGCCATGTCTGCTTTGAGCTAAGCTAACTGGCTGCTCGTGGTAATTCCATAGGAGAGTGGCACAGAGCTTCTCATCTAACTTTCCATCAGTAATTCTCAAAATGACATACTATCCCTTTAATTAAACTGGGACCCGGGCCAGGAAAGAGAGGGAGATTAAGGCTAAAAAGTGCAGCTAGCATATTTGAGGCTAATGTTGGAGTGAGTGGACGTGAATATGAGCAGAGTGTTAGCAGGTTGTGGGGCCGAGGGAGTGCAGGAGAAGCGCACAGTGAGATCAGAGATGCTCTGGAGGATCTAGGGAAAGAGACTGTGGGAGCCATGGAGCTTACTGAGGATTATTACTCATACAGGGACAGCTGGCATGCACATGCTCGCACACATTTGGAGCATATGTGTGTGTGTGTGTGTGTGTGCGTGTGTGCAGAGAACGCATAAGATCCTGCAATGCAAGCAGTGTTGACGTAATGCATTATGACAAATGGGGCTGCAAGTCAGTCATATATGTGAACTTATTTGTAACCATGCTCACCCTTACATGTACTCCACATTAACAGTAGTGTCTTGATTCATCTTTTAACATCAGCGGTAGGGCTCACTCTTTATGTTCTGACAGTCACAGCTAAAATCTATGTGAACGTGGCTGATGTATGTCCACTAAAAGCATACAGTATATATGGCAGGTTGCATTTTTTTTCAATAAAGCGTGACAATGGCGTATTTTTTTTTTGAACATATTGAATTGTTTTTATTGTCTTCTCTGTCCTGTCCCTTTCTGTCTCTTGTATCAATATTTTCTTTTCCCTCACAATATCTCTCATTTCCTCCTATTTCCTGTCTTTTTCCCTTTCAACACCCACTTTACTTCTGTCGCCCAGAGTGCTCCGGCTGAGGATTATGCCAGTTTCAGTTTTAGCCTGATCTCCAGCAGCCAGCTGCTGCTGTGAGCGCTTAGGCCACACAAAGGCCAAACTGTGCATTTGTGTGTGTAAGTGAGACAAGTGCGTCTTTTGTGTGTATCCCCAGTGTCCAAGTTGAAATGTACAGTATGTGCAGTATGCGAGCTTTACTTGTGTAAAAGTACTGATACAACAGTGTAAAAACACTCAATTATAAGTCCTTCATTTCAAATGTGAATTTTCAGAAGTTTATCAGCAAAAACACAGTTAAAGTTTCATAAGTAATAGAAAAAATCGCCCCTTCACTGATATATTACATATAACATGATTTGTTAATGTGGAAGCAGCATTTCACTGCAGTGACTCTGAGATGGAGCTAGTTTACTGTATACAATTTTAACTTTTACTGCAGTAGTAGCCAGCCTAGGGGTAGGAACCCTCCAAACTGTGATTTGATAAATATGAGGGACCCTGAAATGATTAATAAAATGAGAAACAAGAAAGAATTTTAATCTTAGTTGTATATTTTAACTCTTTGGTCCTTATTTCAATGAAAACAACAAGGAAAGATCTCTTTGGTGAAGCTTCTAACATCACGTATTCTAACGTGTCTATGATCAGTGGGTCAGTCAGAGTCATCATACACTCAAGGGATTTAAAAATACACCACTCCTTTTGAGAGAACCTCTCCTCTCTTTTAAAATCGATCGTGCATCTATATGTAGAGCAGGTTTCGTGATAATTCTCTACATGGTCACAGTTTGCTGATTTTTATGAGAATATTAATAATAATAATCTTTATTTACATAGCACTTTTCAAAACCTTGTTACAAAGCGCTTCACAAGAGCAGCAAAATAATACAACCAATACAGTGTACAGACAGGTTAAAAACAATTTTAAAAATATACATATTTATGAAACATTAAAAGGACAAGAGCTCAGGTAAAATTAGGAAATGCTCTCCGATAAAAGTTTGTTTTAAGAAGGGATTTAAAAAAAGATCACTGCCTCAGCTGACCTGATCTCCTCAGACGAATTGTTCCAGAGCCTCAGAGCTCTGACTGCAAACGCTCTGTCCCCTTTAGTCTTCAGCCGGGCCCCTGAGGACCTTAGGGTACGTGTTGGTGTATAAGGAAGTAAAATGTCGGATATATAGCTAGGAGACAGGCCATGAAGGGCCAGCGAAATAATCAATAAAATCTTAAAATCTATCTTAAAACATACTGGGAGCCAGTGCAAGGAGGCTAAGAGAGGACTGATGTGATCGCGTCTCTTAGTTCTGGTTTGAATTCCGGTTGAGTTCTGGACATTCTGGAGTCGTTCTATGGATTTAGAGACTTCTCAGCCTAAAAAAAAAATTTAAAAAAACAATTTTCAGAGAAATATCCACAATGCTATATAAATAAACACAGGGGTGCTTTTTTTAAATCCATTAGAATACAGTAGCTCACGTGAGGCCCAGTAATTCTGATTGTCATCATGAAAAAGAAATCACAAAAAATATTGTTTGTCCACTGGGTGGCACACCACCAGCATTTAGCATTCAGGGAGGAGGCCATACCTCGGTAGCTTGAGGCTGTGGGTATAGCGTACACATAGTGCCCTACCTGATCTTTGTGGAAATGTAATGCCACACGTGTGCACATGATGAAGCTCCCTGGAGGTTATGGCAGGGCCAAGCAGTGACGCCAGCACATCAAAGCTCAGACCCAGTTCAAAGCTGTCTGCAATTTCAGAGCAGTAAAAGCAAGAGAAAAGAGGCACAGAATAGAGCCACAGGTGGGCACTTTCTGTTTAGACTGCCTCGGCCAATGCAGGCATTCTTCTTACTATTAATGATAGATGATTGCTTTGCTCGCACCTAAGGTTTCTGTTTCTCCTGCCGGCTCATCTGTGAACGTTTTCCCCAAACCCATTTTTCTTTATTATTTTTATTTTATCTTTGCTTTCTCTTATTTTTACTTTTCGTCTCTGAATATTTCCCCTTGTCCTCCAGTCTCATCCTCCATCCCACCTCGCCACCACCCTACTTTAAGTACCAGCCATGTTACAATGTCAGGCCTGCCTGGGATGCAGTGATGCCCACAAGGAGAGCGAAACCAGAGACTGACAGAGAGGGAGAGTAAGAGAGAGATGGGGGAGGAGGGGGAGGAGGGGGAGGGGGAGGGGGGGGGGGGTGAGTCTGTCCCCATGGCAACTCTGTTTTTGTTAGCGCTTGTGAGTCAGACAAGCAATGACTCACAGTCAGGAGGAAACACACACACAGTCACATTCATACTCACACTCCCACTCACTCAAATGGAAGCCAAATAAGGACAGCTAAACCAGCATGCACAGAGAGGGAGAGGGCAGGAAAGAGAAAAGAAAGGCGATTGAGCTGGATAATATGTGGAAAACCCAAAAAAAATCAAACGAGAAACAAATAAAAGGAAACAGTTACAAGAGAAAAATGAAAAGGAGCAAAAGAAAAGTTGGGAGAGGAGAGTGCATGTGCCAAAACGGAGGGAAGCTCAGGGGCCAGAGGGCACGAGTGCAGCCACATACCCTCTCCCAAGAGCACCCTTCACATGGGTGGGGGTAGCGGAAACACACTCACAGACACACCCAGTTTTGTGCACACCTTGGCCCAACTTGCTAAACCGCCCATTTATTTTCTCACGCCAACACATCTAGGAAGGCCACCTGGTTTTGCACCACAAACTTTTCATTTATTTGACTTTGCAAATCCCTTGGGCAAATAAATAGGAAAAAGTCACCAGTCTAAGAAAGCTGAGCTGGGACTTGTGTTTTTGATTTAACTACAGAGCTGGTCACGCTTTTTGCATGGTGAAAATCAGTAGTTTGATTATTATTCTGGAGTTCATCATCTCTGTCTCCTCTGACTGGTGGATTTACCTTCCTGCGGCCTGTTGTTTCAGCGGAGGAGTCCTTTATGTGGTGGAGATGACTAACTACTTTCTGTACCCCGAGGAGTGATTTACATACAGTTACACACCATCCCACACTAAAATTGTTTTGCTACCGTTGACCCTGACATAGTTGCTGTTTGTGTGAGAACTCCCCATATATCTTGAGGAGCGGCAGCAGGTAGACCTCCCTTAGAGCCCTTATCCTGCAAGGATGAATCTGTGTGTTCTTACATCATCATAAAAAATGATATACGCGAGTTCTCACCGCTACTCCTCCACTCAATGACCTCTTCATTCATTTTATATTGCCCAAGCTTTAGTATTAAGGCACTAAACAATGACCCAGATAGTCTTACATAATACTGCAAATGTAAATATATAGTAGAATATAATCACCAATGTTTATATCATATAATCTTAAAATAAATTAAATACATTTTCCCTGTCTCTCACGTTCTTTGTGCACAACTTTCCCCTACTTTTAATCTCAGTCTGTGCCTCTTTAATGGCTGAAGTTCAGTGAAAAATAGCTAATCAGAGCCCATCAGTTTTATCTGCGGAGAGATAACATACCAGATATATCACTTGTCCTCCAATGGCTGTGGGTTGTTTGTTTTTTTATTCTTCTTTTTCTGGGGAGGACAGTCTCACGATATGGGTGCAGGATAGTTCGACTTTGAACAAAGCTCCTCTTAAAAGCAAGACGCATTGCGCGATAAAGATCACCCCCCTCGCACAGCAGGTGAGCAGCAGGTGGAGAAAGCGAGGCATGGAGGTTTTACGGGGGTGAAGGAGGAGGGTTAAAGGTCACTGCTAAGCGTGCAGGCCGGCTGGGAAAGAGCAGCAGGGGCTGAGTTTGGAGCCGAGAAGTTAACGAGGGAGGGCGGAATGTGGTGCAAGGCTGTAAAAGGGTACAGGAATTAGGGAGAGCGTGTGCTCCCGTTAACACACAAGTGATTAATAAGACGGAGGAAGTCACCCGACTGTGTGTCACTCCTGATGATGTCAGCGGTTGAATGAAGGAACAGAGACACCATATGGAAACAGATAGGCCTTCCTCTGTCGTTAAACACCACAAACACAGAAAAGCACTGTCTTACACGTACAGTACACTATTTTCAATCAGTTCCTCAAATTGAAAAAAGGACAAATAGGCTACTGGAAATCAACAGGCCAGTAGAAGAACTATTTTTCATTCCTTATTATTCTTCCTGGTGGTTCACTCCTGAATCTCTTTCCTCTTTTCACAGCAACAGTGCAATCAACACAGTTGCTACCAGCATAGGATTCGCGATAAATGATCCGTTTTATCATTGTTTAAACTCCTTTAACTGACAGAGAAGGATGAAAGACAGAAAATGTGGTGATGATATTTTGTTTTTGTTTTTTTATCTTTACTTGCCTCCTTGATTCGCTCCCTCCCTCCCTCTCTCCCTATGAGCTCACTTCAAGAAAATCCACCTCTGTCTCTTCTGTGTTTGTGTGTCCTGAGAACTCATCTGTTCTATTCGGACTGTGTGGTTGGATGGTCGGGTGGATGGATGGATCACTGTCTATGTCAACAAAATGCCAATGTGGGTTTGGTTATCAGGAAGGGGAGAGCGGGAGCTGCCGATAGCAGAAAAGGGAGATGAAGGAGAGGGGGGAAAAAACAAAAGAAAGGAGTCACTTCACATAAAAGAGTGTGAGGTAATGAATTGGCGCTGAGTGCAAGACGTAAACAAGTAAGAGGGGCAGCAGTCAGTGGGTAGGGAAAAAAAGCAAGTGAGGAGGGGGGTTTTAAAGGTGGTCTTGGCTGGATATTTTTAGCATGTGGAGTGGGAGAGGGCGGTATCTTCTCAATGGGTTTTTCCAGAGGAGTATATTTAGAGCCGGGTGTGTAAAAAAGACAGAGGGAGAACAGGAGGGATGTGCACTGTGCTCTAATTCCAGTCTGATGTAAGAGTTTGCAATAGGACCACACACATTCCTTTGATTTTCTCTGTGGAACTGCCCTCGCTATGTCTGCCTCTACTGAACGTATATATAAAGTACATGCATGGTGTCTTGTTAATATACTTTTTATACAACTCCAAATCCAACACACGCTGACATTTTCCACCTCACGCTCACAGGTGTCCCTCAAACTCCAGAAGCACAGCGCGCGCACATTCTTGACCCAGTTTTGAAACAGGGGAGTAGCTTCTCGACACGCTGTAGATAGGTCAAACATTTAAAACGCTCGGTGCCCAGCAGCTCTTCAAGCACATCAACTAGCACCAGGCATTCCAGACACCACAAATCAGACAGAGATTTTCCAAATACTCAAGCAGCTAATGTGGTCTGAAGTTGAAGAGAGAAAGAAAGAGAAATGCACAGCTGAAAAAGCAATGCTAATAATAATGAGAGAAACAAGAGTGCACGGAGTGAGAGAGAGACAGAGAGAGAGCGGTGTGGTCTCCATATAGCTCACTATAAGGATAATAACATGTATGCTGGCTGGGGCAGAGAGAGAGAAATGAGAGCGAGCTCTGAGCCGCAGTGACGCCATTGTGGTTCCACAGCACTTCCTGTCTACAGCCACAGTGTTTGTGTGTCTTGTCTCCACGGCAACTGCCAACACATAAATACCAGAGAAGTAGTAGAGAGAGAGGGAGAGAGAGAGCAATAAAAAAAAAGAAAAAAAAAGCACAGGCCAGTCAAAGTCAAGTGGATCCGTTCTGAGCCTCCTAGCTGGCTGGTTTGAGCTCGGTCTTTGGGTGGACCTCTGGACTGGTTTGCAGAGAAATGGTCCAGTATGAATGAGGTGCTATAAAACAGTTATGAACTCAAATGCCCCAGGACTGGGTCAGGGGTGGATGAGGGTAAAGGAGGCCAGGGATGCGGTAGTGGAGTGCTCGCTAATTTAGGGTGGGGCTGAGGAGGACAAGAGGGATAATGGATTGATCATTTTTCTCCAGTAGCTCTCTACAATTAGAGGTACTGCTACTGGGGCCAACACACCTACACAAGATAATTAACACCCATTTTATATTTTATAGAGTGAGGGTATAGAGTGAAACCCAAAAGAAACAAATGGCAGATGCTGACATCTTCCACTGAGTTGCAAGATAAATTTAGAAAGTCATGGAATTATTTTTAAACTTGTTCTTAATTAGTCATTGATTTTATTTTTTAATTGTATTTATTTGTATTCTATTCATTCATTTCTAGTGTACGAATGGTGAATGGTGTCACAATTTGTTATGCTGCTCTCTTGGCCAGGTCACTTTTGGAAAAGAGATTTTTAATCTTATTAAGGATTTCACCTGGTTAAATAAAGGATTTTTATAATGAAGGAATTCATACTCAAAAAAGTGAAAGAGAATGCTTGCTAAAGAGCAAAGGGAAAGAAAAAAGAACAGCAGTATTTTTATTTTATTTTATTTTATTTTATTTTATTTTATTTTATTGTATTTTATTTTATTTTATTTTATTTTAAGCAGAAGAACTGTAGTATTCTGTATTGTTTTGATAGCTAAATTCAGAAGGCAGCTCTCAGACATCAAGTTTGGTGGAGATGCACTGGATTGTGTTGGCCAATGCTTCAAATCCCTGGACTGTCTGTGAAAATGCACATGAACATGCTCTCTTTACCTACGCCAGGAGCAGAGGAGCATTGTCAGCCTTTGTATACATGAACATGTGTGCGAATGCTGTTCTTCTTAAAGAAACTGATGCTTTTAATAAGTGTGCTTGTAGCCAACGTGTCTGGTTGAATAAGAGTTATACTTAACCGATAGTTAGTCTTTCCTTTCTTTCTCCAAAACCATTTTCCACTGCTTCTTGGTTTCATCATGAAAACCAAATGGAAGTTGATGTTATTTTTCCCAGACCCTGTGGCCCTGATTAGAGTCACTTACTGTCATCTGACTCACTGTCTGAGATGGTCACTCAGCCAAATGTCCTGTGTGACCAGTTGACACACGCAAATCTACACATGGACACACACACACACACACACACACACACAACAACACATTTTAAACACATAGACTGTGCATGCACTGAAATGCTTACAAAGGCAAGAATGTAGTGAAATGACACTCAGTAGAGCTCATACTGTACCTTCATCAAGGTCCATTAGTCCCCTTTAATTCAATCAAACTTTATCAAAAATCAAACTCATAGCCATGTGAGCATAATTTACAGAGCAGACCACCTCTGCATCAGGATTTTTATTTAGATCCGCACCAAACTGCACACAGTCATAGATACCAGACCCCTAAATATGCCTAATTTTTGTCATCAAGAAACTTGTACCTCGCAATGTCAAAGAATGTCAAACCTTAAACTGGATTCACACCAAAATTTAATGGGATCTGTTGTGGCTCAGGACACATCCTCCCACCAAGTTTCATGGAAATCTGTTGAATAGTTTTTGAATAATCCTACTGACAAACCAACCAGCCAACCAACCAACAAACAAACAAACAGATGGTCATAAAAACATAGCATGTTTCTCTATGAACCATTAACTCAAGTTCAAAAAATTCTATGACTCCACAAATTGACTCTCTGGAGCTCTGATGATCTGCCGTCTTCTGTGACCTGTGAGGCCCATGCCACAATGAAGGACCTCCTCACACATACAATATACAGTCCTGTATATTCACACAGGTTCATATACAGTTATGGGTACACCTGTTGAAAATTAACTCATCCGTTGAAATATAGGCATGGACATATATACACAGATACACACCTGGGGAACGTTTACAACCATGCTTACATATCATTACACTTTCCATAGAGCTGATAAGGTTTTAGAGAACCATAAAGAACTCAGTATGGCCTTAGAGGAAAGACGAAGCCCAGATGTCTCCTTCAGCAACATTTTCCAAAAACCTCTACCATCACTGCCAGCAAGATTGCAGAACATTGCATACCAAAGTTTGCTCTCAATCAACTGGCATCGGTGGAAGGTGGGGTTGAAAGATAAGGCCTTTTTTTGCAGTTTCATGCCAGGTTTATTTAGATCAGATTTCCCCTAGGCTGAAAAGACAGATATTGATCTGAACTGAGAGTTGTCTCGCGTCTTCTTCAGTAGCTTTTGATCTCTATGTGACTCTATAACAACCAAATTCACTCATTTCACTAGTGATATTTGCCAAATACCCACCATAAAGTTAAGGTATTCATTGCTCTTCATTCAACTTATGATGTAAAGTTGTAAATCCCCTGTGAAGACAGCATAGAAACTGAGGTCCATAAACAAAACATCCTATCTGAAGCTACATGACATGTCGCGGTCATGTGTCTTCCTGACATAGTCAATTCACTAAGATAGGAGTGTATCTGTTGCTAAGAGACAAAGAAGTGTGTATTTGTCTTTGTGTGTGTGTGTGTGTGCGTGTGGGGAATGTGTGACGTACGCTCTCTCAAAGGGGTGAGGTTGTCTGTGCAGGACTTTGTCGCTCACACACACCCAAAGGCTTTGGGGAAAGAAGGGGAAGTCATAAAGCCTCTAATAGTCTGTGTCTGAGGCTGGTGTTACTGTTTCTCAGTGTGCTGGGGGTGGGGCTTGTGTGTGTGTGTGTGTGTGTGTGTGTGTGTGTGTGTGTGTGTGTGTGTGTGTGTGTGTGTGTGTGTGTGTGTGTGTGTGTGTGTGTGTGTGTGTGTGTGTGTACAACTCAAAAAGTTGCAAAATCATTATGGCTGCAAGTTTTTCAGCAGCACTGGATGACTGGAATCATTATTGATGCGTTATTGATAAATCATATTTTTTATCAATAAAGCACAAAGATGAAGACTTTCTCTTGCGATGACAATGACATTGATGCCACCACAATGAGACTGTAGCACACTCATATGTAGACTTTTAAGCACATCGTTTGACTTTCCACGTATAAAAAGTACCAAGTGGTCTGGAGGCAGCCATCTTTTTCACTGTCACCTCTCTCTCATGGCTCAGTTTAAGTCCTTCTCTCGGCATGAAAAAGCAGTTTGAGGCAACTTTGCACCAACATCACCATTCTGTCATTATTTCTGAAAAGGTGCAACACTGTTTTAGAATGGATGCACTTGTATGCAATGTCAAATCATCAGCTCCTTATCGACTCCACGCACATTTAGATTCACCTTTGGTAATCATTTTCTCTGTTCAAGTGCTTTGTGTTTTTAGAAGTGCTATACAAACAAAAATCGCATGAATATATTTCACATATGCACACACAAATGCGCCTTCTTGGACAAAAGTTTCATAACAAAGATCTCAAAAAACAAGTTTGCAAAATAGCACCGGAAGCATTTTCTGACATCCGAGCAACTCCTATCAGAAGAGTTTGAATTATATCTTTAAGATAAATATGTTCACTGTCAGACAAAGAGAGACATTAACACTATCTAGTGGGAACATGTCACTTTTGCAACTCTCTACACAAAATATCCAACATATAAGAGTGTTTGTCACAATAACAGTACACATTTAATTCAGGCCCCTTCCTGCCTGCTATTGACTCAACCAGCCTCTGCTCATTTATTAGCAGCTGTGTGGTCAATTATCTCCCTGCCCCCTTTCCTGTGTTCTTACTGCAGCCTCAGCCATGCACAGGGGAGGGGATGGAAGGGAGGGAGGCAGAGAGGAGACCAAGAAGGGGAGGGCTCCTCGCCTCTGACATCGTCATAAAGGAATCCCCTGCACTGGGCAGGGCCCGCCCACTCTCTTACTCTCACACTGTCTGGCTCCCAGACACACTCCTGTCCACACACACAGGAGTCTGCACAGCCGGAGGAGCAACAGACCCACGAGAGAGATGAAGAGAGGGAAACAAACACTGAGAGAGAGAGGGAGAGTTGGGGATAACAACTGTGAAGTTCAACTTCAAGTGTGAGGCTGGAGCGCATGAGGAAGTGAGATCGTGGGAGGAAAGGAGTAAAAACGACTGTTTCGGGTAGGTGCAGCATCGGTTTTGGCTCCACTCAGAAGCTGATTGTTGCTTTTTCACTGTTTTATGACTTTATGACCTGGCAAACCTCTGCTTTCTTTTTTTTTTTTTATCTTGAACCACTGGTCTCGCACAGCGAGACACTCTGGCTCCTGCAACCTGTTGATCAGGACAGACACTCGCACAGAGCGACAGTGTGAGAACCTGCTCTTCAAATATACTGTAATATAGACACAGAAACACTGCCCTGATCTCAGGTCTGCCCCTGTGGACTTGCTCCATTAAAAGGTCAGACATAAATAGTTCCTTTGAATGGGATAGGCTTATTTCTGTCTGTCTTTCTGCCTGCCTGTCTGTCTGTCTGTCTGTCTGTACAGTATGTCTGTGTGGTTTAGGGATTATACCTCCACCCATACAGATGACTTACTGCATAATTACTTTGCCTCTACCTGTTTGTCTGCCTTCTTTGCAGCTGTGTGCTTGCGGTATGTATGTCATCCAGCTACCTTTGTGTGTCATTTATCTGTCTGCATGTCCATCAGTCTGTGTGCCCCTCCACGGGGTGTTGCTGGCAGCAGGGTTTGAACAGAGGTCATAAAAAGTTCTAGAAAAGCAGCCGAGAGACGTAATGGTAGTGGTGAAGCAGGGCCGGAGCCGCTCAAACATTCCTCTCATTGTTCAGAGGCCCTGTAAGTCTGCAACTCCCAAACCTCCATGAAAGGAAGGGAATCCAGCAGCTACTGTAGCTAACTCCGTTTCGGCTACAGCTCAGACCCAGCTGTCTCTGTCTCTGTCTCCCTGTCCTCTAGCCTGTCTGGGAGTGTTGGTAAAGGCCAAACTGGACAGAGGAAGGCAAAAATGGAGCCAGATTCACATGATACAGAAGCACAGGGAAAAGACAAGATAAGAATGAGCTGACTTAGTGTCACGAGGCACCTGTTGCTTTGCTCTTTATACGACCGACTGGTATATGGTTGAAGATGTTGAAGAGACGAGAGAGAGGTGGGAGCTGTCGTTACTCTTCCAGTGAGGAATCATTAGATTGGAAAATCTCCCTGGGAAGGCCGAATGGGTGAATGGCTGGAGGAATAAACTCAAGCTCTGGCTTTGGCGGGGTGGGTGGGTGTGCCTAGCAGCAATCTGTAGAAATGGGCCCAAGCTAAGGAAACCATGGCGTAGTGGAATAAAAGTGCGTGTGTGTGTGTGTGGAGTTTCTGCATCCATTTGTGCATGTGTGGTTCAGTGGCAGCAGGGCGACTGTACACTAAGTACAGGGCTGGTAGTGGTAAGGATGTTTGGCAAGGAGGCAGGCTGAGGATAGGGTTACACGCATTGGGCTACAGGGAGCAGACCACAGGCTTGGGCTGGGCTCTTCACTGCTGTGACTAGCTTTACAGCCCAAAGAGACTTTGAGCTTCTCTTTTTTTAATGTCTGGAGCTGAAAATACGTTTTTATTCTCAGACTAATGTCCCACATGTGGCGGTGCGTTCCATTGATTCAATGGCAGCCAATGAACCTTTGCATTCGATCTAGGAAAACTGCAACAGAGAAGGCCCATAGCAGGGCGCTAGTCCTTGTTTGAATGTCACTGAATGTCACAGGCTCAGCAATAATTACACCCACACACAAAACATGAAACAAATCCAATCTCAAATATGTGCACATACCCTGTCTAGCAGAAAGAAGGCTAGGGCGTGGTGAGACGTAAGGTGTGTGGGTTCAATGGGTTCTGCATTTTCACTGTGGTTTTTAGACATTTTTTCAGACTTTATGGTAGCAGTAAGGAAAGTAGCTGAAGTAGCATCCAGACTCAGAGGGCTAAAGGCCTTAGAAAGTCAGCCTCTTCCTCTGCTACTCAAAGATAGACTTCATAATTGCTCTGATTAAAGAATGAAAAGTAAGTTGCAGTGGAAACGCTAACAGCCATCTTTCCTCACCTCTGCGCTTCATGGACTTATCAATACAATCACTTTTCTACATTTTCTTCCCCTGTGACCAACGCTCTGCACTTATCAGGGCGAGGTGGAATGGATTCGACAGCAATTATGAAAAGCAAATGTGGTATATTTACACTTTAAGAAGCGTATTGAGATGTTATTGTAACCCTTGTGCTCCAGTGTTGACATAATGTCTGGAACCATTAAACTTAGATTTCACATGAAGTCTTGGTTGGAAACTAGCTGCCCTCCCTAAAATCCTCTGATGCAATGGAAAGATACCAAAATGGCATATGCTTGAGTTTGATGCATAATTATTAATGAAGTGTATGATATACGAGCATACAGCCTGCCTGTGAGTCGCCCTGCTCACTGTTTGCTCTGTGAAGTGGTTCGCAGCCTGGAGGTGTGAATGATGTCAGATTGGTATGCATTTGTACTATTCCTGGTTTATGAGACAGGGTGAGAACTCAGTTAACGTACATGCCATGTTTGAACGGCAACCCGCTGACATAACTGTGTTTGTTTATTGATAGCAAGCATATTATAGCCTATGCGGCAGGGCAGACTGCCTGGGAGCATGTGTGCATTTCTTAGTCAACCTGTGTGTGATGGCGGACACACAAGGGCATAGAGAGACAGAGAAGATATGTGTTGAAACAATAAGGCATTGAGATCCAGCTGTCTCAACAGAGGCTTTTCCACTTAACTGTGTGCCCTTGTGTAAACGGCAATGTCAATTCTGAACTCTGGCCGAAGGGAAGAGACAGTCTGAGAAAACAGCCAGAGGCCACGAATATAAACTTAGTAGAACACACACATAGCATGAAGCGTACACCCTAAAACCATCAAAGTACCCACACGGGGGCCGCAAGCCATGAAGACACTTTAAAAAACATTCTGCCTTTACTAGGGTACATCTGCTGGCCGTCGTCACTCAGTGATCCTAATTTTCCTACTCTGCACCTCCATCAGGATACGACATGTTGGCACAATCATGAGCTCCAATAAGCCCAAGTGGTAGAACCTTATGATTATTCTAACCACAATAAACATCCAATTTGAGAAGAGTGCAACAACAGGCCTCGCTTCACCGTAGGGCTAAAAAAAATAAAAAAGAACACGACTAGCCAAATGCCAAACTGAGACATGTCGAGATCTTCACAGTGAGCGTTTGAGGTGAGCCATTGGACAGCGTGCGTCAACCAGAATGATGTCATTACAGGGGAAGGGAAGGAATGAGCTCATAGACATTAACGGCTGCGGGTTCGACGCGGGAACGCAAAAGGGGAAAAGATGAAAAGGCAGAGAAAATAGCACACGAGATGAACCACTGCCAGATGAAAGGATGGTGGAAGAGAGGGTTTTAGGTTGGAGGAGGAGAGGAGTTTAAGAGGAGTTAGTGGACTGACTTTGATGAGTCCTAGGACCTTAAACAACCTTCTGTCTTTAGTCGGTCTCATTGTGACCAACGCAATGATACAAATTACATTTAATAATGAAATAAAACTGAGGATATGCTTAAAAGTCAAATCTAACATAAAATGTGCAAAGATTCACTTTTCTGTGGATAATTTCGTTTTCAGTCAACCGAGTAACCAAAATTTCTGCCTGACCCTAAAATCATGCTAATCTAGTTAAGGCCTTAAAATCCTGCTTGCACATGAAAAAAGTGTAAGCAAAAGATGTTCAAAGATGTAAAAACAAAAACAGCAGCCAGAGACTGAGACAGGGAGTCATCAGTCGACCTCAGTAGCACCAAAATCACAGTGTGTTCAGAGCGGTTCGAATCTGGTGTTATTGACCACAGACTGAGAGAAAGAACATTGGCGTGAAGGTAACTACAAAGTCTTTGTGCATGAAGTAGGGTTTGCTGCTTGAAAAATTGAACTGTAACGGGGCGTGCGTCCCATGTGCAAAGGCTGCAGTCCTCTCACAATTCCCACTCAGTCCCCTTTGCCACATGTCTACTCTCACTCTTTCTTCCCATTTCCTGTAACATATTTTCAGTTTTCCTAACTAATAAAGGCAAAAACTGCCTAAAAAAACAACATAAAAAAAAAATTGGAGCAGAATTTAAAATATCCAACATTCTTGAATGTCTAAAATTTCTTTAATGACATAAAAAGTATGTTTTGTACTATTTTAGGAAGCTATTTGAAAAACTCTTCGACCTGGCTGCAGCATATTTGTGACAGCGATGACACAGCGTTAGTGAGTTCACTATGTCCCTGGCACAGCTCTTCGGTTTGGCCCAAAGTGACTACAGACAGCCGGCTAAAACTTATTTAGGGTCTGGACTTCCCCAAAAGTGTCCCACTGACTCATACGCTTGTAATGATCATGCTGCTGAAATTAAAGAGACTTGAAGAGGACAGCAAAATAGCTTTCGGTGCGGATATGGGATTTGAAGGAACATTAAATTTTTCTAAATATGTCCTGTCCAGAAAGATAAAATTCAACAAAAAGGGATTCAGAGAGGAAGATTCTGCTCCACGCATGACGAGTTTATGTGCTTGCCCTTCTTATCTCTCATTGGATGTGATGTAACAGACAGAAATAAGAAGTAATAATCCATAAATACAATAAAAGGCTTTTACACCACATCAAAATTCCTGACAATTTCTGACCAAATTTTGCATTAGCTTAGTAACAAAGGAAACCAGTGCCTAGGAAACCTAGGAAGGAAACCTAAACCTAAAGGACCTAAACCTAAAACCTAAGGAAAACCTACACTTTTTTCATACATGGGGCTAAAATAAAGGGGCAGAAGTAGAACCGACTGGGAGGGCCACCTGAGTGGTCACTTCCTTCTAAACTAATTCTCCATACTGTCCTTTAAAAGCTATTTTTACAAGAAAAACTGACAAGAACCACGTATAACACACACAGGACTGAGAATGACGAAGATGTAGCACATCGGACTTCAGTGATAATTCGATGTGATGTGGAATAGAGGTACTCTGGCAAAGACAAGATGGAAATACTAAGTATTACATGGTATGATTATGAGGAGGTCTATAATGGTGTTGCTTTTTTATTTTATTTTTTGCATGCTTTGACTTGTACCTTTCACCACAAACTGTCTGGTTGTCTCTGTTGACCAGGGGAATTCCTGGCAGAGTGATTTTTGAGACTGCAGGACTGAATCACATTGCCAGGGATTTCCAATGGCTGACATGAAGAAAGCAAGCTCTCTCTCTCACACACAAACACAGATGCACACTCATTTGCTAACTCACACAAAGGCACACCCAGGTTTTGAATTTGCATCCTCACACACAAACACACCCGTCTCTGTCAGAAAGATGTCCAGGTGACCTGGCTGTGCGGCAGCAGGACTTAACCCACATGTGAACAGTGAGTGTCTGCCATGTTCACAGTGGTTAAGTTCTGCCGCCACAGGGCTGCAGCCTGCAGGGGAAGAATTAAGGTCAGGGAGGGGCTGCACTGCATCAAACCACTAGTCCTCACATCAACACCCAGTATTCAGATGAGCATGACGCCAGTTGATGCAAAAAGCTCCTCACTATGGTTGACCTCGAGCCATTTTATGTCCTCCAAAGAGCACAAATTACTATTGAGACGGTGTTTCACTCATTCCACCTGTGTTGACGAGCATTTGAGCACACGAGGCAAACACGAATGCCACATTTACATCACATTTTTAAGTTTATTTATGTCTGTCTGAGGTTGACGGATATTTTTTTAATCATTACGTAGTGTTGCACCTGCTTGGAGAATCATCCGATCACCCAGTAGTGGATGTAGACACGCATAAAGTGCGTTTTCTTTAGTCAAGTTTCTCGAAATTGTCTTTTTGTTATTTATTTGTGCTACATTTGGATGGAAACTTGAGTATACTGTAGCTTAGTGTAATCAGCTTGAAAAATCAAAAAGCGCATTCTCGTTGTTTTTTTTAAAAACCTGATGATGCCAGAAGCTTCTCATTCGCTAGATTAACTTGGTCTGAGCCCACCGACCTTGAGACTCACACCTAATCACTCCTACCGTCAGAGCATGTCTTAAAGGCCGAGGACGTGTGAGGTTTACGGATGACTCAATTTTTTTGTGGTGAAAGTTAAAGGATGGTCTGTTGTGATCAAGAGTAGGTCATAGTCTGTAAGCTTCTGGTAATAGCTGCTAATTTGTTGAATTAGCTGAAATTGTGCGGCTTCATTGTGTCCGGTTCTGTTAAATGTCAGCTGTCTCATTAGCGCCGGGGTCTGCTCCTGTGGGGCGAGCAATATGTCATTGTATGTCGTCATTTGTATTGCTCACTGCAAGGCCCTCTCAGGGGCAGCATGTGTGTAACTTTGCATTCATATTTTTTTTTCTTTATGCTTCACCTTGTTGATTTCTGCATGAGCATCAGTGTCTATTTGTTTGACTTGTGTGTACTGTATGTGTGTGAGTCTGTCTGTCCTAACCCCCAACCCCTCAGCCCCTGCTGGGTCGGTCTCCTGTGCCTGCTGTGCTGATAATCAGTGTGTGACGTTGGCTGGCTCAGTTCAGCAGGAACAGGGGACTGGTCTCATTTCCACACACACACACACACTTAAATAATGACTGTAGCCTGTTACATGATCTCAGACTCTGAATATGTACATGCATGTTTAAATATGTTGATTTGGAAAAGATTGACAACATAATGTCAGGCGATTTGTATGTTAAACGGTGATTTGTCCCATTTGTACACACTGTAATGAAACACTTACCTTTGATTTATACCTGCTTTTATTGCATTTACACATTATTAAAAGCTGTAACTTGTAACTATGTGCTATTTTAATCAAACATCCATGTGAGAATTCAAAATAATTAGACTAATATACATTCCTTGTTCCTAATAAAATATTTATATTATATTATTTTTAATAAGATTTTAATAAGCTGTAAAATTTTCTTCTGTGTTTTTGCATGTTTTGTTGATTCAAAACCTAAATGACTTTGTGTTGTTTCGTTGTCTGTTGTTGGTACAATATTTGTAAAAAAGAAAATGCCTGGTTGATATCTGTGGTTTCACCAATATTAAAACTACATTTTTTTTAAAAAAGCATATATGTGTCTTGTTTTGTTTTTTCAAATATGCCTTCAACTATAGAATAAATTTTACATAACAAACAATATTGAAAAAAATGTTCACTGTTTATCATCCTCTTCTTTTGGTCCAGGTGAGGGACAGGATGAAATGATGGTTTTCATTCCAAAGATTATACAAAGGTTTTTCACTGGGTCCCTACTCTCATCTGCTGTTTATCAGTGTAATGCACTGTTGTCTATTATTACTCGAAGGAAAGTCTGCCTATTAGGAAAATTTTTCAATTTTCACAATGTGTTGCTTTAGTTTGGTCATGGTACAGTTGTGTAATACTAACTTTTCACCTCTTATGAAATCTGCACAGAATGAAATGAATTATAATAGTGAAATGAAGGAAGCAAAATTTATCCAAAACCTCAAAGTCTATCTAAAATTTTCTATTGTACAATAAATTATTTTTCATTCAGTGACTTAAAGTTGAAAGAGATCAGATCAATAACTGATGTTGAGATCATGCTTACTCATTCAGTGAAAGAGCTAACAGAACTAAACAATCATTTTCTTTTAAAGACAACTGAGAGACATGAAAATCTTTGCATTCCTGTACCTCCACTTACATTGTCTCCATCTTTTAGCAACACGATAGCTTTATGAAATCGTGTAGACCCTCTGGAGTCCAAGTAAATATGGGTTAACTTTTGTCTTTGTAGATGTCACTACCCCACATGGATAGGGGTTTATTTATAGACTTATAGCTGTAAGTCTAACTTCTCATTTTGTCAGTTTAACAAAGCATAAAGCTGCCAAGGACATGGTAAGCACATATAAAAATTGTATAAATATTTAGTCACAGTCACTTGAAGTATTATTATAGAATGGATCTATGTTGTAAATTTCACCAAAATGCAGTCTTTGTGTACACAAATACTAAAGAATAATATATGAAACTATAAAACATGCAGAGAGCGCATACCCGGTCCAACGGCATTGTCACTAATCATTTGCATAGCTCCCACTATGGTGATGTCACCATGATGACATCTATTTAACGGGATCTGCCTCATGCCATATTAAGTAAAACTCTGGAAACCTACTCCTAGCATTTGAAATCATGTGTTTATCGTCATGATCAAAAATAATATAATTTTACATAATGGCGGATCCGGATCTATTTTTCATATAACTTATTGCATTTCACAAATACGTGAAATCCATTTGAATGACTCTGAGTCTGCATTATCTCAGCTACATACTGGTGTCCGTTTCATCCTCTTCATTACCGTACTGTGACCCAATACATATTGCCCCCTTCAAAATACCATATCTTAATCTCACTGATCCGGATTATGATGTGTAGAATGGTGTAACATCAGGAGTTGTCCATGTATGCCTGGGTAATCTCATTTTTATTGGCCTCTTATTATATTTCATGATATTGAAACAATAAAATTCTGCTGTTTTTTCTGAATTTAATCCCATGAGAAGCTCTCATCTACATGGAGTACGGTAACCTCCATCAGTGCTATATGATTTCAAGTGCACAGAAAATACAGTATGAGGTACTAATTACATGTTTCATTCCAAAATATTTCAGCTAACGGTTCACTTGACTACTTGTAACTAATTGCATGTAACAAAGGAGAGCAAATGGCTTGAGAAATGATGCAAATTCCAGCAGATCAGAATGGGCTTTCTGGCTGAGCGGCATGTCCTGAGGTGTCTGCTCAAAATCAACAAACGAATAACAATACCATCTATATTGCTTAAAGACAGGAGTATCTCCCCATGTCTCAAAACCAAATTAAAACTGAATTAAAATAAACAGGTGGGACATGTTTGCTTCCATGAAATCCAGCTCTCAAGTAAATGAGAGATTCTCTTGGGATTTTGAGATATTGCATTAATTCAGAAAAACGGAGTCGATTTTTCCCAAGAAAACTTGTCTCACAATTCTGAAATAATAATCAAGTTTCCTGAGAAAAACAGAGTCGATTTCTTTTTCCCACGAAAACTGTTCTCAGAATTCTGAGAAAATGATCTTGTTAATTCAGTAATACGTTGTTGTTTTTTTATCTTGAGTGAATGCACTACACCTCCCTGCGCAGAGCTGCCTCAAAAATTTCATTAACTCATCCTTGACCCAAAATCTATCTTCTCGCAACTTTTCAAGATGAAATGCAGACAAACAAAAAAAAAAAAAAACATGATCACATAACCTCCTCCAACTCTCACAGACATAGACATAGATAATAAAATACAGAATTTGATTTATCCCAAATTTATGTGATGCTTTTTCATCATTGAGACCCTTTAAATCCCTGAAACATTTAGCTGCCTGCTGATCCAGTGTTACACAGACTCCAGAGGCAGGTGATCTACACGTCAGAAGGGTGAACCCTGTCACATCCTCTTTATTTCCCTGCCACTGGTAACCGATGATAATGACACATGGGTGTCATCGACTGCGTCAGAAGAGACGACGGCGGCTCAGCTGACGACTTCCTGTTCCTGAGAAAGCAGATATCACCTTCTTCTACTCCTCTCTTCCATTCCCTAACGTCTTTACCCGCTTACTACACATTTATTGCCCTATTGTTCCCTTCTACATCTGAGTGTTTATCTTTCTGTCAGTCGGCCCCTCCTCGCTCAGCAAATGTCTCTCTTTACCCCGGTTTCACCCACGCACGTTCGTTGCACTCCCTCACCTGCCGCGCTACCTCTTCAGGTTGACCAATAAGCTTCCGAGGTTGGAGTTCCCATGGCAACATAACAGGTAAACAAAGGTGGAGATAAGGAGTCAAGAGGATATTAGTCAGCTATTTGGTAGGCACATAGAAGTAAAAAAAAAAATAAAAAAAATCTTGCTGCACTTTTACCCTTCTGAAAATACATTTTGATTTATTTATATTCTCATACTCTAAAATTAGAGGTATGCACTGCATTCTAGTTCCAGTGTAGTATTTTTGAGGGCGCCATACAGTGGATAAACACTCAGAAATCTGACACTGAAATGCCAGACAGTAAATGTGCTGGTTTTATAAATATATATATATATATATATATATATATATATATATATATATATCTCCAAACGTGCACGAATCTCTCTGTTGTGTATTTGCTTTATTTTCCCTCCACTCTTCACAGATCCACCGCGCCCTGCAGCTGTGCAGTAGGTCAGCTCTCCCTCTCACTCTGTCTTTTCCTACTTCTTTCTCAATCCCATCTGGCTCTTTGGTTCTCACCATAAAAAAAAAAAAATGCCAATCTGTCCCACAGAAGACATAATTGCCATTATGGCTGCTGCAGACCTGCACATAACACAGTGTACTGATTGTTCCAGAGAAGAGGAGGGGGCAAACACGGACTGCTCTGTGCAGACGGCACACAATATTATCATAGCGTGACTACAGCTCATCCACACACACACAGTCTCTATCAGTCTCCTTGTAATCTTTCCATTAAGTACAGAACAAACAAGTTTCTATTGAGCTGAAAATCCATACACCGCTGCCTTTAAAAAAAATCTTTTTAACTGTCAAGCCCTGAGTAAACACACACACAAGTGCGACCGCCAATAGGAAATGATAGAAGGACTGAATGGAAAAGCAGTTTGTACAAAGTCAGGAACGCCCAACTCCTGTGAGTGTGTGAGAGACACACATGGGGCTGAGGTTTTGGGAAAGTTGACCTTATCCCAGTTCCAACTCTACTTCTCCATCTCTGCCTCCAAAAAAGAAAAGGTCACCATCCCAACTACATAAAGGACACTGACACTTCGAACAAAAACAAAGAAAAAAATCAGGCTTTAGTGGATATACCATTTACACATTTAATACAAAAACTTCCCAAATTTCCATTGCAATGTCTGCAAATATCACTGGGTTGAGAATGGAACTGTGACCAGCGGTTATCCAGAGGAAATATCCACTCCTGCAGCAGCACAGTGACGCAATGTGATGGGAAATATCTTCATCTTTAGTATTAGATGAGGTGGTTGATTCTGCTGACAGCAGCCCACCTACTAAGCGAGCACTAACCACACATGCGTAAGTTGTGAAGCTCTTATGAGGCCTCGTGGGATTCGAGGTGACTGGAGGCCTTCACTAGATCACTGCAGCTCTGAAGCAGCATTCTCCATTCAATGGATTGTAGCTGAGCACCACTCGTAGATATGAATGAGATGTTTTCTCTTCTGTGTTTGTCTTGACTTTCATTTATTAAGATAGTAAAATAGAAGGTTTGTAAAATAAAAACATTCAGTGTTCACTTTATTAGGTATAAATGTACACTAATGTAATCCAATAGAAGTGTTCTGCCATAAAGTTTGCTTTTATGATGCCTATAATGTTCAGCGTTTTGCTGAAAATGTCAGAGATACGTTAACCCAATGTGTTTATTGCTGAGATCATACTGGTGGTGTTGTACTGGACCACATTATATTCAAAGGTGTTTCTAATATTCCCTCCCACTATGCAAAAGGAAAGTATAAAATATTAGAAGCATCTTTACATATAACAGTCCAGTAAAACACCCTCTTTAACATTTATGCTTTTCTATGATGTCACCAAAAGCTGAGCATTAATAAATTCTGTAAATGAAGAATTGAACTGAATTGCTACAGAATGTACAGGTAGCTGATAAGATGGACACTAAGTGTTTCGACAGAAACAGTTTTTTGATATTTTTATAGAACTTTTTTTTTTCCAAATGCAATTTATGAATTATTGTCATCAGAGGTCAGCTGTAATGCAAACACGAAATTATCTAATTTTACACAACAAAGATCATAAACAGTCATGTGAAATTAAGAGTCACAAAGTGAAGGTGGACCCCTTGTGGCCTCCTGAGACAAACACACTGCACGAAAACTTAAAAGTACACAAAAACCCATTCAATACAGGAAAAAAGGATTCATTAATGATTTACTGAGATATACAGGCACATTCAACCTGTAACGATGACAGTAAGGTAAAGATTTAGATAGTATAAGAACAAATGAGCACTAAGATGATTTGCAGGTGATGTTCCTGTATAACCCCATAACTAAACTGAAATAAATCCAAACTACTGAATAAATAATGCCTCATGAGTCTCTCTCTACTCTCTGAAACTCTCACAGCTACAGTAAAACCTGGTGACATACAGGACATTCTCTCTGGTACATGCAGTAACATGCTAGCCATGCTAATTCAGCTATCTGAATAGACAGGAAAGAAAATGTACCTGTTTTAACAAGTAAAGTTTACTTTTTTTAACATATTGTTATGGAAAGCGTTAAGACAGGAATCCCTCACCGCTGACTCCCATGAAGTTCTCAGTTGCAGCATTTGAAGTAATACAGCTTCTTTCTTACCATGTATTTTCAACAGACTTGTCTAGAAGATCAATCTTATATCTGTTCTTAGTAAAGCAAGGGGAAACACCAGAGGAGAAAAGCTGGTTGTCGTTTTCTCGTATGTAAGAAGGCAATCATTTAATCTGTTTCCTTGCCGGCAGCCAGCTTGTCAGCGTGTAAAGCAAATGTTTGGGCCACGATCAGAGGGAAGACTAAAGTGGCATCTGCATACACCTGGGAACAGAGGAACAGAACAGGGCATCACTTCTCTGTAACATACTGTATGTAACACATTCACTACTCTAAATTGAATCCAGTCATACGTTTTCATATTTATGTTTTGGTGCTTTGACACCACTGTGCACCTTTGGACCAAACACTATGCAGATACTGCCACCCTGAGGTCAAAACAGACTTCACAGCTCCTTGTGAACACCGTTATTCTACTTGGAAGAGAAAATAAAAGCTGAAACTAGATATTTAACAGCTCTATGTTATGTATGAATGGAAGTCAGTGTCATTCATCATATGCCATTGGTATTTTTTCCCAGCTACAATGGGGCCATCATGTGGAGTTTGTTTTGTGCCAGGATCAGTCAGCGCCTGCATTTTGTGCAAAGGCTACGGGGTTCACGGAGTGGACAAAAATGTTATATTATTGTTCTATAGGGCAGCCACTGAACCCATCATTCGGTAAGGCATCACTACATGGTTTTGGTAACCTGCCTGTTAAACTCAGATCACAACTCCAAATCCTGATCAAAAGAGCTGGAAAGATAACCAGCATGCTGCCCTCAACTTCTCTCCAGGAGATATTTGAGGAGACGGTGAGGAGGCAGGGCCTTAAAATCACCCGTGAGCCAACACACATCCTTCGCAAGGAGTATGAGCTGATGCCCTCAGGCAGAAGGTACAGGTTACCAAACTGTAAGTTGAGAAAGTATAAATCTCCCTTGGTTCCACTGTCAATCAAACTACTGAACAGTAAAAGATAAGTGTGTGTTCACAGGTGCATGTGGGTGGGCGGGTGGATGATATCTCTCATCTTTACATCATCTGTGTTTAATTCTGGTCTTTGGGCAGTTGTGCGATATCCTCAAGTAGGACAGCTAAATTTCTAACATAAGCTGTCCAATGTGTTTTTTTATGTATGGCATGCAATGTCTTGTCTGGGGCATTGGTGCAACATCCTTTCTATAGGGTATCATGCAATATATGTACTGGGTTTTTTGATATGCATGTGACACTTTATGTTGTCATGCTTTGACTGTATATGAGCGTTATTGTGTTTCTCCCAAGGGAGGCAATAAAGGCTTATCTTATCTTAAAGTGAGCGACATGAACAGCTGCTGAGACACTGACCCTGTTTGTTTTCGGTAGTGGTTTTCAAATGTGTGAAACCTACTTCGAGCTGTCTCACAGTCACGGCATGTTTGACAAGATTAGATAATGTTTTTCAACAAAACAACAACAGTTGGTGTTTTAGGACAGCCAATCGGCAGAAATCACATCTGAAAAAAAGTTGAGGTGCATTATCTAGTGGTGATGAAAGGCATCTGGAAAATACATAAAATAACTAAGTGAAGTAGAAGAAGGGAAGATGTCTCAAAATAAGTTCTAATAAAGGCTGTCTGAGGATATAGCTGTAGTAACTGGAAGATAATTTTAACTATGGTCTTTGTCTGGTCATGCCTATTATGTATAGCAAATATAAATACAGGTACCTTAACAGGTTTGGCATCTATTTTGATCTTGCCCCAGGATACGGCCTCATCAGGTCTGGCACCAGAGTCAGAGCCATCAAACTCCTGACCCGTGTTCACAAACACTGCATAGTCAGCTCCATTCCTCTGGAATGGAGACAGAGGAGAGACTGTGTGTCAAAAGAGGAGACTGATGTTGATGTGGTTGTGAGGTTTGCTTTACTGACAGTGTCTTTACTCTAAGCCAACTAGGAAATGCCCATCTATAATCAAACATTATTATCCACAACAAATAGCCATGTGGATCCATGGCAAACAGTGGTGGTGAAAGTAATCAGATCCTTTAATTAACTAAAATGAACACTACTGCAATTAAAATGTCACTTAGTACACCGGTGCACTAAAATTATCAAATTCAAAGTACTCATAATTCAGAACAGTACCCCCTTTGGAGTGTTATGATGTTATTCACCAATCAGCCATAACAATATATATCCACTGCCAGGTGAAGTGAATAACAGTGATTATCTCATTATAATGGCAGCTGTCAATGGGTGGGATATATTAACCAGCAACATTAGGTCGTGGAAGTTGATGTGTTGGGAGCAGGAAAACTGGTCAACAATGCGCCTACAATGGGCATGTGAACATCAGAGCTGGACCACAGAGCAATGGAATCAAATAGTTTGAGGTACACAACAACATTTTCAAGGTGTTGACTACAGCTGTTACATCAATATAGTAGAGTAAAAACTTGTGGTGGAATAGAAGTGTGAAGCTCTGTTACATTCAACCCCTGATGGTCGATTTAATTTCTCAAACCTTTGCAGAATTTTATTGAAAAACCTGATTTGAAGTCATGCAGGAGTAAAAGACAGTAAGGAATAGAGACCATGTGGTGTTTGTTACCATTAGGTTAGCATTGGCTACATGATGTTTGACCAGCCCTCCTCCCAGGATGATCATTCCTGTCCTTTTGGCAAACACTGCCTGGCTGTTCAACTTGCGAATATCTGAAATAAAGTCCACATCCATAATATGAGCAACATATGACACTGTAGTGGCCCTGTTCTATGACAATGTTGCTTTACCTTCCACAATGTCCAAAACCAAGCCAGGGTTCTTAAAGGAGTGGAAGTAGAGCATGTCACCAAGGGAGCCGTCTGTCAGAGCAGGACTGAACACCGGAATGTTATTCTGACATGGAATATAACGGCACATTTACTGACTGACGTATGAAACATACACTGTACATGAAGTCAAGTTCAATCAATAGTTTCTTATTGGTTTTCTAGTAGCACAGCAATAACACAACAATTAATTCATCCATACAAATCACATAGAATTGAGTTAATAGTTATCTCCACGTAGGAGGCTATGTTTTCACCATTGTCGGTTTGTTTGTTTGTCTGTTAGCAGGACTGCACAAAAACTACAAACATGTTTTCATGAAAGTTGACTGGAGGGCATGTGGTGGGGAAGAACCTGTTGATCCAGATTTGGGGCAGATCCAGGCATTTCTGTCCAATTTCCTTAACAATGCGAAACGGGGCATTTTTCACCATTTCTATCTATTGCACATAAACTACTTAACAGATCTTGATAAAACTTGGTAGAAGGGTTGGACTTGTGCCCAAAAAGAAGCCATAAAATGTGGAGTGGATCTGGATAAGGGGCTGGATCCATTAACTTAACTTTTTTTCACTCCTCCTTTATGATATGAACAGTGGTATCAGATTAGGTTAATAATTGGAAATGTAATTAAAAAGAGACTGTGTAAACAAACAGATGCCAGCAAAAACATGACCTCCTTATTAATATTATGTAACAACTATCTTCAACATAGTGTAATGTATCAATGAGAGGGACATGAAGCAAGACAATGCCACCGTTGGTTTGTTTGTCATTGTACAAGTCATGCACAAATTTTGATTAATTTTATTGGTGAAGTAGGTTATGACCAAAGGAACAATCCATTACATTTTGGTGGAAATCCGGATCATCATCTGGATCCAGAACATTTTTTAAGGATTCTTTACCATCGCAGGATAGGGGTTATTACAAGATTCTTGTTTCTAATTTGATGGATAATTCCTACAATACTTGGACAAAAGTTAGATGATGACATCACCATAAGAGCTGCCGCACATTAATATAAGAGCTGGATCCAAGTAATGTTCCAGATCTGTTGATCAAGAATGTTAACATTTATAGGAGTCACAGAAAATTCACTACAGTGGGATAACAAATAATAATGCTACAGATTCAATTTTTTGGGCTGAAAACATGATCTCTTTGGCGGAGGTAATTATCCAGGACTAACCTTGTACGCCCAGTAGTAGACAGACTCAGTGTTATTAATCTCCTTCCCAAGTCGATGGATCATTTTGGAGGGAGTCCAGCAGGTGCCCTGAAATAAGAAAGTTCAAAAGGTTTTAGAAAAAACCT
Organism: Chaunax sp. Z400; assembly: GCA_037577475.1. Lineage (NCBI taxonomy): Eukaryota > Metazoa > Chordata > Actinopteri > Lophiiformes > Chaunacidae > Chaunax > Chaunax sp. Z400. The sequence goes on from CM075197.1 coordinate 15,794,657, forward strand.
AAATGTAGAAAATATAATATTTTCATAACTGGATGATAAACAAACCAGACAAACAAGGACTGCTATCTCATGAAATAGGTCTCATGAGTACCTGTTGGAAAAGAAAAAAAATCCTTATTACACAGAGAAACCTACCTCTGTTTTCTGCTCCAACAACATCTGGTCCAGGATGGGCATCAGCCAGTCTTCAAACTTACAGTAGTTGTCATTAGGTACCAAAAGATTCCCTATCCTACATCCAGCAACAACAGAGGGGGAGGAGGGAGAGATGAAGGTGGTGGAGAGGGAACAGACTTGGTAAACAAACTGGGAGAATCTGATATATATATATAAGTTAAAATTTCTCAGATGAGTGCCTGGAAGCCAAAGTCCTCTACCATATCCTTTGGCATTCTGAGTACACAGCATGTCTGCTATGGATTAATGAGAACAAGCATGCTTATATCTGGCCCAAGACTGATGTTTAATGACTTACCACTGACATTTTCGCTTAGCTTAGCTTAGCACAAAGACTGGGAACGGGAAACAGTCTAGCATATAACTGCACAAAAAATGTATGGTTTTGTTTTAATTGAATGACAAACAAGGTAATATGACATGATGATTTGTGAGCTTAAGCGTTGGGTGGTGGTGGGTGTACACTGTTGGCTTAGGGCAGACCCAAGCTAGCTTCTTCCCTGTTTTCAATCTCTATGCAAAGTCATGTTAAAGGGCTGCTGGCTCTATTTATCGTTCAGACACGAGACTCAAGTGTAAATTGCCACTTCTTTGACAGGCACCCGGGCCTGCATCATCCCGAGGATGTGAGTGTGAGAGGTGTACGTCAGCAGTTGCCCACCTGTTGATGCCCTTCAGGCGAAGCTCCTTTCCAGGCAGTCTGAAGTCTCCCAAATAGGTGTGAGCCAGACACTTAATAAAATCCTCCTCTATGCCTCCAGCTGTGGTCACAATCACATCCACCTAGCACAGATTAACAAGACGGATTTTTATATACTCGTACACCTGTGGAATTTGCATAGTTTTAAACGTTATCTGTGATACAAGTATGACCTGGAAAGTTAGAAGCATTTAAATGTGTACCATTTTGTGCTCTGCCAGGTAGCGGATGCTCTCTCTGATTCCGGAGCTGATGAGGTTGGAGGTGTAACCTAGGAAGATGGTGCAACCCAACTTGCACGATGCTTCACCAGATTCTTTACACTCACTTCCATCATCTGCCTCTACTGGCTCAAGACGTTTCTCTATCTGTGTGTGTGGAGTCATAAGACAATAATAGTCATTACAAGGACTCATAGGCAGACTGATCAGAGGCTACTGAATCTGTATTGTCTCATGTGTTGGTTCACCCTAGTCAAAGACATAAACATATTTACATCTACTGCTATGTAGCCATGCAGTTTTCAGCCCCTTTTATAAAGACTGTTCAAGGCATGACTGCTGTGTTATACGTCACACCTCTTTTGCTTGCGGAAAGCCGGCATGCAATTTAAATATCATGCACTGGGGAGGCTGTAGGTCGTTGTTTTATTCAGTCTATGTAAAGGAAGGTGGCATGGAGAAGACTTTTTGTTGTGGCACTATTGTATGGTCTCTATGTAAAAGGGTATTAGTTTTATGTCTTCACGATTTGAGGTACACGCCTTGGAGATTTCTACCTCTTTCCCAATACAATGGAGGTAAAAGGTGGCTTCCTGGAGGCTGAATGTTTGAGGTATCTTATGCATAAGCTCAAAGCTCAGTGTTTGACTCCCAGCTGGGGCACCTTACTTGCATGTTATACACCTATCTCTCCCCAAAACTTCCTTTCTCTCTACACTGATGATCTGTCCAGGGTGAACCCTCTGTGACCATTTATAGGACAATTGTCCTGCATGTCCACCAATAAAATCCCATTCACCTATATTGTGCTGGGGCTGAGGAAGATGTCTTGGATCATCTAATCTCTCTTATCTCATCTGCATTGCTAACAGAGGTACATGACAGAATATGTTTTTTGTAAGATAACCCTCACTAACACCCAGTCCTCTCACCATGTGGTTAATCTCATCAATGGCCAAGCCAAAACTGCTGGCCTGGAAGCCCGTGGTGAGGTAGGACTTCAGCAGTGCCTGGAGATCGATCCCATGGTTGAAGTCATAGCCTTTTATCTTTGGCAAATCCTCTGGGAGGTCACAGCTGGGCTTAAGGACAGCCTCCATGGCAACAGAGGGAGCATGGTCTGTCATCTTTCTGCAAAACAAGAGCAGTAGTTTGTGTTGTATCAATATAAAATCTGTATTTTGTTCCTAATTAGAATTGAACGATAATCTAAATTTAATCAGAACAAAAATAACACCATACATTTCTCAGGTGACACAACTGGAGTATACAACATTTTACACAATGTTTGCAAATGTATAAACAAAGGGGTTATGGGTTATTTAAACTCAGAAGATGACTTCCTAGGCTCTGTGCATTGGCCTTTGGGTTCAGTTCTCCCCAACCCGGTGGCCTCTTTCCCGTGTTTTCACACAATGGCTAGCTCTAGGAATGATGACAGCTAGCTAAATATCTTACCTGGATGCATTACTTCTCCTTCAAGACTTATTAAAGACTAATAGAAAGTTATCAAAGTTGCACGCCTATCACAAACAGCTAACAATATTACAACTACATACATCTCCTAAAAGTTTATAAAAGACACACAAATCATACGTTTGAAAGCCCTGTTGTCCGGATATTGTTAACTGTACATTAAATGAAGCACATATTGCATTTATTGTGCGCAGGATAACACCACTCCCCACACGTAAAACCAATGTGGTCTAGCTTTAGCTAGCTTCTAGCTGGGTGACAAGCTTACTGTAAGCTTGTTTTGTCGTGTTGACTGGTTATAATCATGAGTTAAGAAATTAAAACGTACCTGTTCTTGGAGACGTAAGCCGATGACGGTGGTAAAGTAATAATTATTTATCACCAAAAATAATAGAGACGGTCGTCGAAAATGTGCATTTCCGTATACAGCGCGTGGGTGTCTACGGAGGGCAACCTCCTACTACGGAGTATGCGAAGGGACAAACATGTGCAAATCTTTCTCATTTACTGTTATCATCTTCCATCTTTCCAGCATAAAGCCTTCATCAATAATCTTTTAATCGGTGGTAGCTGATGTGTGATGGCTGTGACGTTTTCAAAACTGTTGTATCACACAGCCATTCAACTGCTCTCAACAGTGAATAAAAAGTGGTTACATGTGAGAAAGGAGCTTCTCTGACCAGACTCCTGCAGAACCTCAGAAACTATATGGATCCTTTTGGTGTGTTAGAGCCCACATCATAGAATTGGTGCTGAAACTTTATACTGAAGGCAATAATGTCAGGAAGGATGTGCAGCAGCAACAGTGTTTTTCAGGCACAAAAACTAGTGGATCAACATCGGGTGGAGGCAAGCATGGAGAGAATCAAGGTATGTAAGAATCTGAACACAGAGCACTTAAGATATCTGAAAATTTCAGCAGTCCAGGATGTGTGTACTGACATGCTTCGTGTTTCTATTAATAAAATTGTTACATGATTTTAACACTATGTCTGTAATCCTGTGAAATGGTCCGGCATTGTCAGGACCACAGGCGCAGTACTGCCCACCGGCATCGCTGCATCATCCAATCCTTTCAAGGAAGACCTGTGTGCTGCTTTGACAGTCCCACCCAGGAATAACCCAAGATTTTCTCCTGTCAAATGTGGGCAAAATAAACCTTTGCTCCTTGACATAACAGTAAGTCAATTTATGTGCCCCCAAAAGGTTTGATCTCAACCTTACAATTGTAACAAATTACATGTGTAACTTGACTCAAGACTGAATTCAAAGTTTCTCAGATCAAGCAAATAATTTTTGAAATTATGATAGATGCTTTGTCCAATCTACACATTCAGCACAAAGCTGTAACATCATCACTCCCCACACCACAGTGAACAAATCCAGCCAGTACTACAGAAACTATACTTTGTGGTTATTTAATAGCCTGTCAATGTGTTTTAATGAATGCATCTGTCAAGAACTGTGCAATAATCTATCGTTAGATTTATCCAAACAAATAAATGGTCATACATTAAAACAAACACACATATACGGGCAACAGGTATATGCAGACATACTTACCAAAAAGATCATACTGATTACTACTGCTGAATGTACTTAAATAAATAACTTAACAAATACAATCAGTGTGTCAAAGAGGGCTTGGATAATTCAAATATTTTACTATACATCACAAGTAATGTTTTGGTCAATTTGTGAACATGTTAATACCACAGATTTGTTTCCACACTGTTTGAACAGCAATCAAAAGAGGAGAGATGAACATCTTCAAACAATATCTTTGAAAGTAAATACGGGCAAAAAATTGCATGGGACCAACATTTGCAAGAAGCATATTTCATTTGTTCACATGTGTGTTGTTTACAGAAAAATCTGTCAACAGGATGTACTTCTTGTTGTTTACTCCATGCCAATTGAAAGATCGGTTTGGTTTGGTCTTCAAGTCTTGCGCCCATCTGCTTTTTTATATTTTGCCACACAATTTGCAGGTCATACTCATTTTCGGGGCCTCCAGACTTCTACACCGACATCCCCTGAGGCAACGGCAAGGACTCCGGCCTCCGCACTCAGCTGAGAGTTGAAGACAGACATATATACAGCATATAATTAGTAAAAAGAAAAAAGACACAGAATGACAATTACCACATTAGTTAACACAGAGACAAGTGATACTGTTATTATTGTTACTTTGTGCTTCAGCTCACTTTACTTATACTGTTCAATGTTATTTCTTTGTTGGTAAATATGTGTATATAAATGATATTAAATTATAAATGAAGCACTGTGGTGCTACACAGATCCCCTGAAGAAAAACACATTATTTCTATAGTTTTCACAGAAAATGAAGTGAAATTATTTATTATATTATAATTAAATACGATTCCCACTAAAATAATGGTCATATCTCAATTGTAACATCCATCAAAATCACAGTATAATTATTTTTTGCATGTTGTTCAACGCCAATATGTCAATAAAGTGACAAAATCATCCTTAAAAGGTAAAGATTTTGACATTTTTATTATATATAAGATGTGGTACAAGGCACTAACCCCATTGACTCCATCTTGGTGATGCAGTGTACATAATGTCCTTGGAGGGGCACAAGGGATGTGCACCTGAAAAACAGACAAAAATTACAACGTAATAATGTTCGTTAGCAGAGTTAGCTTAAAGAGGCACAGCAACAAGGAGTGTGCCTCATCCTACCTTGACAGTGCGATCAGATGAACAGGTGTACAGGCTTCCAGGGGACCTGTGGATGCCAGTGACTAGAGCTGTGTGTCCCACATCAAACTGGGACAGGGGTTTAAAGGTCCCAGTCTGCATGGAAAAGGAGTGGATCATGCCACTGTTGTCTCCTGCCCATACTTCAGATCCACTGTAGCTCATGGACAGCAAGTAAGAGTTCAGCTAGAAAAGGAGGTGTTGGTTGACGTCAGTCTTGGTATCTAAGCATGTGACCACACACAATAGCAAACTCAAGAAACTACATGCATCTATGTGTTTGCAGCTACCCGAAGCCTCTTCAGGCCTTTGCCAGCTCTGCGGTCATAGACAGCCACAGTGCAGTCTTTACTCCCAGAGATGATGTACTTGTCATCTGCAGCTAGGCACAATACAGCGTTACCATGGAGACGGAGACTTTTCACCAGGGGTTCGGCAGCTGTGGACAAAATTGACTTCATCAACCTCAGAAACCAAGTGGTTGTCTGAAGTGTGCAAGAATGATTTAAGAGTTATGTGTCATTGCTCTGTCATCACTTTTATAAAACTAATGACCTTTATTTGCACTTTACAATCACTGTCACAAATCGGAAATGCATGTTATATGCTAAGGCCCTTACCTCTGGTGTCATACATGTTGACCCTCTTGTCAAATGTACCAGCCAGTAGCAAATCAGACTGATAGGACAAGCAGAGAACAGCAGCCCCAGCCTTGATTAGGCTCTTCCCTGCACCTCCTGCTTGTAGGTCCCACACCCTCACTGTGCTGTCAAAGCACCCTGAGGCCAGCAGAGGTCCCTGAGACGCCAGGCACCAGACCCAGCCCCGGTGAGTGAAGTCACCCTGTCCTCCCAATGTGTGCAGCAGTGTAGCATCACAGCCCGCCTGTAGATCCCAGAGTTTAACATTCCTGTCTCTAGAACCTGTGGCACAAACTGCCCCCTCTCCTCCCAAAAGCAGGACAGAGTTGACCTGAGCAATGTGGCCTAAAGATATAGTGATGTGCTCAAGCGCTGGGGGTGGGCTAGGACACCTCAGCGGTTGACGTTGCTCAATCTCTACTTGTCCTCCATTACCCAGATTTCTGAAGTCTGCTAAGTGCTCTCTGTGATTACGAGCACCATCTTGTCTCTCATCAACATCATACACCATCCTGTGGTCCCGTTCTTCTTCCATTAGGGCTGCTGGTTCATCCTCCCTTCTGTCTTCCAATCTTGCAAGTTGTTCCACAGCTACTATGGGCTGCATTTCACCATCCTCACCTTCCATTGCCACTTCCATCCCTTCGTCTCCACCATACGCAACCTCCTGCGCAACCACCCCCACCATTTCTATTGCATCCTCTCTTCCATCTTGTTCTTCTGCAACTGGCTCTCCACCTTGCCCTGCCCCTTGCTGCTGCCTGCCTCGTTCCCTTCCCTCCTCATCCTCTTGGGCCTGCCTGGCTACAAGGTGTCCATGGCCTGTCCAGCAGGTTATCAGCTGTTCCATCTCCAGGCAAGCTGAAGGCCAGTCAAAGTCCTGTCTTGGCCCCACTGGAAAGCCTGGTCGGGATCCTACTAGCCTGCGTGCTCGGAGCTGCCAAGCTGTGCTGTCCTTACCCACATTACCCAATGCATGGCAGACCTAGAACGAAAAGTAAGGATTCAAGCATATTTCCAATATCTGCAAGACTGATAAAGTTTCCTAGGTTGCATGTGGTGTTTCATAACTCTACTTGCACTCTGGAGCCCTTTTTTAATTAGGAACCTCATTTGTATACAGTAACTGATGCACAAGTACAGATATTCTGATGTACATTCATTGATAGACATTCCTGCCCATGTTTTTAAAATAATCTGATCTATACATGTGGCTACAATGCACCAAGAAAGACAGCAATGTGCTAACATAGAAAGAGAAGTAGAAGACAGTTTTCTCTAGCACAGTGATTCTCAAAGTGGGGTCCAGATACACCCAAGAGTCACTGAGGTTGTTCTAGGGCAGTTGTTCCCAAAGTCTGGGTCGCGACCCACAGGTGGGTCGCAGGAGATTTTATTTGGGTCACCAAATAAAATAGTTATGATTCTATTTTACTATTATTCTAGATTTATATCTACAGTACATATTTTAGCCACATGAGGGAGCGTGTTTCTAGCTCCACCACACATGGAATTCTGCCAATCATAGCGAGCCAGCCAGGCGGTGCCTTGTGCATAACTCGTTTGGGTTTGCACCCAGATGTCCACCATAGTTTCCAAGGTAATGAACAGATTTTGCAGGTGGTCACACAAACATGGATGCCTGGCTAATAAAAAAGAAAGGCATAGCTAGAGACCAGGGACAAGACCCAGCTAAGGACCAGACTGCTGCAGGTAATGTTACATTAGCTACTACCCATAGACTAAATGCCACACCCGATATGCTTGTTTTGCTCTCTCCTCTTGTACACCTGACTAAAGCACAAAGAATAAGCAATATTCCGTTTGATTTAATGATGAGAGGGAAATATGAGTCTGCTAATTACACCAAAATGCACTTAATTTGTCTCATATAATGCATGCATATATGTTTTACTGATGTGTGCCCATTTAATTTGAAATGCACTTAAGTTCTCAAATAAAAATATGAACATATGAACATGAGTGGCTGTTTACTCAGACTCAATGCATTTTCTCATTTATAAAGTAGCCTACTTAAAATGTTTATATTTTGATAAGAGGAGATAAAAACAATGAGATACCACACCCCTCCTAAATGCACTTATTTGATTGTAAGCAAAGCAAAGCAAATTTATTTATATAGCACATTTCGTACACTGAGGCAATTCAAAGTGCTTTACACCCCAAAAAAAAAATTCTATAAAGTATTCAAAATATATACAGTATATATTTTCAATAAGCATATAATGTAGTTGTAATTTAAATGTATAGCCTATCACTTTGGAATAGCTGGTTTACCTATTCAAGATAATTGGATGATGCAAATGGCAGTAAAAATGGTCGGAAATGTTCATTTATGCATAAATTGTTAATCTTGCAATTTGTAGATAAGGCCTATTGTGATTTGGGTCGTGATGGTTTGTCATTTTAAATATGTGGGTCCCCAGAAAAAAAGTTTGGGAACCACTGTTCTAGGGGGTCCCCAACAAACAGGCTAATGTATTTTTACTAAAATCACGTCCATTGACAGAATATATGACTATTTTGGTGATGGGTTTCATACACTTTCTATGATAAAATGACAAATTCTTTTAGATGGGGGTCCATGGTCTACTTTGTATCTATCAGTATGAGGATCCCATACAGATCTCTGAACAGAAAAATGTCCAAAAAGAGGTCATTACAAAACAACGTATCACTAAAAACACCAGTGAAATATTCATTCAGGTGTTCTCTTCCACACCTGCCCACTCTTTTTGCCATAGCACCCACAAAGGTGGAGCTGGACTCTGGTAAGTCCATGGTGAAATGCCAAGCTGGTCATAACAGACAAAAAGAGTGTTGAAGGGCTGAATGCCGACGGTGAAAAACAAACCTCCAGATTCATTATGAAATCTTTAAAGTGAGACTTCACATCTACGCCCCAGAAATCTGGAGCAAACTCCCAGAGAACCGCAGATCTCCTACAACACTAATTTCTTTTAAACCCAGGCTGAAGACCTTCCTGTTTTTTATTCAACCAGTTACTTACACTGTTCATACAATGCACTGTAACCTTTATAGTTGTACGTATTTCTTTTATTTTCTATTTAAGTCTTTTTAATTTCTATGTAAATGTTTTTATGTTGTTTCTAAAGATCTTTGAAACTAACCTTCGGCAGCACTGTGATGACACACTGAGCAGGAAGGTGCGAGGCAATATGGGTTACCATCTCCCATGGTAATGACAGCAAGCCACTTGCCTCAGCAGAAGGCGAGGGGCTATCATCTGCTGAGGTTGGGTGATCAGAAGGCAGAGGACTGGAAGACCAACGTTACTTGCTTATTAATCTCATACACTTGTGCTACAGGGCATGCCAACTATTTGAGCGTTAACGACATTCTTACCCTTGCAGTTCCGAGCTGGAAGCTTCACTACCCGAACATTTCACAGTGTCAGGAGATGGTCCATCCTGGTCATCGTGCGTCCCTGCATCTGGTTCATACAGGTTAACCCTGACCTCAGACATCTTTCCTCCTTCAGCACAAAACCAGAAACGTCAACTCATGCCCTGTAAGCCAACAGTAGTAATTAAGGCTACCTCTATTTTGTATCTGTATGGATGTCAATACGTAAATCCAACAACATTGTGTTAAGTAAGCCTGGACAAAATAGTAGCTCCTTAGCCTTTAGCTTAGGGTAAGCTAAGTATAGTAGGTAGGTACTGCGGTAAAGTTGGAAAGATATTCACTAAACAGCATATACTTCATATATATATATATATATATGTATACATATATAAAGTTCAGTCGTTAATGAAATAAATTAATAACACAACTAAAGCTATGAGACAGTAGATTACCGTTAGCTTTAAGTAATGCTAACTAATGTTATTGTAAACAAGCTCAGGAACTCCAAACGCCACTTCCTGTACAGAAAGATGTCGTCACAAACTGCGTCATGAGGCCTGTCATCGCGCTTCAAATTTTCTATTCTTTACGTATTATTAGAAGACGACCTCACCGATGCGCCTTGAAATCTGGGGCGTAAATTCCACTGGGGACAGGGGGCGACAAAATCTATGTGCGCGTGATCAGATGTGTAGATATGTAAAATAATCTCTAAATGTGTAATCGGATTTATAGATGGATAAAATCTGTATTAGAATTTGCGAGTCTATTGAGATTTGTAATGTGTAAAATGTATAGGTGTACATAGAAATGTAAATGTGTTGGAAAGTCTGTAAATGTGTAAATACAGTAGATCTGTAAATTTGAACATGCCGGTCTGTATTAGTTGCGGAAAAGTCTTTTGCAGCTAGATCTGGGAATATATATATACACAAGTCATGACTTACAACTCATGTGGGCCTCTCACTTGACTGTCTTTTTACATGTGACTTTGCTACTCCCAGCTCCTATCTGGTTTAAATTAATTAAATAACATATAAGTATTGATGTCCATTTGTCTCTTTTAATAGTGACTTTTAATACTTTTAATAATTTGGCAGTAACGGCGCTACAAGTAGCATTGTTACTACTTTAACTGCATCTCTCAGTAGCATGGTGAAAGCATCACTCTTTTCTGAATCAAATAGGTTTTCTGTAACTTTGTTATTTTATTGATCAAGTTGTGACGTAGCATCCACGCAAGTTATAATTCTCCCTAGCATTTCTGAGGCTCAAGCACTGAAGAGCTTTCTGCTGTGGTCTGAAATTCTACTGCCAAGGATGAGTAAATGACACCTCCATGTATGAGTAACCAACCAAGAAGCAATTCGTATCACGCTGACATCATGTACCAATCCCTGGGCTGATGTCTGTGACATCTCTGCTGCAGAGGGAATGGATCTGTGGAGCTAGAAAGTGACACTGAATTGTGGCATTAAAAATCTCATAAGCCGCATTTCTTATTAGTATGCAAAAAATAACACTCTCTTTCCCCTCTCCTCAAACCCTCCTCTCCATGCCTGAATGGTGACTGAAAACTGAAAACCAGTGACACTGACAAAATACAGTGTAAAACATATCACTGAAATGAATGAAGACATATGTTCATTGAAAAACAAAACAAAAAAGAAAGCATTTAATATCCAAGTTTTATTTTTCACTGGAACTTTATTCAGTAGCAAACATGTGTATCAATGCTAATACAACTTTTTCCATACATACAAACACAAATTTTTCAATGCTACGGCACAGTATTTTTGAGGGGGAAAAAGCTGGAGAATAAAATAGAATAGAACGAGAATAAGTGCACCTTTTTCTGAAATGACAAGGTAACAATTCTACTATGACAAAGATCTATGAAACATCCCCATAAAACTAAAAGAATGAACAAATGCTACAAAAGACACTGCGAATAAGGATTGTTACTACTAATGTGAGCCTTTGGAAGGACTTGATTCATTCCTTTTTGTTGCCAGTATTCTCGTGAAAATGAGCACCAAAGGTTTCTGCCACTAACAGCGGGAACACGAGGGTAGCATCAGCAAACACCTAGAGAGACAGAATAAAAGGCCGTGTATTAAATTTGACAATAACTTTCAAGGGTAATGAGTAACTGCATTTGTATTTGTGTTTTTATTGCTTGAAATAAGGATACATCATGAATGAATAAGGTTGGACACACAATCTGTTTAGCAATATATAGTAATTGTGAAAATAGAAAAGTGGCACACTCCTGCCTGCATGTATAAATCTGTTTGGCAAGATATGCAAAAAAAATTTAAAAAATAAATGTTAAATCGCAAAAAGACTTTGTGCAGGATTCTAACACTAATAAATGGATCATGACATTGATACTAGTATGTAATATCAAGTGTTAGATTGATTTCTTTTACTTTTGTGCAATGCAAATACAGCGCACAACCCTCATGGGTTTACAGACACCAGAAGTACAGTTGCATTGGTCGAACATTTCAATACCTCATTCTTAATTTCACCTAGCCCACATAACAAACAAAGTCTGTCTTCCTCTGAGATGTCATTAAATCTGCCCGTCTCTGGACTAATGGTATTCCTGAACCTTTTTGTCTTTTATTCAAATTATACCTCACATAAGGTTCTACACTGGCGCTGTTCTTTATGAGACATTAACTTTGGATCTTTTACTTACAACATGTATCATCGTTTTCTTGAGGAAACATTTTGCTCGTAATCTCCTGCATATTACTGAGTGACCTGTTCTGGAAATGTATTGGTCAATCCTTTACATAAAATAGTATAAAGTATAAAGATACCTTCACAGGTTTAGCATCTGTTTTAATCTTGCCCCAGGTCACAGCCTCATCAGGTCTGGCCCCCGAGTCAGAGCCATCAGACTCCTGAGCTGTGTTCACATACACCACAAAGTCAGCTCCCTTCCTCTGGAGGAAGACAAATTAGTCAACAAGGGAGGCAGGTCTACTGATATATTGATTGATTAACACAAGTTTTTCACAAGTTTACAAATAAAGGCCAAAATGCTCCCCCACCCACCCAAAACCTGGTCACAACCTAGAAAACTGTAGTCAGTGTGCTATATTCTGGCCAGATTGTTACACAGATAGTTAGTGGTAATGTTAATCATTTGAATTCTTGGATATTAAATCTTTATCCGCATTTTTCTGTAGCGAGTCCAAGAAATATTTGTTCAGTAACATTTGTTTCAAAGCCTACAGAAGAAAAAAACCCACATATTATAGTTAAGCTATATCAAAGTCTAAAAATATCATAAATTCCATTCTTAACTTAAAAGATAGTGAATTCTAATTCAACCTATTCTGATTATAAACTTGTACCATTGATTCATTCATTTCTATCTGCACAGTGACTTATTTTTCTACGTTTGTAGGTGCAGTGAGGTTCTATAGGTATAGGTACAGGCCTCTAAGCTGTTGGCAATACCAGCTCCTTTTCTTTAAAAATCAATCTTAAATGCATTCCCTAACACCCCTCAAAAAGAAAATAAAAATCCCTCAGCGCAAAAAATATTTTTGACTGGGGGACAACATCAATGTGAAAAATGCAAAATGCTTACCCAAGCATTGGCATTGCATATGTGGTGTTTGGCTACACCTCCTCCCAGGATGATGATCCCTGTGTTGTTTGCAGCCACTGACAAGTTGTTCAACCGCGATATATCTAAAACCAAATCTATTTTGTAAGACCAACTAATGTCACAATGTCAAATGAGGTAAAACCACAGCTGAAGACTGCTTTACCTTCATTTATGTCTATTATTAAGCCTGGGCTGTCAGCTGAAAAAAGGTACAAGATATCTCCTATAGCACCATCTGTCAGGGCAGGGCTGAACACAGGAATGTTATTCTGAAACAGACACCAGATCAATCCTCAGTTACAGCAAAATCATTTCACAGTTTTCACACAAAACACAAAAACACACTTACTGGATGGTGAGTTGAAAACCTCGAAATTACTAATAGAATCATTTTATTTCCAACCGGTTATAATTCTACCAGTTAACTCAAAATATTGGTCATTTGATCAAAAGAAATGCAAACATCTCCAGTCGCTGTATACCAGGACTCACTTTGTAGGCCCAGTAGCAAACAGATTCAGGGTTGTTGATTTCCTTCCCCAGTCGTTGGATCATCTTGGATGGAGTCCAGCAAACGCCCTGAGAGAAGAAACATCAGAGAAATATTTAAATAATTATGTGTGCTGGGAAAAAGAGGGATCAGGAACTCTCAGTCGCAAAACGATGGAATAGCATTAGAAAAAAATTCCTCCCTCATGTTGTCTGGGCTGCTGCAAATCTAGGCCAGTACTATACAGACAAAACTCTGTGCCTGACTTACTGAATGACAGATGAATTCATACTCGTGGTTGTTACGGAAGCATATTACATTCACCAAATTAAACATTTTATTAGACAACTTATCTCGTAATTATGAGGAAATATCTTGTAATTACTCCAGATCTCATAATCACGAGATCCTTATCTCATAATTACGAGATAAGTTGTCAAATCTTTTTTGTATTTGGTAAATGCAATACGCTTCCGTATTAAGACTCCTTTATGATACCATCTATTTAAAACCAAACATGTTAGGATCTAAGTAGAAAGAAATGTTCTTGCAGCAGCATGTATAAAAATGTTTGCCTGAAACGTAACTTAACCCGTAATGAGTTACAACTAAATTCAATATGTTAGGGGAAAGCTGAAGAGGGTTTTTTTTTCTGTTATAGGTGGAAACACAAAGTTTGTTTGCTGTAGATATTGTCAAGACATGTGTCAACACATGGCCAAGACAAAGGTTTTGATTTCACATCATGCATTAATTGGTAGACAAGGTTGATTTTCGTCAACAATTACAAAAGATTGTTTGACCTTTCTTTGAATGAAAAAAAAAATGTACAGAAGATTGATTGATTGATTTAAACAGACTTTTGCTTAGAAAAAGGAAATTATAAATATTACTGGAACCAAAATAATATTACATGAACCAAAATGCAGATGAACAATTAACATCAAGGAATTCCGTTAATAGACACCCACATTCTATACCCTTAAAAATTTAGCCAAAATTTAGCAAAATGACGATTTTATCCCCAGAAATACTAGGTTTCGATCTAATCATGTTTATAAATTCTATGCCCACTATGTAGAACAGTTTTAGACAACAGGTTGACTTGACAGATGTTCAAAGTACAGGATACATACATGAGTGGTCTGCTCCAGCAGCATCTGCTCCAAGATTGGTGTCATCCATTTGTCAAATAACTGATAGTTTTCATCTGGCATCAGAAGGTTCCCAATCCTGCAGCCAAAGTGAAACAGGAGATAAGTGAATGTTCCTCAAAACAATGTGTCAATGAAAGTTATCTTAACACTATGTTAACTCATTTTCTTACTTGAAGTTGTGATTGAAATGCACAATGCATAGGTTACAGTAAATGATGGATCCCTGTAACCAATTGTTTTAAAATATTCCTTTTATGCATTATAAAAATAAAGATGTGAAATATCCAGTTCTGAGACTGTCCAAGTTATTATCATTAAGATTATCACTAAATTAAATCCCATGTTACTATTTATAGTTGGCATCTTTATTTACATTGCCACTCAATGACTCTACAATGTTTAATTACCTCTTTATTTAGTACAAAGTAGTTTTCATTGGTAGTGGTGGAGACAGGCTGTACTTGTCCAACGTCCTCAGCAAGATAACCAACTTTTCTATGCTGTGTGAAAACTACTTGCTTAATGTGTAGCATGACAACAGATCACAGTTATAGCTTTTTTAGGAGTTTCTCCTTGTTTGTAGCCTACAGTATTTCTAAGTACCTGCTGACTGCTTGCTTTGGTGTTAAGGCCGGGTCACACCAGTGTTCAAAATGGTAAAATAATTTGATTCAGATGGAATTGCCAAAATCAGATAATCCTCTTGAGAAGGTGAAATTCATCAGTGCAAATGATCATCGCTTTTCATCTGTGTCACACTATTCAGTTTTATTTGACTTCCTCTGTCTGAGTAAGAATGTTCCATGGTTTGCAGACAGCTATCAGTGAAGCCTGTAAAGTTAGTGTTAGTGGGGCGCAGATAGCGCACTGGTTAGAGTGCACACCCCATGTCCTGAGCCTATAGTCCTCTAGTAGTCGGCAAGGGTTCAATTGCTACCCGTGGAATTTGCTGCATGTCTTCCACCCACTCTCTCTCCCACATTTCCTGTCACCTCTTCAGCTGTACTATCGAATAAAGGCATAAAATGCCAAAAAGAAAGTTAGTGTTAGTTAGTTTGCTGAACTTGTCAGCTCAGAGCGCTGTATTTTACCTCTTCAGTAACTTTTTATTAAATGAAAAAAATGTGGGAATGAAGAACAAAATGCAAGGGGTGAGTAAACTCTTAAGGATATAATCTTTAAAAGTACTCAACATATTTAAGATCATTCTTTACTCTATTTTAATCAAATTTACAACATATGTATTTTGTTAATCTGGCATGTTAATCTGACCTGTCAAGGCCTTTTTCATACAGATCTTTGCCGCACAGATTAAATTCTCCCAAATAAACCGGGCCCAGACACTTGATCAGATCCTCCTCTATACCTCCAGCTGTGGTCACTAAGACATCCACCTACACAGAGAAACAAATATATATTTTATTAGGGGGAAAATGTAACATACTGCTCTGTAGTATCTTGGACAATATTATGCATTCCTCTTATTCAAAAATGTGTCCTGTGAGGTTATTTAATAAATAATTGCAGTTTGCAGACAAGATCGCATTTGTCAATGGCACATGAACATACAGTATTTCTAATGTTAAGGAGGGTTGTACCATTCTGTGTTCTGCAAGGAAGCGGATACTCTCCCTCACTCCACTGCTGATGAGGTTTGAGGTGTAACCAAGGAAGATTGTGCAGCTCATCAGGCAGGGACAGGTTGATTGATCTTCCTCAACAACTTTGTTTTCCACCTTCCACGGCTGCTGACGCTTCTTGATCTGCAAATGTGAAGATTTGTCTTTAAAATGCTGTAATTTTTCAAATTCATAACATGCTCGTGGGGGCATAACACCCATCTCACCATGCTGTTGATCTGCTGGACAGCCAAGCCAAAGTTGGTAGCCTGGAAGCCTGTGGTGAGGTAAGACTGCAGCACGGCTTGGTGGTCTACACCCTTGTTGAAGTCATAGCCATGGACTTTTATTGAATCCTCAGGTAGAGAGATAGTCTCCCTGTAGATATAATCTGGTTTGTGGATATGCTGTGCCATATTGTCTGAAAAATCAAGATAACCGTTACAACAAGAACCTCTGTTGCTTTCCAACCTGGCTATAAAATCTGACTGACAGAAAGGACCCCCTGCTCTGGGTGGAGATCTTTAACCTGGTCGTTAAACAAATCAGTCAGGTTTTCTACCGCCTACGTGGCTCCATTCGGTATTTCCCTCCTCTGACATTAAGCCTTGACCAGCCACCTGTTTTTCTGTTGTTCCTGCAGCACCCCTTCATCTTATTGATGGCTAACTAATTATTAGGACAATCTTTGACGTTCAGCAAGTTGAATGCCAGAGGAGGGTGCGGTGTACTGGTCCATTATCTACTGTCAGCATTCCCCAACATTTCTGTAATGTTGGGCAGAAATCCCAATGTAACTCTTGACCCTGCTACTGCTGTGTCTGGCATTTCACCTAGCTCAGAGTTTTGACTAAATTTTCCTGACATCCAACCACTCTATCCGGATCCAGTATAACAGAAAGCTCTTCCTCAAATTAAATATATCCAAAAACGCCTCAGATGACCTTGAATAACTCAACTCTTTGCCGAAATGTACCAATAAATTCAGAAAAGGTTCAAGGTTATTTTATTTAGACTTCGAGATGATAAACCTTTGGACACAAGGGAGGAACTTAAATTCCCTGTGCAACGGGTGAATCATCATTTCAAATGCAGCTGGCTAGCTTGACAGTAGTACAGGTTCCTCAATCTGAACAAACATAGGTATCCTTTTAATACATAATACATACACATACACATTTTGTCCTGGAGCCAAATCGAAATTATAGTCATCTGCATACTTAATAATATCTTTATAATTTCTCTGACAAATACTGCATTTGTGTAGAGGATAACCAAGCAAATATCCTTGAGGGAAGCAAATAAAAGGCCGCTTAAAAGATCAAGGATCCAACCCACAAGATTGTTGCTCAAATCCAACTTTTCTAAAGCCTCCCGGTTGACAGAAGTCAGTCACTCAGACAAATCATGGATCAGGACGCAGGGACAAAGAGGTCAATGTCACCTTACGACAAACAAGACAGACCTTCTCTGGCATATCTCTTTCCAATGCACAGTCCCTTGGGTATGAAACTAATGAAGTGCATGAGGCCCAGGCCTGTTACAGGCAGTTTATTTGCATTTTAGCCTTGACTGAGACATGGCTGTCCAACAGACACTCAGAGAAAGGATCTGAGAAATGGTGTGCCCATTCAGCTGCATGCATGGAGGCGGTGCAGCTGAATAAAATTAATGCTGGTGAACTTATCTGCAAAGTAAAATAGAGCTTGAAAACAATATCACCTGATGCCCCTAACATCATTCTTGGTGATATGAATGATTGTCCACCAGTATGTTGTATGCCCAACCAGATATAATAAGAGTCTGGATTTCTGTTACGGTACAGTTAAAGGTGCATCTAAATTCAGACCGGATCCAGGCCTGTTGTTTTTTGACTTAGATTATATTAACTGTAATCACGCACTATGACTAAGGGAGACACTCCACAAGCCCCTCAGGGTTTCTTGTCTTCCTTGCACATGTTTTATACTGTATAATGGATTAAGGTTATTGTGTACAAATTATTTTTTATGTGCTAAATAAAGTAAAAAATAAAAACAAAATTAAATTCTAATACTAATTACTCATCTAGGCTGAGGATGAAGGTAATTTTTTTTTTCTACAATGCCAAACGTGGAGGCCTTCGACCACTTCTTCCATTTTCACCCCCAGCAAAAAGGCAGACAGGCTGTAGTGCTGAGAGCTTCTGCAATGATCCACAAAAAAATGTTCAAGTCACAAGCTATGGTTTGTGTCTTGGTCATTTTACCTATATTTTAGTGCAGATAGAAATGATTATACCTTTTCAAATACAGTTTTTATTGAAATGTCCTGTAAAGTTTTTTTGTTACTCTCGAGTCACTTATTTTGGATATAGGCATATCATTTTATCTCATGTGTCTGGCCTGGCTCTAGCAAATTGATGGGTCCAAATTTAATTGAAGATTATTGCAGCAATCATCTATTAACATTTAAATCACAGATGCGTGGTCAGTACAGCCACCAGGCTTGTATGTACACTGTAATTAATTTTTTGTATTCAAGGGCTCAAGTGAGGTGATTATTTTACTTGCATGGATGTTTCTAGTTTTGAAAATGTATTCTAATGTACTGTATTTACATAAAATCATCAAGAGTACAGGAATAAAGATCTTTAAAGTTGCGTTTCCACTTTGCGGTACCTGGTACTTTTACATAGCTTTATTGGTATCACCTCCGTTGAGGTTTTAAAAAAGCTGAGCAGGAACTAAAAGGTGATGTGAAAACACTGCAGACCATTGATGGTCAGAGAGAATCGTCACTGCATCGTTGCATCATCATCAATGCGTGGGACACAGAATATCCTGCACAGCACAAACTCATGACCGCCATTTTGAAACAGCCAAGCTACTATAGTGGATGTAATTTCTTTTCTTTTTATTGTGGCTGCTATATTGAGGAGGTGGAGAGGTTCCTGTCTTTGATAGCTAATGGGAGGATCGTGAGAGGTGGCGGAGAGATGTGTGTCTCTTTCATAATGAAGCCACGGCAGTTTTGCATGACATCACTATCGCATGGTACGACCCTCTAATGGAAAACGCCCTAAAAAACCTGATACCAAAGCTGACTCAAGTCGAATCGAGTAGAGCCAGTAGTGAAAACACAGCTTCATTTTTTTTTTTTGCCCCAGTCACCCCTGGTATAACTGACTATCATACTGTGAAAATGTTGTTATCCCAGATGAAATTGTTACGGTTTATCCAAACAAGCAAGTTGTGGATACATCTTACAGCAGTGCAAATGAGAATTAAGGGCGGGAGAAAAGGATGAGGAGAAAATGAAGACACAGCTCAAGGATGAATAAATTGGGCACAGCATGAAAACCACTGTAGGACGAGAGGAAGGGAGCAGATGTCGTGCAGAGCTTATCGGCTACAAATCAAACCAGCAGCCGGCTCAGGAGTTTCATGTGAAATTTAATGGACAAGATTTAAGTTATAAACACCATGTGCTCAGGAATGGTGTCTTGTCGATGCCCTCATTTAATGCCTTGTTTGATGAGAACAGTGTGTGTGGCGGCACAGGGCTGGGTTCAAATCCACCCGAGGACCTGAGACTTTTCTGTGTGGGGTTTGCATGTTCTCCGTGTCTTGCTTGGTTTCCTTCTGGGTACTCCAGCTTCCTCCCACCACCAAAAACATGCAATATATAGGGGAACTGGTTGTGGTCTCTGACAGAGTTGATGAAGGCGTGTTTAGGCATGCCAAAACATATTCTCCGGTCTTAATATAAAAAATGTGAACTTGAGCAAAGAGTATTGCAAATACTGCAGCTGCTTCTTCATACAAATTACAGCCAGTTAGACAGTTTCCACCAGCATTTCAATAAGCCATAAAGTATCATCCAGCATTCATGCTACAATTTCTTAAAAGAAATTGTTCATCCATTTGTAGCTTACAAGTTAAATGAGACAAAAATGTTAATTGGTAAATATGCTTACCACTTATCTAAATCATCCCAGTTATTCACCGTTTGAAGGTGAGTATGAGGCCTTTATAACACATTACAAGTACATGAAAGAAGGTTGCATATTTAGAAACATTTTCTTCTGTCTTATTGGCAATCTGTTTTCTTTCAAGCAGAGTAGGTAGATTGTAATGTTACCTGTCTGAGAGTGATCCGTCTGCTCCTCAGTCCATGCACCAGTGAGAACTTGGAAGTGTAGTGGACATGGCGATGAAACCTTTCATTTTTAAAGGAGGGCAGGGCAGCATAAGCAGGTAGGCAGTTCACAGCTGTGATAGGCTACGTTCTAAAGTAACAGTTAAGTTATATAATCATGTCTTGGCCTTAAGGTATTGGCAGGTTTCTACGTGTCTTTGGTGTTCGACAAATATCACTTATGTTGACAACTATGCACAGACGTTGTGAGACCTACCAGTAAATAAATAAAATATCCCTTTATTTTGAATACTCAACTCAGGGCATCACCCATGTGCTGAAAATGAAACTAAAATAGGTTTAGTCTGTCACAGTGATGCTGTTCAAGCCATATTCAGAATGTTATCGACACACCTATATCTATCTATACAGTAAGTGAAGTTTATCCAACGTTACGGGGCACAAACTATGGAAATGTGCCAATGTCCACACTAGGGTTGCAACAAGAGATTTCACGCTATGATAACAATCTAAAAAAAATAACATGCTATCACGCTCTATGGTATGTTTGGGTTTTTTTTGGCATTTTATGCCTTTATTGGACAGGACAGCTGAAGAGGTGTCAGGAAACATGGGAGAGAGAGTGGGGGGAAGAGGACTATAGCCTCAGTACATGGGGCCCGTGCTCTAACCACTGCGCTATCTGCCTTCACAGATGTGCAGGTTACCCATGCCATGTGCACTAATGCATCCCCATACCATCACCATTCCATGATTTCTAAAAAGAATTTCAAATTTTGACTCGTCAGACCACAGGACAGTTTTCCACTTCACCTCAGTCCATCTTAAATGAGCTCGGGTCAGGCCTGAAAGGAATTGTGAGCCGTCACCACAATGTCCGTAGTTAAGTAAGCCTCGATTTGATCCACTCCCATTTGCTGTTAGTATTATTTTTTTAATCTACCTGGGCGGTAAAATGGAGAGATTTGAAATATTCGAAAACAAATAAATAGGTGAGAACTATTGCATGTTGTTAAAATTGCTCATTGTTAAAATAACAGCCAAAAGTAAAATATAAATGAAAAAAATAAGGCACATGAGGTCTATTAATTTTTCAGTGTTTATCTGGGTATTGGATGATTCAATAACAGAGACTATGGAATCAGCACTAAACAGATGCGGTATAGTAGAGCTCATCATTCAGATGAGCTCTACTATACCGCAAATTGGTGTCGTCAGTTTTGGTGTGGGTAGATAGGATAAGACACAATTGAAGATCTCTTCATGATAATGTAAAATGTATTACTGTGAGGATTATTACATGAATTCCTTTTGATATAGCCTGGAAACGACTAACTATTGAGCTTTTAGTGATAATGGTGTGGAGGTTCAGGTTACTTTATTTGGTTTGCAGATCATCCATTAGGCAGTTTCAGACATCACAAACACCAAACGAAAGAGGTATGCTCTCTCTTAGTGCTTTCAGGTTAATACTGGTACACCGAACATGCTGTTTGGCCTGAGGGAGAGAAGAACATGTGGTGACACGTGTGAAGTACTCGTGTCTCATTTTTAAAACAAAAAAATAGGATCCACACTAAAAGTGTATGCATGCACAAAAGCCGAAAACAGTATGGCCAGAATTCAAGTTAATACACCGTGAACACACAAACAACTGCAAGCAATATCCCCTTCAAAAGTCCAAGTCGCATGTGGACGAGCCTCCTATCCCATCCTCTTCATACCCAAAGTCAACCATAAAAAGTCAATGCAAAGCATCTCATGAATGTTTGACGCATGGAAATGAGCCTCAATGGTTCTTCATCACATTTGCCTGATGAAGGTCCAGTACTGAAACATTGCAAACTAATAAATTGATTCTGTAAGTTAAGACAGTGTGCAGGAATCATCTGAAAAATCAGGCATATTCTGTCTCAAAAAGTTGCAGAAAATTAATCCATACAGTTGTTACTTCCAGGCTGGATTACTGTAATTCCGTGTTGTCAAACTGTCCCAATAAGTCTCTGAAGTCTCTCCATCTGATCCATAATACTGCTGCATGTGTACGGACCAGAACTAGTGAAAGAGATCCCATTTCTCCCATATTAGCTTCTTTGCACTGCCTCCCTGTGATTTGATTTTCTCTTTATTTCGAACATGTAAATAATAAAACAAACAAAAACAGATAGACAAAACTAAAAGACAATAAATTGCAACCGCCAATACTTATACCGCACAATTTACATGCACAAAAAGGAGTAGGAAGAAGTGTAAACATATATAATCCTACCCCTCCTTATATATAATATATTAAATATATAATAGACTATTCATATGTCAATATATATAATATACAATAACTATTTATATTCCAATATTTATATATTATTTTTACAATATACAATAAATTATTCCTACAATAATTCAGAGAATTTAAAATCCTTTTCCTCAAGTACAAAGCCTTTAATGGTCTAGCTCCAACATAACCTAAAAAGCTTTTAGTACCTTATCACCTGTCTAGAACATAACACTCCCAGGGTGCAGTTTTACTCGTGGTCCCGAGAATCTCTAACAGTAGAATGGGAGGCAGAGCCTTCGGTGATCAGGCTTCTCTCCTGTGGAACCATCTTCCAGTCTCAGTCTGGGAGGCAGACACCCTTCTCTACATTTAAGGGTAGACTTAAAACTCCTTTTTGATGAAGCTTATACTTAACTTGCACTTCACTATGCTGCTACAGGCTTAGACTGCTGGGGGACTTCCCATGATGCTCTTGGCTCCTTCTCTACACTTTCATGTCCCATTAATGCATGTCACTAATTTGACTTCTTCCTCTGAGTCCTTGTGCTTTATTGTCCCACAGTTGGGTCTCTGTGGAATAAAGAGTAGGGTCTAGACCTGTTGTTCCGCGCTGTGTCCCAGACTCCCAGCAGCAGCAGTTACCAAAAAAAAAAAAATGGTTGAGGTAAAACATATCGTCTGTTCTTGATCCTGTGCACTTCAAAAAGGATTAGCAACTGTTTTATTTATATTTTACAAAGCATCCAAACTTTCCTGGAGTCTGGCTTGTAGTTAAATGGTTGGCTGAACTGGAAATCAAGAAACCTGCTGTCAGCAGTTCAACTCGACATGTGCTTGATTTGGTGGAAATAGTTGGATATAAGATGCACAACTTTGACATTTTTTCATCCTTACAAGTGGAAAAAATACTGTTAAAGACCATGATTGCTAAATTAAACTTATCTATAGTGGCCATCTTAAGATATTTACTTAGCTCTACATTATTTGACATGAATAAGCTTTGATTTCAGTCAACTAAATTACTTCACTTTGCTACGTTAGAACTGTAGGCGAAAGCATCTGAATTCATGTAGCTTTTCTCTCTCTAAGGATGCTCACATCACCGCTAAATCATTGTCAGCAATGGCTGACCAAGTCAAACATGGAGGATCACAGCAATGACAACTGAGACACAAGGCCGCAAATTTAA
Organism: Chaunax sp. Z400; assembly: GCA_037577475.1. NCBI lineage: Eukaryota > Metazoa > Chordata > Actinopteri > Lophiiformes > Chaunacidae > Chaunax > Chaunax sp. Z400. The sequence continues at coordinate 15,818,496 of CM075197.1, forward strand.
TAAATGGGAAAATACGTCGCACAATTCTGTTTTAGGTTGGGCTTTTTTGCCTTCTTGTCTGTCACCACAGCAAACAATTCAAGAAATGAATGCCTGCATCAACTACCTGGGTTTACATGGACACTTTTCTTCATTCTGTTGAAGACGGATGTCGATCGTGTGTTCGGAGTAATTTTTGCTGTCATTGCGGTGCTGTCAATAAAGCTGCAGCATGGTAATAATGCAGGATGTGCAGACAGAACTCTGTCAATAGATATTCCGTTCCACTGTTTACATGGTACACTTCCGATCAGTTTATACTACCTTGTATTTTCATTCTGATTGAGCTTTTAAAACGATTTTAATCGGAATAAAGGGGCCCATGTAAACCCAGCTGTTTCAGGAAAGCTGCAGTAGGGTAACCTGTTTTTGTCATATTCTCTAAAACTGTCACTATGACCTCACAGTAGTACGAGACAGACGTCTGAAAAAAATCTAGCTGTATCTAGTGCTCCCTCCACCCAATTAATCCACTGAATCTAAACAACCAATCAGAGCCATGGGGCCGTGTCTGACAGACTGTCAATCAATCTCATGCACATGTGGCCTGGACCCGCCCTCTCAGTCAATCACAGGTTCCTCTAGAGGGGATTTGGGGGCTGGTCTGGGGTCCAGCATGGAGGGAGGTGACCTGCAAGCTGTACTGATTGAAATTTTCAAGCAAAGTCAACTCTTGTCTCAGTCTTACTGACTGCAGCTTTAATTTGGAAGATGTCATTGGTATGCCAGTTCATTTTCTGCTGTTCAGCAGCATGTTTTGAGAGTTGGGTCATGGTACAGATCTATTCATACCGATGTCAGATTCAGATCACATACAAAGACAAAAGTGAACAGTCAGGGCAAAAAGATATGATTTAAGAAAAAAAAAGAAAGAATTTTGTTACTGTCAACTGCAGTGTGAATGGCACCTTAGTTTTGCGGGGTCAGTTGTTTTTTTTGGCAAAAGCATGGTAACATGTCACAGATTAAACTTGTTTCCAGTATAATTCAAGTAGATCAAGTTATCAGATGATCACACATATACAGCCAACACAAAGCTTCATAAAAAAATTTATTTTCCCCTACTGACAAAAGTAAAACAAAAGGGTATACATCAGATAACATCCCACCTGCACCACAGTTGAGCAAAAAATGATCTACATCAAATTCAATTGCCAGTCTTGATATCAGATTGGAAAAAAGTTATGAATTAGTTTTCCACATTCTTCCCTCAAGTATGCACCAAGCACCGACTCTCCTTCAGTCCAACCACAGCATTAATTTCACATAATCAAATGGTCCGCTATAAAACAACGAAAACAAATTATTCTTTAAATAAAAAGAATAAAAAGAAAAAAAAACTTTTAAAGTCCAAAACAATTTGTGCAAGGGAGCACAAAAAATAAAAAACAAAATAAATAAACAACTGACACATGAGCATCAAAAAAACAAAACAAAACAAAAACTTTTGACAACGTGCATTTAAATTTACTTGTGTGTATATTTTAGTGTATCATAATATAACGCTGAGTGAGATCTTTGTGGCACAGGGGCTGCATCCTTCTAAAACATCCTTGTAATGCATGCTTCACCAGTTGCTGCTCCAAGAATATCTGTCCAGCCTGTCATCAAACAGTGGTAAATTCATCTTCTCTCTATGCTTGCACACATTCTTATCGAATAGTTTGCGGAAAAACCACATTTATTTTCTACATAATCTAGAAGGAAGGAAGGAAAAGTTTTGATGTTCCCGTAACTCTTCACTTCAGGAGATTTGAGCATACTGAAACTGATATTAACTGGCAGTCACCGGATCAACTCAGGCATGACTCAAACTACACACCAGATGCATTTCTTTAATTGTATTGCTGGTGCAGTATTACATCTAATCAGTACTCACTCTCAGTTGGCAAATAGCCATACAGACTTCCATTCCAACTGTCCACTTTGGACAATGACTAAAAGATAAAGCTGGATAAAGACCACCAATCTCACGCAAGCTAAACAGTGTCAGGGGACAATTATTAGGACTCGGAGTCAGTGTATTCCCAGGAATATCCTACACAGGTGAATATATTGGACAACCATCACTAGTTTGATCATAAGCTGGAAAAGTACCTTATAAGTTCAGCAGTAAGTTGCATTGCCATGAATGAATGATCTACCTTATAACAGCTTCATTCATGGAGCTGTTATAAGGTAGATCTCTCCAAAATGGACCCATTATGAAATAACAAAAGAAAACAAAAGAAAAGAGCAAGACTATTGAACAGCATGCAATGTTTATGACAAGGAGAGGCCTTGGTGGCTCAAGCAGCCATCATTAAACAAATAGGGTTGAGTGAAAACGCTATGGATTGACAGGTGCAGTAGGATACGGATCCAAAATACTGTAAGATGTCTCCCTTCTATTAAATCCTGTCCAATCCATTTTAGAAGGAGCTACATTATAAAACTATGTTAAGAGACATCAAGTCTTACCCAAATCATTTTACCATTGCTTAACATCATTATTATGCTTACTTTAGCAAGCCATTAACAGTCCTAAAATCACATCTTCAAAAAACTATCTGAAGATCAGTATATTACTGTATGTCTTACATTTGAAATTCTAAATTTTTTACAAAAGAAAAAGTGCATTCATATCAGTGAGAACCAATTCATTGTTTATGTCTTATCGTTCTTGTGCCCATTTCGTAAATACTCTTAAACTAAGCAGCAGCAGCAAAAAGGATTCTCAATTTGCCTACAGTATTTTAATTCTTGTTGCAATGAGTGATTCAGACCTGAACTGATTCCTGTACTAAGCTATTTATACCTGGTCTCAGCACACAGTCCCCATTAAACTACAGGGACTGGATCGATAAGACAGAAAGAATGAATGAAGGGAAGACAACAGAACCAAGCACAGACAGCTTCAAATTATGGCAGCCTCCCCATACTGGCAACCGTCCTAAATCAAGTGAGAAACAAAACCGACATTCACTCAAACATGCGTCACTTAAGAGGTGATCATATGCCATGCAATAACTTAGTACTGTGGAGGTAAAACCTTAGGACAGACCTACTGCATCTTTTTTGGCCACATTTGAGAAAAAGAAACCTATGATTCGAGAGGACTTCCGGAACCATGGGAAGAGGAAGGACATTAAATTCAGCTAAGTGTGTGTGTGTGTGTGTGTGTGTGTGAAAAGGACCCATGTATATGCACATCAAATGGTTTTTGCAATTTCTACGTAAAAAGGTGCAAAACATCTGTGCACATTTCCTGCAGTTACGTAAAAGTGACTCATTTTTTGTTCGTCTCTGGCACAAGCCTGTTTCAACACATCCACATGTGAGTCACTGTACAGACTACATGCTTTGTGGTATTTGGGACTTGGGCACCCTATGCTGGTTCAGATCATTTCTTTATATGTACCTATCTGATGCCACCCACCCAACCCGGCTGTTACTCTACAGAATAATCAAATAGAGGAGGGGCGATCAAAGCCAGCTCCTATTTTTGTCCTCTTCAACCTAGGATTCCAGCACTGTTGTTGGCGAAAGTCACTATTGAGTGTGTTGGATTTAGTGAGGCTTTTAATCCGAGAGGTATACGTTTATCCCCAGTGTACCCTCCCATATCCATCACCCTCTTCCCACCCTCCCTCAGAGACACACAGGGCGTGGGGGGAGAAGAGGTCATCCGCAGAGTGGAGGATCAAGACCGGTCACATCCCTCCTGCTCTGGTTTCTCCCCACAGTCTGGGCAGTGCAATGAGTTCCCCAGTAACCCTCCCATACATTAACCTGGGGTAGAGAGAGAGAGAGAAAGAGAGAGAGAGAGAGAAGAAGTCAAAATCATTTGAACGAGAACTTCTAAAAGTGCAGCTGATATGAATGCTTCAGGGGACAAGATAGTGCAGTGGTGTAGGTCACAAAAGTGATTCTGGATCAGAAAAATAATTTGGGAACAAATGTATCATTGTTTATCAATGAGCTGGGAGTTTCATCATTTCCAGAAGGGGATCTGGGTGTAGGTTGTTAAGAGGTTTGCTGATCATACCTAACAGGTTGTCCTGTGTGGACCAAAAGATGGTTGAGTTAAACGCCGTAGCAAGCCGACAGGCGCTCCTTCAACAAAGGAGGGAACTGCTCAGAGAACTGCTGCCAGTTCTCTTCCCCGACCTGGTCCTTGAAGCCATGCAAGATCTAGGAAGAGAACCCAGAAAACTGTCCAGAAGCCGAGAAATTTCATGACATGAACATTAGAAAGGCTGTTGTGGATTTTCTGTTCTGCAATTAGGACAGTCAACCAAAATCAGACAAGTGAGTTTACTTTGTTTGCAAATGGGCATAACACTATATACAGAGACCAGGTCTCTGCAAGTGAGCAAGGAATTGATTAGACAGAGCATTTTTTATACATTGGCTGAATTACTCAAGAGGAAGTTAAGTTGTGCATTCATAGTGTCATTAGTGGAAAATGTAATCAGCTGTATAGTAGTAAGCTAGCTAATTAGGCTCACGAAACATTGGCTAAATGAGCTGGTTAAAAAAATGCTGTGTCTGTGTACTTCTGTACCTTTAAGTGCATTTGGCTGATAATACTTGCAACTACTACTATACTTACTAAAAGTATAAAATAAGATCCAGCAGGAAATGGCATATCCTTGTATATTTGCGGAGTCTATTTGGACGAATACAAGTTCTTTCAGTTTTACAGCCATTAGAAAAAAATTTTTTTTAAATCATACTAATGAAAACTACAAAAGTATTTCACATTACTCCTGGTATAGTGGGAAAATTTGTTAAAGAATACATAGGTTACAAGCTTCAGAAATGAAACTCATTTTCTTACAACCCCGTTTCCAAAAAGGTTGGGACGCTGTGTAAAATGTGAATAAAATCAGCATGCAGTGAAACCACGTGTAACTGAAAGTAGCACAAAGAAAATGTTGCAACAGAAAAAATTTAATTGTTTTTGAAAATGATATCCTCATTTAGAATTTGATGTCAGCAACATGATTCAAAAACGTTGGGACAGGGTCATGTTTACCACCGTGTTGCATCACCTCTTCTTTTAACAACACTCTAAGCGTAATTTTGAATGTGGAATGTTTTCCCATTCTTGCCTGATGTAGGATTTCAGCTGCTCAAGAGTTTGGGGTCTACTTTGTCGTATTTTACGTTTCATAATGCACCAAACATTTTCAATGGGTGACAAGTCGGGAATGCAGGCAGGCCAGTTTAGCACCCGGACTCTTTTACTGCGGAGCCATGCTGCTGTAATGTGGTTTAGCATTGTCTTGCTGAAATAAGCAAGGCCTTCCCTGAAAAAGACATTGTCCACTTGGCAGCATATGTTGCTCCAAAACCTGTGCAGTATACATCGTTCAGCATTAATGCTGCCATCACAAATGTGCAGGTTACCCGTGCTATGTGCACTACTGCAACCCCATACTATCACAGATGCTGGCTTTTGAATAATCTGCTAACAAGCCGGATGGTTCCTCTCCTCTTTAACACCTCAGACAAACATAAAAGTTTTTGAGTTATGTTCAAATTTTGATTACTTAAAATTGTAACTCTGTCCTTTCAGATCATTTTTCTTACTTGAAGGAAATAAATACTTATTCTACCACTATAGGTATACTGTTCATCTTTTTGGCTCATTGACCTTCTTATATGTCTTGTTGAATTTTTAATTATCATCCTAATTATTATCATTATTGAATGTGAAATCTTTGGTGAAAGAGCCCTGTTTTAGAGCCCTCCCTCGCCTAACAGAAAGCTCTACCCACATTCTCAGAGTCAACGTCATCAGCATGTTATCAGATTTCGAATGTCTGATAAGTGATCATCACAGAGTGCGGTTAGCCAGTGCTATACTTAGGCAGGGAACATTTTAATAGCAGTAATCATCTAAAATGATATGGTCCACTCATCTGGTCAATGTGTTTAACAAGATGGAATCAGTGAAGTGGAGTTCCTTTTGATGGGGCACTCACCTTATAAAACATGTCTCTCAGGTCATCCTTGGGGTTGACCCAGGAGGCCACAGCATCGCAGAAGAAAATAAAGTCCTGGACAGAGAGGACTTGTTACTTCATTACACAGTAAGGTAGAGCTCACGTACTTCTCTTACTCCTTTAGCTCCAATAGCATTCATACATATAACCTCACCTGGACCACTCCTGCAGGGTTAACGCCAATCATCACACAGATTCCTCGGAAAGCTGAATCCTTCTCTTCGTTATCCCTGATGTTCCTCAATGATGTGCACCTGGGAAGAGGTGCAAGGAGGAGACAAACGTGGGAGGTATTAATTCATTAATTCAGTAGCTAATTCCTCTAGTATCTGTGAGCTAAAATCCAAGGAAAAGGGCTTCTTGTATTTTGACCATAAATTAAGAAAAAAGAAAGTCTCATTCGAAATTACTATGCTGGGTATTTCTGGTATCCAGATAATGTAATTCACACATATGACTCACCATGGTCTTATGAATTGTTGCAGCTGTGGCGCCACTTCCTGGGGACAGACATATCCCAGTCTGCCAATGGTAATAGCTACACAAAGGGAGACAAAGCCATTCACCTTAACTCCCCAACACGACCATCAGATCCTTTCAGGAGTTTGAGACACATGTCCCAACTTAATTCTGTGCGTGAAGGCCGGTGTGTGTACCTGTGTTTTCCAGCAGTGTTTTGGGTGTGTTGGGTCTATTGATAATCTCCACTAGGTGTGGCAGTACCATGCCCACATAAGGTTGCATCTCTGCACCTGCAGACACACAGTAGAGAACAAGCACATTATATAACCTGATCTGTGTTTTATATCAAAATGTAAAGCACCATCTCAACTTTCTGTAGAATGAGGTCATTTGTCTTAAAGCAAAGTGTAAAGTCATAATCTGGCCTAAAAGCTGAATATATGATATTCTTGAAATCTTCTGTGAAAACATGCCTTTGCTCATGTGTATGAATTGGGGTTTTTTTTTATGTATGAACTGGTTAAACCCAAGTCTTATGTTCACAGAACCAGTATATATTAATAAAAAATGATTCATGTAGAAATGTCTAAAAACAAATGTCTTTTAATAGAAGCGTTGTCATTCACTCCACTTTCAAATGTTTCAGCATCCTATCAGTTGTTTTGAGTCATGTACGGTAAGTGAAAATGTGGCTGTAGATTCCAGCAACACTTATGCAACATTTCTACACTGTTATCACAAACAGAACAGAAACATTGTGAAAAATGTGACAATCGACCTCAGTTGCCTAACGTCCTCTTGCTTCAGTTTTAAAAACTCACAAAATATTATTGACTAGTAGGTCCGATCCACGCAACGTGAACATACCAATAGAGTGATACAACTAGAATAAATGACTTCATATGGCTCTTCTTTGGGGGATGCATTATAAATAAAGCAATGAGAATTACATAGAGATCACATACAACATAGGTCAAGTCAAAACCATTGACTTTACAGTTATATTGCATGCGTAGTAACCATTCAACTACCCAGCACTTCAAAAATTGTTCAGCAAGGAGGAGGCAAGTCCCAACATCTTCAAGAAAAACTTCCCTTGATTTGACAGTCTTTAGTCTAAAAGATACGCTCACCAGAATAATCCCTTGCTTGCTGCTTGAGACTTGTGCCTGTAATGAGATGACATCCAGTGTCACTGGTCTGACAGGACCTTGAACAATTGCTTGGCCAGCATGCGTGCACACACACGTTCATACAAAGGGCAGGCATGAGCCCGGTTTATGGCACCACACCATGTCATGGCACAAGTGTTAAAACCGATAAAAGGGGAATGGCACACTGCATGACCCCCTTTCCCAATCAGGCAACTTTCCCAAAATCCTAATTGAACATAATAGTCTGAATAAGAAATGTGTTTGTCTAAAGCTGTAGACAACTTTTCTGCGAGCAGTGAACTGTGTAAAATGTTCTACCAAGTTCCAAGAACCACAAACAACAGTAAAGAAAAAGACAAAGGCAGGGTCGGTTGCACAGAACTGCAGACCAGTTTGCATTTGTTAATCACACATGAGGTTCCATGCATGTCAACTTTTTACGCAAGCTCTCAACTTGTCACCTAGAACAAAATGGGGTGTGCGATATCTGGATCAGAAAATATTAGGAACAAAATGTATCATTCTGTGTCAATGAGCTGGGTTTTTCATCATATCCAGATACGAGGCACTTGTTTTCAGTGACCACAACCATTTGTACAAAACCAAACAAACACTTACCCATTTGCATGGAGATCTCTCCAATCGCCCAGGTGGCATTGTTACAGACCGAGATGAACTCTGGGTTTAGGTTGAGCCCCAGTATTGGCATGAACTCGGCTGAGGGAGACATGAATAAAATATGGTAACAATACAAACAGTGATATCTCGCTTACACATTCAAATCTTTTACATCGTTTCTGTCCCTCCTCAAACACACATAATTCCTCCATAACCTCCTATATGTAACAGTCCCTCATCAAAGACTTCAAACTCTCTCTGACGACAACAGATATCACAAGGAGTTGATGCTGGGAGCTCAGTGATCACCACAGAGTAGAGGATAGGTGATGCATGTCGGTTAGCTTATAAAGCACACTCACCAATGCACGGTTTGACATGGAGGAAGCATGCCTTGGTTAGATCACCCAGAAGAGCGAAGGAGCTTTGCCTCACCTCAGGCATAGTATCCTGAAAAACAAACCACCCACGTTAGTGCGATAGAAGTCACACCCATATAAATATGGAAAGAAACTACAAACCACACTCTCTCATACCTGCATGCATTGAAAAAGCAGGGTCATGATGTTAGAGCGTGCCACCAGCTGTTCCACATGACCCCCCAAACCCTCAGCCAGGCCGCTCAGCAGATCCAAAGCTACGATCATAAAATCTTTGTCAGGAGCTTCGTATTGGTCTGGATGCTGGTTGTACATCTGTAAAGACGACAAACAAGTGTTGAAATCCCTTTACCCCTGAAGCAGGGTCCCTAAAAACACAACATATTTATTTTGTGAGTGTTTACATTCTCACCATAGCCTGCGCTAGTGTCTTCTGGACGAGTGTGACACAGCGCTGATAAACAGGCTCACAGTAAGGCAGGAACCCGCTCTGGAGGGCAGTGGCTACTGATGACAGACACTGGAAGAATAACAAAGATGAACTGTAAAAACACAGTTTGTTTTCTGTCTAGTCAAGAAATGACATTAAAGCAGTCTAAACATTTTTATCAATGTCACTGTTTTTGAAGGCAGTGAATCCTTAAAGCAACAGTCCTTTTCTGCTTTGTTCAGTGTAAAAGAATGGTCTCAAAAAGATTTGTACGTGAAAATGCTTTTTCAAGAGCCACAATTATTGGCAAAGACAAAGGCGGTATTGTTTGCACAGACCTGCAGATCAGGTTGTGTACGTGCACACATTTAAAACTGCATGCAAGCACTGAACTGTGACACCTAGAGTAGAATGGGATCTATGATATCTGGATCAGAAAATATTAGGAACAAAATGTATCATTTTGTGTCAATGAGCTGGGTTTTTCATCATTTCCAGATACTGAGCACTTGTTTTCAGTAAACACAACCATGTGAAGGTAGTGTGAACAGTGTGGAAGAGTTATTAATATGCAAAAAGGTCAGATATAATTCAAACGTCGCTTGCATCAGTGTGTCAGGAAAATGTACCTCATGTGATGTGAATAGTGATTTAAAAATCTAATTCTAACCTCTAGTAGTGGGAAGAGATCCTTGTCTTCGTCCTTCAGCTCGTTCCACTTGGCAATAAGGGGAGGCATCAACTTCTGTATGTATTCCTCAGAAACAATATACATTTACACAATCAATTTGTGTTTAAAACTCAAGTTTCAAACAATAAGAAGTCAAATTGACTTGTGCAAACAAAATATAACAATATGATGGGACCATACACCAATTTAGTAAGAAGAGGTCAGGAAATGTATTTGTACCCAGTAAGTTGTAGAAATGATGAAATGTAAGAAAGAAAAAACAAATTTAATATGGAAGTATTTCCTTTCAAAGCAGTTACCATCACCAAAACATATATCAACATAGTTCCTATCACAACTTCATCCTTTGGTTAGTCACCTGCAATACATATTTGCATTATACATGGTTAAATCTGCTCAGAAACAAACCACAAAAAAAAAAACCTAATAAGAACAAATACATTTTCTCATCCAAATCTCCGGACAGACACACAAACATAGATCTTGGGGGGAAAAAAAGCTGATGTTAAAATATTAGGAAAAGAAACTATCAAACATATGTGAATTTCAAAGGCACTTACTGGCTCATTGAGGTGGTGACCCACTGAATCTGCCAGAGTTCCTATGGCATCGTAGAGAATGAGGAGATTCTTGTGCTGGTACTTCCCAAAGGCAAACACCAGCGTGTCCAGTATAAAGCTCAAGTAGGGAACTAGCTCTGTGCATGCCTCCTCCTCCAGGGTGGCAAACGCACTAAGAAAAAAACAAGATGGACATGTCAATATGTCATCTATATATTCGTCTTTTACTGTAGGAATGATACAGACAAGATGTGGATCAGAAAAAAATATGGGAACAAAGTGTATCACTGTTAATCAATGAGCTGGGATTTTCATCATATCCACATACAAAGTGTGTGAACGAGTGTGAAGCGGCTCACCTGCAGGCAGCCTCCTGCACCCTCTTGTTGCTGTCCAAGATGCGTTTAAGAAGCTCTGTCATGAGGGGTTTGAGGTAGGAGTCAGGGGGCTGGGAGACCACCCAATGTGCATAGCGGCTCAGGGTCCAGCAGGCAATCGAACGCACAAGAGCCTTTTTGTCACATAGACACTGAATGAGGTGGGGGATCAGCTCTGGGAGATAGGGCACCATGCCCTGCATGCAGCCTGAGGCATAGAGAGGAGCAAAGAAGAAAATTAGAAGGGGAAAGGAGACGTTACAAAACAAGTACTGAAGAAAAGAGAAAAAAAGTATATGTTTCAGACAGGAAGTGGGAGCTAACACAATGTCAAATAAACAAAATATTTTTTTATAAGTCTGTGGGGATTTAGAGAAAACTATGGAGTGAAAAATTAACATGATCTAAATGTAAAGTTCCAGGTGGCAGACAGCTGAATCAGCAGCTGTCCAACACTTACCTACATTATTACCTCCACCAAGGAGGTTATGTGATCGGTTCGGTTTGTTTGTTAGTTAGTTAGTTAGTTAGTTAGTTAGAATAAACAAATAAGTAATTAACTTTCTATATAAAATCATTTCCACAATGTAAAAAAGGATTAGATACAGCCAATTTGTGCCTGTGAATCAATCAAGACTTTTAGGATGGGTCGGGCAGGGTTTTGTTTACCATCAACATGGAAACAGACAATCTACTGAGGTTCCCCCACTGGAAGCAGCAAAAAGAAGAAGCTATAACTAACTTTTGGTATCTCTGATAACAAATCTGTCGTTTCTGTGAAAACATACCCTCAGCTATGGCACCAAGCACCAGGATGCCAGACTCCTTGATGACCCAGTCGGGGTGGAAGAGCAGGCCTTTCAGGAGGGGCAGGAGGTGGGGCAGCAGCTCATCACGGAACACGTTTGCCAACACGTCCAGAGCTGCAGCCGAACACTTCCCTGCATCAAAAAGGAAAGCCCCAATCACAACGCGTATGAACCCCCCAACCCCACCCCACCCCCATTAGCTAGACATTTGTTCTGCTAGTCACATGACAGCAGAAGGTGTTTTAGTAACTGTATCTCTCCACCACTTACGCAGATTCCAGTCGGACAGCGTGTCATCATCGTCGTCATCATCATCTTCTATGTCCTCATCCTCCTCGTCCTCCCCTCCTTCGTGCTGCAAGGTGACGGTACGCGACTTGTGGAAACGGGGCTTGATGTCCTGATCACTATCTGGTACGGCCTCATCTTCCTCCACATCGCCCTGGACAGACACGCACACATTACTTCAGCTAAAGTATCAGATGTACTTTTCGGATATTATGACTGTATTTCGGAATGAGTATGTATTCTGAAACCATACAAGAAAGAGAGCTCACCTTTAATAGTATGATGTCTATCTCCGAATATTTCATTCCATTTACCAAGATGGGTATCAGTCTATATTTAAGGGAGAGAAGGGGGAAACTTGGTGAAACAGACAAAAAAATGTCACGTACAAGGTAATAAAATGAAGTTCATGTTGTTTTATCAAAGAACTGCAGGTTTAGATGGACGGTATAACAAAAGCTTAACTATCACAATTTATTTTACTTTTTTAAAATCATAATTTCACACAGGGATAATGCTGCTCTTAAAGAAAGAACATTTTCTATTGTTGCATTTTCACCAGTGTGGACTGTAACTAAGTTCTTTTACTCACATACTGTACTTAGGTGCAAATTCAATTACTTTGTACTTTACTTTCTATGTTATGCTACTTTATGCTTCCACTCCACTACATCTCAGACACAAAAACATTGTACTTTTTACTCCGCGTTTGTCTGACAGCTTGAGTTAGTAATTACTTTTCAGATGACAAATTTTTCAAAACTCTGCTGTACAGTGAAATCCATGCACCTCAAAATGCGTTGATATTGATATTTGATAAGGTTTATGACAAAGTGAAGGATAAAAGTTTTCTGTGTCGAAGAAATTCTCTTCAGATAAATCAACTATTAAAAAAACCTTTTTGGAATAGGTGGAAAACTTAATGAGCTCGTGAAAAGTTTACATTTAGAGATGTGTGGTTCTCCCTGAACAGCATACAAGCATATGATGATCTTATAGAATGATGCTTTGCTGTAAATCATATTACATAGTATACAGTGTTTATCATCAGCAGTCTGAGTAAAAGAAAATGTGATTTTCCATAATGGTGGGTCCAGATCAATTTTTTTAATCTAGATATAACTTCTTACGTTTCACAGATACATGAAATCCATTTAAATGACTGAATCTGCATTATCTCAGTGACATACTGGTGGACGTACCATGTCTCTAACCCAATCTGTTACTGTACTGTGATCTAAAATATTTTGCCACCTTCTAATATGCATTTTAATCCCTCGGACCTGGATGACTTCAAGCCATGATAACAATGACAGTGGTTCGTACCGATAATTGTTAAGTATTTGTCATTATAAATACAGAACACACATTATGTTGTCAATAAAAACACTCTACTCACTGCACCAGGTGTCCTGACAACATCTCCTTACAGATGGGTTGCTCTGCTAAAGTCAGCCAAAACTCGCAGGCCTCCAAAGCCACGTTCTCATCAGGGTCCTGGGTTCTCTGCAGCATGTACTGCAGGAAATGAGAAAATGTTGTGTTTTGAGACTGAAGTGGGAGCTTCCACAACATCAACTTGAAAATTTGTGTCCCAAGGACACAGATGCCCCCGCTACAGGGAAGGAAAAAAACTGAACAAACATGACAATCTGCCAAGTTCAATTGTGCCTGAAAAAAAAAAAGTAAACTGAAGAAATTATGAGACACACACCTTTAGGACCCCTACAAAGCCTGTGTAAAATTTGATAGAATTCCATCCGGTTTTTGAGGTTTTAAGGTTTAGAGTATACCCTGTTAAGATACACAAGGACGGTGAAGGGAAAGCCTATTTGCCCCCTTTGGTGGTGGCACATAAAATTAGTAGGGATTAAAAGAGAAACACTTTTGGGGGACAACACAGCACATTTAGATTAGAACCCATAGGAACTATGGTTATAATTGTAAACCAATGAAATGGGTGTTTCATTTTCAGATGCATGGAGTGAAATAATAACATAGTATAAATCTTACAAGAGGCCCACAGCAGATTCAGAGGTACACTAGTCCAACACTTACTTGGATGATGCTATGCATGTGGGGAATGAGGCGGTCAATGCGGACCTCCAGCAACATGACCAGGGCTCGGCACACATTCTTTCGAACCTCAGAGTCCTCATCTGCTGCCAGCGCAAACAGGCTCTAGCATGGGAGAGGAGAAACATCTCAATACATTATGTATATAGGAGGTTTAAAAAAAAAAAAGATCAGGATTAGGAGAAACAGGACGGATGAGGTCGACATTAATGAATGACAACATCTTTTCTGGTGTGGTATTCTCACACATAGCTAACCTCTATGAAGCCATCAATGTTGTCCATAAGAGCCTGGGCTCTGCCAATGATGAACTGGTTCACACAGGCTATGGCGTGGGACCTGCAGATTTCACAGCAGCATATTAGCAGTAAACCTTGTTTCTAAGAAACACTGTTTAAATTCTGTTTATGGTGTAATAAAAATATGATAGTGCAAAGAATCTTGATGGGGTAATCTTGATAGGGGTAAAGTGAGTATCTGGATCAGACAGTATGAATACCAACACCTTCACGGTCAGTCAGACGTTATTATGCATCACGTCCAGATTATAATGACACACAACAATTAGAGATGAGTTTCTCTTTCTCCTGTACCTAATCTTGGGACTGCAATGCTTGAAGAACTGAAGGAATTTTGGAATCATAATGTTGAGAGGTCTGTTCAGGGCGTCACTGTCGAGCAGCTCCGACGAGTCCTCGCAGATCTTCTGCAGTGCTCCAAATGAGCCCTGAGACACGGACATACACAGAGAGGCTGTCAAATCAAAACGCAAACATACAGGGACACCAAGGAGAAAATGAGACCGCATCAGAAATACAACTGAAGCAAAAGTACTGAACCCAATATGCAGACTGTGCTTTTCACTTGAATGTTTCAGCGACAGGTCTTGATGGATATGCTGGGAATATTGAAATCTCTTTATTCATTTTAATGATTGAGGATTTCAGTGGCTAATACACAAATGACAGTACAACTTGAACCAATCATGTCTACAGTATATTATATTCAAGTGTTCCAGGGATCATACCCATGCATGCTGGCTAACTAACGCATCTAAATGAAAGAGCAATGATTCATTTTATTAGTTATACCCATGCCTTGCCAATGAGAGATCAAATCATGGAGACAAGAGTGGGGTGTAAGACTGGATCTGTTAAAGCCTCACACAACAAGATAATACAGACGGAACATTGGGCCAATTCTCTTGCAGTGTGAGCCCAGCTTAAAAGGCTGCTTCTCTCCCAGGTAAGGTTTTAAAAATTATTACAAACGTTCCAGACAATGTCCCCTTTATATGCTTTGAAACATGATTCAAAATTCACCCAAAACAAGGAAAAAAGTATCATGCTGATCCCTGCTTGTACATGCTATTCAAAAATTTACTATTTTTTATTTTAATAAGACTCAGCACATCCATGAAGAGTAATGTCCAAACTCTACTTGATTGGCATCTCCCTCTCTCTCCTGTTAGCTTTGTGTGATCTACTAGAGTGGCACATATTAAACCTCTATCATTTGTATCTTACTTGAAATCTGGTGACCTGATTTAATTCCCAGCACAACTATGCCCACATCATCCCTGTCTGGGAGTGCAAGCCTTGAAAACCAACAGTAAATCAGTAAACAGTAAATCTTTTTATAACATAAAGTATGAAGAATAAGGGGAAAGCAGATAGTAAGCACAGACCTCACAGGTGTTGTAGTCCTCCGAGTTGAGCAAGTTGCAGAGCTGAGGCAGCAGCTCTGGCCATGTCTGTAACTCCCCCTTGGAAGAGATAGTTGTGATCAGGATGCCTAGAGGACCAAGATGACAACTTCAGATCATAACTTATGATCAACAACACCATAAGCCGTTACCTGTGGGGCATCTCTGGATCAGACAGTATGAATACAATACCATCACTGGCACTCAGGTAATTTTATGCATCATCTTCAGAGGTTAACAGAGGGAAAGGGCCACACAACAATACAGCACCCACAAACTCACCAATGGTGGCACGGATAAGCGGCGAGGGATCGCCAATGTTATTCAGACATTCCTGCTTAATGAAGTCAGAAACGGCTGAGGGGAAGTTTTGGTAGTGGGCCTTAACATTGTTCTTCAATATCAGACCGCTCAGTGAACGGGTCGGCTCATCTGAGATGAAAACAGAGACAAAGAACCAATAAACAAATCATGTCCATGTGGATTTGGAAAATGGCTAAGAATAATCAAATGTTTTCTAGGTTGGGGTTTTGACAATATTCAAATGTATCCTAATAACCAATATAGATGGAACTGACAGGGGTGATGTCAGAATGTAACAAATCACTTCCAAACAAAAACATGTTTATTATACTAATTGATATGGTTTACGTTGCACTACATTGGCTCAATCCCAGTCTTTATTAAATGCATGTAATACCACATACAAATTATCAATCATTCAAACTTTATTTTTATTGTACCTTTCAAACAATTTGCATACCGTTCAAAGTGCTGTACAACAATTGATGAAACAAAAGTTAATATGTAGAGACTGATAATAAAGACTGGTAGTTAAGATACAAGATTTTGGCAAAACATTAATGCAACTCTGGACGGAAATAAATCTTGTGAGAATCCATAAGCGTATCAAAACAATGCCACTGTGAATGCATGTCGTAATCAAAGCTAAAGGCGGTCCAACGAAATATTAGAGTGTGTGACCTTTTTTTAGCTGGGCAGTGTAATTAATGATTAATAATCAGAGATAAAACAAGCAAAAAAGATGAGAAAATAATGAGATCCTACACATAATTCTTAAGATAAAAATTAATTAATTAAATTAATGAAATAAATAGTAATGAGTGTACTGTGTGACAGTAAAATCCTGTGATAAATAAGTATAAATACTAAAATCTTAAAATTATAAAATACTGTACTACAAAAAAGTCAAGACTACATAGATGGGTTTTAGCTTACATTTAAAAGAGGAAAAACACATCTGTCAACTCACCTTCAGTTTTGAGTCGTGTGAGGACAAAGATGAGATAGTTGTTGAAGTCAGGGAACTGGTTGAGTTGCTCAAGTTTCTAGGATTGTAGTTAAGGAACATTTTACATTGAGCGTCGAAATTAAGCAATTGACAGGTGATCTCTATGCTAAATTATGAGTTTGACAATTGTACAAAGGCCAAAAAAATAAATGGCACGTTTTTCTGAATTGACTCAGAATATAGACGACTTTGATTGGGTCACCCTAAAAGAAAAACATTTTTCATTAATCAAAAATCTAATTGTTTATTACAATAACTGTGCCATAAATACAATTAAATGTGTGAAAGGGTTCAAGACTGAAATAAAAATGCATTATGTACAATTGTATACTTGGAAAAAAAAGATTGGTTTCCCAGCTTTGCAACTGACTCCAGTGTTAGATATCAAAGCTCGCTGTAAGGATATGAACAAATGCTCAGACCCTTCAACTACAGAAAAATCCATGACACTGAAACTTGATAACATGGCAGTCGCAGTAAAGTAACATAGTACAAGTTCCAATTTTTTACACTTGGCACTATATTAAAACCATGCATGTCATTAGTGAGGCAAAATTAAATAAAATATAATGTACTAGCTTTACTATGCCCACCCTCCAATTATGCTGATGTAGGATACTTGTTGGACAGCTCTCTGTGTGACTGTGTTGGGAGACTGTGAGTCTTTGAGCAGCTGGAGGACCTGCTGAAGTCCTTGCTCATCTGGCTGCCACTCCATCCTGAAAAACACATAAATTAGTCAATGTAATTCAATTCTGTATATGTTTTCATGATGACGCTTATAATTTGCAGATTACCAAGTTGAATAAAGGACAAATAGGTAAGCAAGTGGTCTCAAGATCAGACAGCATGAACGCCATCACTGGAAATCAGATGTTAAAGATACAGAATCTTCCTTGTCCATGTGCATATACATGGTTAGGAAAGAACATAATTTATGTACGGAGTTAAATATGGAGATGGGTTGTTTGACGTGAAATCTTTTAAGCTAAAGCAAATCAACTGTACAACTCCTCTGTAGAACTATATCATCAGACTTAACTTGTACGTAGTACATTTAACCTTGCCTTTACTCAAATTTGCTATTTAAAGACAATATGTTTGGGAAAGGGCTCCATATAGGACCGTAGAATTATCTTTATCAAACATCTAAGGTTTTATAAATTTCTGAGTACACCACTTCCTATTATTTTTCCTAATAAACTCAAGTATCAAATGATGACGAAGACCCAAGGGTATATTTACGAAGTTAAAAATGCACATCGTGCACATCAAGGTATAGGGGGGGAGGGAATGTTAAGAAAGAAGTAATTTAGGGGGAAGATATACTTGCAGCAATGATTGACCTCAGAATCTCAGTATGAAAACCCTTCAATGGTTATTGGAAATCGGTTTGCGGTACAAAAACGAGGACATCAGACAAGATGACCATCAGAAATCTCTGTGACCGGCTTAACGGCACCAAGTTAATCCTCCCCCCACGCTACTCGGTCTGTTAGTAAGTTAGAGAAAATTTTTACGTCTCAATATTTCTCATTCAAATTTCAGGACCATGCTGTACAGCACGAATGTCAGAGATTCACGATTTACCCGGAGGATAGTATTAACTTTGGATGGTCCGTGGGCGAGAAAAGTTGTGCGGGAACAAATTAGCTAGCGTTATGTAGCAAGGCCGCCTTTACCCGATTTAAAGCTATCAGACCGTGCTGTTTAACTTGTCAGATTTGACCACACTGGTTAGTTTACTAACAATATAAAGCTTTTGATAAATTTATGTATCGGTTGGTGCGGACGATTTGAAATGTCTGTTTACAGCTGACCCCATGCTACAAAAAGTTACCCTACTTGCTCAGGCCTGGTCGACAGGGCAGTTCCAGGCAGGGTGGTCACAATGTGCCTGGCGCAAAGTAGTCAAATACTGTCATCTGCTATCCAAAGAAAGCTATGTAACTACAAATTTGACCTTTTTGAAAAAGCCAACTTCTGGATGGACATTTAATGCGTCATGATCCACACAACGCTGGCAGCCATTATTGAGTAAAAAAGTTGGTGAACACGTTTCACAAACTGGCGTTAGCCACTAAACCCCAGTGTTTGACTTAAAATGCTAATGCTACTAGCCATGCTAATGCTACATAAGGAAAACTTGCTTTCATATTCGCTTTGTTAGAACACAGTTCTCGATCAGGCAGTCTGATGGTTTTAAAATGTTTGTCAGAATACAAAAATACCACAATTATACGTACAATATGACTTGAAAGTTGAATTATCAGTACTAGGCCGCTCTTCTGTCGTGCTTCGTAGCTCTTCTTCTAGTTCAAATGAACACGCCGACTGAAATTGGCCCTTGGCGGCTTCCGTTCTCTACACATTCTCTTGCGACGTGAGACTACAGGAAACGCGTTGCTTTAAGTGAACAAAAAATAAAATCATTTATTAAGTAACGTGACACTGAATTAATACACTTAGAAATCGTTGCGTTTTTAACACGATTTTATGTTTTATCCATATTTTTGAATTTTAAAAATGATTTTTATTCATGGGAAGAATCTGCAGCAGATCTTTTTTAAGAGAATACCTTAGAGCTGTATCTCAACAATTTTTCAAGCAAATAATTGAATCTTGAAATGGGCCATATATTGGAATTTTGTACTTTAAGTTTGTGTTTTAAGTGCAAAAATGTAAACTAAATCATGGATGTGGATAATTTGCCCAAATGGGGCCTATGTTAACATTTATATGGGGTGGGTGCAAAATAGCAAGTGTTCTTGTTGCATTGTTGTTTTTTAATAAATTTGTTGGTTGTAGGGGCATTTCTTATTTACAGATGTACACATTCACAAACTCATTGGGTTTAATACCACTGGAAGCAAAATTATTTAACCCTCATTGTATAATAGGTTTAATGGCTAAATGTGTCACCATCTCAATCAGCTTGTAAGTGCCTTTAACATTTAAACCAGAACTGTGTGTTTTTCACCACATGCAAGATCACAGTGAGAGAGAGCATTGTGCCCCAAATTTTTCTTATAAGTTAGTTCTTCCTAGGGCTAGGTAATTCAATCCCTTGGTAGTTACACTATCCTGATGGCATCTGGGCTTGTGGGAGACTTGTGGGTGGGAGACGGTGGAGGCGATGGGGGCAGCTGGGGATGAGGGCCTGGTTGTAGCTGGTTACTTCCTCTGGATGCGTTGAGGTCTTCAGAAGGTGCCCAACCTTCACCGAGTGTTTCGGCCTTTATCCTCAACACTCTCTGGTTGGCAGGCCGGCAGCGGTGGCCAGGTCAATGCCCCTCTTATCCGGGTCTGCAGGCTGTCCCAGCCGCCCCCCAGAAAAATAAATAGATTTGATAGTTTATGTTTCCCCATAATTGAGTTTAAGCTATTTTAACTAATTCTGTGTTTTGACTGAGAGTTGGATGACAGTATTGATAACATTCTCTTTTATTTAATACTGAAGTTTTTGAACAAACAGGGCATAACACTAATAAATGAGTTGTGGAAATGCAGATATGCAAATATATTTTGTTTTCAGATTGAGTCATGCTATTTCCCCGTGTTGAAAGCCTTTAAGGTAAGTGGCTGCTGGATCCAGCCTCATATTGAATGGATAGATTAGATTTATTTCAATGTCCTTATCTAACTGGGCAAAAAGTTTAAACAAAATTTTTATGTTTAGAATTTGAGTTTATATTTATATATATTGTTTCTCAGGAATACATACAGAAGCTTATGCACCAGATATCATACACCCCATTAGGCTCTAGATGGCACAGTTGAGTGCTTGTGTAACTGACAGGGTTTCTAGGTCGACTCACAGTGAGAGCAAAAGACAACACATCAATGAAAGTTTAAACTTAATTTATTACTCTATAGAAATATATATTAAAACAGATAGAGTCTGGCTTCTGGGAACGGTTATTAACTATAAAGAGGGGGGAACACAGTCACTCTCCTTAACACTCAAAGGAGGGGGAGGAGGAGTGATTCCCCTCGTGCGAAAAGGGAAGGGGAGAGCAGGCCGCCGCGCCACAGGTTGGTCAATTCCAGTCTTCAACTTTTAGGACTCACTGATAGCAGTACGCAGTCCTGGCTGTACCATCAGGTAGACTAGGCCGGCATCCATGTTGGCCTCAAGAAGCCCAACTCTGCCATCAGACTGCAGCGCATGGAGCGAACCCTGACCTGCACACAGAAAACACACAGCAGAATGAGAGAGGACAGCCGTGGTGACCATGCGGCATTGAATAACCTACCAGTAGAGGAGGCACACCCAGACACACCTGTGTTCAATCAATACTTCAATTAAAGCCTTTGGGGTCACAGCAAACCTGCACTCCCTCTACCTCACACCCACACTCACAAAACCACTTCCAGTGTGAAGGTAATGATACAGGTCTACCCTATTACACTTGCATGCACTTTTTCATGTGTGCATGTACCCAACCTGATCTGCAGGTCTGTGCAAACCACACCGCCTTTATCTTTGCCTTGGCTAATAATTGTGGTTCTTGAAACAGCAGAGCATTCTCATGCACAAATCTTTTCCAGACCATTCTTTTACATGGAAACAAAGCAGAAAAGAATGGCGATTGCTTTATGGATTCACTGCCTTCAAAAACAGTGACATTGATAGAAATGTTTAGACTGCTTTAATGCTATTTATTGATTAGACAGCCCCAGAAAACAAACTGTGTGTGTTTCTACAATTAATCTTAGTGTTTCTTCCAGTGTCTGTCATCAGCAGCCAATTCCCGGCAGAGCGGGTTCCTGCTTTACTCTGAGCCCGTCTCTCAGCGCTGTGTCACACTAGTGCAGATGATCCTGGCTCAGGCTATGGTGAGATTGTAAACACTCACAAAATAAATATGTTGTGTATTTAGGGAAACACTATGCCCAAGGTTAGGGACAATTAGAATGTTATAAAAGTGTGTGTGTCTGTGTGTGTGTGTGTGTGTGCATGTGTGTGCTTGTGTGTGTGTGTTTGTGTATGTGTGTGCATGTCTGAGTGTTCATCTCTGTGAGTAATATTATCTGAGATGTCCCTGCAAATAGGTAAGTGTTTATCCCTTGATATGAACAGAGTGAGGAGTGAGGTCCGTCCCTCTGTCTGTTACATTTTGTTTTCTGAGGCACATCAATCATGCCTTCTGCTGTTTAGATTTTTTTTTTTTTTCCATTTCCATGGTTGGAAGTTGGATACCTCCTGGTGGTTTGTTTCATTTCCAACAACCGACACTGCCTTTGTCTTTTTCCTTTACTGTTGTTTGTGGTTCTTGGAACTTGGTAGAACATTTTATACAGTTCACTGCTTGCGGAACAATAGTCTACAGCTTTGGACAAGCATATTTCTTATTCAGATCATTATCAATTAGGATTTCGAGAAAGTTGCCTGATTGGGAAACGGGGTCATGCAGTGTGTCTATCCTATCTCCTGTTCATCACAGGGCCAACACATAGAGATAAACAACCATTCACACACACATATTTATGCCTACAGCACTGTAAAATCATCAAATGATCTGAAAGTTAGGTGAAGGATTGAAACTGTCATGGTTTGATGTTCCATAATAAATGCAGTGAAGTAATCTCAACATATTTTTCTATAAATTGAATATGGCCATTGGAACAGTTCTCTAGAAATAGGTTAATGATGATAATAATCATGGCTATTGATCATGACAAGTTAAATTAAACAGTATCATGCTGGACTTAACATGCTATTGGAAAATGACAGACTAACCTGTGCATTTACTGCTCCAATCAAGGACTTTGACATATCTCAATCCAGAAGGAAGACAATTTAATGGTAGGGACAGACATCAATACCTGCAGCTACTAATTTATTCAAACAAAATTCTGATGATTGCACCATGTGTGAGTGTTGGACAGAAGGATACATTCAAAATATTGGGGCCACAAGACACTCTGACACTGTAAGCATGGCTGATGTTTGTGCAGAACAGAGGGTTGTTGAGAGAGGTGGATAGTGGTGCTGTGTGCGTGTGCACGTATATTAAAACAAAATGCCCAGCCAGCCCTTTTTCCTCACGTACATGAACTGGTTGTGTATCATTCTTTACTGTAAATTAAAAAGAAATTCTAAAAACCCCAATTTTTAGTAAACATATCTGTAATCTGATTATGTCTTTTTTTCTTTAATTTAAACAGAAAACAGTTACCTTTTTTTGTATCCTAATTATGTAACACCGTTCCATGTATTTTGTTATTCCCCAAGTCTGCGTAAAACTGTGCATGAGTGTTGTGAACTCTCGTATTATGAACTCTCACGAGCGTTAAGGACACTCATGTTCATGTTCCTTAGTTGCAAACTGATGGGTTCAGTTCACCATTCACCAAAAGCATGAGTGCTTTCAGTGAATGAGTTCTTTTTAATGTGTGCATGCACAACACTAAACAGGTGTCAGTAAGTGAACAGTAGTGCCATCCTCAAATCTAAAAGACCAAAGTTCTTTCATTATGAATAAATACTTAGTTGCATATTCTATTGTGTAGTTAAAGTAAGTAAGTCGTGTTGTGGCCATTCTGCTCACATGTATATATTCTAAAATGGAACCAGCTTTGTCAGTTTGTGTCTACAGCAGAGGACAACATATCTTTAACTTTGGTTTCTCTGTCAGAGACAGTCCAGCCTTATGAGAATAAATACAATGAAAACAAAAACTGTGTCATATCAACATCTGAATAAAAAAAATCAATCTAATGAAGGAACATTTCTTCCCCCCATTTTTGATTGTGAAACCAACTGGCAAAAAGAAGAAGGTTGCAGGCGTGGCAGTGACAGAACTGGTTGGTTAAGGGTTGCATCAAACCTCCAATTTAGTTGTAGGACAAACATCTCTGTCATAGCCAATTTTTTATTCCGCTTACAAAGAAAAGGCTCATTCATATCACAATTGCAATGTAGGTGGTGGTGCATGAATAAGGGGTTGATGAGTACCTTATAAGGGTCTTTTAAACCAGGTGGTGATCATGACTGTCTTTAACCAGAGTTCACACAGTTTTTCACGTGGAGACAAGTAGTTCTTTTTAACTGCAACTTCTCACAAGACAGCTTTTTACAGAGGCCCTAAAGTCCCATAAGGGGACATTTTTTTATCTTGTGCGAACAAGATAATTATCTTGTATCCACAAGATATTTATATTTTATTAAGATAATTATCTTGTTTCCACGAACAAATTTGTTTAATTGAAATGGAAAAACAAATGTTGAAATTTGCACCTGGTAGGGTCTCCCACAGCAAATTGATCTCAGGTGACAGGCCAAAATGGAGCATACAGTGTTAGTTCAGGCAGGCCACGGAAGTCAAGCCTAGCTGTCATTCTCTGCTACATCAGCTGACAGGAGCTAATCTCTAAGCCAGCCCACAATCAGCTGACAGCCCAGCTGATTCCCTTCTACGCATCCAATTGGCAAATTTCATACAGGGTGCGTTATTTAAGCTGAATTAGCCTGCCTACCTTTGCTGCTTCCTCTGCATGCTGCTTTGCAACCCATCTCCACCCCAACTCCTCCTTTTCATGCTGTATCCATCTTAATCATGTCTTTGGTTGTCATTGATGATTGTTCTGTTCTGAATGGGGGTCTCTGCAGGCCACTCTCTCTGCTTACAGCCTTTCCATGATGGCTCATGGAAGGGCAGGAAGGTGTGCTCTTCTTGCTCCGGGCTTCCACGTATGCACGTGGAAGGCCAGGGTGGTCCCAGAACAGAACCAGACCGCCAAATATGAGTTAATGGCAAAACCTTTATAGTAACCGAAGGGGTCCTGATCGAACTGTTGTAAACTTGCAATTATAAATCTAATGTTAATAAATCTTATTTTTGACTAAAGTGGTCCTGACTGAAATAAGGGCGGTTCATACCCTTATGAAGAATAAGAACAGGATCCAGATTACCTCACCCGGATCGAGGATATCGGGGCCAACCCTGGAGCCAGGCCTGGGGGAGGGGCTCATCGGCAAGCACCTGGTGGTCGGGCCTTCACCCATGGGGCCTGACCGGGCACAGCCCAAAGGAGCCACATGGATCCGTCCTCCAGTGGGCCCACCACCCACAGGAGGAATCATAGGGGTCCGGTGCAATGTGGATCAGGTGGCATACAAAGACAGAGGCCCTGCCGGACCAATACCTGGCTGACAAAACTGGCTACAAAAAAAAAAAGTACTTAACTTGACTCCAATAATAGTCAATTAACATGAGTTGAAAAGATAACTAAGACATAAAATGTTCGATCAGTGTAATGAAAATAACACTAAGCATGGAACCATATAGTGGATATTACTCATAGCTTGCGTTGGGCGTATCAGTCTTCAAGTCCAGGAACAAAATTTTCTTAAGTAATCAAATGCTCCGTCCGCCCGTCTATCTGAAATGTTTAGTTTCTGGATCCTAACTCAAAAACTATCCAATATTTTTTCATGAAACTTCCTACAAACAAAAACCATTTACTAAAATGGTGTCGTTTGTAATTTTTCTCATTGTCATTGTTTCTGTTTCTATGCTTACAATTTTGACTTTGGCACATTCTTGTGTTTGGTTTTGTTTCTGGAGCAGATCTCAAATACTATTCAGTGTTCTGCCCGGAATGTGTTTAATGTGTTAAAGAGAAAAGTTGACTGTTAAAAGACAGGTGTGTTGTTGTTTCCACAAAGGATTGCTGGTTTTGTGGTTCATGATTTTATTTTGAAATCAGAAAGGTACAGGAAACAGGAAGTAGGAAGTAGAAGTACCTGTAATGCTTGACAGTTTATATCTATGAGTTTTTATGAACATATTTTCACGTTTGTACACATTTGATGTTTGAGCTAATGAGATAACAGTACTGCTGTATACATATCTGCTACTCACTTGATGTATCATTTATAGTACTGCCAATGCTAATATTTAGTTTCTTGATACATATTGTTCTTACAAATTACTAGACTGTTCATATTTACCTGTTTTGTTATAACAGTCCAGTTCAGTATATTTTGTATTTTCTTTTCTAGTTTTACTCCAATTCAATGTTGTCAACCTGACTTACCTGCTGTAAAAAGAAGTCATTAAAGGAGCAAGAGCGCTCACTTCCTGGCTCTTGAAAAGGAGTTTGGCTTGCTGTTTATCTATGTCAACACTTTGGAAGTACAACACATAGAGAGGACAGTACATTCAGTATTTTCCAACTAAATTTTGTGAACAGTCTGTGTAACAGATAACATGAGACTAAGCTGTTTGCCAAAAAATAACATAATTTCTTTTTTTCAGGGAGTTATAGAGAGCCTTATCAGATATGGTGTTCCAGCTTGATTTCGTAACCTCTTTTTGCAGTGCAAACTGGTTCTACTTTTGAACTCATTGCTGTTAGGTCTTACAGTTTATATATCACCATCAGCAGAACGTTCCATAGTTCTAAACATCAGTGTCACCACGTAAGATCAGCACTTCATAAAATGTACTGCACCTCAACGTTTAAAAGAATAGCATGACTATCGCTGTAATTGTATCATTAACATCATCTTCGTCTCCATCAGCCCCATCACTGTCAGTACCGTCATTAAACTAATGGGCTTCTCAACAACAGCCACAGCTACCTTTTTCTGTCACCATTCAAGGTTTGAATGGAGACTGGAATGAAGAAATTCTTGTATCTGTTTTCCATAGCAATGAGGCTGTCAGATGCAGACAGCTTGTCCTCTGTGCTATGGGGATGGATACTTTCTTAGGAGATGGCCTTTGCTTTATTACAAACCTGCTGTTGTGAATATTTTAAAGATATATCACATGATGTAATGAAAATAAATCAAACAGTAATGTTAATATATGGAGCCCCTGAAGTTCAATAAGGGGAATTTTTTTATCTTGTGCGCACAATATAATTTACTGTTAGTTCATATACGTCTCTTGATGATCAAAGCATCAACATAATGGTAAATACTGAGCTAATCAAGTTTTATTTTCACATTGGAATGTCTTATGATCAAATTCTAACTGCTCTTGCATTCACTAATATGAATCATTTGCTGTCCATATAGAGGGATAAGAGGTTCAGTCGGTGAAAGGACTACGCACATTTAGGCCGTATCATTGACTTCATAAGGAACAATTACAGGGTCCTGCGAAAATGAATGGGTATGGATGGATGTCTACGAGGTGCCAAGAGAATGGCATTAAGTTAGAATCATATTAGCTGAGTTAGATCCTGAGGGTTTAGCTCACAGACAACAATGGACATGCCACTGAGCTGTAGTGCATAGCATTATGGGTAGTGTGGTTCCTCCGGGTATGTATACTGCCATGCACAGGTTGATATTCTCTTACCAAGGCACTTAAAACATCTCATTATTCCTGCAAGCATCCAACAAGTGCCTCTCTCAAGGCACATCGCTTTGTATGAACAAGTTAAGAGTTTTTGGCCCTAAAACAGTTCCATCCTGCTCTGACAGGCCAGTATGTACTGGTAAATACAGACAATACAACGGTGGTTTCCTATGTAAACCAGAATAAACAGACCACAGTGCGAGTCTTGGGATGATGCACTGGCACATCCATGGCCCGATACTCTCCTGTATGCATTTCCTCTTGTTGGGATGATACTGCCTGTTCTGGAGAAGGTGCACCGGCAGGGACGGTCCCTAATGTTGGTGGCCCCCCGATGGGCAGCAAAGGCGTGGTATGCAGACATAACCAGTCTGCTGGTGGCAAGACCGTGGCAGCTTTCTCTCCGCAGAGATCTCCTCTTTCAGGTGGAGGGGGAGGTAGTGCATCTGCGTCCAGAGCTGTGGCGGCTTCATGCCTACATGTGGAAAGGTCTACCTTATTGGCGAAGGGTCTGCCCCCCCAGGGTGGTGGCAACAATCCAAAGTGCAAGGGCGTCATCCACAAGTGTTCTGTCTGTCTATGAGTGGCAGCCTGTCACATTGGCTTTGATGGAGTGACGCCAGGTGCTCACCCTCTCGCTGTGCGTTTTTTTAAAGGGAGTCTGCCAGCTGAGGCCTATGGTTTAACCCTGCATCCCCTCTTGGGACTTGTCTCTGGTATTGGAGCGTCTTTCTGGGCCCCCATTTGAGCCTGTTGAGTCTGCAGATATGAAAGTTCTTTCATACAAGACAGCATTACTTCTCATCTTGACCTCCGCTAAGCGGGTGGGTGACCTTCGTGCGTTATCTGTGCATCCCTGCTGTACCCAGTTCACTTCACATGATTTCAAGGTTACTTAACAACCGTATGCTGCGTATATGCCCAAGGTCATCCCTACGGCCAATAGCTCTATATGGCCCTTTAGCTCTTGAGTTTCTTTCCCCCCTCCTTTTGCATCTGAGGTGCAGAGGATGTTGCATTCCCTGTGTCCTGTGTGTGTGCTTCACGCTTACATACACTGCACCCAGAGTGTGTGTCTTTGTGACAAGTTGTTTGTTTGCTTTGCTAGTCCAGCTAGGGACAAGGCCCTGTCTAAACCCAGCTTTCTCACTGGACTGTGGAGGCTTTCTCCCTGGCTTACAGTTGCAGTGATCTTACTTTGCCCAAGGGTGTGAGGGCACATTCGACCAGGGGCATAGCAACATCATGGGCCTTATTTAAAGGGGTATCTATCAGTGATATCTGCGCAGCAGCAAATTGGTCTGTTGGATGTGACAGCCCCCTCGATGGCTCACATTGTCCTCTCTGCTGGGTCTATGATGCACTAGAGTACTGGAGGGTTGACCCCGGTTTGGTGGCTTCTCTGTGCGGCGTGTACAGGTATCCCAAACTACATGTGTTGTACTGAGTGCATCGACTGAAATGGAACAAAATGTGACTATAACGTCTTTTCCCTGAAGGAGAGGAACAAGAAACAACACTTAGTTTGCCCCGCTACACAACTGGGCTATCAAACTGATGGATGACTGTAGTGATGGAGATATTTATGTGCGGGCAGGACCTCACACACATCACCACAGGTCATCTGCCTTTAAGGCATGAATAGAGATGTCTGCCTGAGCTGCCACCAGCTCTGATTTCAACAAGTCAGAGAGACATCGTGTCTTCTAAGTTTGCTTTCACCCATGACACCACAGTTGTCTCCTTTATGCAAAAAGAACAAGAATCTCATCCTTATGACCACAATATATAAGTTGACAGAAGTCAGCACTCAAGAGAATAGAAAACCAGTTATTGTCCTTGACTGCAATGGCAACAAAGGTGGAGTGGATAACCTTGACCAACAACCAACAAACGCATACAGCTCCAAGAGGAGAACTGTCAGGATCAGCAGTTTCTCTCTCCCTTCTCCCTTATGTTTCCTATGTTTTTTCTCCCTTTCTCCATGTTTCTGTCTGTCTCTCCCCTGTCTGTATACGCATTAGCTTGTGTGTCTCCAGGGCTTGGCTCACTGGTCCACTCTCCAGCCCACTCCTGCCTCCTCCTCTTCTGATCACCTGCATGCATCACGTGAATCTCATCAGCTACACCCATTCTCCACATTACTTTAGCCCTGGTATTCCACTCAGTATCTTTCGAATTGTCCGTTAAACCCAGTGGTAACACATTTCGGCTTTCTAGCATTTTTGTGAAGTCTTTGATCCTCTTTGCTCACTTGTTCCTGACTTTTTCTGTGCCATGCCTCAGATACGTGCATCTCCCTACTGCTTTTGCCGTGCCCTGGAGAATTGTTTGTGCTCCATGAGTTGTTTGCTCAAGTTCAGAAGATTACCACCTGCCTGTCTGCTCTCAGCACAGTCACCTTCACTTGTTTCTTTGTACTCTTTTCATCTGTCTCTGTGTCTCTGAGTTCTGCATTTTTTGGGTCCTACTACTCTAAAAACAATTTAGCAGAGAACAGCCTGTTGGCCTTATTTCATAACATCACTGACATATCAACCAACAATGCCTTTGCCACATGGAGTGACCTGCATCCTACACAAGAGGTTCTTTTTTAAGTGTGAAACACGTGCAAGGGCCACACATGAAAAGCGTCCTACCACTGCTTTGAATACAAAGACTAAGCTGCAATTAGCTGTTACATCATTCGTTGTTTTGCTTGTTAGTTAAATGCCAGTTAATAATGAGGACAATGCTTGATGACTGTAGTGAATGGTTATAAAATATCACCACAGTTCCTTAATGTTCGTTCCATTTTCATTTTCAACATGTTTAAAATATAATGAATGTTTTGTTTTCATGTGTTTGGATAAAATGTAACATGATATTATGTGATAGATGTTTTTTTTCTCTTTAGTGGGTAAGTTTCAAGTGCCTTATAGGCCATTAGTCTGAAATTCAATGTTGAGTTGAGGTATTTCACGTTCCCTCTACAGTATTGGATCTGGGTAGGTTGGTGAAAAGTTGGTAAAAGGTTTAGCCAAAACTTTGGGCTAGGTGAAACACCAGCCATACAAGTAGCAGAGTCAAGAGTTTCATAGTTTCTCAGTGAGTTTCTGAATCAAAAGGTTTGCTTGCGGACAAGGCTTGAAATATAATAAAACCCGATGAGACAACATTAAACATAGCATTTTATGTTAAGTGGCATGTTTGTAAAGGTTGGTCTGTCAATATCAGCCCCTGAGATGTGCTATTAACCACATTTCGGTATATATAAGGTTGGTGTTTTGTGTGGTTAGTACAATCAATTTGCATTGAAAATTATTACAAATCAGAACACTGGCACAGAAATTTGTTACAGTATCAAAATAAACCAAATAATTTCTTATTTGACATTTATCAAATGGCTTAGGCTAATCCTTAGCTATGCTGCTATAGGCCTAGACTGCTTGGGGGACTTCCCTTGATGCACTGAGCTTCTCTCTCTTCCTCTCCCCCGTCTTCTTTACACGCTCATGTCTCATTAATTCATGTTACTAACTTGACTTCTTCCCTGGAGTCTATGTGCTTTCTCATCCCGCAGGTCACCGTGGACCAATCTACTGGTGGGGTCATGGTTGACACCCACTGACGTCATCGTCATCATCATCATCATCATCATCATCATCGTGATTACCATTATAACATTACTTATTTTTATTATCATCATCATCATTATTATTATCAGTGTTGTTATTATAATAGTTATAAACACGGTAAACTGTAATCTCTCTTTTATAATAGCTGTTTTTGTTATTGTGGTTGCACATGTCTGTGTCCCTGTACTTAAATCCTTATCTCTCTCCACCTATCCTCCCTATCTCTCTCTCTCACCCCAACCAGTCAATGCTTGCTTGCTTGCTCATGGAAGATTGTTGGGTCTTTGTAGAACAAAGAGTATGCTCTAGACCTGTTCTTCTTGGAAAGTGCCTTGATATAACTTTTGTTGTGTTTTTGGTGCTATATTAATAAATTGAATTGAATTATTTTTTGCTGACATAGTACAACTATAAAACCTCTATCAAATCACTCTTACAGCAGCTGACTCTGACTTATCCTGCCCCCATAGTCACTACATGATACGTTAATGTATAGTCCCAGCGCTCATGCTGTACATTTACACACTCTCTGATGGAGTATTCTTACATTAACTACTTTAGGGTAAAGATAGGAATCTCAACATTCAAATATACATATACTGAGCAACTTTAAAAACACATATTTTTAAGAACCCAATATTTCCCTTTCACTTGCCCTAATCTATTGAAACAAACAAACATGTGATCCATAGAAATAACTCAAAACCAAAACGTGTTAAATCATGAATAACCATCATTTAGTCATAAGATAGACATAACAGTCATTGGTGCATTTCAGAGTAAATGGTGGTGGTGTTGTGATTTTCTTGTGCATGGTTGTACACACCTGACCAAGGCAATAAAAACCCGGGCAAAATTAATATCCTACTGAAACAACAGATGATGCCACGACTTCCGCAAAACTGACTTGCCCAGAGCTGATGGTCATAGGCGTGTGTATCGTAATTTTGGGGATTGCTATCCTGCAGCATACATCCAGGAAGTGGACTATTTTGGTGGTGGTGTCATGATGTGAGGAGCTATTGCTAATGGATGGCAGTCGGATCCAGATCTTGTCCAGATCCACGGTACACTGACAGCTATCCGTTACCAAAATACAGTCCTAGGTCCATATGTCATTCCCAGGATACAGCAATCAAGCATCACCTTTATGCATGACAATGCCAGACCACATGTGGCTCATGTCTGTCTGGAATAACTGGACCAGAACAATGTCTCTGTTCTTCCTTGGCCAGCTGCTGTTGTTCTCTGTATCACCATCCACAGTTTTTGACTTTGTAAACACTAAGGCAACAAAAATAATTTGTACAAACTGATTTCTCTGTGTGGTATAAAGTGTGAGTAAAGCTATGTGAACCATAATTTGCCTTTGATATTTAATATTAACAGGATGGCAAGAAATCCTACAAAATTATGCGTTTTTACTGTTGCTCAGTATGAGGGAGGAATTTGACTGCTATTCCATTACATGTGGCATATGAGATTTCCTGATCTTTCTAAAGTAACTTACTCAAGTTTTCTTTTTCTGTTATTTCTTCTCTCTAGCATTCGCTGGACGCCATCCATGATGGAAATCAACAACCCTGAATCTGATCACTACTGGGTCTACAGGTTTACATCAGGCAAGTGACCTAAGATCCACATATATTTTTACAAATTAAAAGGAAGTTTTTCTACTCTTGGATGAATGACACATTTTCAGCCCTGCCCTGACAGGTTGCACTATTGGAGATATGTTGTACCTTTTCTCAACCAAGAAGAACCCGCCCGGATAATATGGCACTTTTCCACTGCGTAGTCCCAGCTCTACTCGGCTTGACTCGACTCGACTCGACTCGACTCGACTCGACTCAACTCAGCTTGGTTTTCTGCCGGTTGTTTTCCATTGTGATGGTGCCTCCTCAGGGTAGATTGAGGTCGCGTGAAACTGCCGTGGCGTAGTCTTTAACGTGACACCAGGTACCAGGTACTTTTTTCCTAGTGGAAACATTAAAAAAAAGCAAGACGAGTCGTGCCAAGTAGAGCTGGTACTATGCAGTGGAAAAGGGGCTATAGACAGAACTGAAAACAGTACTCATCTGGGTTTTTACCTAATTTGTTTTTGTGACATACAGTTTTATTCCAGATATATCAGGTTTGAACAACATGGCAGTGGCTGTTAACAGCACAAGGATCATCATCCCGGTAGACGGTGTAACAAACACAACATATGCAAACTGGTGGGGCCCACAGCTTCGAAGGCTCTGCACTTGTACTCGTAGAACCTGGTGTTATGTATATAACTAATGTTTTATCTCACCCTGTAAGACTTAAGCTCATAGGATGAGGGTATTTATAGGATTTACTTTACTCCAATGTACACAGAACAAATACTACCAGGACTCACTATAGAAAGTTGCAAATGAAGACTTAATATAAAGAAACTTAAATTATACCATACTAACTATAATAGCCTATACTAGGTTTTGACCTAGTATTGTTTTGGATGGGTAGGGAGTGGGGTAGCATTTTGGCCTTCATTTGAAAGAGACAGTTGAGCTGTGACAGAAAATGGGAGGAGAGAGTTAATGTGATGCATTTGCAGCATGCTCTGATGCTCAGTCCTGCTGGGTGGAGTGATCAACTCAATATGATAGAGACCCCCATGCTAAAATTAGTTACAAGAATATTTAACAACAAATATTGTAATGTGAACTGGGCCTCAGTCCCTCCAACTTCTTCTCCCCGCTGGCTGAACTCCAACCTGAGCCCCTCCTCCTCCCCACTCCAGCTCCTGTAAGGAGAGTGGACGGGGCGCAGGCTGCCATCAAAATGTGCCGGACACCTATTAGTCCCATCTCATCCTTGTCCACACTCCCGAGTCCAAACACTCCCGCGTGTCACCCCTGCAGTCTTAGCCTGAAAACCGTGTGTCTTCTGTGCTAACTCCAGTAGTCTCTTCTCCTGCAGACACTATCACAGTTCCTTCCATGATACTAGCGCCCAACCAGATAATTAATCATTGAGATCGCCCACCCATTACGCCATCCCTAGTGCCGTCGTAGTTTTAGAATTAATTTTTGATTTCAGTCACTTCTTTTAAGTCACGTCTCAAAACTTACCTCTTTAAAAAAAACTTTTATTAACTCTAGCGATCTATCCTGTTGTGTTCATGTCCTTTATTAGTGTAGTTAACATAACAATTTACCTTGTTTACCTATTGTTGAGAGGAGGGTTATTCCATTATACTTCATTTTGTACTGTTCTAACTGCCCGATTCTACTTCTCTGTCCTCAAAATGTTTGCTTAAATTCTGGTTTTACCATGTAAAGCACTTTGTAGCTTTGTTTTTGAAAAGTGTTATGTAATAAACCTTATAATTAGTATTTACTGGCATCCAGACAACCCTGGAGGACCAGCCCCAGCCTGTGACTTAACTCATTCTTGTTTCTTGCCGATGTTTTTGTTCAACTCTGGCACCAATTTTCCCTAGCAGAGAGCCCATCCTGTGACTGTGGAAATGGAACTAACCGTTTCCAAATAAGGTGCACTGCACGAAACCAGTCTTGGAGCTGCCTTGCTGGAAAAGGGATATCAGATGACACTAATCATCTCTCTATTGATTGAGTATGATTTAGTGTAAACGATGTTCCCTCTGTTAATAAACTGCCCACAAGCATTTTCCACCTGAAAAGGCAGGTGTGAATTCTAATTCAGAAACAAATTGTACTATTCAACAAAAAAAAAAATTTAACACAATCTACCGTAACATGTTATGTTTAAAATAAAATATGAGACATGCTTAAGTTTAATTTGAGGATGTTGGCATCCATACTGGGTGATATGTGTAGGGTTTATAGACCTGTTATTGCCCCTGACCATAATGTATTCAAAATTTTCTCTCAGTTTTTCACATTAACCCGTTTATACTGTTAGATATACATTTGCCATTATTATCAAGAGTTCATTTGGTTTTACCATTTACAGTTGTGTTTCAGCCAACAAGGTTATAAATACTACAGCAAAATTTTCATTTGTGTGCTCACAACCACAACTGAGCTTATTGTATACATATTCTATGTATTGTTTGAATCGAAACATGCTGTAAAACCTGAAATACTAGATGTCACCAAACAAAGCTGCATCCCACATCATAATGTAGTTCTGTCAGTACATTTTAGGACACACTGATCCCTTTCTACATGTAAATTATTGTGTGTGTGTGGATCAAAAGAGTCCTCTGAGTCATGAACCGGTATAATTGGAGTAAGTCATGCAACTTCTGTACACAAGGCATTCACACAAATGTTATCTCAGAATTTGCCGCTGTGGTAGCTACAAGTAATAACCTGTAAGTAATTTTGGCTGGGTTATGAACATGGAGCAATTTGCATATTAATTTTCTCTTCAGCATATGTATGAGGCTCAAAGGGGTGTGACAACTACCTGTTTACCTACAGCAGCTGTGGACAACCTATCTCAGCACTATAAAAGAGTTTCCAGCAGCAACTGAAAATTCTTAAGTGAAAGGTGCATGGGCTGAGTAACATCTAAAGGAAGGATCAACAAGAGACCATCTGACTGCAACTTCACAGGTATTGCTACAAGTAAGGTTCTGTCACATTACTTAGAAACAAAGTCAGTTACTGAAAATTAAATGGCAATTGGATTACAAGAAATATAATCTAAAATGAATACTTTGGATGACTAAAAATAACTTTTACACTGAATGAATGAACAAGCAATGAAAATATTGGCACAGGTTGATTTGAATGCACAAATTGATTTATTCTTTTTTTGTCTGTAAATATCTCAAAACATCTCCAGTGTAAAGCAGGACTGGTACAAATGTGAGGTGTTTCTTCAGAATTGAAATTGAAGTCTTAATGGATGCAGCTTTAACCTTACAATCCAAGAATACATTAGGTTTTGTGGTGCACATTTTTTACGTCATTTTTATTGCCGGAATGGATGATGTTATATCGAAGGGAACGCTGCTGCTTGATTTAGTTCATTTTGACTCAACTCCTGCCAGGACTGCCAAGAAGTGCTGCACTTGGCTAAGAAACCCAGTGTGTCAAATGTGCCTTTCATGATTTAATAGAGCATTAGTTGTCATGAAAGAGGCTTCATAATTTTAAAATTGACTACATTTTTAAGACAATGGTGTAGTGGGTAGCGCTGTTGCCTCACAGCAATAAGGTCCTGGGTTCAAAACCACCTGAGAACCTGGGACTTTTCTATGTGTGGAGCTTGCATGTTCTCCCCGTGTCTGCGTGGGTTCCCTCCTGGTTCTCCGGCTTCCTCCCACAGTCCAAAAACATGGAATATAGGTGAATTGGTGACTCTAAATTGTCCGTAGCTATGAATCTGAGTGTGGGTGGTTGTCTGTCTTTATATATGTGGACTTGTGATGAACTGGCGACTTTTCCAGGCTGTATGCCGCCTCTCGTCCGTAGTCAGCCGGGATAGGCTCCAAAAATGTTATATATGCAGTGTCACCTTTAATATTGGACACTCTGTAAAACCATTTTACCTACTTATAATTGAAGATGTTTGAGTGTGGCCCCATCTATTTTCTGACTATGTCCACAGAAGCTCAAAATTTAAAATATACTTGTGGCCCAAGTAGTGCGCAAGGCACTCAGTTTCTCTTTACCCTGTCTCATTTAATTTTGTCCATGCAGGAGGCAAACAAGATTTGCATGAGAAATATTTAAGCACAAAGCTATTCTGCCTCACCAAGGCCTGCCTGACCTGATGTGCCTGTTGAGTCATAGCTGCAGCAAGAGCACTGATCCTCAAACTGGGGAGTACAGCCACTGCAATTGTGATTTAAATTTTGAGCGATACATTTTTCAGCTTCTGATGGAAAGCATGCCAGAAAGTGAACCGAGTTCAGGATTCCAATCTACCACCCTATGTACACTAAAATAGCCTGTGTACTTTGTTGTCTCCATGTTCCAAATGTGACTATAATAAAAAAAATGCTAAATTTCTATTTTGCATTATTTACTTTATTTAGGAGTCATTAACAGGTCATTTTCTGACTTATTATTTTTTTAATTGTGTTTGTCGTTTAATGTCATCTGTTTGGTGTTAACCTGTTCCTCAAAGAGGACTTACACAGCAGCGTCATTCTATTACAATGCGTGCATGTAGTAATAGCACTTCCAGGCTTGCATGTTGTACTGTCAATAAAGCTTCAAGGTAAGCAACCAGGAGAGTTGGTGGGAATTAGTATATGTATATGTATTAGTATAATATGAGGCAGCACCTGGCCAGCCATTTCTCAGGGGTGATACTCACAGGTCACACAGGTTAGCCTTCTGTGGAATATTAAATATTAAATAAAATAATAAATTTAATTAATTAATTAATTAATTAATTAAATATAATAGATTTTTGACAGCTCTACAAAGAGGTAAGTTGGTTTTTTGGCATATAGCTTTGTAGCTTAAGAAGAATCCATGAGATCGAGAGAGAGAGGAGCATACAGCTTCTGGCAAGATTCCCTGGAGCTGTTAATGCATGTGCCTAGTCAGCAAATTGTTTAACTGAACTGATAAAATTCAAGGTCAGCAAAGTAATTACTCATTTTCACTAGCATACAGCATTGTTTATGTTTATTGGTTGAATAGCAACACATCAGGAAATAGAGGCTTGTAAGGAATATGAACTTTCATGTCTTCATTATTTTTGCATCTGTATGGTCAATTTTATTCCTTCTTGTGGCCAACTTTTCTGCTGTTGTATGTCTGTGCAAAGGAACCATACCGCCTCTTCCCTATGTTTTTGCTAAGGTATACAACAAGCTGTGGACAGTAGCCTTGTTTTAAAGGACAGATACAATAAAATGTACATCTCAATTAACATAAATCTGTATGAACACAAGAATGGGTGGGATCAGTGTGAATAAATTCATTTAATATTTTGTGTGACTGTTTCATGCACTTAAAAGCTAGATGAATGAAGTCTTTTAAGGTTTATCATCATGGCTGCATAGTTCCCATCCTACTTCATGTTATGACTTTTTGAATTGCATTTACCATTTGGCCTCATCCATGCACGGTGCTGTACAATATTTGTATTTATCACATTTTCTTAATGGCAAATTTTCATACAAGGTGTTTTATAGTTGGACTTCTTGGTCTATTTTTTTTTATTTAGATGAAGGTCATCCATTTTAGGCAATAACTCTAATTATATTTTCAGGTTTTTCAGAGAATATGGCAGACCATAAGCATCTACTGGAAGGGAATCCCTTCAGAGACACGCAACCCATACCAAAGGATACACCAATGATCAAGGGATATGACTTCAACGACGGAATAGACTACCATAGCCTGCTGCAGTCCTACATCAACACAGGCTTGCAGGCCACTAGTGTTGGCTTGGCTATCCAGCAGATAACAAGCATGGTAAGATGGGTGGTTCACAGGGAGAACTTTAGGGAATGTCCATGTTACATTTGTTTTTATCTAAATGCATTTTTTAAGTTGCATAGGATCTAGAGACACTGTCCTGCTTTATTTTCTGACAGGAATGTGTTTAGAAACAGCTGGATTAACAACTGTTGACAAGTATTAAGTAAATGTGTATCAATAAGTAATTCTTGAGATGTATATTTAACATGTGGCGTGTCTTAAATAGTTTGGATGTTTTTTTCCATCTGGTAAATTATGTATTCACTATGGTTTTCATCGGTTTCATCTGTCTTCCGAATCTTCTTCACAACCTAGATCAAGAAGCGTCAGGAACCACTGAAGGCAGAGAAGGAAGTGGATGGAGGTGTTGAGGAAGATCCATCAAACTGCCCCTGCCTGAGGAGCTGCACCATCTTCCTCGGTTACACCTCAAACCTCATCAGCAGTGGAGTGAGGGAGACTATCCGCTTCCTTGCAGAACACAAAATGGTACAATCTTCCTCAAATACATTACATATATGTCCCTGTGCTATTCATGACGAATATTAAGATGTCCATAAATTGCAATTATAGAAACTACTTCAACAGGAAACATTTGAATTTATAGGAATGTGCTGTATAATCTTATTCCACCAAATAGCACATTATACAGTATTTGTTTACCAATTCAATATGTTTCTCTCTCTGTGTGTAGGTGGATGTCATCGTGACCACAGCTGGAGGTATAGAGGAGGATTTCATTAAATGTTTGGGCCCGGTTTTCAGGGGAGACTTTGCAATGCGTGGCTCGGATCTGTTTGAAAAAGGTCTTAACAGGTGAGAGAATATTTGAATACAGCAGCATATGACACCTCATAAATTTGACTGAAACAAGCATGAAATACTCAGGATTCTTGTCCCTGTTAATTGCAATTCTTGTTCATTACGTATCTGAGAAAAAGTTAAATTTTCAAAATAAAAAAAAGCTTAAAATTCCCCAAATATCAAAACTGTTTACAGTTTTGTCCCAACAAAAACTGATCAGTTTTTGACTTACACTGTAAAATCTAATAAGTTGAGTGACTTAAAAATATTATGCAAACTCATTGCCTTAGAGAAATTAAGAAAAGTAAACGTGAGATTTTGTGTGTGCAATACTTAGACCAACTTATTTATTTTGTGTGTGTAACACTTAAAATAGCTTGCTTACTGTTATTGTGATAACTTAAACCACCAATATCTTAAAAAAGTATAGTTTCTTGTTGCATGAATTTGACAAAGTTTGCTTTTTGCTCTGGAGTGTTTGTTGTTTCAACACATCACACTACTTTATTTTATCACCCTCTTGCATCACCCAGGCGGGACTTCACTAACTGTGTGAAAGACTGAACTCTTGATGCAATTGTGTTATGTAACTAAACATTTTCAATGGAAATATTTCTAAAGTACTAATTATAATCATTCAGAACACGTTTAAACACAGGTTATTTGGGCTTATGGCCTCAAACACATTGTCTCAAGGTATGCTAGGAAACTCCACCCGCCTATTCTCAACATGTTACAGTATCTATTTACCCATTGCGCAAAACCACAGCAGTCATTAAAACATGTATTTTCCTAATGGCAAAAAACGTCAGACCCAACACTTAACAGGGCAGCTGCAGAACAATAAACAAGTATGTGAATCTATTCTGGTGTGTGCTATTGTCACAACTGTTAGGAGCATTCCATGTAACAGATCTGAATGTGAATTAAAGATTTAAGAACCTGGGACAGCAAATACCTGCAAGCAAGTGGAGTTTTACAAAACAAAAGCACCATTTATCAAACCTTTTCACATAACAAAAGGGCTGTTTCCCATGAAAAGTAGTTGAGAACAAGAAGAAAGAGGCATGAGGGGAAACAGGCTATTCAAGTAAGGTAGCTCTGATTTGTTGGGTACTTAAGTACAAGAGTAATATACATTGTGGGATGTAACTAAAGTTCCCAGTACTTGGTTTGTTTAAATGAACCAACCATAAATATTTATGCAGACAGATTAAAAAAGAAAAAAAATGAACCAAACTCAAGTAAACTGATTTTGACAGTTTTCTTGATGCCAAAGTAATTAAAATTAGTGTTTATAACAAGTTGATAAATACTGAGTTAGGTCAACTCAGTATTTCTAATTAAATTCAATCTTACATTTTACAGTGTATGCTTCGGAAACCCTCATCTACCTCATCACCAATTCACTACTTGGTTGTTGTGTGTAGAAAATTTTGTGAAAGAAAATATTAAACAGACACACAGACACACTCAGTCCTATATCCCCTCCTCAGTTCGTTTGAGGTCGGGGGATGAAAACAATAGTAAAAAAATTTTTTTTAAAGTGAGCTATAGTAGCAGAGCACCTCTTTCAGCCTTAGAAGTGGAAATACGACATATGGATACTCAGAAATTTAATTAAACAAACTTTTGTGATAATTAATTCTCTAAGTCATTTTTCAAGTCAAATATTTTGTAGAACCACTTTCTCAATTGCAAGGATTTCCATTCTTTAACTTATGTGGCACTAAACACATTATCTTTAGGTTTTGGAATGCTGGTCAAAGGTGGACTGGTAAATTGATCCCCTTGGGTATTTCTGAAATTATGTTGAGTTATGAGAATTTTTGTAGAGCCAATGAAATTTTTGAAGAGTTCTCCATTGTATCACTTTGGCTGCAGGAATGGAAACACTCTGATGCCAGAGGACAACTATGTTAAATTTTATGCATGGATGGTGCCAATCCTGAAGGAGATGCTGCAGGAGCAAAAGTCTCAGGTGTGTGGACTTTATTTTGAACATTTGAACTTCCTTTCCTAAAATATTGTGCAGATGCAGGAAATGTAGCACCAGAATTAAACAGCTTACACTACTTTTTTATTTCCATCAATTGCTCTTAGGGCGTTCGCTGGACTCCATCGAAGATTATACATCGTCTGGGCAAGGAGATCAACAACCCTGATTCTGTTTACTACTGGGCCTACAAGGTGTGTCTGGGTACAGAACAAGCTAGTGATCTGGGTACGGCACGGTAGCCTAGTGGGTAGCACTACTGCCTCACAGCAAGAGGGTCCCTTGGTTCCCTCCGGCTTCCTCCCACAGTACAAAAACATGTAATATAGGTAAACAGGTGACCGTAGGTGTGTGGATGGTTCTGTGTTAGCCCTGTGATGAACTGGCAGCTTGTTCAGGGTGTGCCCCACCTCTCGCCCAATGTCAGATGGGATAGGCTCCAGCCCCCCCTGACTTCTAGCTTCCCAGCAATGTTTTCCAGGTCCTCCTGGGGATTCTGAAGTGTTCCAAATCTCTAAGGCTGAGCCCAGCCACTTAAGGGAGGAAACCCAGAGCTCAGGACCATGGGTGAGGGTTGGAACAGGCAGGCTGTTCTTCCCAATCACCCCTCAAGGTTTTCACCATTATTGTCCATCTGTTGAAGTTGAAGTCCCCCTGTAGAACTATGGAGTCCCTAAATGGCACCCTTTCCAGGATGGCACCTAGAAACTTAAAGAGGCCGGATGCAGTGAGCTGTTGTTTGGTACATAAGCTTTCCTCACAGTGAATTAACTTTCAGGAGAACTCCAACACAGCGGTCCCAGCAGAGGACTTGGGAGTATCCCCTTCTTCAGCCCGATGCCTCTCACCATGGGCAACTCCGGAAAACCCCTCTCCAGGAGGTTGGTTCCAGGAACAGTGTCCAACTGTATCAAGATGCCGCCACTTCCCCTCCCACACCATACCAAAGCCAGAAGTCAGGTCAGGTCTCCTTCTTTTCCTGCCACTCAGCATACAACGCACCAGACCTCAATGCTTATCCCTGCAGGTGGTAGTGGTGCAGGTAGTTTTTCGGACTGCCGAGCCACATGGTCAAGGCCACCATGTTTGTCGCCAAGGCTCTCTTCCGGGTCTGGCTCTTGAATGCTCACTATGGTGCGGTGCTACAGCTCCTTTGCGGTCAACTCATATTGGGGCTTCGAATCCCTCTTAGTTTGGCCCCACCCTTGAGACCAGTTCACCTCGGGAGACCTTACCAGGGGCTATTTTATCGATTAACCTGGTTCACTGTCATATGTCCTATAACAGGTGTGTTTTGATTATTTCACAACCTTCACAGTGTTTTGTTGGCCCTGTATCAGCTTCTTTGAAATGTATTGCTGCATCAAAGTCAGAATAAGAACATATTTAGAAAAATCAAACTAACTGATTAGGTAAAATATGTTTTACACAGTGACTCATTCTTTTCCTGTCTGACTTGTATGCCATGGACTTATTGTGCTGTTACTGGTGTCTGTTTCAGAATAACATTCCAGTGTTCAGCCCTGCCCTAACAGATGGTGCTATAGGAGACGTTTTCTTTCTCTTTGCAGTTGACAACCCTGGCTTGATCTGTGACATCATTGAAGGTAAAAGAGTCTTCTTCTCTTCTTACTTAATTTCTCTTTGTGGTGTTAGCTTGTTGTATACAATGTTTTTGATTCCAGATGTTTCAAAGCTGAACACCCTCGCAGTGGCTGCTAATAGCACAGGAATGATCATCCTGGGAGGAGGTTTATCCAAACACCACATATGCAATGCCAACTCATGGGTAAGCATTTTGCATTTCTGACATTTTTTTTAATAAAATAATAATAATAAGACTACATTTTGGCAGCCCATTAATGAAAAAACTGAACAGTTCAAAATGAGAGGGAAGGGCAAAAATCCACAAGAAAGGCAAAATGCTGTGAAACACAGGAGGTAACAAAATCCAAAGTATAAAATCCAAAAACAACAAGTAAAAACTAAGGTAAAGTAACAGGCAGAGTCCCAAAAAATACATTAACTAACAAATAAAAAACACAGTGAATAACTTACAGAATACAAGGCTGAAAACTCAGGGAATGATCAAGAACAGGAGATCCCATGAAGAAATACAGACAATCTGACAATCAAAACCAGAAAACACACAGACTAGATACACAGGGGTAACGAGGGGAGTTAGGGAACAGGTGAGGACAGACCACAGGTGAAAGCAATAAGCAATCTCAACTGGGGGAAAACAGACAAAGACAGGAAGTGTAACGCAAAAGAGACAACATGGAGAAAATAGCTATCAAAATAAAACAGAAAACAGAAAACACAGAATTTTCAAAACACAGAACCATAATAACAATATGTCTACATACAATCAAAAACGATTCCCTGTGGTTGGTCTGCATCTTCACCATATGTCCCACATCATGCATGCATATAGTAGAATGACAAGTAAAGCAGTCCTTACTCTATAATATGGGGAAACAAGGTGTCAAGGCTTGGGAGAGAAGGGAGAACTGTCCCAGCTGTGTTTTCTTTGAAAAGATGATGGGGAAATTCAGTTGAAAATGCTAACTGATTTCTCTCCATAGGAGCGCCACAGTGATGTGTAATTAATATCTTGTAAATACATTGGTGCATATTTATCCCCTTCCAGAGGTATGGAGCTGACTATGCGGTGTATGTGAACACTGCTCAGGAGTTTGATGGCTGTGACTCAGGAGCCAGCCCGGATGAGGCTGTGTCCTGGGGCAAGATTGGAACAGATGCTAAACCTGTGAAGGTATTTGATATTAAGCTTTACAAACTAATGGAAATGATGTGTTTCCCTTATTAGATATAACCTTATTAGTTGTGGATTTATAAATTACTTTCTGATTCAGAGTCTAATTCTAATTGGTGGCCAAACAGATCCTCTATTCTTGACCAACAAATGCAATTAAATTACATTTTTAAAGAATTACTAACTCTGTTTACAGAGAATCCAGAGAAGTATGCCAAACATAATCTGTCATCACATTAAAAAAAAAATCTGCAAACTTTTTCTCCTCTTCACAACTTGTCGTTTCTGTCTTCCCAGGTGTTTGCGGATGCTTCCATTGTTTTCCCGTTACTGGTGGCAGAGACTTTTGCACGTCATGTTAACATGTCAAGTGTTAAGAAAACCTGTTAAACAGATGTTGCCTCAAATATATTAGTAACACTAAGGCTCCTTGTAGGTCTTTCTTGGCAATAAGTATGACTTTTCTTTTGAAAATGAAAGGAAATTTGAATGTTTGAAATTTAAAGCAACTGCACGATATCCTATAAACCAGTAATCAGTATCCCATAAGCCATAAGCCAGATCTTTTTCTTTAGACATGTTTAAATGCACGTTGATTGTCAAATTCTGTTTTGTTTCTACTGACAAGGCAAATGATACTATGTGTATGATCACAGGTCAGGTGATAGAGAATGATGTATGCTGCAAATCCCTTCATGGAAAATTTGTGATTTGAAGCTAAATAAATAAAATTGATTTTGAGATCAAACCTTTTCAGAGCACATTAATTGACTTACTGTTATGTCAAGGAACAATATTTATTTATTTATTTGAAGGGAATTTTATTGAAGAAAATGCATCATCATAAATCAAAACAGTAACAAGAACAAGAACATGGCATTTTCTGTTTTTCTCTCTTTCCTCCCCGCCCATGATAATCATACTCCCTAAGCATCCTTGCCCTGCCCCCACCTAACCCCCCGCTCCCATCTCCCCCAACCCTCACCCGCATCTAAAGACAACCTTACTATCTGGAACAATATTAATAATTAAAGCTTTTGAGCGAGAGAAAAAAAAAAAGGAAACAGATTGGTTCCATTTTTAAAGGTTTATTTTGCCCACATTTGACAGGAGAAAATCTTGGGATATTCTTGGGTAGGACTG
This sequence comes from Chaunax sp. Z400, assembly GCA_037577475.1. Lineage (NCBI taxonomy): Eukaryota > Metazoa > Chordata > Actinopteri > Lophiiformes > Chaunacidae > Chaunax > Chaunax sp. Z400. Next base: position 15,863,454 of record CM075197.1, read on the forward strand.
TCAAAGCAGCACACAGGTCTTCTTATCCTTGAAAGGATTGGATGATGCAGCGATGCCGGTGAGCAGAGGATCACTGCGCCTGTGGTCCTGACAATACCGGACCAAGTCTGCTGCTGTCAGTGAGATCTGCTGGGACGCAGGTGGACAGGATGGCATTTCACAGGATTATATTATATTATTGAATAATATAACAATGAATAGATATTATTCATAGAGATAATAGAGATTTTAATAATGTAGTTAAGAATATATGTCAGTACACACATCCTTAACCACTGAAATTTTCAGACGACTTATAATTTAACCTAATAACTTAGATTCTTACATACCTTGATTCTCTCCATGCTTGCCTCCACCCGCAGTTGATCCACTAGTTTTTGTGCCTGGAAAACACTGTTTCTGCTGCACATCCTTCCTGACATTGCTTTCAATATAAAGGTTCAGCATCAATTCTATGATGTGGACTCTCTACCACACCAAAAGCATCCATATAGTTTCTGAGGGTCTGCAGGAGTCTGGTCAGAGAAGCTCCTTTCTCACATGTAACCACTTTTTATTCACTGTAGAGGGCAGTTCAAAGTCTATGTGATATAAAAGGTCATACAACACAGTAATGAAAATGTCACAGACATCACACATCACTTCACAGCTACCAATGATGAAAAGATTATTGGTGAGGGCTTTATGCTGTGCTCCAGGTACGGTTTGTTCCTCTCAGGGAACTATGCAAACACTGCAGTATGGAATGCCTAATTCTAACTGGATGGCATCAGTCTGATTAAACATGCACACACTAACTAAACACACATGAAATCCAGTTCCATTAATATTGCCACATCTGAAATATAGGTTAATAGAAGACGACATTGCCTGTAGGCATGAATGCAACCCTCCTCCTGTAAAGATAAATGGTGACAGAAAATAGATGGATAAAACAAACAAAAAGGATTTTATGCCCACCACCTTCATCTATCCCTCCTCCTCCTCCTTCTCTGCTGTTGCTGGATGTGGGATAGGGAATCTGTTGGTACCTTATGTCAACTATAAGTCTGAGGACACAACATCAATTTTTTTTTTAAATTCTGACAATCCAGACAAGTTGCAGCAAAAACGACCCTGAAGTTTGAAACACTTTTATTAGAAGTCATTTATTTTACATCACAACACTCAGAGAACACAAACCTCCACCTAGGCAGCTCAGTTTCCCCATCATGTCACTGCAAGTCTATAGCATTATTATCAGATCAGACTCTAATGTGTGCTAGGTCTTATGTGGATGTCAACACGTAATTTTTGTAGTATTGTAGACAAAAATCTTCAAATAATGATCAAATTTACCACCAAAATCTAATGGATTGTTCCTTGAATATTATGAACATGGACTTTATTTAAGATATTTTGAAGCTGAACAGTCAGGCGGTGTTTGCCAAAAGGACAGGAATGATCATCCTGGGAGGAGGGCTTGTCAAATATCATGTAGCCAATGCTAAGCTAATGGTAAAAAAAAAAAAACACCACATGATCTTTATTTCTTACTTAATTTTACTCCCATATGACTTCGAATCAGGTTTTGTATATAATTCTGCAAAAGTTTGAGAAAAATTAAGTTGGCCAGTGCTAGCAGTGCTTCACTGTTCTATTCCACTACAGAGGGAAATATTGTAGTTTTTACTCTATTGATTTAACAGCTATAGTCACAATTTACTTTGCAGATTTTATGAATAATACAAGTTTAAAGTAAGATACCTTATACTATGTGTTACTAAAATAATCAATACATATAATAGTATAACCCTCATATGGGGTATTTTGCTGAATTATGAGTACTTCTAATTTTGATCATTTAAGTGCACTTATGTATTTAAGTGAATTATTCAGAGCAGAACTTTTACTTGTAATGGAGTGGACAATAATAATAATAATACAGTCCGCTCTAGATTAACACATGGCTGTAGGCCTGTTTGTTGTCCATAAATGGACATTTCCTAGTTGCCTTCCAATCCTGTACAGACACTATCAGTAAAGTTGATGGCTCTGACTCTGGTGCCAGACCTGAGGTAGGTTTCACACATTTGAAAACCACTACCAAAAACAAATTTGGTCAATGTCTCAGAAGCTGTTGATATGTATATATCATATGATGAATGGCACTGACTCTCATTCATGCATAGCACAAAGCTGTTAAACGACTAGTTTCAGCTTTTTATTTTTGTTTTATGTATTCTGTTAGGATATTCACCAGGAGCTGTGATGCCTGTTCTGACCTCCAGGTAGAAATATCTTCATAGTGTTTGGTCCAAAGGTGCACAGTGGTGTCAAAGCACCAAAACATAATAAATATGAAAACATGCGACTGGATTCAGTTTAGAATAGTGACACATACAGTACATTATAGAGAAGTGATGAGGTGTTCTGTTGTCCGTTGCCAGGTGTATGCAGATGCCACTTTAGTCTTCCCCCGCTGACAGGTTGGCTCCAGGCAAGAATACATAAATCATTGCCTTCTTGTTAAAACAAGTATTGTTTTACCTGTCTATGCCGATAGCTGAATGAAAAAAGCATGGGTGGCATGTTACTGCATGTACCAGAGAGAATGTCCAGAATGACACCTGGTTTTACTGTAGCTGTGAGAGTTTCAGAGAGTAGAGAGAGACTCGTGAGGCTTTATTTATTCAGTAGTTTGGATTTATTTCAGTTTAATTGTGGTGTTATACAGGAATGTCGCCTGTATACCATTTTAGTGCTCATCAGTTTTAATCCCCACTGACCATGAAATGACAGTGAGATATAGTCGGCATGTCCATCCATCTGTGATAGATAGATAGATAGATAGATAGATAGTTGCTGTTCTTAACTTTTGTAGTAATCCTCCTTACAGACAGACAAACCAATGCTGTCAAAAACATAACCACGTTGGTGTTTATGATCTTTGTTGTGTGAAATTAGATAATTTCATGTTTGCATTACAGCTGACCTCTGATGACAATAATTCATAAATTGCATTTGAAAAAAAAAGGTCTATAAAAACATCAAACACTTAGTGTCCATCTTATCAGCTACCTGTACATTCTGTAGCAATTCAGTTCAATTCTACATTTACAGAATTTATTAATGCTCAGCTTTTGGTGACATCATAGAAAAGCATAAATGTTAAAGAGGGTGTTTTACTGGACTGTTATATGTAAAGATGCTTCTAATATTTTATACTTTCATTTTACATAGTGGGAGGGAATATTAGAAACACCTTTGAATATAATGTGGTCCAGTACAACACCACCAGTATGATCTCAGCAATAAACACATTGAGTTAATCAATCTCTGACATTTTCAGCAAAACGCTGAACATTATAGGCATCATAAAAGCAAACTTTATGGCAGAACACTTCTATTGGATTACATTAGTGTACATTTATACCTAATAAAGTGAACACTGAATGTTTTTATTTTACAAACCTTCTATTTTACAATCTTAATAAATGAAAGTCAAGACAAACACAGAAGAGAAAACATCTCATTCATATCTACGAGTGGTGCTCAGCTACAATCCATTGAATGGAGAATGCTGCTTCAGAGCTGCAGTGATCTAGTGAAGGCCTCCAGTCACCTCGAATCCCACGAGGCCTCATAAGAGCTTCACAACTTGCGCATGTGTGGTTAGTGCTCGCTTAGTAGGTGGGCTGCTGTCAGCAGAATCAACCACCTCATCTAATACTAAAGATGAAGATATTTCCTCTCACACAGTCATAGGAGTTGGGCGTTCCTGACTTTATGCGAACTGCTTTTCCATTTAATCCTATAATTGCCTATTGGCACTGGCAGTGTGTGTGTGTTTACTCAGGGCTTGACAGTTAAAAGACTTTGTTAAAGGCAGCAGTGTCTGGATTTTCAGCTCAATAGAAACTTGTTTGTGCTTAATCAAAAGATTACAAGGAGGCTGTTATATAGACTCGTGTGTGTGTGTGTGTGTGTGTGTGTAAGGCAGCTACAGCACATAAACCTCTAGGTTATTGCAGAGCTGCAGGCCTTTTTCCCTCAGGAATGCTGCCAGAGGCTGTTGTCTAGCAATGCATCATGTTTGCAGCTGGTCATCGTGGTAAAAGGGTGCTCTGCACTTTGAAAGTGTGAGAGACTTGTCATTAAGGGGCTGAATCATTTTAATACTGCAGTGGTCAGCAAAAGTAGCATTTTGAGTTATTGGGATGAACACTTGCAATATCTCTTGTATTGAGCTATTTAAACTGTTCTTGCTTGATTTTTGTTATTGTAAACAGCTGTTACAAATAGTAGATTTTGCCAATAAACCCACAAAGGGGGCTGAATAATTTTGCTTCCAAATGTATGCGCCAAGTTTTGACACTGATTGTTTTTGTTTCCCTCAGATGCTTTTACACGATTGTACATATGAGCATGTGCTATCACATTCAATGACAAATCTGCTAACTCTTGGAGCTGTAGTCTGGATCAATGTGTGGATCACAAGTACAATTCACTACCGGCCCAGTAAATTCTGAAATTGTCCGTGAATTTGTCTTGAATTTTTGTACATTATTGTATATAAATATATATTGCATATTCTCACAACCAGACAGTCTCAATTAGATTTAATTCTCTCATTCAGATGTTAATATGACACAGTCTGTTTATTCAGTGTATTTATTCTGATAGGGTTGACCCGTCTCTGACAGAGGAACCAAAGTTGAAGACATGTTGTACTCTGCTGTAGATTCACACTGAAAAAGTAGTATTTTAAAATATACATGTGTGCAGAAAGGACACAACATGATTTATATATATATTTTGGTTAATCTACCCAGTAGAATAAGGACACAAGGATTTATTCATAATGAAGGAGTATACGTCCTATATACCTTTATAAACATCCTGTTCAGAATGACAGTTAAGATTTGAGGGTGGCACTGCTACTCTTCACTTGTTGACAATTGTTTTCTTCATCTGTAATTCTCCTTGAGGCGCATCAAGCTGCAATAAATACTTCTGGTGGAGACATCAACTGTTTCCTGAGAGTTCCCTCCCTAAGCTCACTAGACTGCCTTTAGAGACAACATACAACAAAAATTGGAGTTCATCGGAGTTGTGACTGAAGTGGAAATTATAAACACCATATGGTAAATCAAACAATAACCACAAGTGGCCAAACCAAATAACAAAATATACAAATGCAAAAGGTGAAAGACAGGGACTGTCATTAGCTTCAGTATCTAATATCTATATCTATATCTATATCTATAATATATAGTGTCAAATCTATGACCTGAGTCTGCTCTCCAGGGTCCTAGAGAGACCTGTCGGTAATCTCCTGAAAATGTTCTGCATATTTAAAATAAGGAATGTTCATCAGTCAACATGGAGGCATCAAGACAGTATTTCCAAATCAGTGGGCATGAAGTGCTTTTCATAACCTGCTGTGCACTGTTCTTCCTCTGATGAGCTCCAACAATCCTCCCTTTCCATCTCCTCATCCGAATCAACCATTTTACTGTATGCCTCTCTTCCATATTTGTGGTCTGTCCTATGACATTCCTCCATCGCGGCATCCTCCCTCTGACCATTTTGGCAGTCCATATGTGAGGTCCCAACTCTGACGACTGGATTACTTAATCCATCACCATCCGAGGTTTTCTCCGGGGATGATTTGGAAGCCCAGGGTTGAATGTCCACAATCTCTAAGAGAGAGATCTTGGGATGTGGGTCATAAACGGGAATGCAGATCCAAGCCATTGGGTCATTAATCTACAGAAAGAACACACAGTTGTTTTAGGAATATGGTAAAACACACAGACAAGGAGTGACTACACTAGGGAACATCTAGTTGTACACAGAATAAGTAGTCACCACTTGAATAGAAAATCAAAATCAACGATCTGTGTAAACCCTGTACTCAGATTAGACTCAGATCACTCAGTGTCTCACCTGCTGCTTCATCTCTCTGAAAATCTGGCTATTGCGAGGATCTGGCACTTTATCACAGTAACATGAAAGCAGCTGTGGACCCGCTTTTCTTTTTCCACAGCAAGCACTGGCAGACACACAAAAGTGAAACAAAAAACTTAGGACACCCATCACAATCCTGAAGATTAAAAACAAAAAACAAATATGTACATTACTTTAGTCTTAGCTTCATTGTTAACATAAAAATTGTATTGGAAAAAGAATGTGAGAATTTTGATTCAATATCATTTTTGTAAATAGTCTATGCACACAGTTTTTGTACCACAGTACAGAAAAGTCATGTTTTGGTTATGAAAGTATGTCAATTGTTACTTAAGATGAGTTGAGAATGGATCAAAAAGGAAAACAACTGAGATGTAAAACTTGTATAGTTCAGACAGGGATAGACAAATAGAGCTAACATAGGTCAAAGACAAGTGCTTAATGATGATCATCTCACCAGGTTAAAACAGGAAGGCATATTCCAAACAGACAACATACTCCAATCAAGACTGAGAAGTATCCTAAAGGAGAGAGAAAAATGGGATCAGAACAATTCACCTGTTATGTTGTAAGAAATTGCACCTCTTGAAAACTCTACCGTGTAGTTCATCACATTATAAACAAGAAAAGAGTTAAGATGTCGTGAAATACCAAAATATTCTTGGTACTTTGTTTCGAACAACACGCTGGCCTTTTCTCCATAGCCGGCTGCAGTCACAACTCTGATCCACACTTCATACTCCTGTCCTGGACTGAGATGCGGTAACTGCAAAGTCTTATTTTCATGCTGTGGGAATGCACTCACATTGTATACTAGAAGAGACAAAATTACACAGATTGAGATTTAGTAATCAGAGAACAACCGACAGAGATACACCATACTAAGTGTAATATTAGTATTGTTTGATTATAATTACTTTGTAAAAAATATGTCTCCTTATCTTTTATATATGATTTATAGATTCTTCATTATTTTGCACATGCACAATATACTCGTAAGATATTTCATCAGAGTCTACGACCGTGCCATCTGTGGTGCTTTACTTACAGCTAAATGCTAATGTCACCATGTTAACATGCTCACAATGACAATGCTGATGTTTAGTAGCTATAATGTTTAGCATTTTCATCATTTTAGTTGAGCATGTTATAATGCTAACATTTGCTTATTAGCAGTCAACACAAAGTTCAAGGCTGGTGGGAATGTTATTAGTTTTGCAGGAATTCGGTCATAAACCCAAAAGATTAACCATTTAAAGATAACCTCTTTCTCATGGAGAAAACAATTGCTATGACACAGTCTTTGCAGAAATGATTTGAGTTTCCCACGTGTCTTTGACTTATTACAACAGCTGTGTTATATATTGTTTGCATGTACCCTTTTGTGAGTCTAATCCTATTTGGTAGTAAAGGATCATCCCATCCTGCTCAGAGAGGGGAATGGGCTCCCAAAGCAGGGTCACATAAGTAGCAGCAATGGAAAACACCTTTAATGCTGGCACTCTGGAGGGGACTGAAAAGTAATAACAGACATGAGGACAACAAGTTTACTTCCATATAATATAAGGAGAGATGAGAGGTCAAACTTTCAAATTTCTAAAAGAAGTAAAAAAACAAACAAACACATACTTCGTTGAAGAGAATAACCAATAGCTGATGAAAGGTGATGGACTTCACCACAGTGAGACACTGTGAACAGTGACACTTGGTACGGTGTGTACTTTTTAAATTGACCTGTAGGTGGAGACACACATCAGAGTAAAACAGACAATGGCCTCTGTAGCTCCAGTAAAAGCAGTTGCTATGTTAAGAATTCTGCATCCAAATTTAAAACTTAATAATCAGTGATAATCATTGAGTGATTATTTGTTTAAATGAGTCTTCTCCAACACTTTCAGGGCTACTCAAAAAGAAGAGTGAAGTATTTAAGAAGCCTTGTAGCCAAAGTAATGTTTTCTAATTGCATCTAGAGCTGATATAACAGTACCTTTAAAATATGCCGTTGTTTGGCTTTTGTTCACTTTGACCCAATCAAATGATTGGCCTGGGGGACTTCCTGCTTGTTTGTACTGCACCACATATTTCTTCAGGTTGTCAGAGAGCTGAGAGGGCAGATCCCAGGACACGGTAAGGTTCTCTTCATTCATCCTGAGGTGCAAAGCTTGCTGATTTTTCTCGTTACCTTAGCAAAACACAAATGCTTTGTTAGTTCTTCTGAGCCGCAAGAAAAGGAAAAATACAAATTAAGGATAATTATCATGCAAATATATAAATATAACTGCTGTGCCATGTTTCAGCGAGAACAGTAACCATAACTATAAATTTTACATTACAGCTTTCCACACTTTTATTACAGTCTGGCAATGAATACCTGATGATGGCATAGCAAGGCAAGAAGGCGCTGTGGCACCATGAGCATTGTAGGCTGACACATTGACTGATGATGTGTCCTTTAGAGAGGACGTGAAGTGGCATTGCATCTCCTCACACAGTAACTGGTCCCTTGGCTCAGCTGTGGACACGTTCACCAACCCTGCAGTGCCGTTATTGTACGACAGTCTGACTTCATATCCCAGAATGAGAACGCAAGCCTGAGACACTGGAAGCATCTGAAAGGGATGAAAAGGAGGAGGAGATAGGGAGACTCTGGTTCATTATTTCAACCAGAGAACAATGATGACAATATGTTTAATTTGTTTTACATGCCTTCCAGAGCAGAACACAGTCAAAGCTTGTAGGGAATATCCCGCAGTCCTTCCATACATCCAGCACTCCAACAGGGGCTGAACAAACGGCAGAAAACAACAGCACAAAAACAAAAACTTAAGGGAGAAAAGGGATAAACCAGAAGCCAGTGCAGGTTTGTGAAACTCAGTGGTTCATAGTCTTAACAGAGGAAATGGTCATTTTGTTTTTGAATGAAAGTGTAATCATTTTGGAAATTACATTTATTTGCCGTCTTGCTGAGATGTATGGTAAGATAACCACGCGAGAGTGGTATCAATCTTCAGCTTATTCACAAAAACAGTAAACCAGGGGAAACAGCTGTGGCTTTTTTTCTGAAGATAATAATATCAGTGAATATGCACGTTTTCCAAAAGTTTAAACTATTCTCTTAATGCAGCGTAAAACACTTAGAAGAAACTATAAACATGTATTAACTTTTTCTACATTCTTTCAAACGCTAAACCTGGGGACCACATATGAGAGATGTGGACTCACCCGTCTCTGGGCCTTGCACTCTGTGGATTGCACTCCAGTCACTGCTCAAGCCTGTCCCACAGGCACAGCGAACTTGAAATTCATAGGTTGTGCAGGGCTGCAGACTGTCGGATGTGTAGCTGCAATAGAATCCGCCCTCTTCCTGTGCAGGAGGGAATAAAACTAGCTTGAGCATGCATTCAGTTAACAAAACATCGGTCCACCAACAATTTCCAATTTTTTTCTTGCAAGATTATGTTTGAGTATTCAGGACATTAATTCATTAATTCATCACCACTCTCCCTCACTGTCACCATGCTCCACCACACTGTGTGAACTATGCTGAGAGGAAAAAAATGGAAAATGGAAAAGGCTAAACCTAAGGCACCTCAAACTCGACTTGGTCTGCCTCAATCCGATGTCGAACATCACAGAATCCTAAAGAGAGATGAAGCTGTGCACAGGGGGAACTCCAGGAAATCTCTAATGCCTCCTGATGATATGATGTGACATTCGGAGGGAGCGGCTTGACTGGAAAGAGAGACAGATGTAGAATAAATTATTTAATATGAAGAATCACTTCAATCATAATTTATCATTTGGAGTAAGTTACAAGTGCTTGTTTTTCCACTGAAAGAGGCCAATCATTGTGATTCTGGTTGTCAGAAAGGCTTCAAGTACCAGTATTATAATAATAATTGTTGTTGTTGATCGTGGTGTCTTACTCACTGATATCTGCTGTATTGAACACAAGCTCTTGAGATTTGGCAGAGCCATGCTGGTTCTTAGCCTGGACCCAAACACGAAGTTCACTATGGTAGGAAAATTGATCACGAAGGATAAATTGACTTAAACTAGACCCGTTGATCAAATGTCCCTCCCTGGAAGATAAGAAAAAAATTCATAGGGCTTCTCCCAAAGATTACTGATTTACCATCATCAAAACTTTAAAGTTGTCAGTGGAGTCAGACAAGGAATTTTTTTTTTTTGGTTGTATTTACTCGCTATTTGCTGGCTCCCAGTGCAGGCTGTAGTTCGTGGGGATCGGAGGTTCTTGCCTTTGATCCCAAGTACAGAAGATATGTTCCAAACATCTTGTCTGATCACATGGGATATAGCACTCAAAAAGAGAGGGAGGAGCAGGAGGACCCTCCAAGACTAATAAGACAGAAAATCAGACAGTATCTTATCATAAAAACAGTTTAAATTAAATCTGAACATTGTAATCTTCATGCGGTTTGACTATAATAAGGTTGTGTTCGTATTTCTTACGTATACCAAATAAATTGACAACTTTGTATACTGCTTTTAACCATTACATCTGAGGACAATATGGTTTTGGATATTTTGAAAAACATCACTTTAAATGTTTGCTGTACAAATAAAAAAAAACAAGTAGATCAACTAGATTTGCATTAAGTAGAGCACATACCTCCGCTAAGGCCCAACACTCCCCTTTAATTCAATCAAGCCTTATCCAAAATCAAACTCATAGTCCTACAACCATCATTTTTAGGGTTAATGGATTTGGAACAGCCAACCATTTCAATCTGGTGGATCTTTTTACTTACATTTACTTTTTACAACATGGATCCGCACCATGTTCCACACACCATAGAGACCAGCCTCCTGAATATGCCAGATTTTTTTTCCACCAACATCCGTGCATTATGCTCGGAGAAAATTAAGAAAATATCGAAAAATGAAGAAAAAAAAGAAAAACACCCCTTTACCCAGATCCACACTGAAATTCAACGGGGTCTATTCTGGCGCAAGATCGATACTCCCAAGACGTTGCATGGAAATCCATCGAGTAGTTTATGCGTAATCCAGTTGGCATACCAACAACAAACAGTTACAGGTTGCCAGAGTTATTTAGATAATTTAGTGGGACACAAAGTGCAAAGATGTCTAATCCAAAATACCACCTACCTGAGTCACACCAAAAAATAAGGTACAGGCCCACTGCTACAAACTTCCAGGACAATATGAGTCATAAGAAATTATTAAATGAATAAATAAGCAGCTCAAATAAAAACAGCTGCATGTTAATAGCCCAATAAAATGAGAACAAACATTAAACCATTCAGTATGAGCTTATCAAGCTTCATACTGAGGTCAAACAGGGCACTGAAAAAAAGATTTAATGCCGATTTAAGTTTTAAGCAGTTTTACTTGTGCAAATTAAACGTAAACTCTTAATATGTGTTAGTATTTTAGTCACATGAATTTAACTGCCATGATAGAAAAGAGACAATTTGAACAATGAGATCTAAAAGAGGGAATCTGAAAGTATTAGACAGAAGAAGATAACCACAAAAAACAAAAATCCACAAACACAGACAAAGCTTCATTTTCTATTCATCACAAGACAGTCATCTTTGCCCACTTCTTAAAAGCCTATAAACTTTTGGATGCCTGCACATAGCACTTTGCAGGGAAGCGGTTTGTAAGCTACATTAACAGGAAATGAGCACTCTGATGAGTAAAGGTCTGAATAAATGAAACCCTCCCTTGTTACCACTTCCTCTGCAATACAGACAGTACTGAATCACATAATTTCAGGAACAAATAAGAAAAGTTATGGGCATATGGCCTGCACATTTTAAGCCAAAGTCTTTTATCATAACACATTAAGTTTGATGTAATTCCTTCAAGCAGAACATGTGCTGCATACAGAAAAACACCTAGCTCACTCTTTAGTTTTGAAAAGACAACCAAATTAATATCAGCATTGAATTGCATGAAAAATCTACATTATATTTTGTTGGAGAGTATATTTTTGGTGGTAGACAATATTTAGATAATTCACATAAAGACAAACTGTCGTATCTTCAAACAAAAATTTACAAAAAACAAAGGCAACCTGTTGCAACCAGTTTGAAATTATTTTATCTAATAAGGCAAAATGGTCACCCAATACCTAAAGCACCAGTATGAAAAGGTATCTGCCCCCTTAAAAGCTAAAAATTAAAAAAAGAGGAGCACACAGGCCTGATTATTACCTGTTCGGTCAAATTATCACTTAAATAGACAATTTTCAGAAGCATGAAGTTGGCTAGTAGGTCTTACCAGCGACCAAGCAATGAGGAAGAAGGCGATTGAAATACATCAGTCTGGGAAGGGTTGCAAAGCTATTTCTAAGGCTCTGGAACTTCACAGATCCACAGTGAGACGCATTATCTACAAATGGAGAAGACTTGGAACAACAGTGAACCTTCCTAAAAGTGGCCAACCTTCCAAAATTCCTCCAAGGGCACTGCGAAGGCTCATTCAGGAAGTCACAAAAGATCCAAAGAAAACATCTGCTAAAGAACTGCTTAAGGTGGCACAACTAGCTAATATGTTCAAGGGGGCAAATATGATTTCACACTGGTGATTTAGGTATTGGATAACCTATTTGCCTTATTAAATAAAATTACCATTTAAAACTTGCATTTTGTGTTTACTCTGGTTGTCTATGTTTAAATTAAAATTTTGTTTGGAGAACTGACACACAACAATAGAAGCAATCAGGAACAGGTCCAATAATTTTCCATAGGACTGTATATTCCATTAGTTTGTGGGCATCTTAGAATGTTGTAGCTGGTTGAAACTGATCTAATTTGACATAGGACTACTTAAACTACCCTTGGGTATTTTATTCTTCAACAATACATAATTCCTTAGCAGCTAATCAATTATATTGCATGTAAAATCATACTAAGCCAATAGCTCTTTAATACATCTAGTGGCGTTAAAAGAGTACATTTCAATGTGCATGCAGGGGAGTGAAATTATGAAGCAGCATCAGGTTAAAAAAAGCACACTAACTGAATACAAAGAGCATTAATAACGCACTCATAAAGTATCTGAGAAAAGGCACACGCCTTAAATACACTTACGTGCAGGGGGGAAACAATTGGGAAGGTTAACCAGGAAGATGGACAGAAGCCACCTTGTCCAAAGTGGGGCCATTACATTTGGAGCCCCCAGGTCTCCTGCGCCTGCAGGAAACACACATTTACACACAAGATGCATCGACCACGGAAGCTTTAATCTGTAACAACTTACTCAAAGCACATGTGGACTAACTACATAACAAAGACTAACTTAGTGTACACTTAGCACCAATAGCCTACATGGCGACAGTATCTCAGACACACGTTCATGTTAGATGAAGGTCTGTTCAAATGTAAATTTGCCAATAACGGCGTGGCATATATATATATATATATTTAGCTAGTAGCTTACAAAAGAAAAAAGTGAGACAGCGGTCCAAATACACCGATGACTGGAAAGAAACCGTTAGCCATATCCGGAGTTCCTAAGTGGATAGTATTACTTATCAATGGATATTAACTACAAATCATTTACCTCATTATGAGACGTACTGACATTCCTCTCTGTCATTGTAACACGATACAAAGCACTGCTGACAAAGGAACGTTTGTTGTCAAGTTACCAAGAAAAAACAAGGGAGTACCTCCGGTAAACCTCACCCATTTCAACACACTACCAATTACGTCAGCACGCACACTCCAAAACGCACGTACACGCAAATCCAAAACAGAGAATGAATGAAGAAACCCCAAAACATGTGTTCTAGGGCCTAGACCACATGTTTTTGTTTTTTTATGCACTGCGTCTCAAAGATTTTGGTTGGACATAAAAAATTGGTTATCACTGAAGATTAATGACATTCCAACATTTGATATCTCTCACATTCTTTTTTTTTATATGGATCATTTGAATTCATCTGTCTCTGAATTGTATGCCTGGTGTTCTGAATTATTAACTTGCTTTCATGATTTTTATTTATTTATACATAAATCTCCCCTTAGTCTATTTTATTTTGTTTGTTTATTTTTCCTTGTCTTCATCCTCTACATGATGTTGTATGCTATGCTTTGTAAGTTCTGCAAATGTTCAATGGAAAAAAAAAAATATATATATATATATATATTATTGCCTCCATTAAGGGGGCAATACTTTCGCCGGCTTTGGTTGGTCAGGTCATAGTGTGAAATGTTTTTGTTGAAACAGTGAGCTGATATGTTATAGTGAGAAAGGTTACACATTAAAATAAAATAAATAGAAATAAAGGTTAAAATAAAGGTTGATAATAAAATTAAATAAGGTGAAAAAGCATATTTTGTTCAAACAATAAAAACAATGATTAATACTTAATCATTGCACAACCCCACAGATTTATTGTGTGAGCTTTTGGGGTTGTTTGGGATTCCACTGTACCTTTAATATTTCTCTTATAATACTTTTACCCTGTTTTAAATGCAGGACTGTTACTTGATTTTCACATTAAATTATTGGTGGGCTACATTTACTTGAGTAAACCATTTGAATGCATTATTAAAAATGTCACTGTCGCACAATATGCTTTTGTGTAAGTATGAGGATGCATCAAAATATGCTGGGACAGGTATATTTCAGGTGAGGTGAGACTATTTTTAAGTGTTGGCAATCAGGAAAAAACAAGATTTCATGACCTGAAAAAGGCAATGCTGTGATTCTCTTAAGACATCTTTTTATTATGGATCTGAACCTTTAACCCATTTACAAATTCAAAATAGCACAATCCATAACTTACATACAATATTAGGCACCATTCAGTTTATTGCAAAAGAAAAAGTAATTACGATGGGATTGATAGTGATTGGGAAGTACAAAACAGCTTTGTTGAAGACTGAATAATTAAGGCTTTTCATTACAAAGCCTAAAATATATATAAACATTTTGAACACAGGCAGCCCTTCCCATACACTTCACATATTAAAAAAAAAATCAAACAACTCAAAGTTCATATAATGTGTCAACTGAAAGACATCTGATATAAAATGATCTTCAACTCAGATATTGGGGGAAAAGGTGACTGTGTGTGTATGTTTGTGTGTCCATTTGTGTACTTATGTATACAAATATGTCTATTCACTCAGATGACATAGGTCTCAACAAAGAGAGCTGATCTCACTTTTGCTGCAGCCCCACTTGCAGCAGGCATTGGACAAGCCCACCACCACGTCCCGGCCCTTACGGTCAGCTTTGCGAAGGGCTTCCAGGATCTCCTCTGTGATGAAAGAACGGGCTGGCCTGATGAACACTCCCTCCCGCTTGTCTTTAGGTGTAAAGCTTAGATCTCTGTTCCTTTGGAGTAGACTCTCCACCGCAGAGCTGGGACTTAGGCCCTCTGAGGACTCCTCCTGACGATAGCTGAACGGATCCTCTGAAACATCTGAGACGTCAGTAAAATGAAGCATTATAGAATAGTCATGCATTTCTTTTACACCTAGAGATTAAATAATGGACTGCATCATGGAGAAAGACGATGTTACAAGTCACAGGGATATTTCTAAATTCAAGAGTTAAAAAAATGTAATAAGTTAAAAGCTCACGTTAAAAAAGTTTTTTTAAATTTTCTTTTAATTTTTTATTTTTTTTAAACATTTTTGGTAATTAATTCAACATAATACAGCTAATGACAATGTCAGTGAAAATGAAAGCTTTTTGATTCCAGCACGGATTGTCCATACTCTGCACTAATGTACATTTACATTGAAATCTGAAGAATATTCTTCTATATTAATGTCATACAGTGACATGCTGTGAACTGCAATGCAATAGGTGATTACAGGACATTAAGAGAATACCACGATTTACAAGGACATTCTGTAAACTTAACTGTGAAGAACAGAGTATCATGGGAAGGTGAAAGAAAGAAGTTGGAAATGAGACACGCTACGTTGTAGCTGAGCAAGTTGTAGCGGCTACAACCTGCTCCAGAGTTGCATTGATAAGGCAACCTCCACTGAGTAACATAAGTCATAATTTTCATCCTCTCTCAGAGTGTCAAAATGTTAGGAAATGGCGGATCATTATCCTTGTCAATGCAAATTAGTAACTATTAGTATTTTATATTATTCATTATTTTTACTTGTAATTTTTTATTATTATTAAAATTATTATTTGTTGCAGTAGTAATTCAGTAGGGGTGGCTGTGGCTTGTTTGATCCCTGGCCCCTGCAGTCTGCATGTGAACAATGACGACTATGCCAAACAACATCAGCAGTCAATAAAAACGTTATTACTAGTATTCTTTGTCAGTCTACACTTCAAAGTATATAATCTCATCTGACAACTGGATAAATCATAGTTACCCCATGAAACCCTGAGACATCACAAGAACAATTGTGTTGACAAGGTAGTATCTTCAGCCTCTCACCTTCAGTTCTGACTGACCGTCTCCATCGAGAGCCTCCGCAAGTGAAGATAACTGCCCGAATGAACTCACGGCCACACAGTTTTACCCCATACGTTGGGTCATCCATAGGCTGAGCCCCAGCCACCAGCAGACACACCGTCAGCACCACAGCTTTCCACATAGTACCCCCAAAGAAATAATTGGTTAAAATGACAGGAGATTCTTTGCTCTGAGAAGCACTTAGCTGTCTGTCTCCCTATTTGCAAGAGCTACGACCTTCTGTCACCCAGGCGTGGTTTATAAAGGGCTTTGTAGGCCTGCAAAGGAGACATGCATACTGCGCATGCAGGCCTTTTCTGGGAGAGTAACAGATTCAAAAGAGAGATACAGTCAGAGACCTTTATGGAGACAAAAAGCGGACCAAAGGTGGTATAATTAACCAATTTTTCAGAGGCCAAATGATTGTGTTTCAGCATGAGAAGTGCTCGTCATCTTTAATGCCCCTCACTATTATGACAATATGATCATGGGTCATGTGGGGTGTGTGAAAAGGGACAAGGAGCAAATGCAAAAAGTATGAGTCTGTGTAATATAATACACTTTAATAGCATACTGGCCAGTTACAACTATATTGCGGAATATTATGGTCACTTGTCTCCTCAGGATGCCATACATTGTTGTATAGGATGCATGGATATTGTACAAGCTAAATAGCATATATTAGTCAAACAAAACAGGGCAAGACAAAAATTATGAATACTCAATACAAAGAGCAACATCTTAAGTCCTAAATGAAGAGGTGGATTTCAATGGTAATTTATTTCAAGATAATGATAAAAAAAAACATATGCATGGTGAGCTGACAATGTTTGAACACATTAAAATTAACCTTTCAGGCCTCATTATGCCTGTTGCCAAGAATTCTCCTGATAAGATTTAACACCTTCTGACACCACTACAGGGATATATTCAGGCAATTGGGAACATTGTGATCAATTTTGCCATTTTCAATCCACACAAGACCCTGTATTACCTCCACATGTATCATTTGTCCTTTCTCTTGAAAATCGCTTATTGTGTCATCTCTTTGCCAAAAGGTGAACTGGGAGAAGTGAAATAGAACCAGTGACATTTTCAAAGGCAGATAACAAAGAAGTCTTATTATGAGTCAGACAAAAATAAAACACATTTTTATCTGTACGATAGTCAAAGGTTGCTCATTTGGGAAATTACAATGGGGATGATGAATCTGTAATTTAAATGATGATAACAAGCAAACAAAATGGCATTTTAGGAGGGTGTGTCCACTTGAACATTCATTAACATGGTGTCACAGAAGTGACCTGTAGAGGTCACAGGAGCAATATGAAAGTGCAATCACCCATACTACAAATTTCTTTTGTGTTCCAGTACACAGCTGGTGTTGTCATTAATATCTTCTCATGTATGACGTAGAGAAAATGACAACTTGATCTCTAGGGCTGGCAGAAGCTGGTGCCTGAACTGTTCACTTTTAGCACAGAAATAAATTAAATCAGATTTTGTATATTATATTATAATGTTATATAGAAGTGTTGACAGGCAAGAGTTAGAAATTACTGAAATTTGCATCTTTGCAACACCTGTACTGGAGCTAGAACCTTGCTAGATTAAATTAATTTATGTGCAATGTAGGTGGCATGGTGGCACAGTGGGCAGCGCTGTTGCCTCACAGAAAGAAGGTCTTGGGTTCAAATCCACTTGAGGACCTGGTACTTTTTTGTGTGGAGTTTGCAGGTTCTCCCCGTGTCTGCGTGGGTTCCCTCCTGGTACTCCGGCTTCCTCCTACCAGCAAAAACATGTAATATAGGTGAATTGGTGACTCTAAACTGACCGTGAGTGTGAATGGTTGTTTGTCTTTCTATGTGGCCCTGTGATGAAGTGGCGACTTGTCTAGAGTGTACCCCGCCTCACGCCTAATGTCAGCTGGGATATGCTCCAGCCCCCCGGAGCACTACACAGGATAAGCAGTTACAGAAATTGAATGAATGAATGTCCAATGTATTTGATTGTTTTTTGTCAGATAAGTCAAACACTGGATCCTGAAGCCATTCACTGATAATGTTTGATGCCAGATGTATCAGACAGGTGTATCATTCATTACAAAAAAAAAATTGGTAGTTTGACAATAAGGAGAATCACAAAATTCATACATTCAAACATTCAAACATGCCAGGGGGGCAAATACAGACTCTGATACAATTAGACTGAAATAGATACAAGAAAATGTATTAAATAAATAAATAAATACGTACAAACATAAATATAAAAGGGACCGTTAAACAATCAACAATTTAAGAATCAAGCCATACAAAGCCTATAAGCACAAACAATGAACAGAAAACAATTGTACCTTTTTTTTTCTCCACTCAATCTCAACTGAAGAAAATCAGTAGCTAAAATTTACATATAAACTTTAGATGCGGCACATTCCCTTGCAATTTTTTAACAGTGGAAGACTAAATATTTTTTATATAGGGTGTTGTTCAAAAACCTTGCAAAACAGTGAAAAAGGCTTACAACATGGCTAGAGTAATTAATTGATCTACATGCCTTTTTCCTCAAATTTCCTGCAAAGAATCTTTGTAAATATGTTCATAAAACGCTGCAAAAATGTTTGTAGGTCAATGGGATATCAATAACAAATTTGGAAATATCTTTCTATCATTTTATTAGATTATTTAGGCCTATTATTTTATTTACTAGAATAGACTGAGCACAGTTTCTGGTTGAGTTTTGCAATCTCTATTTACAGGATAAAAGTTATGTAATCTTTCTGTTCTTAGTAATGATATATTTATAAAGCAATGGCCAAACTTTTATCTGAGGAATATTCTTGGCAAAGTTACTCCAATATGTGCAGACAATTTTTTCTCACAATGAGTACATATACTTAGTATGACACTATGAAATCACGAGCTGCAGAATTTTGACAAGCACTCAGATGAACCATTAACTACTTTCATTACTTTCACTGGCGCAGCATCTGCCTCAGCTGCAATAGACTGGGTGTTCCACAAATGGGCGTGGAAGGCTTTGTAGTAGATATAGACCCTGCCTGTCACTTTAACAAAATTTGGCAGAACTCAGCCAATCAGAGTACGAAAGGGAGAGGGAAGGGAGCGGGTGGGTAGCAACAGTTGCCCTGGTGAGGACGAAGCGCCATAGCCGCGGTAGCCCTGGCGACAAGAGCCCAGCAACGAGAATCAACAACAACAACTGAATAGGCAAAAAAAATAAAAGAAGATAGTTTATCGGTGGAAAATACACAACTAGAACCTAAGGTGAGGCTCTTTACACACAGGAAATATTTTATGTCCAATTGTGCCGAATTGTGCCATTGCTCTTTTCCCTTGTTGTTTCAGTAGCCATAACAGACGACTGCTTTCCCGTGTTAGCTGAATTTAGCCTGCGAGGTAGCCGTCGTACTGACAATCAGTCCTGTCCGTTTGTTGAATGGGGCAGTTTGTGGCCATTACTCGTTACACTGACAGTGAATTGTACCTGCCATGACCACGCAGCCACAGACGCATACTCAAGTAGGCCGTTGTTATGGCGATGTCAAATGTAAAAGATACAAAATGGCGGTTGTTGTAGAGACCAGCTAGCTTGCTGCCCGTGTTACTTTGCTAGGCAGCTAGCATCAGTGCTGTCACGACATGCGCTTAATCGTTTCTGCTTGTAATAACGGCGACATGTTAGCATACATCTGTCATTCAATATTTAGTCTATACTTTACGTGCGTAATGTAATAGTTAAACACGTTTTTTTCATAAGCCGGCACATCCGAAAGCTATTTCCCTGAGTACATTGCGTGAGCTCCTGGCAGGGAAGGCCAAATTATGGTAGTCCGTTTGAAAGTGTTTACTATTTAGACCATTTGAGCGTTGGTTTTGAGGCAGTGGTGGACAATAAGTATCGCTCTCTCATCAACAGAAAGTTGAGAAAGCTGGGGCAGGTGGAGGGCATTTAACATTTAATGGGCGTGGCGAAAGAGTGGGATTTGCAGGTGCTTTGTAGGTTTGAGTTAAGGGGAAATGTGTTCGTTTACTGATTTGGTGTATGAGTGACATCAAAGACTCGTGTGTTACTTGTTAACAGTTTACCGTCAACTTTAAGATTAAAAACCACTACAGGGTTTTGTAAACGGATGTAGATCTTTAAAAAAAACAACTCCAATTTGTATCATTTTCATAAAGATGAAAAAGGCAAGAGGTTTACGTTAGTATGTAGGAAATGGTATTAAAATATCATAAAGGACAATTAGTACATTTTACGCCCGGTAATTGTGTGTGGTTTAAAGCATAACAACAGCTTGCAGTTGTGATTTGTATGCACTGTCGAAAGGGACTTCCCAACTTGGGCTACTGTTGGGAAGTGGCCGTCCGTAGTGTAGATTGTCTGATCACATTTCAGGTAAATAGATACCGACATCCTTGTTCCAGTCAATGCTCCTCCCCCACATCTCCACATTAGCTGCACCACCAACAGGTCAGCCATAGTAGTACTTTCAGAAGCAGCCCTCTTACTCACTAATTTGTTTCAACCATAGTAGAAACATCCCTGATGCCTATAATGTTGATGAAATACTAATTTTAGAAAAACGATCAGCTCAATATTAAATATTACCTCTATATTCTACTCACAAGAGTAGTATAGAGATTCACACGGGTTGCCTGCAACATTGTAGTTATACTCTGTTTTCAATTGTATTGAATCTTTATGCAATGGTTGTTCCACAAATTTAAAAGTAATATTTTAGTAGAAGTTCTGAGTCATTTCATTTTGTTCTGTAACATTCCTGCTTGCCTTTAATACTCTGACTAGATGTGGCTCACCCTTCCTGCATCTGTCTGAATGATTATACAGTGGCTTCAAAGATCAATCGACATTAGGCAACGTGTAATCGAATAGCACTTGGATACTGGATGAAGTAATCTGACCAATTCAGAGCATACCTACTGTTTAATACAAATATGTAACCACTAATCGCTTGCTTCTTTTTCTTAGGGTGATTCCCAGCTCTTCTAATGGCCACCTCAGGCTACGTAGGTGAGATCCAACCAGCAGCCCAATCCCAGGGGGCTGGTGTTACTGTCACAACGGGGCAATCTGACGCCAGCTCCACCCCTCCAACTGCTCCTCAGTTTTTGGCTGAGATTCAGACTGCCGTGGTCACTCCCACTGTTGTCGCACCAACAGGCCAAACTACTCCCACTGATCAAGCCACCTCCATCACCACTCAGAAGCCTTCTGCTGGTAGTCAGGCCACAGCACAGGCCCAGCCAGCTCAGACACAGTATGTGACTGCAGAGATCCAGGGCTCCCCCACACAGTCTGGAAATGCTCAAAGCACTCCTCAGTACATCGTTGTCACAGTCACAGGTAAAAACTGAACACCCCATAACATTATATGCCAATAACATTAATAAAGGCCAATTAAACATGCCCAGAGGCAGTGCTTTACTTAATCAAACCACATTGTGTTAGTTACTCATCATAGCATTGTTGAAAGACTTGTTGATTGTTTTTCTTTAATTTGCAAAAAAAATATGTACTTTATACTTTCACAAGTATAAAAAAATCACTTAATTCTGAAAACATAGTGAGAACACAATTCTTTGTTCTCAGTTTGCTGTTTAGTAACTGTAAGATTCATGACTGGGTTTGAGACTTTGTTTTGATGGTTGAATGGATGAGTGGGGTGCTTATAAAATAGCAGGTTATTATCAATTTAATCAAAGTAAATTGTATTTATGTACTCTCTTTGTCCTTCAGAGGGCTCCCTTCACTCAAGTGACAGTGTGTCTGACTCTAGCCCCCCTCCAGCCATAGTGCAGACAGGGGTTCCTACACAGGTTGTTCAGCAGGTACAGACAGCTCAACAGGTAAAATGCACTTGCTCACACAAACATAACATAAAATTAATGTTTTATGACTCTTAAAACTAAATAGCATCTTTATCTCAGCAGAGGTCTGTGGTGCAGACCACCTCTCAGATAGCCAAGACCGAGCCAGGCACCCAGCTCAGTGTCACCAGTCTACAACCTATTCATATCAGCCCAGAGGTAAGTCAAAAATACACAGGCACACAGTCCATCACTGGTGCTCAAAAATGATCTCTGACAATAATTTTTACCTTCACTGACCAACACAGATTTGTGGAATACAAACAAACACACAGGTCATCACATCTTCTATCACAAAAGGGGATCACATGTGACATCCAAAACATCCAACATACTCACATTTTGGCGTAGTATTACTGAACTAATAACATCTTTCCTCAAACCTGCCTCTGCTGGCTTCCAGCCCCACCCTAACACCAGTCAGACAGTTTTAGTCAGGGATAGCAATCTACAAGAGTACCGGCTGTTTCGTGAGATAGGACACCACCCCGTGGACCTCCGTCAATATTTTCAATCACTGTACTTGGTCCCTATGAGTGCAGTAATAGGAGCACAATCTGCAGCCATGTGCTCAGACCCTCATCATCCACCTCTGCATGCTCCAACTTCTACTTTACAAGTAGGTCAGGGACACGAGGGAGGTTACTACTATAGAGTTTGAGGGATATATGAGAATCAGTCTGTTGCTAACAAATGTGTAAAGTTATAATTGCAAAAGAAACGGTACATGCTATAATTGACAGGAACATAATTTATTGTTTTTGTGTGTGTGTTTGTCCACTCCTTAGGTCCAACAGCTCACCTCAGTGCCAGTGCAACATGGGTACACCAACCAAGTGCAGTATGTCGAAGGAACAGACACCAACTACACCACCAGCACCATGTTAGAATAAAACTTTGCCTAATATTTCTTACATACATCTAGACAGAGCTTATTCCTTTTTACCGTCATTTCTCCAGGAGATTACTTTGTTTGAAACATGTCTTTTCATGTCTTTCCTGCAGTCGGTCCAACAACTTCACTTACTCTGACACACCCCTGTACACCCAGACCACAGCCGCCCAGTATTATGAAGGTCAGACAACCTCAGGCTCACAGGCCTCCACACCTGGCACACCTCTAACTGTCTCAGTGACTGCTGGCACGACAGGGGGTGTGTCTATGTTTGTGGCCCAGCCCACCAGTGCAGCAGGGGGAGGGGCCACAGTGGTGACCACAGGGGGCACCACCAATGGGGGAGGGGAAGGGGCAGGCACCAACGGTGGCGCAGCAGGCAGCTATGTGATCCAGGGGGGTTACATGTTGGGCAGCAGCAGCGGAGGGGCAGCAAGCAACAGTCAGAGCTACTCACACACCGCTCGTGCCTCTCCAGCCACTGTGAGTATTACAGAGGGCGAGGAGAGTAGCGTGCCGTCGGCAGACAAAAAGGTATGCAGAGGCGCCAAGTGCGGGAATTTCTTCTTGTTTTTGTTCTCATCCACACACAACCTTTTGGTGGTGCACACTGATGATGTCATAGTTTTGTCCAGTGGAAAGCACAATTAAAAATGTGATGATTTCTGTTAAGAAAAGAAAATGTTAATACTTTGAATACTGATCACAATAAAAACTTCAAGCACAAAATGTTTTTAACTGTGATTTCCTCATCAGAAAAACGACAAAACCACAACCTCATCATTTCCATATCATTACGGTGCATGTGACGAGGGGCATTTTTAATTTGCCTGACATGCCTCAGCACTATGTTGTTCATCCAAAATTCATCCTATTGAACACCACATGATAATGGTAACCAACCTATCTTTGGCAAACATCCCATATTCCAGGTCATTAATTCATTGCATACCAAGGTTGTATGCCACGGCACGCATAACAATTGTATTTGTGTTTTCATTCCCTAATGTAAACCAAACTGTAAATGTGAGTGGATTTATTTGTGTTTGTATATTTTAATGATCAGAACAAATGTTTGCATATGTACTGTGCATTGAGCCAA
Organism: Chaunax sp. Z400; assembly: GCA_037577475.1. Lineage (NCBI taxonomy): Eukaryota > Metazoa > Chordata > Actinopteri > Lophiiformes > Chaunacidae > Chaunax > Chaunax sp. Z400. The sequence goes on from CM075197.1 coordinate 15,887,747, forward strand.
AAAATTTGTGTAATGTGTTTGCAAATAAGTGAGCATGTTGAGGTGTGTTTTTTTGTTTCTGTTCACCGGCTTTGCTAACTGCTCCAGCTGTTGTCTTTATTTCATTGCCTGTGTGTCAGGTACAGTGGTTGCTGGACAACTATGAGACAGCTGAAGGAGTGAGTCTGCCACGTTCCACCCTCTACTGCCACTATCTGCTACACTGCCAGGAGCAGAAACTGGAGCCTGTCAATGCTGCCTCTTTCGGGAAACTTATTAGATCTGTGTTCATGGGGCTACGTACACGGCGCCTGGGCACACGGTAAGACGGGTAGTCGGACACCCATGATGATAGACAATATAGACACATGGGGGTGCACATGTGTACACACGAAACAGTCATACCCCTTTCATTCAGAGCTTCCCTGTAAGACATGTTATTGTGTAAATTTGCACCCTTACTAATGTTCTGATTTTTACCTCTGCCAAGGAGGTAATGTTTTTGCTGCCATTTGTCTGTCTCTCTGTTGACTGGATTACATAAAAACCAGATTTAAAAACTGGATTTCTATTACCCTTGGTAGGATGGTTGGGTATATGAAAAGGAAGAACTCATTAAATTTTGAAGTGAATCTGGATAAAGGGGCAGATCCCAGAATTTTGTTTCACTTTCTTTAACAATGCAAGATCAGGCCTTTTAGCCATTTCCATTTCTCATGCTTTAACTACCTGAGGGGATTTGATGAAACGTCTTAGAAGGGAAGAGCATGTAGCAAAGAAGAGCCCATTAGTCTGGATTTTTTTCTACTGTTTAGAATAAACTACCTGACGAATTACCATGAAACTGAGTGGAAGGTGGGGCGTGTGCCATAGAAAAAAGATAATCAAATCTAGGAGTAAATCGCCATTTATGAAATATTATTTTCTTGAATAAGTACCAAACCAATTATAATACTAATGTGATTCCAATTTCTAGGGGTAGAGTTTTATACTATGACTATCATGGGACTATTAGTTTTAGGTACAATGGCATAATTGGGAAACTGAGTAGCCTTGGTGGAGATTTACACTCTCTCAGTGTTGTGTAGTTAAATATATTTTTCTGTTAAATGTGTGTCTGCTGACAGAAATAAAGTGCACAGAAAATTCCAAACCACAGTGATGCACGTCAGCAGTACAACCATCCTCTTTGTATTCACTGTGTGATCCTCATCCATATAGATGTGGACTCTCATGCAAAAGCGCCCTACAGGAGATCTATAATCTATAAAGCTGTGTGGTATTACAAAATGTTCGCCTGTTGTAGGAAGACGTGTGGGTAGAGATGAAGACGGACAGCGTGTGTGTGGGTGAGAGAGTATGGCAAAGCAGGGGCAGATGAACAAATCAGGGTGACTTTTTAGAAAGGTTTGGTGGCTTTAGGTTAGTTAGGTTAGTTCAACAATATATGTTTGGTTATTGTATTTTAATGAGACTAGCTGTATATAGACAAAATAAACCCTCTCCTCTCTGGTGCTCATGTCCTCTCTTCTGATTTACTTTGGCAAACCAGGTCTAATTTCATGTAAAACACATTTTATCTGTTCCTGACAGGGGTAACTCTAAATACCACTACTATGGACTGAGGATCAAGGCAGGCTCTTCTCTTCTTCGTCTGATGGAAGACCAACAACATCTGGCCATGAGGCAGCAGCCCTTCTCACAGAAACAGAGGTACACACATAAACATTGCTACACACACACACACACACACGCACGTCTATTGTCTGTAACTATAACACTCGTAACCATTTCCTAATATGGTTAGGACCATTATTCTCCATCTGAAAATATTTCCTTTGTGCAGTTGGATCGTTAACCTCAAATCTCTCACACTATACAATATGTTACTTAAAATGCTCTCATGGTTCCAGACTTCTGCTATATGACAGGACATAACTGCCATTTCATTTATCATATTAATGCATTATCTCATATTCATTCAAGGGCTTTATTGGCATCAAAGGTTCAAGAACGGTTTTGCCAAAGTATCAAAGTACAGATTGATCAAATATTTGGAAGATATACAAAAACAGTCATATTAATTAATTATAAAAACGCAGCATTTCAACTTTAAAAATATCCAAATATACTGTTACTGTATACTGTGTGTGTGTGTTTGTATGTGACTGTGTGTGTCTTGGTCATTCACCGTCCCTCAGCTTGCGAGATCTTGATACATGTTGCAGTCTCCTACTCCTAGGAGTAGCTTTGAAAGGTCCTTAAGCTCTTTGGATTCTGAAATGGCAGAGTTGAACTTTGTAAAGTGAACGTTCCTTATTTCATTGCTTTAAATTGTAGGAGGAAGTGCGTCTCTGTCTCAGCCTCACCGGTTGAATAGTGACCCCATATTCCCTGTTCTTTTACATGCCTTGGTTTTTCTCGTCTTCGTTTTTCGTTTGGCCAGTTCGAGGTCACTGAGCGTGTATTTGGTTGGGATCTGTGTCTGCTTTCCATCACTGACAGTAGAGCGATATTCTACTGTAACAGTGAACTTTGCTACCATGTGTGTTGTCACGGCACCGCTGTTGACTTTCATCAAAAGTCTTTCATGTTAACACAAATCACTCAATGAATAAACTGAGACATAAGCCTTTCAGCTTCCTCGAGTTAACAGACGCTTCTCTGCAGACTTCAGACAGCGCTCTGTGCGTGGCAGGCTCCAGTCTCACACAGCCACACTCTCTCTAAGTCCACACTACTGCAATTAGAGGGAGTAATCAGTCCAAAACAAAAACACCTTTCATAATTACATCCCCCCCACTCTCTCTCTCTCTCTCTCTCCCTCTGCTGCTACTGAATACTAACCAAACCCCAACACCACACCTACCAATTCCTAAACTCTTTTTAGGGTTTTTAGGTTTTTTTAAAAAATATTGTGTTATAATTCGGTTCGCAAAGTGGCGTCTGGAAAGTAGTGTTGTTGTGAGACTGGTCAAAGTGTGTATGAAAGGGGGCAGTTAAGTCTCAGCACCAATTGACACAGGGGACAAAGTTCTGGACTTAGTTCTTGGGTTTGAAAGGTACTTTATCCCTGTTCCTGTCAGGTTGAAGCCTGTACATAAAGTAGAGGGGATGACCAATGGCACAGCAGCAGGAGCAAGCCAGCAGCAGCAACAGCAGCAGGGGACAGGGCAGGTGGATATCAGCACCCAGGTTCAGCAGTATCAGCAGTTCCTTGGTGAGTTCAGTGAACAGTGAGAAAATACCTAGAGGTATGGAAGTGGTGGTTTAGGATTTGCCTTAAAGAAGATTTATGAGTCTGATGGTATATTGTGAGAATCCAATATTCATACAATAAACAATGCAGTATTATATACAGTATATTTAATACTGATTGCCCTCTGCATTTAACGTGACTTCTCTTTGAGTCTCCAGTCTTCTTATGTCCTGTGTTCCAGATGCATCCAGATCTCTCCCAGAGTTCCCAGACATCGACCTCCAGGGGAAGCCTCTGCCAGAGGGCATTGACGTGGAGCACATAAAGGGCTTTCAGCTGCTATACAGAGAACACTGTGAGGTTAGCGATTGAGGAGGATGCCTTTTCTGTCCAGTTGACATTTGTCATGTTGTTAGGTAATTGAGGGAGAAGATGGGTTCAAATGTTCTCAACCAATGTAAAAAAAGCAAGGATCTTTAATTCCTCACATTTTGTGAGCCAAAGTGATCTTCTGATCATCTGTATGTGCTCAGTCACTCATTATCAGGCTTTCATTGATAAGATGTTCTCTCTGTGTTCTGTCAGGCTATACTAGATGTGATGGTCAACCTGCAATTTACCCTGGTGGAAACTCTGTGGAAGACTTTCTGGAGGTTCAGCCAAAATCAGGCTGGAGATGCCACGTTGGCTGTGTAAGTGTTCAATACTTCTAGGCAAACATTCAAAATTGGAAGCGATAACATTTCATACAAAATACAGGTAATTAAAACTCTGGGTGTTGCAGCCATGACGAGTCAGAGAAGCGTCTCCCTAAGTCCTGCCTGGTGTTGCTGTGCAAGTATGATCCAGTACTGCGCTGGAGCCGCGACTGTGACAACAGCCTGTACCAAAGCCTGGTGGAGATCCTCATCCCTGATGTCCTCAGGCCCATTCCCAGTAAGGCTTTACGGACACTTTGATAATGTAGTAAAACACAGTACTGTCAAATCCAGTATGGTGCACATATTCTAAACACACTTTTAACCTCAAAAGTCATTACATAGAAATGTTTTGTTGAAGTTAGTTTCTTTGAAGACTGCTCTGAGAAGGAATAACCTGTCCTTTCATTCTGCTGCACTGGTGCCTTGTAAACATTTTCCGTGTTCCAAGTCTTTGTCCTCCAAGTAAATAGAAAACAGATTGTAAATTTGTTTTTGCATATTAATTGCCAGAAAATCATTTCCTCCGGGAGAAACTTCGTTGTTGTTTGTTAATCCTTTAATCAGAAAAGGAAAACTTACTCTGAAGTAACCAGTTTTTTAAGTTCCTTATCCATTTTCTCTTGCTTCCTCCAGGTGCCTTAACTCAAGCCATTCGCAATTTTGCCAAGAGTCTGGAGAGCTGGCTAACCAATGCCATGATGAACATCCCTGAAGAAATGGTCCGCATCAAGGTACGCTCCATATACAGAGTCGTGGACCAAGTAGTTTTTATGCCCCCGCCAAAGAAGTCATACAGGGTTACTATTGTCTGCATGGTCTATCCACATCTCCTCAAAAACCAATGCACAGAATTTAATGACGTTTCACACATGCTTTGTAGGGGCCCTAAAGGCGTGCATTTCAGTTGGTTTTTTCAGTTTGAGGCATTTTTCATGTCGCTTTGCTCACATTCACTTATTATAGATGTTATGGTCTATCCACATCAGCTACTGGAAATTTGTCTTTTTTTTTCATCTCCATGGTTACAAATTTATTTATTTTACTTTGATTTGTCTTAGATGAGGTTTTCCAGGGCATAACTTGAAAACTGACCAGTATTTTTAGACAAAACTTTATGCCCACTTCTCATTTTGGGAATTTCAAGCATTTAAAAAAAAATATTTTCTTACATTTTGAAATGTAGCTTTTTTGTCATATATGCAATTAAAAAGAATTGCAATTAACAGGGAGGACTTCAATAACGTATTTCTAACTGTCTGTCTTCAATACACTGGACCCGTGTCGGGGGATCCTGAGTATTTCATGCTTGTTTAAAAATTCATCCTTTTTCTCTGCTCGCTTAGGTAACATCAGCCAATGCATTTGCCCAGACACTGCGTCGCTACACCAGTTTAAACCACCTAGCCCAGGCAGCCCGTGCTGTCCTCCAGAACACGGCCCAGATCAACCAGATGCTCTCCGACCTCAACCGTGTCGACTTTGCTAACGTCCAGGTTGGTTTAGTCTCCAAACGCTATGCATGGGCAGTATTCACCTCTCGTGAATTTCCGTGTTTGTGGTTTTTGGTGTTTGTGATGTTGTGCATATGCAGATAAATCTGCTGCTGTGGTTTTATTGAGGATTCATGTGTTAGTTGTTCACTTACTGTGGCAGCCATTCTGAGGGAAATACAACCCAAACGCATTTGCTTATTAATCAGAAGTTCAGTGTCCTTGGTCTTCCTCCAGTGACTGTAGAGAACCTGGTCTGATATAGAACCTTGAGCCTGGTAGTGATTTAGTTTCTTTCTTAAAGGCAAGGTGGCAGAGAATTTATTTCTTTGCACAAGGCCTTTTACACAAATCATCCATTTGAGGCCCCCTGTCTTAACATGAGGTCGCCCTGCTGCCCCCTGCTGGTCAACCAATGCACTTTACTGACATACAGTATTTTCCACATTCTGCCCACCTTTGGCAGGAGCAGGCCTCATGGGTGTGCCGGTGTGAAGATCGTGTTGTCCAACGGCTGGAGCAGGACTTCAAACTGACCCTCCAGCAGCAAAACTCCCTGGAGCAGTGGGCTGCATGGCTGGATGGTGTGGTCTCCCAAGTCCTAAAGCCCTATCAGCACAGCCCTGCCTTTCCAAAGGCCGCCAAGCTCTTCCTGCTAAAGTGGTCGTTTTACAGGTATGATAGGGAACATTTGGACATCTTCATTTACATTTTACTGTCTTGTTTTTGTTGATTCTCTCAGCAGGGCAAACTAGAATATCACTCTGTAGAACATATACCGCCGCCAAGGCCAAACAATCCCACATGTCTGTTTAGCTTGCCTTACCCATGCTTCTCCCCTCTATAAAGTTTTGTGGAAACTTCAACAGTCCATTTATACAGCTGCTAATGGCAGGTTATCAGCTACAGTGAAGCAAATCATTTTCAAACCTGCACCTCTTAATGTTAAGCTTTACTTTATTGCCCCCTTGGGTAAATTCTTTCTCTGCATTTGGCCTATCCTATCCCAAGGGATGCAGTGGGCAGTCGTTGAGTGCTTGTTCACTTTGCGATATTACAGGAGATGCAGAAGGCTGCAGAATTTGCTTTCTGTTGACTGATAAATCACATGAAGTTGATGTGGAAAATGTACTATTGGATTCACTGTAAGACGTGAGATGTCTCCGCTTGTCAAGAAATCCACAATGAGTTGACTTGTGCATCGTGGAAACACTCCGAAACACTACCCATTTGTGGTGAGAGAAGAAGTGAAGAAGTTACAGAATATATGTGTGTAACAGTGGTTCAATTCCCACCACCTCTGCTCCACAGCTCCATGGTGATTCGGGACCTGACCCTGAGGAGTGCAGCCAGTTTTGGTTCCTTTCATCTGATACGTCTACTGTACGATGAGTACATGTACTATCTGATAGAGCACAGAGTGGCCCAGGCTAAAGGAGAGACCCCCATTGCTGTCATGGGAGAGGTACCAACACACACACACACACACACACACACACACATGAACTAAATAGTGTAAACCATACTCAGAGTACTAACACATTCCCCCTTTTGCTATTAGTTTGCCACTTTAGGCCGGGGTCTAAGTCAGCTGGATCCTGACAAAGGTAATTTCACTGCATTTCTACTGTATCTCAGTCTAAACACAGGTCTCAAGCATTACTTGTAACTAACATCATTTACATCGTCTTTCCCAGAAGAGGAAGAGGAAGAGGAGGAGGAGAGCGATGAGGAAGGACAGGAGCTGTCCCTTCCCTCGGACGCGGCCGTGCTGGGGGAGGAGTCTCTGGAGCCGCCTGCCAAGCTGGCCAGAACAGACCAGAGAGTCCTCTTCACAACCGGATCAGCTGATAACTGATCACACGGTTACACTACTAGATGTGGGTTGATGATACTGATTATACACAAAGAGATGTAAAAAGAAGACTAACTTAAACACTTGACACATGTAAATATATCTTGTAAATGTGTGTGCACACCCACTGCATACTGATAACTCTCCCACTTGTTTACACACACACACACACACACACACACACACATTAAAAACACACACTCGATCAGTGCTGCTGCTGCCTAGATGGCACAACCACCTGTTGACACCATTTATTCAATACACAATCACTGGCATTGCAACAGGATGTGGCTTCAAAAAGCAGACTCTCGCATTGCAAAGAGAAGCAGAACATTTTAACCCTCTTTCTTTTTGCTCATTGCATCACAACATGTAGCCTCACTGTGTTCTTGCTGAGAAACTTGCTCACCATAGATCCTCATAAACTGTCACTGCCGTATCAAAGTGGTCTTGAAAGTACTGTGATATGTGTGTGTGGGTGTGTGTAAAGGTAAGCACTGTACAGGAGGAGTGTGTAAAGTGGACCTTCCAGCAGTAAATAGTCGCTTAATGTAGTTGATACTATGCTGTGGGGAGGCTGTGTCGTTCAGGAGGGAAGAGACGTTTGTGAAAGACAGCATGCAGTTGGGATTTTTGGGTAGCTTTGACTTGTTAATGTGTCTGTGTTTGTTCTGTATGAACAATAGGGTCACACCGCGCTGCTGTTCCTCCTCCTTCTGAACATGCTTTCCTTTAATGGTGTGTATATATATGTGTGTGTGTGTGTGTGTGTCAGGTTGTGTGATTGTGAGTCATGCCAAGTGTGGACTGTATCTTCTGTAGATATTTTCTAAGGCATTCAGGTTTTGATTTGGGAGACGTGTGTAGATTTTAATTGTATTCTCTTGTAAAGAAAACAGTTCTTGTGGTCTTGGAGTGCCTGTCACAGCTGCTAAACACACCTGTAAAGATAAAGCTAAGGCTGTGGAATTGGGGCTTCTATTAGTTGCTGCAAAAAAAAAAAAAAAATCCTCTCTTTTATTGAACACCTGGTTCCACGAGAGATGTACTGTATCTGTCATATTTTTATGTTCAAAGTGCTCCATTCCCGTCCATCCATTAGGTTCCTCTGTGGCCTCATTTTCCTTTAACATATCATTTTCTTGCCTTATTTCAGTATATTTTTTTCCATGTGTGCCAAACCTGTTCCTTTTATCCCTGATCCCTTTGTTTTTAAACTCTTTCATGTTTTAAGTAGGACTGTGCCTGAGTAAGAATGGTGATATACTTGTATTTTACTGTATATTTATCCACTATTTTGAATTTTGTTGTCACTAAGTGAACCTCTTGTGCAGTGTTTGGTGCTGTGTTGTCACACATTGTAAGCAACCTTTGTGTGCATTATTGATTTGTGATTGTACATTCAGTTATCATCCTATATCTTATACATTTTCCACAAACAGGCTAAGGCCCTGCCTCTTTGCACATATTGACTATCGTCGACAGTTACCTGAGAGGTTTCTTATTTTCTTTGAAGTCTTAAGTGTTTTTGTTTTTTTTAATGGTGGGGATGCAGGTGTCAGATTTCATGCACTGGGCTTGTATAGAGAGTTTGGTGAACAGTGGCAGATCTGGTGACTCTTCCTGCACAGTCCTCCACCGACACTCATCTCCCCACATTCTGCTTTCATCTCACTGCGTTTCCACCCTCCTGTCAACGGCTTTGTTTTGCTTCAAACATCCATATTCTTAAACACTTTGTCACGATTGGATGTTGTAAACATGTCATTTTTGGATTTTTTTTTAAATGCAATGTCTTTAAACAGCTGCAATGCACAGGTTTTCAACAGGCATTGGAGCCTCAAACCAGCACATCATCCTTTATATGGAGTCTAATGCTACCACAGCAGAGTACATATCACTCCAGTCTTTTAACAATCTACAGCATATAGAATGGCCATTGTTTATCCAGTTAGAAAAACGTCGAGTCATTTTTATAGTGCATTGTTTCTTATGTACAAAACAAACTAGAAAAACAGATGTTCAGTGGCAGTGTTTTATGAATCTGGTCTGCTGTAAGTATGACTGTGCCTTTGGAGGTGGTAGAATGCAATTCAGATGTTTTTAATTTTAAATATATAAATTAAATAATTTTTAAAATGGCACTTTTTTTGTTTCCTGTTGTGCATTTATTTTCCTTGAAGTTTGGTAATTTTGTCTGCTAGAACAGGAAGCCGTGTCCCAGTACATCAGTACTTCTAATGAATTGTATAAACTGAGTTGTTTGACATTCAGCCAGTCTTACCAAACATTAGTATCACACACGTTATGTACTTACACACTTACACACAGTTACCACTTCTGGTGTGATTGTATGACACTCGGCTTCAATCCAGTGTTACATTCAGTCAATATGAACTTTCTGAGGTTTGGGATCAAATGTCTAAGTGATGTACAACAAACAAAGTGTTTGTTTGTTGTTTAAAAAATATTTATCTACACCAAGAGTGGCATCTAGTGGTGATTTTTTTCAAATGTGCTTTTGTGATACAGTATCTGGTGACAGTGGGCTGTTTTATGTACATACTGTTTGTAAAAGAACAAGACAACAAAATGTTCTACACATTTTAAGGTAATTGACGTTCACCCTTTTTTAATTCCAATATCAGCACTACTGCGAAAGGCTGCCTCACAGCTGCCATCCAGAAAACTATCATACCTGTAAGTCAAAACCAGCAGCCTTCCTTGTATTGCTTAAAATACGTACATATACAATATATCTTAGTGCAACAATTTGGAGGACTGGATTTAATTGTGTCACACACAAAGAATGGCTGTGAAAAGCCAAAAGATCAACAGGTTCCTGTTGGCATCCATAAAAATCAAGGTATACAATGTAGAAAGCAATCACATGCAACTATGAGATGAATCAAAACCACAGCATGGTTCAAACGTATAGTTTGTAACCTTACAATCATGTTCATATTTTTGTAAAACTTGGAGCTGTATGAACTAGAGGGGGTGACAATCTCCAAATATTGTAGAAGTATCATACTTTAAAGTGACATGTGCAATAACCTTCAGGTGATAATTGTTTAAAAAGGTCTGCCAATCACTTTAGAGTTTTCCAAGTGATGCGACACTACTAACATTGTTCAGATCAAACCAGACAAATGTTTTAAAAAGGCTTTTTTTTAAACTCCCATTTCGGCTTTCTATACACTTTCTTACTTCTGTGTTTCCAGACCGAAAACAAAAGGGCTCAGGTGAAGAAAAAAAACTACCAGAATGAACATTTCAAGAGGCAAAACAGGTGCTTGAACAGCAGAAGGGTGTGTGACAAAAATATATATGGAAGCAAGGAGAAAAGTTCAAAATCATGACATCATAAACCAAACAAACATGACTTATAAGTCCTGCAACTTATTAAGCAATTTTAAAAAGTTGTCTTTCAGCCCTCAAGGATGAAATCCAATACTGGATCTATTCATTTCCCACTTAAACAATTTAACCTTTATGTGACCACCTGGTAGCAAATCACATTACCACCATTTCTCAAACAACTTGTGGCCTTGCATCTTGGAGAATACTTTAACATCATAACACACCATTGTTTTACTTTTAAGTTACAGCAATCACAGATTGCTGATATTACCCGGTAGTGAAAGGCCTATTTTATTATTGTTGTTGTTTTTTAAATTACCCATCTTTCTTGCCCTGTGTCTTCATGTGTTAAGGATATTACAACGTCATGTTGAATTGGCAGCCAGTAGAGGTAGCTGTCATTTTTTCTTCTCCAGGAAATGCGACGCCCCACGCCATTTTAGTTGTGGGCAATCGACGTCAGCTGATGACGAAAACAGTTTCTTTCATTTGATTGGTGGAATTCGGCGGTGCCAAAGGTCATGTACATTTGGCGCTCTGCATTCATGACAAGACTGGCGCGTTTTTGAAAGCGCAACATACGTGAAGGAACATGTATTTTGAAATATTACTAAGAATGATATGGAAAATATCCGCATAACCTTTTCAGTCTTCGTTCCTTTATCCGTAGCTGAACAGTGGAAAATGTTTGCACCATTTTTGAAACCTCTGAAGAGCGGAGCAGCTTTGAGAATAGCACCAGACCAAGTCTGCTAGCTTGTTGTTTTACAGTGAAACTTCAATAACTGGTGGCTACAAGCAGCCATTCGCCTCATATGATGAATGTTACCTATTTTGTTCATTCACACTCATGGGGAAGTGGATAAGAAAAGAAGACAGTCGCTGAAGTTGCACCGAGTGACCATTTCACCATTATCTGTGAGTGTTTTCCTCTACCTTTGTTTTTCTGGTTTTCTGTAATGCGACATAAACTGGACGGGTTATTGAGCACCATGTCAGGAATAGTTAAAATTTTATTACAGTATTTCATTCAAAAAAATATTCTGTATACAAGTATTTTATACTGATTTTACACCACCAGAACTCTTAGCTTGCTTCGTATTGTAATGCAATTTCACAGTGCTGAGTTGTTGTTTACAGTATCGTCTGATCTTGCGTCACATATGAATGATTTTTAATTATGTCCTACATTTGTTCATTTAAAACATTCAGAGACAATAACTTGTTATTTTAACTAAAGTATTTAAGTATTTGAGTTTATTGAAAATGCTTCCTAGTCTTTGCTAAAGTGATTATCTGTTGGTTGTTTACTTCTAATACACTATGGCATTGTGCTTGTTATCCTGTCATCCTTGTAGATGTTATTGAATTTTTAATCAGGGATTGTGCTAGAGAAATAGGAAAGATGGGAAAAGAAAGGTAAATGTAATGAAGTTTCCATTCTGGTATCAATTCAGGGCTTAGACTAATATTTTAGTGATTGCCTGCTCCTTCAGATATCTGCATGCATAACAATATTTTGTTTCTCTGTAGCTCTCTTCAAATGATGGCTGGTGTTGTGGCTATGGCATCTGTCATTGAGGACTTTGACTCCCAGGTATCTCAATTTTTCGCTCAGTGTTTTTCTTCATTCTCATGCATTCTCATATTTAACTAACTTTGTCATACCATTCACAGCCTTGCAAGAAACCTCGCAAAGATGGTGGCAGTCCTGTTGTCAAGACAATCACAAACTATTTCTCTCCTTTGCCCAAGCCTGTGGAGAAACAATTTTCTCCTCCTCGTTCCAACAACATAATGGACTACTTTATCCGGAAGGCTTCATCCTCTAAAGAAAAGACAAGCTCACCAGAACAGTTGAAGGATAAGTGTCAGACATTTCAGCTTGATGATGAAAAACACACCAGCCCAGAGGCAGCAGTAAAACAACCTTCTCAGAAACGGAGGAGAAAGACCAGCAAAGCTGCAAGGAAACTTGCGGAGGCTGAAAATGTTAGGCCCACAGATGAGAGCTGTTTCATTGTAGAAGAACCTAGTGATAACAGAGACTCAACAGCAGAAGCAGTAGGGAACTGTGATGTTCTTGGCAGTGATACAGCAGCCCTGTTGGTCCATCTTAGTGCTGAGGCTTGTATCACTGAGGGGACATCAGATAGGGATGCCTCTAAGACTGTCAGTGAAAAAGATGAGCATCATGAAGATGGTTCCAAATGTGGGACCAATGTCAAACTTAAACCAGAACTCAACAGTATTGAATTATCTCCAATTTTACCCTCAAAAAACAAACCAAAACAGGTTAAAACTGTGACACGAAACTCTAGGAAGAAGAAGCAGCAGAAGGCAAAGCATTCAGAACCAGATGAGGAAGAAATTGAGATGTCCTTGTGTGATGTTAGTATGGAGGTCAATGTGGACGAGGCCTCTCAGTTAAATAGCAGCACGGTAACAATCTCTTTTGAAGAATTTGTGCGGAGTCAGAGCCAGGACAGGGATGAAGAGAATATAGAAGATGACAGTAAAATCACATCAGATGCAGAAGAAATCGACACTGAACAGTTGAGCACACCTAAAACTGAGGAAAATATAGGTTCTGAGAAGCCACCTCTCAGAGTCTCACCCCGAACTGTTACCATCCAGGCTGAAGTGCATGTAGTGTCACCCAAACAGGAGGCCAAAGTAGTTGGAAAGGTAGCCTCTATCTTCAACAGGAGAAAAACAGGGATAAGCCCTGCACAGGTAGAATCATCTCACATGGAGGCTGGACAACAACTTCCTTCTACTTCTCTGACTGTCAAGCGGAAATCCAATGTGGTTCTTCAGGAAGAAGATCTAGAGCTGGCTGTGCTTGAGAGCGAATCCATGGCTAAGTGCAGTGAGGCAGAGAGGAAACAGTTCATGGCTGCCTTTAAACAGGCCAGTCTGAATGGTTCAAAAACCAAGCTCAGTAAGAGCCAGGGCAATCAGAAGCAACCTGGAGAGAAGGTTTTGGATGATGTTGACAAAGATCCTGAAGACGGCACTCTAACTCCAACTCCCATTGAACAAATCCCTGATTCCTTACCGGATAATAAAATAGCTACAAAGAAACCAACAAGAAAAGGCATAAAGAAAGCTAAAGAAGAAAAGGAGGCCTTCCTCACCCCACCTGCTGCTGCTCTTGTTGAAGAAACGGTGGCCACGACTGTTGAGGTTAATGATGAAAGAGAGGAGCCTCCCCTCACGTCAACTCCTTCCATTCCAACAGTGAGGAGGTCCAAAAGAGGGGCTGCAGTCAGGCAAGCCCCAGAAGCCACCTCAGCAGCTCCTATTAGAAAAACAAGGAAACCCAATGAGTCGAAGGATGCGGCTGTCACTTCAACAAATGACAGCCCTGCAGAGACGTCCACCCCAAAGATACGCAAGTCCAAACACAGAGTCTTTGTAGCAGAGATGGTGTGCCCACCTGATGCAAAGCAAAGTCCAATCAGGTGACACATGCATGTAGCACTGATGAAAAGCATTTTGGATGCATTCATATCTTTAGTTAGTTACCAGGCACACCTTGATAAAACTAATTCAGTCTAATATAACAATCCTGCAATAAAGTCTACCTCCGTGAAGATTTCAATCTTCATTTTTGTTTTATAGAGGTATTGGTTCAACTGTTGGGTCATTTTGGAGGATGTAGTTTGCGGTGCTGTTGAACAGTATTGCATAATACAGAGAGGGTGTACAAAATAATAGAAACACCTGTCAGGAATTCAACGCAATACAACTCAACAACACCACAAACCATTCTCCAAAATGACCACGCAGTTGAAGTGACATCTTTCTGAAGCAGTTTCAGAGAAAACATAACCTTCACGATGGTATTTTAGTGCAGAGCTGTTGTATTAGACAAGTAGTTTAAGCCAGGTGAACCTAATAAACTGGCAACTAAGTTTATATGTATGCACTGTATGTGTTTTCTACTGTTGCCTATGTTTTTATGCTTTAATTTAAATGTTTGTTTTTTTTCGTGTGTTTTTTTCTCCATAAGGATTAAATTTACTAGAGTCCATAAAAATGTTCCCATGACCAAGGCTGAAAGTGGAAGTGTCATAAACACATCTTTGGCTAATAAAGTAAGTACAATATTTTTCACAAATTGGACCTATTATAAAAAAATATATATAAGTATTGTCATAATTATGGACTGAGGATAATGAAATACTCTATTTATCTTTATCAGATGACAAATGACTCTAAAAAAAGGAAACAGGCAAAGAAGTTGGTGGAGAAAGCCAGAATGATTCAGCAGAGCAAAAAAGCTGCTGTCGAGGAAAAGGGCATCTTAAGGCGTTCCTCGCGAGCTGAGGCCTCCACCAAGAAGAGTTACTGTGAAGATGAGGTACCGTTAAAGACCAACAGAATAGATGAACCAGTTTTCTTAATATTATTTTTAAATGAACTAGTTAAATTCCCAAAATAGCCTGATTGTATGACACAGGCTCAGGTGAATCCTGCAGCCCTTTTCTTCTGGCTTCTCCAAAATAAACAATCCACAAAATATTTGAAGTAAACAAAATAGCACATAACATTATACCTGTTTACAAAAGAATAAAGCATCTTGTCTTTAACTGATTCTTCTCTTAACACTTTCATTAACTTGTGCACAAATGTAGTCTGACAAACTCACTGAGAAGCAAGTGTACATCTGCAAGTCAAGCACCTGGCAGCTTAAAATGCCTCACTCATATTTACAACTTTAGCAGAAGCTTGATGAAACCAGTTTCAGATCAATATTTATGAAGTGCCATAAACGCCTGCAAAAAACCCAATTCATCGATTGTTAGGCATGTGGCTTTTGTTCAGGACTTTTGGGAACCTCCATATGGCACAAAAGGTTGCCATTATCATACAACACAACAATAAAGGCAAAATTGAAACCTAATTTGTATATATACTAATTGTTCCACTCACACGGTGGTTTGTTTTGCCAGGATTCTGTCATTTGCCTTGAGGAAAACCAGCCTGCCGGTCCTCAGACGGCACCAGAAAAGAGTAAAACCCAGAAGTCTCTACGCAGTCTAAATGATGTTCTGGGAAAAGCCGCACCTGTTGGTAAAGAGACCAGGCCTGTCTCAGGTAGTCTTTCCCACTCTAAATCACCATTTCAGGTTCAAGATTTTGTCGACATCTAATGGTGGTATTTTTTTTTTTTTAATGTATTTCTCAAAGGCTCCAAAGTGGCTTCACTGGCCCAAGGGAAAGCTGCTCGGAAGGTGTCGGAGGTGATCTCCATCATTGATGACAGCAGCCGTGAGGGCTCTGAAAATTCTCAAGATGATGAGCAGTTCAGGGCACGCAGAGAGTTCTTGAAGAGCGGTCTGCCCGAGTCCTTTAGGAAACAGATAGCCAAAACGGCTGCCACCAAGGAGGCGTACTCTCTCTCCTCTTCCTCCTTTCAACCAGCCATACACGAGAAGCAAACACCAGAAGGTAGGCTGTTCTTCATAGAACGACAGATTTGGGCATTCTGATTTGACAGTGGTTGAAAGTGCATTTACTCAAGTAGTTCAAGTTCTACTGTACAATTTTGAGGAACATGTACATGACTTACTGGTAACTTTGCTGTCAATAAAATATAATCAACAAAAAAAAGGGATATGTTTTCACAGATCAAGATAAGACTTTGTACATAAGTACTTTTACTGTTAATACTTTAAATATATTTTAATTCTTCTGTAAAATTCTGAATTCTTTTCACTTGAAACTTGTTTTTTTTTCTGGTTTGACAGATTGCCCTCTCTGGAGTCTCCTGTGGCCTGAGTCTTCATTACTGAGTCATCTGAAAGAGCTATGGTGCCAAACATCCAACCCACTGCCATCTGTTCGTGGCTCCTTTCATGTGAAGACAGAACCGGCCCGCAAAGCCTTTTATGAACGGGTATGTTCAAAGGCCTGTGAAGACCAGGTTCTCTGCACCTGCCCGTAAATATTCAGGGTCAGCTCTAGACAAAGTCACCATGACATCTTGGGGATTTACATATTTAGCTGGATTGATATTTCAGAACACATTTGTCTACTTTCCAGCTGCTGCCTGTCAGTAGAGCTATGCTCTTATTTAAAAATACCCAAAATTGCATGGAAATATCTGCCTGTTTTGTATTTTATGGTTGTTTACTTCTACCTAACTCATTGAAATGACCAAAAACAGATGTTTTGAAGACATTATTTTTGCTGAGCTACAGTAGGATAAAACAGCACATTCATTAAATAATGGTGTTTTTCCTTTGTAAGGGTTCTGGCTGGAGGCCTGAAATATCTGAAAGTGTCCGTCAGCTTCTAACAGAGGAGGTTGGCACCTCCAACCCTCAGTTCCCTGTTCAGATGTTCATCACTCGCTTCCTGAAGAGACGTGCTGATCACCAGCATCAGTGCACAGCCACAGGTCAGTCTGACTGCACTGAAACAAAAGCAGATGTTTTGTATTTCAAAGCATAAGGATGCAAATTATTTTATGATCTTATGCTTGATTTTCTGTCATCATTTAGACTGTATTCAATATTTACAGGAAGGAAATTTTCATGAGTGCTCATGAATTTTAAGCTGTCCAATCTGCTCTCAAAGCACAAACACTTGAGCAGCATTTTATCCTGTTAATAATAAGACATTTTAAAACGGACTGCAGCCAAAAAAGAGACAGAATTTGAGCATAAAACCGAAATTATTCTCAACATTACTTTCATCTTACTTACCAGAACCCGAGGCTCTAACCAGACTTACAAGCACCACACTGTCAGCTGATCCAGTCGTAGGGAAGAGGAAGAGGATGGATGATGAAGGGGAAATTCCAATGAAGGTGGCTAAGAAGCAACGAGCCAACTCCTCAGAAGAGGACATTTCCACCGCTGAGCCTGAGCCAACAAAAAGGGTAGGGCGTACCAGACGAGGTCAGAGATCCAGGTCAGAGGAGGAGGGGAAAGACAAAGCCAAGCCTTCAGTCAAAGCTGCTCCTATCCCACCTGAAGATGACTCTGTGGTTGTGCTTTTGAGAGAGGATGCTGGAAGAAACGGTAAAAACTGTGTGCAGTCATCTTAATCACTCAATTTTTTAATTTTAACTCCTGTGAACTTTGGGATCCATAATCAACACTTGCTTCCATTAGGAAACTGGCATATTCACATCATGTCATTATCAATGTAGTATGGGCAACTTTAAATAAAGGTAATAAAGTCCTAAAGGTTTAGGACTTGTAACAAAGTTGCAACAACAGCACTGCTGTCATTAACTCCACAGCAACAGTATAATAATTTTTGAAAAACCAGCCACAAGACAAAAACACACCTGTAAAACTGGCATGACAACTGACAAAGAACCTAGCAATGCTATGCTAGAATTAGATCAATTATTAACATGCTTTCTGAAGTCATTTACTTGGTGTCTGCAATTTTCCTTGACACTCATATATTTTGTCACACAACACATATTTAAAGCCTCAAACTCACGGTTTAGTTTGTTCTACAGATGAGGTGAGGGAGGACATGTTATGGACAGACAAATATCAGCCTCAGCACTCCGATGACATCATAGGCAACACTGCCTCGGTTAAGAGGCTGCACAGGTGAGGAACTGAACTCCTTTAAATTTACTGCGCCATCATAAAAACAGTCGACACTGGGTTCTGCATTATACTTTATCTCTCAAATGATACGGACTGTTGTAGCGGACATTGTTCCAGGAGCAGAACGATTTATGCTTCCTTTTTATTTGGACAGCTGGCTAAAGGAATGGAAACTCCGTGCAGACCGAGAAGAGAGTAAAAAGCAGAGAGACAAGAAACGAGAAGAAGACGGCAATGGTGGGAGATTATAGTGATATTTCTCTCTTCATAACCAATGATGTTGGGATGATGCATGTGTGTTTTGACTCCATGGTGACTGTTTGTGTCCAGACTCAGACCGGGACTGTAGAGAAGAGGACTCCCAGGATGGAGAGGACATGCTATGTAATACAGTGCTCATCACAGGACCCACTGGAGTCGGAAAGACGGCTGCAGTCTATGCTTGTGCCCAGGAGCTGGGCTTCAAGGTGCAAAACTTTAACGGTACACAATGTGACAGCTGTGCAAGATTTAGTGTCCTCATTTTAGATCTTTCCTCTCATCTCCCAAGGTATTTGAAGTGAATGCATCGTCCCAGCGAAGCGGTCGTCTAATTCTGTCCCAGCTGAAGGAAGCCACTCAGTCACACCAGGTGGACAGTCAGGGTGTCAACACCCACAAACCCTCCTACTTCACCAGTTACGGAACAAGCAGCAGCAGTGCTGGCTCTCTAAGGCCTGGATCCTCTCCCAGTATGTGCAGAGCTTGCCTTGAGTTGCTAGTTTGTGAGAGGGTCTGTTTTATGTAGATTTTGTGTGCTGTTGACTTTATGTACTGTAGGAATATAACAATATGAATATGAACTGTTGGAGTTTGATTGGTCATTGTTTTCTTCTTCTTTCAGGAAAGGTCAACTCTCCTCGAAGGGTGGTTTCCTCTCCCAGGAAACATCCCCAGTCCCCAAGAGGTGCTAAAAGAGGAGGCCTAGCTCCCACATCTTTAGCTAACTTCTTCAAAATAGGGCGACCCACCAACAAAGAGACACCAAACACTAAGAGGAATGAACAAGCAGGTAAACATAACTCAATGTTAATTGTTCACCTGTATGATGATGTAACCTTCATGAAAAGGTTTCATCATGACTTGAATAAATATTTTTGCTTTTTTGTTTTTGTCTCCCTCCCTCGTCTCTCCTTACAGCAGATTCCAAAAATGTTACAAAAGCAAGTGAGTGTGGCACTAAGAATAAACACCCTGCAGTGAAATCACCAACAGCTACCACCCCTAGAGCGAAGAGCAATGAAGAGCAGAGCAAGAAGACGGCCACCTCACTTATCCTGTTTGAAGAAGTGGATGTCATTTTTGACGACGACTCGGGGTTTCTAGCTGCCATCAAGACGTTTATGACCACCACCAAGAGGCCAGTCATCCTCACTACCAGCGGTGAGGAGGAGGAACGTCAAAGGAAGCATCTTGTTGATTTATACTCTGTGCTCTTTTAAGTTTAAATCAAATCTTGTATGTTTCTTAGATCCTGCGTTCAGCACCATGTTTGATGGCAACTTTGAAGAGATCCATTTCAAAGCACCCTCAGTGGTGAGTGGAGGATTTAGTACATCAATGTTTCACTGTTAGATCTTATAGACTGATGGGCTGTGGCTTGAGATCAGATATTGGAGAGTTGAGTTAGTTTAGTGTGTTAGCTTTTGTGCATTCAGTTGTCACTCTCTCCCTGCTACAGTCTGATGCAGAGTGCTTCCTTCGGCTGTTGTGTCTGGCCGAGGATATGAGGATAGACCAGCGGGACGTCAGCTCCTTGCTCAGACTCAATGGTTGTGACATGAGGCAGAGTTTACTGCAGCTGCAGTTCTGGGCTCGTAGTGGAGGAGGCCGCTACACAACGGAACCGTTGCCACACACTGGCAAAAATGGTAAGGAGATGTGGGGGAGGACCTATCAATCAATCGACCGATAGATGGATTTTATTAGTCTCTTACGTCGTTTGTTAGAATTGCCTATATGATACCTTTTAACCTAATACGTATTGTTCCATTCATTCTTTAAGCTGCACTAAAGCCAGAGACTGAAGCCGTAGCCAGCATGTCAGTGTGTGATGTGACCGTCCCATCCACTCTCCCTCCCTGTGAGACCAGATGCACTGAGAGCATGTTGGGCCTGCTGAATCTTGAACCTGAGAGAGACATTGTGGAGCTGCTCAGGGTAAACTCTTCATTTAAATCATACACTGGTTAAAATGGAATAATAATGTCACAGAGCAATAACTGCCTTATGATTTCTTCATCGATTGACATAGTTCTTGATTTAAGATAATGAGGCATATGTGTTGTCAACAGAACCATAGTCCGATGGAGGAGGCATTGTGCTGGGAGCTGCTAACAAACAGCAGGCAGCGAGGAATGAACCTGCTCTATTCCAACTTGGAGATGCTGTTATCTCTGCCGCTCTCACAGTTGACTTCCTCCACCTGCAAACTGCAGCAGTGTGTTTCTGTATCACAAGATCAACTTTCTGTTAATCCAAAGGAGACTGCAGAGTCAGCAGATTGCTCGGATGATGGCAGTCCAGTTAAACTGTCCAACAGAATGAGGAAGACCAAGAGGCGGCATTGTCTGCCTGACCAGGATGGACTGCACTCGGACTCGGACTCAGAGGACGGTTTTCTATCTCTCCACAAGCCACAGGGCATTCCTCAGACAAAGGAGGAAGTAAAGGAGAGTTTGCTTTCTGAGACGGTGAAGAGGAGGCCACTGACTCCTGAAGAGCGGATAAAAAGTCTCCCAGTCTATCAGTGTCTAGAATCAATAGCTGAATTTTTAGACAACATATCCTACATGGACACTTCCTTGTTGGCTCATTCAGAAGGAGGTGACGGTCAGAGAGGAATGTTGCCAGTAGTGAAAGATGGGATGACAGATGAGATGAGTGTTGAGATCGACAGGCGGAGCTGGGCGAGAGGAGAGCACACCTTGGAGATCCAAGCTGCTGTGGAGGCCCTGAGCTTCCACAAGTGTCAGGTTTCCGTAGCGGAAGCCTGGGACAAAGCCCAACAGCTGGAAGTGGAGCTGGGGAAGGAGACTGCAGCAGAACTCACCCTTCCTGTAGCCTCTCATCGTGACGGTTACAGCTTAACTCATGGCGGACCCTGCGAACCACAGTGAGTCTTCATTTTCAATATATTATTAACTTCCTGCTCAAAGATCCAGTCGGTATAATATTTGTCACACAATGAAAGCTTTATAACTGAACATTTCAGCCTTAGTTAAATCACTTCAGATAAAGCTGGTGCATCTTAATGGCAGTGGCGTGGCGTGGGGAAAATATTAAAGGAAGCCAAAAGGGGGGTCGGGGGTAGACAATGGTAAACAGTATCAGAAGTATCAGTAGGCTACATGTATCAAACACATGACGTACAAACTATTGTATCTGTGCTTGATGTACACAACCACCTTCCACACTACTTTATCGTTTAAAAGTGGGCCAAACGTTCAAATGATGCTCATTTTCTATGTGTAACCGTCTGTGGTGTTTATTATCGGTGTGTAAACAACCACAATAAAAAAAATAGGCTACTTCAGTGGACTAAAACATGCAGCTAAATTCTAGCAAGGCACAAGCGATATAACCCCATCAAAAACTGCACACATTCATGTTTTGAATGGAGAGGATGAACTGGTCGACTTGCTTGCCTTGGCATAGTCCTGACAAATCACAGTTTGGCAGATATCATGTGACAGTGACTAATCTGATTGGTGAATCAATTAATTCTTTTATTTATTTATTTTTTACGAGGGATGCCAAGCTGACCTTTTTTTTAAAATGGCAACTACGTCTGAGAAAACGGGAGATGCCTGGTTTCCCTTTGCTTCCTGGGAGAAAACGCCACTGTTTAATGTGTTCCAGGTTGGTCGAGCAGAGGAGAGAAGTCATGGAGCATCTGATGTTCAGAGGAGTGTTTGGTACTCTAGGCAACAGACCAGCAGCTGCACTGGACTACATGCCAGCCCTACGCACCATCTGCAGATCAGAGCAACTTAAGGAGCAGGGCAAGGTTAAACGAAGGTGAGCATTCAGTAAAAAAAAAAAAAAAAATAGTCAGTCTTCACTTGGCCAGTAGCATCAGGTCTTGTTTTGAGGCAGGATGTGGTCATGTGCGTCTTAAAAGGCTGCCAGTACTTTATTTTTGTTTTGATACTCAGCTCATGTAACAGACAGGCTACAAGAAAATAAGTTGAAGTGTTAGTTGAATCTTAATCGTATGCAGGGAACAAACAGTGCTTGCATGTAACTAAACTGTTTTTACTCATCCTCCAGGTTCCTGCACTACCTAGATGCTATCCACCTGGGCCTTGAAAAGAGCACTCTACAGCACCTTGCTGAAGACTTCCCCTAAACCATAGAGAACATCACACAGTCTTCAATATCATCCAGAGGCCTTAAACTAATTTCGGCCTTTAGTCACAATTTTAAGGGCCATTTGTTTTCACTATAAGGGAGCACATTTAAAGTTGGTGCTGTGGCACGAAGATGAAGTGTTGGGCAAGAATATAAATCACTGTTGACTTTAGTCTCTTTATGATCCTGACCTCGACATGAGATGAGGAGGATTCCCAATCAGAGGTGTGTGTGAACAAAGTACTGTGGGCTTTTCCAATAATTCCCTCTAAGATGGAAATGACTGAACACAGAAGGTTTTCTCACCTGAAGGGCACACGGCTGAATTACTTGAGATGGGCTCTGTTTCAGCACATCTTTTTGGTGCTTTCAAAGGGTGCACTGAAGATTATTACTTCAAAGGATTTTTGTAATATTGTGTGTGTGATTGTTTTGTACATTAGTGTTTTATTTGTTGAAGCATCATTTATCAATTTGCTTTGCATTTTGCAAAGTGTTTTTATCAAGTAGAAATTGCTTTTGGTGACTAAGTATGTATCATCAATGATTTGTATGAGATTAACATGTAAAATAGAATTTGCTTTTGTATTTGTAAAATACTGTTGATGCACCCAGGATCTTGTTTCTATTCGAGTTTATAAAAGGCAGACAACTATTGACTGAAAGTTAAATGTCACCTTCACAATATTCACTTTTTAAAAAATAATTTGGTCTGTTTTTTTATTTAAATTTTTCCTGCTTTACATTTGCGCACATTATTGACGGTGGGTTTTGTTGTGAAAAAAATAAAGGTTTATCACAACCAAGATGATAAATTGTATGTTTAATTTCCAGTGAATTGAGTCCATCCTGACTGATGCTTTCCAGAATATAAAATTATATTGTATATATATTTTTATTTTTGCTTTGAGTGTATAACTAAATATATTTGTCATTGCACAGTAGTTAAATTGGTTGCGACACCCATTTTACCAGGGCATGTGCCCACATGCATGAGGCTACTATGAGTTTATGTAGTATGATTGCACTGATTCCTATATTCACTTTCACTACTACTGAGTGAGCAAAAAGATGTTTAGCCTTTCAACCTTTTCCACAGAGCTGTGGGCAGAGGAGATGTAACAATATTAAAGTTATATTACTCATGCACTGGTTCACCTCACATGCTTGCATAATTAAGCATCTATAAATAGAATAAATATTTTCACAAAGATTAACATTTACTCTACATTTTTACCTTGACCAGTAGTTTCAGCAGCATGTATGGCAGTGGCTGTAAGACTGGCTAAAACAAGAGCAGTTCATACAACACACATGTTGTAGCACATAAATAGCACAGTTCATGCTGGCATTCAAGGAAAAAAGTTTTAACAAAAGTTTCAGTAATAATCTGTGTAGTAACGCCCCTGACATTGCGCAGCGGTCTGACTGGTTTGAGGTATTAGCGTAGGAGCTCACTGCGCACAGAGGTCTGCAGTCAGCTGTGTATTGTGGACATTTTATCAGTTGCATTTCGCCATGTGCTCCATGAGACCACTATGTTTGGTTAGGACGGCGGGATTTATCATCGTGTGAGACAAGACCCTGACTTTGTACCGACATGGAAAACTGTGACCGAAACCTAAAGATCTTACTGGAACTAGTGAAGCAGTCTGACAACAGTCGGTGCGCTGACTGCGGCGAGCCCGGTAAGCTGCCTGTCAATCACAAGTAATGACGCTCATGTGGTTAACCTGCATTCATTTACGAGTTTTATTTCACTTCATTTAAAATGAGTTTTATTAGAAACAGTCCTCAAATAGTCCACATTAGGTTAGTGATGTAATTTATCTCCTTAAATTGATTAGATTTTTGGTAATGATGACCTAAAGTAGGCCTATATGAGTTATTGAACTAAAAGGGCACCTCTGCCAAGGCCCAACAGTCCATTTTAATGAATTAAACCCTAATCAATACTCAAAAAGGTTTGTGCTCTATCAAGCTGACTGCCCTTAGGGATCGTGCAATGTTAATGAAAGTGAAAATAAGACATGCATTCACCCCTTATTCAAAACTACAACTCCAAGATCCAATGGTTCTTTCTTTGGCCCTTGCTCCCATCAATTTTCAGAAAATCTGTCAAGTAGTTTATGCATAATGACAAAAACGGTCAAAAATCTTGAAATGGTAAAAAAGTAAATTCATGAATCGGCCCCCTCATCTGGATCTGCTCCAAAATGTCATGGGTTCTTCTTTGCTACATGCCAAATGTCTCTACCAAGTTTCAGGAAAGTCCATGAAGTCATTTTTGTGTAATCTTGCTAACAGGCAGACAGATAAACAAACAGACGCAGGAGAAATTGTAGCCTCCTTGGCTGTGGTAAAGATAGACAGGCTCAGATGATTGTAATGGGTGATGGGTGTTAATCAATGATGACAAATGATCTGATGCTTATAGTTCATGATCAATGTTTTATCAGACTCAGTAAAAGTAGCATGATTTTAAATGCAGGAAGATGACTGACACGTGTCAAATACATGCTGCCAAACTCAGTAAAATAAGGTATGTGCTGATAAAACCATTTCATTACTACTATCAGTTTGCTTAGAAGTGTCTTCACTGAGGTGCATGAAATTCTCGGAACGATCACCAGTTATAGCAAAATAAGCCTCCTGGGGCAGATCAATCGGCCAGCAAATCGATAAATGCACTCTTATTGTTAAGTGTTGAAATTGAGTTTCTGTACACCTCAGATCCACAGTGGGCAGCCTACAACCTGGGTGTGTTTGTGTGTCTGAACTGCTCCCGCTTCCACCGCGGCCTGTCCAACCCGGTCAAATCCGTAAAGTTGGATTTCTGGGAGGATGAAGAAGTGGAGGTATGGACAGTCCTGTTTTTTTTTTTGCTATGTTAACATATGACTTCTTTGGAGGATAGATTGGTAGATAGCGGATAGGTTGGCCGTATCCATGTGTAATCCTTTTTCTTTTCTTTGTGGAAGCTCATGAAATCCAGTGGTAATGCCAAAGCCAGAGCTCGTTATGAGAAAGCTGTTCCAGCCTACTACTACCGCCCCCAGGAAAATGACTGTGTGTACGTATTTTTCCAGGATCATTACAAAAAATTGGGACCAGCTCATGTCTTTATGATTGAATATTATTATGTATTATTTTGATAATATATTATCAGAATCACACACTGCTGACGGGGCAGTGCCACAAAAGTAGAGAGAAGTGCAGCTACTGAATGTAGAAGTGAAATATGCATGAGTTTCTGCTGCTAGATCAAAGCTGAATAAATCATGTCCTCATAGTGACACTGCAGCTCATCTTGATTTGTTGCTGTCGAAAATTGTTTCTGTTTTCAAGTCTGAGAATATTTCCATGTTTGCCCCCAAACTGCAGTGTCTTAAGAGGCCAGTGGATTCGAGCTAAATATGAAAGGATGGAATTCACAGGAGATCCCCAGCATATACCCAGTTCATATACCTCAGGTGATGTTTTTCCAACATGTCTGCTGTAGAAGTTAAATCTCTTGGTTAAAACTAACATGAACAATGTGGTTCCTGGTTAATACAAACCTGTTCTTTGCATACCTAAAGAACCAGGAAATGAAAACTGGCCAGGTTGTCATACTGTTTAATGTGTAGCAATGTAAGAAAGCATCTGAGTGAGATCTACGTGTATTGCAGCGCATGTGACTCAATGGATTTCTTGAATTGAATCTAGGTTTCTATGAAGGCATGCTGTGGAAGAAAGGGAAAGAGAACACAAAGTTTCTGAAGAGGAAGTTTGTGCTGTCAGAGACACAATTTACCTTGTCTTACTTCAACAAGAAAAATGTGAGTTCACCAGCAGACAGGCACACATTGATAAGTCATCTGAATCACTAACAACAAAAAGCGGCATATTTGTGAGACAAATCATGGTATTCAAACCGAAATGGATGCACTAGTAGCAAATTTATTCATGATATTTTACTCTGGAGGACAGCCAATGCTTCATCTGCTGTTCACAAGCAGATTTTGAACAGCTGACGGTGTTTAATTTTTGTCATGGATACATGCATTGTATGTGTATATGCAAAAAGGCACATGGATTTCAATCTGTGTGCTGTTATTCATGTCACATGGCCAAGAATCAGATATGTGTCCGATATAGAAACACAAATGAAAGTGACTCAAATCTGATTTTAAAAGATCGGATTTTTGTGTTCACACAGCCCTGATGAAATCAGATTTGTGGTACATTAAAGCAAAAAATTGGAATTGAGTCTCTTCAGCCTGGTAGTGTGAACATAGTGAAATGGTTACAGAATGGCAGTGCCGGTCATCTTAGTTTACCATGTTTGCTAATTAGCACTAAAGCCAAAGTATATGTTTAAGGCTGATAGGAATGTCATTTTGTACCTTTGGACATAAACCAAACCAAATTGAAATTTTGTCCCGATTATGGTGTTAGAGGAGAAGTCGGAGGATCACCAAGAGAGTTCATCCTCTGGGGCTGTGATTTTTTTTTTTGTACCACATTTCATCCAATAGCTGTCAAGACATTTCCAACCAAAGATGTCATCCTGCTGATTGAAGTAAAAGTCAAATGATCTCCATAGTCATTAGGATCACCCTCTGGGGACCATGAACGTGTATCAAATTTCAAGGCAAGCTATCCAATAGGTTTTGAGTTATTTCTGTCAAGACCTTTATCCACTCAACTCTCATCTGATATAGTAGGAATTCTAAGCATTTTATTATTTTTTGAGATTGGAATTGAACTTTTTCTCAGATATACAATTGACTAGACTTGCAATTAACAGGGACAACTTAAATACCTTCTTTCTAACCGTCTTTCTTCAATTAAATGCACCCGTTGCTCGGGATCCTGAGTATTTCACGCCTATTAAACTACAGTTGTTGCATCCTTTGAATTAATTCTGTAATGCACATCCATATATTTCTGATCAAGGAGTCCAAAGGCCCTAAAGCTGTAATCTCCATTAAGGACCTAAATGCCACCTTTCAGCCGGAGAAGATTGGTCATCCTCATGGTTTGCAGCTCACCTACCAAGATAGTGATCACACCAGGAGCCTCTATGTTTATCACGAGAGTCCTGAGGTGGGACTTCATGATCAATGACACATAAATAACAGTAACCAATAGATATTATACTGATTGTCATACAGGCGATTTGGGGCTATGGAGAAGCTCAGGGTCTCTTCTTCTACTCTAGGAAATAGTTGTGTGGTACAATGCCATTCGTGCTGCTCGCTATGCGTACCTGAAGACGGCGTACCCGACTGGAAGCGATGAAGAGGTAGGCATCAAAACCAAATACAATGACAAAATGTTTGTTCACCTGTGGATGCACTTTAACATGCACTGTCAATACTCAACTTAGTATAAATGTAGCAGCTTATTCACAGGTGATTGCAGCGAATTTTCATTTTCATCAGAGTCAACAGCAAGAGGAACAGACATGCATCTTTTCATTTTTATGTTTTAAAGCTTAACTCATCTATCTTTGTCTCAGCTGATACCAAAGATAACAAGAAACTACCTCAAAGAAGGATACATGGAAAAGACAGGACCATTGGTAAGTTGTTAAGGAACAAAACGAAGTAAAATGTAACATGGTAACATGAAATGTAAAATGTAAAATGTTGTTTTACAGCAAAAGGAGCAATTCAGAAAGAGGTGGTTTATTTTGGACTCCCAAAACAGGAAATTGTTCTATTTCAAGAACCAGTTGGTGAGGACAAATCTACTACTTCTTCTTCTTCTTTTTTTTCCATCATCATCATCATCCTCTTCTTCATGTTTGAATGTTAAAGTCTTTTTATTATTGTGAATGTAGGATGCAGTAGAGTTAGGAGTCATTTTCATTGGCACAGAGAGCAAAGGCTACTCTGTGAAGGAGTGTGTCCCTAAACATGCTCGAGGAAACAAGTGGAAATGTGCTGTTATGGTGGAGACGCCTGAGCGACAGTTTGTCTTCATGTGTGAGAAAGAGAGGGAGCAGAAAGAGTGGCTGGATGCCCTCAGACAGGTCGTGTACCGGCCCATGTCACCGCAGGATTACACCAGTAAGCAAGGCTTAAAATGCTGCAAACATGTCAATGTACAGTGAAGATGTAAGAGCTCTCTAATATTCACACACACAACCACATATTAGTCACTCATGTCACATGAGGGCCTCAGCCTGATGTGTTTTTTTGTCTGTCCAGTAGAGTATGACAGAATTTTACCACAAGCATTCCTAATACAAACCCATTTCCAAAAAAGTTGGGACATTGTAAAATGTAAATAGAAACAGTCTGCAATGATTTGCACAGCAATGAAACCCCATATGTAATTGAGAATAGCACAAAGACAACATTTCAAATGTTGAAACTGAAAATTGTAATTGTTGTTGAAACTCATATCCTCATTTAGAATTTGACGCCAGCAACACAATGGGACAGGGTCATGTTAACCAATGTGTTGCATCACCTCTGCTTTTAACAACACTCTGTAAGCGTTTTTCAAATCATACATTCTGTTTCTATTTACATTTTACACAGCATCCCAACTTTTTTGGAAATGGGGTTGTAAAATAAAGCAAGATTACTGAGTTAGTTACCTGGTTTTGGT
Organism: Chaunax sp. Z400; assembly: GCA_037577475.1. NCBI lineage: Eukaryota > Metazoa > Chordata > Actinopteri > Lophiiformes > Chaunacidae > Chaunax > Chaunax sp. Z400. The sequence goes on from CM075197.1 coordinate 15,916,918, forward strand.
CCAAGTTGTTTTCTCTGCAAAGTTAGTCCATACAATATGCTGATACCCACATATATAAACATTTACACTGCACCACACAATGTTGTCACACTCAACCATTGCATTATGCATCTGTGTGACCCCACTTTTACACTTGTTTCTCATTCCAGCTGAAGCCAACATGAAGTATAACGCATGAACTACAGAGAGTTTTAACACGATGATGGGGATAAGACTGCAGCACTTGCAAACACAAGTGACGAAACTTTTGCAACACTGTTCACCATGTTACTCTCAGCACTGACTCTCATCTTTGTGTTGTTTTGAACTATGACTCAGACTAAACTGTGCCACAGTGTGGATCATGTACATCCATCCTTTCCTTTTACCTGACACTTGATCTCAATCTCAGACCTCTGAAATATTGTACCAATCAAAAATTCCCTTTTATGACCAAACTTACAGCCATGAGACTGGCTCAGCACTGTTGTATTGTAATGTAAGATAGATTACAACCACTGCATATTATCATGTTATATTTGTATTTCTTAATTTGTAATATTTTAAAATAGCATATCATTTTATTTAAGTGGTGTTTGAGTGAGGAAGGGAGACAAAGTGTTTTTTTTTAAATTTATGCACAATGCATTATGAGGGTGTTGGATGAGGCACACAGAATAACATGCAACAGTTTTTGAAAAGAAAGGTTCCAGAATCAGATAATATATCATTTTCAAAATTTTAGTTATTTTTATGATGTCAGTAACAAAGATTTTTGATAGCACCCCTGACAAAGCCAGAGGACATCCCAGCCTGCTGCTGCACCCGGTTGAAACAGGCTGGTTTAATTCTGAATTACATATTAAGTTTACTTGAATTGAAAGTGAACGTAAATTTAATATAAAGCATTTTGTCAGCTGTGACAACATTGCTTTCCATGCACACTCAAACAACATTTTAACATATATCACTTTGGCTACTTTTTGGAATTTTACTCAACACCTCAGAGTATTATGTTTTCTCTTTTTGAGCTGAAAGGGTATTAATCAATTCCATTAAGCACATGCTAAACTAATTTTTCCTGATTTTATTTCACTTTTCCCTTCTAATAGTGAATATATCCATAACATGATTAGATTAGAGTCTGTCCTAAACACAACATGATTAATTGTCCAAATATTCACAAAATGAACAAGTCAAATTCAAAAACATACAGAAAGAAAAGAGAAATTTAAAAAAGTCATGCTCACCCCACTATGTTACTGAACATGCAGAGACTATATCAAAATTAAATAAATCAAACTATAATTATACTGCAACATAAAACAAATGATGTGGTAATGGCACCAAAATGAATAAATACATTTTTAGAGTTTTAACCTGGACTAATGTTACAGAAAAGAGTGTATTCGGAATCTTTTTGGTTCAACTTTTTGTTTACAGTAACAGTTCTTATCATGAGCCGAGGAATAAATGCTATTCCTCTCTTCACTGCCAGAGGGCAGCATAACGCAGAAAACGCGTCTTTAAGGTTCATATGAAGTTTGTCCTGGACGGCTCGCTGTAGTTGCCGGGTACTGGAGGGTCGGGCATGCCCATGAAACATCCACTGCGAAATGCTATGCAAGCACCGAAAAGACTGTTTAACCTGAAATTATAGGGAAATATGCCACAGACTACTTTTTAAATTGAATTCCTGTTGAGATAATGACTTTCAATTTGAAAAGAAGCGCGTAGTAAACACGGAGGAGCTTGGAAAACTGTCCGTCCGTTTTGTCCTACAAAGGCGCCGAGAGTTTGACAGCGGTAGGACTTCACCGCGCAGGCCTGACGTTAGGTAAACTGCTGGAGGAGGACGGCACCCAAAGGACTACATGAAACAATAAAGTCCTTTTGAAAAGGGAATCCAGTCAAAACATGAGGAAGGACGTGAGGATATTACTTGTTGGGGAACGTAAGTAACATGTTTTAATCCTCATTTATGCTTTATTAGCTAAAATGCTAGTGTGGGAGCTAGAGGCTACAGCTAGTAGATTCATTCAGTGGATATCTAGTAGTGGGTAAGATGTGCAGTGACCGGCTTGTGTGTTCATTCCATAATGTATTAAAGTCATATACATGGACTGTAAGTTATGCAAAGTATAAGAATAGAATAATTATTTATGAATTTGGTTTCTATCTGGTGTCGATTGCCAATTAGGTATCACATGTTACATGATAGCTAGCTCATGAGTATTTCCATGTACTGCCATGACCTGATACTCAGCACCTTACTTCTCACCAGATACGACCTTAGGACGAGGTGCCACCTTTTGTAGTTTGAATAATACAACACACTAAACACGATGAGCATCATATAGTAGGTATTATTATGAATTTCCACCGATCGCTTTAGCTCTAGATAGTACAGAGACACACCTATTATCAAGTAGAATTATGGGTAATTAGTTTGTGATTAAAAGCACTTGACCTTTTTAGGATCCTGGTATGTGGGCGGAATTAACTCAAAAAGGCAACTGTTCCCAACCTCCCTTAACTTTTTCACCTGATCTATTTGTTCTTTAAGCATGAGTGTTGTTGGTGCTATTTATATATCAGTTGTGGCTATGCAGAATGGCCTACATCGCCACATTAGGTGAGTTGGTACTGACAGTTCTGGAGAGAGGTACAGCCAAAATGTTAAGTGGCTACTTCAGTGTTGTGAAGTTCAGTAGAGTACAGTTTGTGGGGTTATGCAGATACATTGTTAAGACACTGAAGGGACAGAGGTATTACAAACTAAGGCTGCAAATGGGGGCTATTTTCATTATTGGTAAATCTTAAGGCTATTTCTGTAATCAATTGTTTGGTACTTAAAATGCAATTAAATAAATGTAATAAAAAAATGACCATCATGGGAGACCAAGGAGATGTCATCAAATTGTAAATTTTGTCTCACCAACATTAACAGATACATTCAGTTAAAAATAGTATAAAAGCATCACATTGTAACATTTGTAAGCTGCTGGATAAACAACTTACTTACTTACAATTTATTACTCTTGTGTTGATAGACCATTTGAATAATCAGCTAGTTATTTCAACCTTACAGTAAACAATCCCCCTATACAAAAAGTATACCTATCAATACCTTGCAAATATATGTATCTGTTAATATATATAGTGATATATTTTAGCAGTGCTTGAATGTTGCTTATTGTTTGTACCTGCATTTTCTAAAATTTCCTCTAGTGTAATTTGAGAGGACATGTTGGGAAATTATAATGTTTATTAGTTGAGGCGTCATATTTTGATATTGTGAGCCATTTTTAGTACTGAGAAAATATTGAGTATTCATTTAAGTATTCTTAGTTGTTCGGTTTTGCATTTACCAGTGCAAGAAACTCATTTACCAATCTATTTAACATGGGCGCAATTTCATAACATAATTCTACACCTTGTAATTTGGCGTTTATATGTGCTGGAATTTAAGTGAGCGCTTATTTGACAAAGGAAGCTCTTCGCTGCAGCTCCTAACCCTCTTCAGATGTTCTTATCTGTGAGCCACTTGTTTAATACATTACCCAGATCTCTTAATAAAAAGGGTAGAGAGGTAACATGTTAATGAACCACTGTATATAAAAGAGGGGTGTAATGCAAGATTATTCTGAAAAATCTTTTTCCTTTTGCTCCTACAGCCAAGGTGGGGAAGACCTCGCTGATAATGTCTCTGGTTAGTGAAGAGTTTCCTGATGAGGTATGTATCAACAGCCAATCCGATGATAGATATGAAGGAGATCATTCTGGTAGCTGTTTATAGTATCATACTGATCATATATATTGAGGTTGGACTGTAGATTTGGTTTACTGTTGTTTGATGAGGGTAAAAATACAACACAGATGTAATATTTTTGGAGTCTGCCCTGTTGTCAGAAGTTTGAATCATTGTCCCGTCTTCCAGGTTCCTCCGCGAGCTGAGGAGATCACCATCCCAGCTGATGTCACTCCAGAGAGGGTGCCCACACACATTGTGGACTACTCAGGTAAACCCTCCCCTTACCACCCAAACACACACTCCACTTAGATCAATACCATGACTGCACAGGGAATTAAAAAAGAAATCAATGTCTATATAAAGTCTAAATATAAATTAATGATCCCTTCTCAATACTAATATGAATACGTAGGTTCGGTAATGGCCTTGACAGCATGAACCACACTGTACTGACATTTCTTTTGACATATGTAGAAGCTGAACAGTCAGATGAGCAGTTGTACCAAGAAATTTCAAAGGTTGGTTTGACCTCAGTTTTTCTTTCACCTGGTCTTTCATTATTTGCACCACACGCATTTCCCATGTGCATCACATGTTAATATTACTGCTTATATTCACAGGCAAATGTTATCTGCATAGTTTACTCCGTCAACAACAAGAAGTCCATTGAAAAGGTGAGAATGTGTTTTTTTCCATGCTCAGCTCATCAAATACATAACTGCAGTATGTCTGGAATCTGAAGGAAGACTCTGCACATTTATCATACCATCAGCAAAAAATAATTTGTATTTGTAATGGCTACAGTGTTTAATGTTGTGCTTTATTTCCCTAGGTGACAAGCCATTGGATCCCCCTTATAAATGACAGGACGGACAAGGATAGCAGGTGTGTTTATGCCACTTTAATGGCTGATGGTGCTGCATCTGCAAAATTACAAGGCCCTTCATGTTAAAGTTCTCTAAGGCACCTGCGTCATTAACGAGCGTCCATCAAACTTCACATGAATGAACATACATGAGTTTGATGTTCTGCATTATGATGTAATTGTGTTTAAAGCTAACATCAAGGTGAATAAAGCTAATCTGTTATTATTGTTATTATTCCCTATTATGGGAATCATTAACTGTCTTGTTTTGTCCAACTAAAAGCCCAAAACCCAAAGACTCAGTTCTCCAAATCTTCACATTAGAGAGGCTGCAATGGGAGGACTTTGGCATTTTTGTAAAGAATAGTTGCGGAATTGTTTTCTGTCAGTCAACTAATTGATTAACTAATTGTTGAAGCGCTATAATTTAGTAATGAAAGGCTTTATTGCAGGGTACCATTAATCCTTGTGGGGAACAAGTCAGACCTGGTGGAGCACAGCAGCATGGAGACCATCCTGCCCATCATGAATCAATACCAGGATATCGAGACTTGTGTAGAGGTAAGAGATCAATACACACACAGATAAACATTTGGACCCATTGAGACAGGGCTCTTTGGATGTCCAAATATCGAACCTTGGATGAAGCACTTGAGAGTGATGAATAGGTAAAGGAAATATGAAATCCAGTCTTGGCAGAGACTTCGGTGTGAGGCTGGTTGACTGCCGAAAAAGACCGGTCCCCTGCTGCAGTCCCAACTCCGGACTCCAATTACACTTACTCCCAGTCATTAATAGATTTATAGTAAGGAAGCTGGGCTCTGTCTGCATTACTCTTAAATTCAAATATTTGTATATTGCATGAGATGGCTCAGCCAAACCCTCCTCAGGTGGATTAGTTACAATATTAAAATCGGGTCATGAGGAGGACGTGAGAGAAGACTCATCCATATTGGATACAGTAGGAGTGCAGTGACACAGCTGGTTAGAGATAAACTTGAGAAAGACGCTGGAACCAATGTTATATGCTGGCTCTGTGTTCGACTAGAAACAGGCTCGGCTGAATGTCCTGCTCCTCCGTGTTAGTTAAGTTTCTGGTGTATTGTGTGTTTCTTTGTCAGTGGTGAAATCTCTATTAATGCCTTTTATTTAAATAAAAGTAACAGTACCACAATTTTGAAAATACTCTTATCACAAGTTATAGCCCTGCATTCACATTTTTAAAGTAAAAGTATGAGAATATTGAATGTATATTCCATCAGAAATGTAGCAGAGAAAAAATATTACTAATATAAGATTTTAAAAAAAAACTCAAGTTAAGTGCAAGGTAGCCAGAACTGAAAACATCAGCTTAATTAGATTTATTGGAAAGTTATTGAAGTGAAGGTAGTAGAATAGGCTCCAGAGTTGCTCTTGTTCAGGACACACACACACACACACACACACACACACACACACACACACACACACACACACACACACACACACACACACACACACACACACACACAGAGGCACTGAGTACTGTGTTGAGACCAGCATTAATGCCCACATACTTTTTGTTTTGAAAGATTTTGTTACCTCTAATGTCATGTGTTCCCAAAATGGAAAAGGTCCATGTGATGTCATAGTGCTTGCTGTCTAAAGCCTGATTGAATTTCGTCTCAGCCTTGCCTGCAGTGGCGAATGAAGTAGACCACTCAGGGCTCTGCTACAGGTAGTCTACCTGTGGTTATAGACAGTGATGCATGTGACATAACAGTAGCTCTCCCTCATTGTTTTATCTGGCATAATGACGGATGGCCTTCAAGTTTTTCCATCACTTTAAAAAAAAAAATTAAGTCAGTGACGTAAAATAATTGGTTAACCCCGGTGCCCTATTTCCTCAGTGTTCTGCCAAAAACCTGAAGAACATCTCTGAGCTCTTCTACTACGCCCAGAAGGCTGTTCTCCACCCAACAGGACCTCTATACTGTCCAGAGGAGAAGGAGGTGAGGTCCATACGGTAGATGCAGACACAGAGATATTTTACCTGAGCTAGAAAGACAACCACAGGTGTAATCTTAACATCGATGAAGGCTGTTCATCAACTATTCTTCTATTCATCAACTAATCAAATCCAGCTTTCAATGTTGCTAGGCGACAGGGAGCGGCACTGTGTGACGCAGTGGTTAGACCGGGAAGAGCTGGTGAAATTTCAGATCAGACAGTCATTTAATTTAATCTGACCTGGCCTTTGTAGATCATATCTGTCAAAGGCCACACCTTTGTGGACCATGTCTCTCAAAGGATGCCACCTCTGAATTAGACCTTGAAACAGAAGCAGTTAATGTAAAACAATTTAACCACCTAAATTTGATTATTTACACCTGTTGTTTTTCTGCTGTGACATGTCAAAATGTTTTCTTTGAAAAAAGGCCCATTCTGAAGGGCTATAAATGTAAGGCAGCCAGCTTAACACTGCTTACAAAAGTGTGAAATGGTCATACTTGAAGATAGGATGCACTGATCTGTTTCTTTGTCATACCAGGTATCAGTAACACGGCAGGCCACCAGCTTAGTATGTAGTGCCACATTGTTCTGAAAAAGACTGCATCTGATCTGATTAGTGTTGAGGCCACAATCACACTCTTAACAAGAAGCGCTTGTGTGAAAAATGCCAATGATTATAATAAAGGAAATGAAGGCTCGTAATGGGTTGTTTAGTTAGCGGCTAGCTCAAGCAGAATCTCCATGAGCATCCAGCAGAAAAAATCAGGGGAGAAAAATTTTGACGAGTGCATCACTAATGCTATGATCACAGTTGATCTTGATGCATTATATAAGTCAACAATTTAACCACACACATTATTGCATTGTTTCTGTGTTACAGTTGAAGCCCTCTTGCATTAAGGCTTTAACTAGAATCTTTAAAGTGTCGGACCTGGACAACGACGGCATCCTGAATGACAATGAGCTCAACTTCTTCCAGGTAATGTTTTCCGTGTGATGGTGTCATTCAACAATTTCATGGCTGCATAAGAGTTAAAAATAGTGGAATTTTTCTTCACTAGCACATCACCTGTTTAGTGTCAGGCCTCTAGTAATATTAGAGGAAAACGGCTAGACCAGTTTAGGGTGGCAGGTTTCAACATGAGCCACGCCTTAAAAAAACTTTCTCATAGCACACACATCAATATATTGACGATAATTTATAATAAACTTTATTTGTATAGCACCTTTCATACATGAAATGTAGCTCAAAGTGCTTCACAACAATAATTTGCTTGTTTTGTATGTCTATAGAGAACATGCTTCAATACACCACTGGCACCTCAGGCCTTAGAGGATGTAAAAAATGTGGTCAGGAGGAACATGACTGATGGAGTCAAGGACAACGGACTCACACTCAAAGGTCAAACACTCTCCTTTGTTTTGCCGTATTCCTTCACTTCCCTCCCTCTTCCTCCTCATGATTTAATCTTCCTCATCCCCTCAACAAGCTTATCTTGCTTGTCTTTTTCGTACTTTTTTTTTGTAACAGTTGCTTAGTGCTGAGTCCCTCTATTCTCCTCTTGTTGTTTATTGCAGGCTTCCTGTTCCTACACACCCTGTTCATACAGCGGGGTCGACATGAGACCACCTGGACTGTGCTGAGAAGGTTTGGTTATGACGATGACCTGGAGCTCACACAAGAATACCTGTTCCCTTTGTAAGTGCAGACTCAGAGGTATTTTAACGGTATCGTCGAAACAAAGTTAGCTTTTTGAGCAGAAATGTTATTTTTCTAAATCAGCAGATTGGCCTGTTTGATGATACGAGTGTGGAAAATGTATCGTCATTCATCAGAAAGGCATTACCAGCAAAGCTTTGTGCATGTACTGCAATGACCTCATAAATTGCGGATTAAGAGGCTGTATCACTTTGACCGAACATGCCACAAAGTTAAGAAACATGCAGCAACAGTTTCTGTTCCCAAAACAAATTATTCACTTCGACCTGCATTCTGTGTCCAAAAATTAGACAGTTCAACTTAAAAACTGGACGATGTAATTCTTTGCGGTTCTTTGTCAAAGCCTTTGAAACTGGATGAACCAGAGGTGATTCCTTGCACCCCTGTTGACAGACAGGTTAACTCACAACAACTTTTTTGTCCTATTATTGCTGTGATCTCTTTTCCACAACTTGCAGTGAGAGAACCCAGCCCCCACCTGCCTGATCATTTTCATCTTAAAATGTTTTCCTCTGTTGCTATCCCTGTTGAAGTGATTCAGGTGTAATTGTCCCCTCCTTCGTCACTTTTGATGGCATCAGAAATCTGTGACTTTGTGATCGTCAGGCAGTACTCCAGAGCTTTCTGTTAAATTTTTGTTTCTGTCTGTCCCTTTACCGCAGGATAAAGATCCCCTCCGATTGCACCACAGAGCTAAACCACAACGCTTACCTCTTCCTCCAGAGTGTCTTTGACAAACATGACAAAGTGAGTGGGTACAAATGTTAAATCTGAAGTTTGAAACATTAATGTAGATACATTATTACTCCTTTATTGTTTTTAATAGCCATGACCAGTTCTCTGCCCTATTAACTAAACAATAGTTATGGATTTTACCTGTTGGCTACGGTTTTTATATCCAAATTTGTGGGTCATTTGATGTGCATTTTGTATGATCTAGGACAGAGATTGTGCACTCTCACCAGATGAGGTGAAGGACTTGTTCAAAGTGTTTCCCTACATGCCATGGGGTCCGGACGTCAATAACACAGTTTGTACTAATGACCAAGGATGGATCACATACCAGGGATACCTCTCCCAGTGGACGTGAGTGTGGAACGGCCTATTCATATACTGGTGCACACAAATGTGCCCGCGCGCCTATTTTAGTTTTTCACAACCTGTATACATTTACACTACTGTAGGACTCAAAATGACTTGTGTATTTCCTGTGCTAGGTTAACAACGTATCTAGATGTTCAGCGTAGTTTGGAGTACTTGGGTTACCTGGGCTACTCTATAATCTATGAACAGGAGTCTCAAGCTGCTGCCATTACAGGTAAGAGAACATCATTCAATTCAACTGCCTAGCAGCACTGTATTCAGTTAAACTAACAAAAACAAGCAGTTATTAGAAATTTCTGTTAACAACCAAAGCACCATACTGATCGCTACCTGCATTGTCTACTCTTTTGAAGTTAAAGGTTTTAAAAAATATGCATGAATATTGTTTCATGTTGGTATTGTTCATGTGTGCATCTAAAAATATGTATTCCCTTTCTTTCAGTGACACGTAACAAGCGCATTGATCTGCAGAAGAAACAAACCCAGCGTAGCGTATTCCGCTGCAATGTCTTGGGGGCCCGGGGGAGTGGGAAGAGTGGCTTCCTCCAAGCTTTCCTTGGAAAGAACCTGCAGGTCAGTGGAAATACAAATCTTTTAAAAATCATTGTTTTTAATCATTATTTAAGTAGTTTATAGAGGTTTATCTTGATGGACATGCATGACATTAGTCAACTTCCATAGTTCGATCAAAGGTGAAACAAAGGTCAAAGATGACCTGCTTATGAACATGTAAATAGTCGTTGTCTGTGTCCGTTGTTGATGTTTATTTTCCACCACAGCGACAGAGGCAAGTTAGAGAAGACCACAAGTCCTTGTATGCTATCAGCACGACCTACGTTTATGGTCAGGAGAAGTACCTGCTGGTAAGACCCATGTGCCCATCTGCTTTTTGGATTACTGCCACATAATCTGGGTATATTACACTTGACTATGCATCAGTATTAGTACTCTACAAAACACTAATCTCACCATCTGCACACTGTTGTCCCCTTTCTGTTTCTTGTCTTGTCTGCACACAACAAGCTCCATGAGGTGATGCCAGATTTTGACTTCCTGTCAGAGGCACACCTAGCCTGTGATGTGGTTTGTCTGGTGTATGACATCAACAATCCACGCTCTTTTGAATACTGTGCCAAAGTGTACAAGGTAGGTTTCAGAAGGTGGACAGATTATTAGATAGACTGACCCTGTAAGGCTTTTGTATACATACTCATAAAGTTACATTGAACTTTTTTTGTTTGGCAGCAATACTTCATAGACAGCAAGACGCCATGTGTGGTGATTGCAGCCAAGTCGGATCTGCATGAAGTACGGCAGCACTACAGTCTCTCGCCGCAGGAATTCTGCCGCAAGCACAAGCTCCACCCACCCCAGCCGTTCACGTGCAACACGAACGACGCACTCAACAAAGACATCTACACTAGACTTACCACCATGGCCATGTATCCGTGAGTATTAAACCTCTTTATGGTCTCATCTAGTTAATCCTTTACACCTCTGTCTGTCCTGCAACCGTGTCCACCACAACAATCTTACCCTGTGTGCGCCTATGTACCTCTCCTGGATGCATGTATCAGACATTCACTCTTAGCATCTAAAGGTTACAAACAACAAGGAAATGAATGAAAGCCGCCGTCAATCCTTTGACTTTATGGGCCGTCTTGATTTGCTTTTTCAAACTGAAACATTTGGCTAACCAAATTTCCACATGAACATTGAGCTTTCTTTACTCCAGCAGAAAGTGTTTGCCATTTCATCGGGAAAAAGTTTAACAATGCAGTTACAGTGCAGAGCTGATATACTGTATCTAACATGTTAATCATACTCGGAGTAGTTTCCAAACCATGACGACCAACAATGTCCTCACTGCTATATATTTCCGACAGTTTACGCTGCTATCTCTTAAAAACTTTTTCCTTTCTCCTTACTTGCTTCACAGCATTTTACTAAATCAGTCTTCTGTCTTTTTTTTTTTATGCTATTTGGTGCCATTGGTGAGCAAATGTCACTGAATGTTACCATGGAAACATGGCTTCAAGTCCTGTGCTACACTGAGGTTATTGTGTCTAAATTTATGCCCCCGCCAAAGTGGACATAAAGGGTCACCCTTATCCTTCTGTACGTAACAGTGAATACTCTGTCTACATCTCAACAACAGCTGGACAGAATTCAATGAAATTTCACACATGCTTTGTCGGGGCCCTAAAGGTGTGTATTCCATAATTGGTTTCTTCAGTTTGCTCACATTCACCTGTGATGGAGGTTAGGGTCTCTCCTGTAGCAGGGGTGTCTCTATCCTTGGACACAAAACTTCTAGTTTAAGGCTTAAAGAGATCTTAATGTAAGAAAAATAAGCTCATTTTCATTTTTTTTGTTTTTGTTTCTAATGGTGGATTGATGCTTTATGGAAATAAACTAGTTATAGGTAATGTTAAATTAGAAACAAACTGACACAGAGAGGCCCCAGTGATTACAGCCACAAATTAAAATTTTGACAGCTTTGGCGTTTTGTTCCTAATTTTTCTTCCTCAAGACGTTTCGTTTGTTGAGACTGTTCCCTTTCTTTCTTTGCTGTTTCCCCATACTTTTATTTCCTTCATATTTTCCTTTTAGCTTTAGACCTCATAGTTCATTATAGACGTTTCCTTGTCAATACTATTCTGTTTTGTCTGTGTACTTGGAGTTGAGGAGGTAAAAGCAAATGGAAGCTATGCAGGTTTCAGCCCGGAGAAGTGTGTGCTGTTTTTCCTTTGTTAGGCCTTGTGATTAAACAGAGTTGATGATTTTGGCAGGCTTTGGCCTCCTCAGACAATTTGATGTCTGTTGCCTTTGTATGGTTGTGAATACACGCATTTTTGTCTTTCCGCAGCCACACCCGTCTCCGCTGCATGTGCGTCTGCAACAGGTGCACCTATTGCCTGTGTCAGACCCTCCTCAAGTTGGAGCTGCTGCGCAGCATTAAGGCCCAACTCCGCAGGGTCATTTTTAACAGGTTCATATGCAGAATAAGCTGTAGTGTTTTAACATAGACCCCCCCCTCCACCTCTCTCTGTGTCTCCCACCCCTGGGTTGGACCTCCAGGATGGGTCACATAGAGCCTCCTTTTTCACCCAAGCTCTCTAACACTGGTGATGGTCACAATTCCTCTCCTTTTTTGAGTGGTCAGGTTTACAGTGCATATCCACCGCAGGGAAAGGTGAATGCCAAATGTGATTAAATGTAATTGTAGCGATCCCTTGAACCACAACACCGTATCTAAATAAATAGTATAGTCTTCCATTTCTAATGTTGGATGACGTGAAGGTTATTTGGTACTGTGCTGGTTGCTTTCATTGAAAATTCTCTTTTTTTTTTCTTGATGCCGTGTTGCTGCATAGATCTCACCTGTAGGGGATTTCCTGTCTTGTTAACAAAGACCAACCTTTGGTTCTATAGTTACTCTCTAAAGATCAATCTTCTGTCCTAGAGGTCATTGTTTCTGCTGATTTTCTTTTTCCAACTGACTTTAGAGAGAGATTTAGTTAAACGTAGGAGGGACTCCGAGTGGTAAGATAGGACACTTAGCGAATGTAGCCACATATAACTTTAAACCAAATAAAAAGTGAGTGGAGTTTTGTTTTCCACTTCCCATATACCTCAAACCCATCAGTCATGTTGGGTGTCTTGGTCTCTGCTCCAGCTCCAGCCAGCCCACCTGCTCTCTGTACAGTTTGACACAGCGAAGTATGGCCACACTGTGCCGGCTAACACACGGGCTGCTGGCCAGGCAGGTGACAGCATGTCTGAAACCTTGTGAAAATAACACAATGTTATTTACGTGTGCAGTGAAACGTAACTAACAATACTGACTCGTATGCATACCACAAACATGTCATAAAATTAGAGATGGCGGTTGTTTAATGTGGAAACTTTTTCATTTGAGAGGCATAGATGCATTTTTTTGTATTTCGTTAAGCTCTGGATAGTTGTCACTATATTTATATATATCTGTAAAACTTCTTATTGTATAGAATGTTACAATTCTATAAATAATTATAATGCAGCAGCTTCGTATTCAGCCACTCACAAAAAAAAAGAGAAAAGTTTACCGCAACTTAAAACTAAGGTGTGCATTTTCCAATGAAGTGTTGGGAGACTTTTCATCAGAAGTTGTGTGTTGGCTCCTTCCTGTCCTGCTGTGGATATGCACACTGTAACACCGATGAGAGAAACACAACCATTCTCTTTGGTTTGTGCTTCAAACTGAAAACCTCATCGACGTCTGCATGTTTGCCACGTTTTCTTCTCAACCACATAGAGTCTGTAAAAATCCCCCCGTCTTTTAATTAAGGCACCAGCTGTCATCAATTACCAAACGGCGCTTAATTACCGATGATGTTTTCAGTCATGTTTTGTCTCATTTTCATTCTTAACCCTGAAGTCCACACCTACAGGAGACACTTTGAAAAGCACAGGTGTTACTTTCATTGTATTCCGCCTGTACTTTCACTGAAATTACAATTGCGGTTGACTTTTTCTCCTGCGGGTTGAGACTTCATACGTTAACAGGCTTTTTGGTATAGAAGTTAAAATTGATTGTACTGCACTGCACCGATCGCCATGTTTTTTTCATCCTCTTTTTCCTGTCTTTGTGTTTTTCCTTCCACTTTGTAGGTGTTCATATACATGTTTCTGGCTGCCCTTCTGTCTCTTCCTCTTGCACATCTTCACCCTCTGCTGATCTGCCTGTTGTTAGGTTGCACGGCTCTCCTGATCTCTAACTCTCTGGGTAACCAAAGGCATGCCTTAGTAAAGTAGTGCCACCTACTGGCAGATGGGAATAGGCTTCTCATCTGTCCATCAGACAGTAAAGAGAGCTTGGTGTTATGAACTAAATGGGGGGGGAGGTTTATTCAATCACAATACAGGGTCTGAATGGCTGTTTATCGTGTTGAATTGGGCAGAATTGTGAACTTAATTTATCAAAGTTTTGTTCCACCAACAACGGTATAAAATGCAGGGCTTCCTGGGTGTTCATGGACCAGACAGGGCTACTTACTGGTGTTTGCATTAAGAAATAACCCTTTGTGTTGAAGCCTGTTCATTCTTCAGGAGATGTTGATACTATTAATAGCATGACACTTATCAGGCCAGCTCTGGAACGTGCAGAACGTGGTTTTTGAAGTGCAGAGTAAGTGGGGGGGGGGGGTAATTTTCCATTTTACTTCCAGTTGTAAGTATCCCGGTCTGAGAAATATAAAGCTCCCTGAACTGCTGCGTCACAGTCTACCAGTAATATTTGTTACTGGAGAAACTGAAAGGGAAGGACATCTTTTGAAATGTATTCTAACTGAAATGGCTCAGCATTTCCAGTCCGGCTTCCATGTGGTGTGTAAAATGTGTGTATTTGGTGTTTGTAGCCGTTTTGTGTGCAGTGACATTTGACCAGGTCTGCAGTCGTAGATGAGGATGTGTTTGTAAACGTTTGGGTGGTGATTGAAGCTTTTTGGGCTGGTTAGAGCTGGGTGATGTGGATGAAATCAGATATTCCCCTTCAGTTTAAGTATCTCCCAGCACTACCAACTCTATTTGTGTGTGTGTGTGTGTGTGTGCAAGCACACCCCCATGACACCCGGTGTTTGTGTGGGGAAGGCTGCTGGCCTGGGTGGAGGCTGCCTGCTGTCAGAGGAGGATTTCAGCCTGACACAGCAGGTTTCAGCCGTCTCCGTCGTGGAGGGGTCCATCCTTATGGGGGCCTCTGCTGATCAGCCAATGACCTCAGAAAGGTAAAGTCAGAAACCAGATCCAAAGAGAGAAGGACTTTTATTTGAATCATGTGGCTTTACGGGCGAGTGTGTCGGCTAAGTTCAACTTTTCAGCAGCAGGTTGTTTTAAGAGCTATTGCTGATTTATGATTTATACGTCCAGAATTGTTAGTCTTTACAGCAACAGTTCCACATCTTATTTACATATTAGTGGAGTTTTACATGAAAATCGATATCAGTCTTGTTTTTGGCCATTTAATGTGAAGCTACATCAGCAGATTGTTAGCTTATCTTAGTTTAGACTAGATCCAGGGGGAAACGCCTAGCCTGGTTCTGTCAAAAGCTAACAATCTGCCTATCAGGACCTCTAGAGTTCTTAAATTAACAACAACAATGTTATAAATGTTTGATTATTCCACACACACAAAAACAAATTGACTTTTTATGGTTGGGGACTATTTCTTGACAGATTGATAATCTCCTGTCATCTTCACTGGTTGTCTTACAGCTCCTCAGAGCCAAGAAATAGTCCTCATTTCTCCAGTCTTTATGCCAGACCAAGTGAACTGGCAGCCCCTCTATAGCCCCATTTATTTAATGGACAGACATGAATGATACTGATCTTCTCTACTAACTCTCAAAAAAACTAGATTGAGGTTTAGGTGTTTTTCTCTTCAGAGTGGAGGGAGTGTGAGTAATCTGTTTTTTTCTCTTGATGCCACTAGAGTTTTTCTTGTTTTTCAAATGTTTTCTATCTCCTCCTTTGCCCTTTTTCCATTGCTTGCATTTTTGTAGTCTGCATAATGGCCAAGTGTTTGTGTTTCTTGCCAGAACATCAGGATCTGGGGTAGGGCAAGTATGACCTAATTCTAACAATCCATTATATTCTAGTTTTCTATGTCCCAGCGCAAATCAGAGCAGCTGCTTCTCCACATCCAACACCTTTCTTTTTTTTTTTCCACCCAACTGCTTCTATCGTCTGGTCCTGTTTCCTAAACCAAAATCACACTAAATGTCAAGAGAAAGCTCGTGTTCCTGTTTCAGGCTGGTTTTAGAGGGCACCAGTATTTGTCACGTATGGTCCTGGTACTGGGACGTCCCACCGGAGAGAGCACATGACTTTTTCTTGTCATTTGGCGACTCATCCTGCTGTGGTTTTAACAATGTAGAGTGAGAGAAAAAAAAATTGCAACTGTACTCAATGTGTTAGATGCTGCTCCATCTTTTCCCCTGCTGCATTTACCCACCTCACCTGCTCTCCCTCTCCTGCTCCCTCTCACAGACACCTAGCTCAGGCAGACCTGAAGAACTCCACCTTCTGGCTGAGGGCGAGCCTCGGTGCCACGGTTTGTGCCGTGTTGGGCTTCGCCATGTACAGAGCGCTTCTCAAACAGCGGTGATCAGACGTCATGAGACAGATACTCCCTCCCTCTGTGACTTTGCCTCTTCCCTCCTGCCTGAAAGACTTAAAAAGACGGACTGATGAAATGACCAGGCCTCTTGCCTGAGCCCCCGACTCCTCCTCATCCCCTTCCCACAAAACATGAAAGGAACAAATAAGTGCATTTTATATGCCTTTAAATAGAATGAGTGTTGTAAAGTTGTTTTGTTTCTTTGTGGGGAAACGCCCAGGTTTCTTTTGAAATATCACTTTTCCTTTGGTCAATTTGTAAACACTGACATTCTGTGATCTGTTGGTCTAGTCTAGTCTAGGTCAGATGGTACTAGTCACTGGATGTTTTCAGCTGATCCAGTCCTTTTATTTTTTTCTCAGGTCAGTATTATTAGTTCTATGGTTGGAAATCAGAGAGAGACAGCCAAATACAGACACACCACAAAGGGACTGTTTGTACATGTGTTATATGCAGTATATTATGTATTCCTGAAGAATTTTAGAACTGACCCCGTAGACAGCATCACAAAACCAGAGGCAGCACCTTCAGGTGGTGTTTATGCTACATCTAACTCTAGAAAGGTCATGGATGTCATGCACATGTTTATTTTGTGTGTTAATTTATTAACCTGTTTCAATGTTTTCTTGTCTGTTTTGAGTGCACTGCATGAAACAGATGGAGGGAATTGATATTTTCCATATATTTTTGTATGTAGTATTATCAAAGCTGTCCACATGGCATGTCATTACATCATGTTTGTTTTTAATTTCCTGGTTCTCAAATAGAGCTTTGTTCCTTGTATTTTTATGAACTTATTGGCATCATATTATCCTATTAACAACCTCCATTCAGCACATATTTAACACCTTAAAACTACTGAAGTGTTTCTTCTCCGCATTCTTCTTTTCCAGCATTTACAATAAAGAAAAAAAAAAATCCGGCACAGCTCTTTATGCGTGTTATTGGGTGAAATGACAGCTAATGAAATCCACATAAACAGTACAGTGGTTTTAAAGATCTGTAATAAATGACATTAGCACCCGCTGATGTCACTGTTTGTGTCTCGTCGATAAGAACAGAAGTAGAATTGCTCATCTCAGACTTCTGAAAAGAATTGAAGACCAACTTAACAGAATAGAGAAGTAAGTAAAAAAAAAATGGCTGTGAATGATACTGCTCTCAGCCTGTGTGAGGAGGAAGTTACACTCAGGTAGATAGACCTGAAAAATAGTATGAAAACAGGTCGGCCAACATGTCAATAGATGGGACTAATCTATTGTTCGAAGGCTTCCTGCAGAAAAGAAAAGATACTGTGGTAAGTTACAAACTATCTTGACATTAAATGTGAGTATAAGTTCATATAAAAGTGTCTACAGGCACTTTTTTTTTTGCCAGTAGAAAATATGGGTAACCTATTGGTTCAGGCTTCGAAATACAACCTTGTTCTTCTATACAAAGAAGAATGGCACTGCTGTAAGTACAGCATATTTGCATGTTTTAAATTCCTGTCAGTGTCCTTCCCAGTACCACTTATTTCTGAAGCCCCAAACAATTCATTGAAAGATGGTTACAGCACTAAATAGACATGACTGCATTCTCTATTCTTTTAAATGTCACTTAAAAGTTATGATTTTCTCTATTTACAGTCACACTTGAGAAGCATTTACTACATTTACACAGTAAGTCCTCCACTATCTATTATGCTTGATATATGAGGCATTAATTTGCATTTGTGAAATGAATTTAATCAATTACTGTGCTGAGTTACTTCTTCGTGGTCATCATACTTGAGTTATTACATACTAAAACACCTTTCAGAGACACATTGTACTTTTTAACTACTGCATCTATTTAGCTGCTTTAGTTTATTTAAATTCGGAATATTAAAACAAGATACAACAAACTCACTATGTGAAGGCTGGACAACAATATATAAGGTTGTTAGATTTATCTCCAGCTTTACCATTACTTTAGCTCCTTTATTTTAATGATAATGTTCTTTGACATATATGAACATTTGAAATGCGTGGTTTCACTTCTCACTGTGGTTTTTATTTCTATGTAAACAGTGTGAGTACTTCCTCCATTACTTTGTTACTAAACCATTCGATTGATAAGTATCTATCTGCCCGCCCCTTGAATCAGATGCAGTCAGTGCGAGAGGTACAGAGAGCTGACAGCAAACGCTTTATGTTTGAGATCATCATGGCCAATGGAAAGAGAAAATTGTTGGTGAGTCGCCAACGGCCGGCATAATGCGGGGGAATTCACAGTAGCTATTGCTCTGTCTGTCCTTCTGTCTTGTAAACATTTTTTGTCTTGAGCATAACTCAAATAACGTATATATTAAGTGTAAATAATATAAAATATATTTTTTCATGGTGCCTCAAGAATCCCACATTTTCACGGTTTTTCAACAACTCACTACGCATTCAAACTTTCAGCTAGAAACTCCATTCAAATTTTTAAGTGTTCAGAAAACCTTTAACTTTTGCAGGATAATTGAATTTTTTCCATATCATTTAATTTTTTTTTACACAATCAGAGCTTAGACATTGTCAGAGTGAAGAGGAGCTGGAAAAATGTTCTAAAAATCCTTTATATATTGCGCTCAATCCCGCAATTCTAACTCCATGTCTGTAATTTTTACATAGAAATGTAGGAAAACTTGTGCTGGCTCTATTCGTGCTAGTATTCAAGCAAACAGGACTTCATAAGAACAGGAGTACCAACAAATTCCTCCGTAAGCTCTCATTATAAATGACAGAGAAAATGTGAGCAAGTTCTAGGTTTTTAACACACTGTTAAGTTGACATTTTTTAACTTGGTCCAAAATTATACCTGAACTTGGGATGGCCGTAATGAGGTAATTTCAACATTCAATGAGCAAATTTTCAAAGTGAAAGATCAGGCCCATGGTTCCTCCAAACCCCGTGTGTGTGTGTGTGTGTGTGTGTGTCTGTGTCTGTGTGTGTGTGTGTGTCTGTGTCTGTGTCTGTGTTTGTTTGTTTGTTTGTTTGTTTGTTTGTGTAGGCAGCAGAGACCGCAGCTCTCAGACAGGAGTGGTTACAACACCTATGGCAAGCCATGCATCTTTCTACCTCTAAGGTCTCAGTCTCCAGAGGCACACAGTAAGTCAGAGGACGACTTTCCTCTCATTATAGGTCTAAACTAAGACTAAAGTAATCCATGTTAAATCAACTGGACTTCAACATTTGGGTGATTTCTCTTATTTTAATTGAAACAAAACGGCCTCACGCCTGGCGCTGTCTGATGTCTGAAATGATTTCCCTCCTCCTCAGCCTTGATGTGTGTGAGCAGGGAGAGAGAACAAACAGCAGTGCACCCATTTGCTCACACAGTGAGCCTGTGACGGAGTCGCTGCCTGATCGGCCCCTCTCTGCCCCCACAAGCCAAATCCACCATGAGACCAGAGGCATCTCCTACCCCACCTACCTCTCAGAGGAGCTAAACAATGAGGAAACCGCACACCAAAACATAATGCCAGCCTATCACTACCAGCCTCACAATGGTAAATATTAGAATGATCAGATTTGTTAAGTCTAAAACTGAGTTCTCCTACATAGTTTCAACCACTCTGTTCTCAGGTGACAGTTTCAAAACTCCTCAATGGTCCAATGGGTTGAGCAAAGCAAATGAACAAGAAGGAGACTATTCTGTTTTACCAATTAGAAAAGGTATGAGCTTAATAATGCTTCAAATTAAGCATCTATCACAACATAACTATTATGATGATGGCTAAACGTCCAAACTCTTTATGTCTCTTTAGAGATATGTGGGATGGAGGCTTTGACAGAGATGGACAAGGATGTGTATGACGTTCCTCTGTCTTACAGGAGGGATGCTCAACATCCGGGTGAGATCACATGTTTATTTTACTCTCGTTGGCCAGTTTTTAAATACTTGATTATACAAATATAATAATAAACCGATTTGTCTGGTGTTTTTCCAGACCCCACAGAGAGCATCTATGATGTACCAAGCTCTCTTTTGAGGACACTATCTGATCACGCTTTAGGTAAACCCTGCCTCATGTACACACGAGGGATTTAAAAACGCATCACTCCTGGGGTCGTTTATGTGAAAATAATAACCCGTGTTTTGCACCTTTTTAACTCTTAATGATTATCTTGATCAGTTACCAAAACTAACAGACAGAACAAAAACAAAAGCACCATAAATTTCTCAGGTGACGACATTTTATATAATCAGTAATCAGTGTTTCCCTGGTCAGCATTGATTACAGCAATAATCCTCCTCCTCATGGACTGGCACAACCTCCAGATGTCCTCCTGTGGGATGGTGGCCCACTCTTCAGTCACAGCTGCCCAGAGTCTAACACTCACTCAATGAAGCAGGGGTTTAGGTCGGGGCTCATTGCTTGCCGGTTGCTGGCCAGACCATGTTGCCCCAACCGTAGCATTCTTACAGATGTCATTTTCTCCCCAGTCTTCATGCTTTTTTTTAAAGGGGTGGGTTAATTTAACAAGGGAGTGGTCATTTGGCATTAGCTGGATAAAGGCATTGTGGCTATTTCTCTAAAAAAAAACTATGTTTTTTAGAATCTAATCAGTTATGCATGACCAAACCTCGTATGTTGGAAATGATGAAAAAAAAAAACTGCCCTGCATATAAATGTACAACCGATTTTAAAGGAGAGAGAACGTTTTCTCAAATTGCACCAAAAATGAGTGGTGCTTTTTAAATCTCTTGAGTGTTTATAGTCTTCTCACCCATAGTTGCTTAAAATGCACACAGAGAAATTAATGTAAAAGCCACACGTGCGACAGCTTTACATGTGTTCTTGTGTGTGTCTCAAGCTCTCAGCTCAGAGGAGCAGCTGGAGGACAGACTCTACTAGAGGATATGAGGTCCAGTTTGAGGACACGAATGATTGACTGAAGGGTAGCAGCAGCCTCCGCTGAATCACCACACACAATTCTTTGTGCACAACACTGTTTTTGCTTTGTGCTAAACCCTCTGGCAGGTCGAAGCAAATGGTATTAATGCAACATAAAAATGTATTTAACACCACCGAAGAGGTTCAACTGTGGTATTTATTTCAGCATCTTCTGTACATAACTGAAAACGACATAGACACGTATAACCAGAGCACTCACTGACTGTACACAAATATCTACACACTGTGGGTCAGTCACACTACAGTTCATAGCAGTAAAATGACCTTGCTTCACAGTTTGAAAGTATACACCACCAACACTGATATTGCTGTATTACACACTTTGGGCTGGTTTGAAAGGGAATGGTTTTAGCTTGGTTCTAAAAGCCTCTGTGCTTGTGACACAGTTAAAAGAAATAGTTGCACAATGAAAGGAAAATAAAAAATAAGGCATTCTAACATTTCACAGCACACTTACATGACTTATATATTATCTACTTTTGTTAGATATTTTACATTTCTATTATTTCTGTGTATTATCTTGAAACTTAAACGCTTGGTAAATGTAGTGAGTTACCGGTCACGTTGTGCCCCCCCCCCCCCCCCCCCCTCTTCAAGCCTTCAGCTTGTGACGGAGGGGAAGATCTTAGTAAACAGAAAATGATATCCAAAGATCACACTATAGCTACAACACTGTGTTCCCAGAGAATGATTACGTATAAACAGTATTCAGCAGACAAAAATAACGGAATAGTGCAAGTATTGAAAAAAAAAACAAGGCATATGTGACAAGCAATGCATATAAGTGATTAGTGCATTTTCAATATGCCTCTTGTCCAAAGAAAAGCAGTACAATGAAATATAATACAACAGTAAAAGAATATTTGGACATCAAATAAGCAAAACGTAATTCCTCACCAATGATTAGAGGCTCCAGTTTGGATCAGTTCCATGTAGTGATCGTTTAGCGTCACTTAGCAAAACACCAGTAATAATATTTGGCTCGTAGTATTGTTAAAGTCACCCAACATAAAAATTGCTAAAGGAAAAGATTGGGAAAGTGCCATTTAGATTTAAACTGATCTGTACACTGTTTTTTTGTATTTGAATTCACCTGTTAATTCATTCTACTTTCATCTCATATTCACAACTAACGAGTGCAGTGATACCACAGAATCAACAAACTATTATTTAACAAAATAAAGATACAGCTTAGTATAAATTGTCAGTCTATTACAGTACATACTCTGGATCTCACCTCCTCTAGCTGTGAAGCAGTAGTACTGTTAGGAAATGTCTGTTTGATAACTTGTATTAAGTTCTGATTAAGTTATTCAGAATTTGAGCGACTCACAATTTCCCTGCTGCCAAATTTTCAACTCGCCAACTGATTTGACTGTTTAACATAGGATGTAGTGCTAGGTTTAGAATGGTGCAAGGTAAACAGCTCTGTGTCAGCAAAGCATCCTCAACAACTTGAGGTTAGGTGTTGTAATGGAATCAGGCCTGGGCCTGGGATTGTTCCTTGAGGAACTCCTCCAGGACAGTGATGATGCTACAGGCTTCAGGTAGGTCGCTGTGCTCTGCTCTGGCATTCTGCAGTAACACATCCCCATTTCCGCAGCCCTGTAGGAACTGGCAGCAGCGAAAAAGGGCGTAATGACTCATCTCTGCGTGTCGCACAAAGCGCTTCAGGCTGTTCATGTCCTGGATGGCCTGTGGAGTGAGAGTGGTGTTTGAGAGAGAAGGAAAAACAAGTTAAAAAGAGAAAGAGATCAGGGCGAAGGAAAGAAAGAGCAGGATTAAAATATTATGTTGTGTGTCTGCCGAGAGGAACTGTGAGTTGTCTAGGGTTTCTCATTTATATTATCATTGAATTATCACATTAGCATATTTTATATATACAAATTTTCACGAGGACTCTTTCATTTTTCTATGGACAAAAACTTAGGCCAACAGTATAGTTTTAAAGACGCTGCAGTCATGTTGAAGTTATACACATTAGATAAAAGTATGCATTCCAACTTTAAAAGTGTAAACCTGAGGTCATAGAAATCTTGAGACCTGCAAACAGGATCCAGATCCCCAAAAAAAGCTCGCAAGTCCTTGATTAAGTCTGTCTGTGTTTTCTTACCTTCAGTTTGAAGTTCTCCAGAATCTGTCTGAGCAGGAAAGGATTACAACGCTCTGCGGCGTTGAGAAACGCCTGAATCCAGTCATCACAGAAACGATTACTGACTGGAGGAGAAAACATCTTTATTAGACTTAAAGACAGCCCAGAGATGCAAAATCATTTATATAATTCATGGAGACTAACCAGTGTTAACAAGAGTGGGTGGGCTGGTGGAGCAGTCTATGATCAGGTCACACTGTGTGTCCTCGGAGATAGCTTTACAAAGAGAAGATGTTGTCGTCTCTTGTTGGGACAGGCCCTGCAAGCTGGCTGCTTTGATGAACCTGGTACAGAATAAAACACATTTTTAACAGCAGACAAGCAGATGAATATCATTTACTACATGGAAATAAACAAACGGCAGGATTTAAGGAGGTGTAAGTGTCGTTACCTGGACACGTCAGCCTTTGTCCTTTCATCTGAATTATGGACCTCCACATGTGTGTGACTTAGAGCCTGCAGAGAGAAGATTTATGGGGTGAAATATATTGTTCTGGAGTAAATGTATGTCTTATGCACCTGCAGGAAGAAAAAACAAAAAAACAATTGGATTTTACAGCATTTTAATGCGCAGGATAAATAAGCATTTCAAGGAACAGTTCACCCCAAAAGACATTTACTTTTTCTTTAATACACTATATAATAACAATAATAATAATAATAATAACAACAACAATAATAATAACTTTACTTATACTATAGCCCCTTTAGAAACAAACATTTGCAAAGTGCTTTGACAGACAAAGCGAAGACAAGACACTCAGAAATTGATGTGACAACTACGTGCAAAGCCATAAGGCCAAGCAAATGCAAGACAGAGATGACAGATTTATAAACAAGTGGACAAAAATACACAGCAAATGATAAAACCAAGGAGAGAGAGACACGGGAAAGTCAAAATAACAGTCAAAAAGAGAATGAAGATGGTAAAGCACTAAAAGCAATTAAAAGATGAGGTCGTTTCACAAAACAAAAGCAATAAAGCAAAATAATAAATATAATAACGGCTTTTTGGTAGTTTCACAAATAAATTTTAAACTCTTTTGAACAGGATCTCTAAAGGAGCTCCAAAGAAAAGGTCTGTGGTTATGATGGCAGGTTACTGAGATGCAATACTATGAAAAGCATCTGCACACTCCAATCTATGCAATAATCATTTATTGACTTTCGCCTACACCAATGACAGTTGGAGGAGGCTATGTGATCGCCCATGTTTGTTATGATCTTGGGCCAAGGAAGGGTTGATTTAAGTTTTGAGGCAGTTCCGGTCATGGATGCAGATTCTGGATCACATTTAGTCAATCTCGTGAAAAAACAAATAAAAAATAGGCAAATCGAAATGAAAAATACCCAAGCATTGACGATTCATGATGTTCCACCACTATGTGCAACTGGATCCAGATCATAATCCTTATCTGAGAGATTAAAATATATATTTGGAGGGGGCAATATGTATTGGGGCACGGTACAGTAACACAGAAGGGTAGAGACGTGACACTGCCACCATTATGTAGCTTAGATGAAGCAGATTCAGTCTTTCAAATGGATTTCATGTATCTGTGAAAGGTAAGAACTCATATCTAGGTGAAAAATAGACCTGGATCGGCCATTGTGACAATCCTATTTCTCTTGATAACTCAGAAATGATAAAGATAAACACATGATTCCATATGCTAGGAGTCGGTACTGCACAGAGTATGGAAATGCTTTTCCTCTCATTATTTAATATATCTCCAGTATGTCAGACAAGCCGTTATTAGTGAGCAGTCATTTTAAATGGGCATACTGTAGAGATCCAAAAAACGACTCACAGCATGAAGCAAGAAGCTGATGTTGCTCTGGACCAGCTGCACCACCCGATGAATATGCATCACAGATTCCTCATACCAGTGGCTCAGATAGGGACGCACCTCTGTCTCAAGGTTCTGCAGCTGACACACATGCACAACAGAGACAAATCAACATTGAAATAATAATAATGTAATGACAATACATGTAAGTTCATTACCGTGTTATTACATCATTCTCATACCTCTGAGGTTTGCAGGCTGTTCTGCAGGCCTTGGACGTATTTATCAAGCTCTAATCTAAATGTGTACAGGGGTCAAGGTATTGAAACCATTGTCTGATTCAACAGTGTGGAAAACAATACAACAACACAGGACAGAACATTTTATAAGAAGAAGGATAATGCATACATTTCATGCTAGAGAACCTTGGATGATGTAGCAATTGATTTCACGAGAACACTATGCAACAGACAACTGTGGTCAAAGGATATAGGTTCAGTCCTTTTTCAGAGCCGCCCATAAAGCAGATGACATATCCATTTCCATCAGCATCAGGTTGCTCGGGAGACCTTTCCTGCTCCAGTAGACAGCAGTAGCAGCCGACTGCCTGCTCTGGGATACTGTGAAGAGTTCAAAAGAAATACATTTATCCGTACCAATTTATTTATTTGTCACCTCTGAACCTTTATTTCCTGCTAAATTAATTCCATTGCTATGATAAAGTCAAACAGGCTGCATCCACCATAGTACAATTTATAATGTAGCGATGAAGCGCGTGCTGCGTCAGTCCAAGAAAGTTAAAGCCAACCACGATGATCTGGGGTCGTTTTGTCGCGACGCCTTGCTTTTCCCTCTTGGTTAGTGTGCAGCATTACTGATGCCAAACGTTGTGTGGGAATATGTAAATGTTACCTGAGTTCCACGGTGGCGATGTTGCCCATGCCTCCCAGCAGGGCTCCTTTGCTTAGCCTCCTCGAAATGTAGGTCCGCAGCTCAGGTTCCGCCTCCGATGGCAGGCTGCTGTCAACTAGTGTCAGGCTGTGTGGGAAGGGCACAAAATCATGAAATGAATCATGGACGAAAACAAGCCCTAATTGAGCCAATGAGGAATCTGGAAGCCACTCATGTCAATGGAGAACAGATGGAGAAAGCTGATGACCTTTAGCCACAACCAACACAACACGCAACTGAGTCACATAGCTGCAACTGTGCCGCCCCGCTGGGTGTAAGAAAACACACCGACAGAATATGTGTTGCCGTTTTGCTTTAACAATATACACACACATATATATAAATATATATAAAGAGGCACTCAAAAGTACTCTTTTTTGTCAACGCTACTTGACACACTGGGAGAGACCTACAAGCCATGTAACTCAGCAGCACAGCAATAACCAATTAGAACTAAATTACAAATGAACACAGCAGTGATTCCATGTTGATTGGATTTCCAGTGACAGCCCATGAACACACCAATGCACAACAGTGAAAGCCAACGAGAAACACCCATGGAAAGCAAGGAGAAGGTAGGGTGACGGCTCCTTTGTTACCTAAAGTCATCCTGACTGGTTGTGGAGTCTGCCCGTCTCTGGTTCCATGCCACACTTTCCCCAGAAGCCTCAGATCTAAGACAAGTGACAGTTGGCTCATCACCTGGTTAGCTCTCAATATATATCTCAATCTGGTTTTACCTGCACGAGTGCCACTGTCAGCACGCTGCTTCGCGATAAGAATCATAGACTGTATGGTAAATAACAAAAGTGATACAGGAGGGAACACTCATTGCACACCAGGGACCTGGTTGCATTCAGGGGGGAAAAAAAGAACTGTGCAATTGTGAGATGTCCTGTGGGATAAAAGGTAGAAACTGTGACCATTAACACATAATCCAACAGTAGGATAACATTATGAAATAATGATGACGTAATTATAACAATGTTCCTACAACATTACACTGTGGATTCAAGGCAAAATTCCATTATTCATTTTACAAATTATTAGCAGACTTTTCATCTTAAGGCACCGGGTTTACTCAAAAAAACTGAGTTTAGATAGATAGACTTTATTATTATCCTTTCTTATTTATTACCGACCATTACCTTGTGCCCTGATACAGGTAGATGGTGTAGTAGCAGTTCAACTGTATTCTCTGGCTGTATCCAGCCATTTCTTCGCTGTCATAATCATCTCTCTCTTCCACGTCAATTGAATCTTGGAACGACGAGGTCTGGGAGGTAAACATTGTCCTTCTGCTGCACGGAGCTAGCTAGCAGCCGCCTAAATGACAGATAAAATGGCCTATTTGTATTATCTATTTAACGTTATGATATATCGTGATATCCTGCTGATATTATAATTGCAAAAGCCGCATCTAGTGACAGTAATGTCAACTATATCCCTGCTCTCGCTTGAATGCTTCTTGCGCATGCGCAGGATCGGTCTGTGCTCCTTCTCAAAAATGTCCGACTAAGAGCTAAACACTCATGTCGGTTCCTGTGATATAAAGTTGTTGTTGTTGTAAAGTTGTCATTTTAGACATTGATATGGTTTGATCAAAGATTTCCGTATTTCTTATTTATTAGAAAATTAATACCGGACAGCCTCTGATCAGTGTTTTTATCACATAAGTATAATTAAACTATTTATAGAGAAAGTGCTATGGAATCCGATTTGTGTCAGAATTATCAAGGTAAACTTTTTACAACTCAAATAAAAAAATTTAAATTGAGAGAGAATAAAACTCCATCCCTCCATTTTCTGTTGCCACTTATCCTGTGCAGGGTTGCGGGTTGCTGGAGCCTATCCCAGCTGATCATCACAGGGCCGACACATACAGTAGAAAGACAAACAACCATTCACACTCAGATTCACAATTTAGAGTCACCAGTTCACCTACATTGCATGTTTTTGGACTGTGGGATCTGGAGGGAACCCACACAGACATGGGGAGAACATGCAAACTCCACACAGAAAAGTCTCCAGGTGGATTTGAACCCAGAAAGCCATCCGGGTACTCCAAGTATACTGCATTTTGATATTATACACTTATACACTCAAACTGACCACGTTGAGTATAGAAATATGCAATTTGGAACACAGCAATAAACTCAGGTAGCATAAATGAGAAAGCTTGCAGCGTAAACGCAAATCTGAGAGTGAGAGCAGAAGTCGAGGGAAACAGAGAGCTTTTCAAACCAAAGAACATCAAACAATAATTTGTTTGCGAGTTATACATTTTTACTTTTGAGATCATATTCTTTTGCTTTGATTAGTTTTATTCTCTCTCAATTTTCAAATTTGTATTTGATGTGTTGGATGTTTTGCTCGATAATTCTGACACAAATCGGATTCCATAAAGTTCTTTATGAACTTGAATTGAAACAGATAAACCACCAGAGGCCGCCTGAGGCCGCAGAGTCTTATGGGGTGCTGGAGACCTGACGCCATATTAAGTTGCTCCATTTCCGCTCTGATTGCAAAAATTCGAATCCTACTATGGTGAAGGCATGGCCCGTCCTACTCTGCCTCTGATTGGCTAGTATTTGTGGCTTGGTTTGATTGGTTACGTTTAGCTTTTAGGAGTGATGATTGGTCAGGATTAGAGCAAGAATATCCAAAGTAAGCCAATCAGAAGCTCAGTAGGGCGGATCATGGCGTCGCAATAGTAAGATTCGGAAATTCAAGCTGTGGTTGGTATGTCAACTATCTGCGTTAGCAGGCTGTGAACTGGCAGGACAGAAATTATGGGAAGGAAGAAGAAAAAGCAGCTGAAGCCTTGGTGCTGGTATCCTTTTCCACATCTTATCTATAATGTTACAATAGTGTCTCCATGTTATCATATACGACTGTGGCAGACTCCGTTATCCTCGGCATACTAAGCTAATGTCCACTGTAAATTAACCAGAGCTTCTGGCTAGTTTGTGTCGTTTGAAAATAACAACCTATGTTTTTGATCCTCGTTCACTTTTAATGATTATCTTTTAACAGAAACAAAGAGACAGAAATGAAACCGAACCAAAAAAAAAAAAATGTAAAGAAAGTTTCCTAAACCGTAATCTCAGGTACTGTAACAGAGATTTTGACGATGAAAAGATTCTCATTCAGCACCAGAAGGCGAAACACTTCAAGTGCCACATCTGTCACAAAAAGCTGTACACTGGCCCTGGGCTCGCAATCCACTGTATGCAGGTGAGAAAACAACAACAACACAAACCATCTTAATAAAATCAGACGAAATCCCTCATTCAATGCACTGCAGTTACCACGTCACTTAAATTATAGGTACATAAAGAGACCATTGATGGAGTTCCTAACGCAATACCTGGGAGAACAGATATTGAACTGGAAATATATGGCATGGAGGGTATTCCTGAAAAAGACATGGAAGAGAGAAGAAGAGTGCTGGAACAAAAGAACCAAGGTATTAAGACCAAAATACCTTTTGTACTGGCTTGTTATGATTCTAGATACTTATGCGTGTCCCTCATTTCAGACACTCAAAAGAAAAAGCAAAACCCGGAAGACTCCGATGAGGATGATGAGGATGATGAGCCTGGGCCCTCCTTCCACCAACATGCTACAGGCCAACCCCAGGGTGGCTCCTTCCCCCCTATAACCCAGTCTAGCATGCCTCCTGTGTCTGGTGCTCTAGGGGTACCTCCTGGCAGCTACCCAGGTGGGAAACTGACTCAGCTTGTAGTGCAGTAAACCACTCAATAACACTATTTGGTGTCACGCTGTTTACAAAGCGGGATTAAAGCGGGTATCTTATTAATATTCCTGGTCATACCACACAGCTGTTTTGGCAGCAACCTCTGCTTTTGTCAGGTTTTTGACCTCAAACATTAATACGGAAATCAAAGTTAAGTATTTTCCCCAGTATAATTTATTCACACTCACTCATTGTATTTTTCCTGAAATAATACAAATGTGCCATTGAAACAGTAAATTAAAAAAAATAAAAATAATGTATCGTTTAAGTTGTGTTCAAATCGATTAATTGCTGTTAAAAGAGGCATAATATAAATTCCATGAACTGTTATTATTAATGTGATAACACACACGAGTTTGTAAAAATGGATCACTTTGGTTTTAGGAATTCCCCCAATGATGCCCAATGTGCCACCCATGATCCCAGGAATGCCACCTGTACTGCCAGGAATGCCTCCAGGGTAAACATTTATTATTTTACCAATCCCATCCTTGTTATTCATATCTACTTTTTTTTTTTTTTTAAACACAGATATTTTCCCCTCATGTGTTTAGGATGATACCAATGGGTGGGATGATGCCTCCAGGTCCGGGCATGCCTCCAATGATGCCAGGTGTACCACCAGGTAATGCCCTGCCAGGCTATGCCTTTGGAAATCACTCACTTATTGCAACCTCGATGTGCATATTTAAGTCACAATTGCATTTTTTTTTAAATGAAATGTTGTAAATTTATCGTCACACTGCACACAGCCCTTACTTCATCCCTTATATAATGATTTTGTCTGTGGGCGTCAGGCATGCCTCCTGTGGGCCACCGTCCAGCCATCTCAAACATGGCTCAGGTCTTGCCTGCCTCAAATGTGTTGACTAGACCTGTTGTACCTGCTGCCACTGCCCCCTCACCCAAGCTCGATGTCACAAAACCTCTGTTCCCCATTGCTGGACAGGTAAAATCTTTACACTTTTTTTTCTTCTTTTTAAAAAAAATCTCACTCAGAACACAAATGGGACAGATTCTCCTGTTGAATAAGGGATGTTTGAGTAATTCTGTGTGTCACACGGACTGATATCAAGGAGACTTTACCCAGCAATTATTTTAACGGAGGAACTATATTCTTTACATTTCCTATTCTTTACTCTTTTCCTGTGCTGCAGATGGGCAGTCGAGTCGCAAGTGCAGACTCTCAGTCCGCATCCCCTAAAGCTCTGTTTCCTGTCACATCAGAAGTACACAGCTGTCTGTCTGCTCTATTCTGACAACCTGCTGCTTTATAGTTGCTATACAGATAATTGCATATAGCTTGCCTGTGGTGTACCTGGGCAGAGTGTTTCTTTTTTTTATTTGTCAATGCTGCTTTAGCAAGCAAGAGAGTGGGTAAAAACATTTTTTTTATTTAATTTAATTTCTAGCAACATGCTTTTGTGTGATTTTTTTTTTTTTTTTTTTTTTTTGCTACAATTCCGCACTTAAGAATAATAAACGTGATACTAAAATGGAGAGTTCTGCAGATTTGTTAAGTGGCCCTCTTGTTTCTGAAATGCTGTAGGACAATATAGCAGAGCATGCTCTTTTTTTAGGTTTGTTTTCTTGCAGGCTGAAATTGGTTTTGCACTATTCATACTTTAAAGGGTGACTCTCTTACATGTGTAACAACAGTGGCATTAACATGTTATAGATGTATCAAAGCCCCAGTTTATACACATGGCATTAACAATTCATTGTGCTGTGGAAACACAAATTGGCACAGCGCATTGTATGTCCCGCTCAGTTTGAGGGTTTTTAATATGATTTATACTCTAAAATCTCTCCAAACACAATCTCATACAGGAGGGAAGAGAAAGATGTTGATAAATAAAGATATTGATAAGAATGTGGACATGTTCATCTTGGTCGCACTAAATAATTTTCATGCATACAAGCAGCAGTTTAACCTTTCACACCATAAGAAGGCTTCTGTTTTATCCCTCTGATTGGTAGAAGTCTACCTACAGCCACTGTTTAAGGCCATGAAAATGCTGTAGGTTCAGGTAAAAATTTGATAATTTTCTGGAAAGACATGTTGCTGTTCAAATTTTCAAATATAACTTTGCTACCACTAATGGTTGGTTTTATTTGATTTATTCATGGTAAAGTGAGAAAGTATGTTATTCTGATTTGAGTGAACTCGCCCTGTAAAGAAAGTGAAAGAGGAGATGCAAGCTTTAAAGGAAGATGGTCCAAGCCCTCTTACGTCAATAATATTAATGCCAAACTTTAAATGGACTAAATATGAACTTCCGCAATGGGAGTAACCTCAAAGTATGACTTAAAGTGCCCCCCCCCCCCCACATGTGAAATCTAAATGCTGTCTCTCTGATCTGTTTTCCTCTCTTGCTCCTCAGAGTCAGCAGAAGGTGTCAGGGTCCCCCCACCCTCCCACCTCCACCTCCTCCGATCCCTCAAAGCTCACATTCCCAGCCTACACGCAGGCCACCGTAGCTGTGGCCAGCCCCAGTGCTGGTGCCAGCATGGTCTCCAAACCTCCCACTACTGTGACCAGTAAGCCCGCCACCCTCACCACCTCCAGTGCAACCAGTAAGTTGATCCACCCTGATGAGGATGTCTCACTGGTGAGTAGTCCAGCTGCAGTGGTCTCTCTTGCTTTTTTTTTTTTTTTACAGTAAGTTGGATTTTTAATAAGTGTGTATAAGATTTAATAAGTGTCTAATTATTTGGTCCTTGTTTGTTCTCTGTGTCCTGTAGGAAGAGTTGCGCGCTCAGTTGCCCAGGTACCAGCGCAATATTCCCCACCATGACCAGACCACCGCTGCGGTGCCGTCAGTGGGTCCTATAGGTGCCATGATGGCTCCTCAGCAGCCTGGCATGAGGCATCCCATACCTGGTATAGACTACCTGCCTCTACACATTATGTTGGTCTGTTAACCAGAGCGGTTGACTCTGGTTGCTCTTGTCAGGGTACAAATCTACAAAAGTACATGATGAGAATCTCCCCAGCATCAATATTAAATAAATCATTATCTACGCTTTAGGAATCTATAACTTACCAAAGTATTGAGTGGCATTTTAGCCATGCTAGTGTTATGCTTCAAGGGATGGCAAAGTTCTAGCTGCTGGTCAGTCACCGCTTTGGTCCACACTGAAAAATCACACTAAAACAACTATTAGATGGTTTTTCAGCCCCGGAGGATGAATCCTAATAATTCCATGACATTTTCTGTAGAGCTATCATTAGGTCCGAGTTTGAAATTGTCCAATTCTTTAGTTGAGGACCAAATACCTGCAAAACTAATGACATTCCCATTAGCCTCAGTTGTCTAATGTCAATGGTTAATTAGCAAATGTTAGCAAGCTAAACTAAGATGGTGAACATGGTAAACGTTTATACCTGCTTAGCATCAACATATTAGCATTGTCTTTGTCATCATGTTAGCACGCCTCTGTTAGCACATAGCTCAAAACAACACAGTACCAAATCCTGCGTTCTAATTACCATCCAGACCTGTTAATAGTGTTCACGTTAACCTCAGTAGCTGAGGAGTGAAGGTGAAGCATTTCAGTTTTAGTTGTTTTTTTTACAGTAATAGGATACACACACTCCCAAATCTAATCAAAATATCTGGCTTGATTTCTGTCACTGCTGCTACCAACAACAACCTATTCTACTATTCACACCACTACTATCACTACTGCTTTTACTACAACAGACTTTTTTTACTATTACTTCTACTACACCACAGCTTTTGGTACGATCTCAAAGTGTACTCACGAACTAATAAACCTCAGCTTTCAGTGTTGCTAGGCGACGGACGCAGCGCCTCCTGATGCAAGGGGAGCATCGACAGGAGGAGCTGGTGAAATTCTCGGTAGACCAGACCGTTGATTTTAGCAGTGCTCAGCGTGGCCTCAGCAGCGTCCTTGGAGGGATGCAGCCTCTGATTTGAGACACAGCTTCTGTAATCATACAACCGTCTTGATCTCTCTGATCATCTCTGATCTCTGCCATCCACCTCATACGAAATTTTAAAAAAAAGTTCTTAATCAGCTGTTAGGTTGGCTGTGGAGTCTTGTGTGGTTTTTGCTTGTGATTTTTGAATAAAAAGCCAATCAACCTGTGTTCATACAGGCCAGTATGGTGGTCCACCCCAGGGGATGCCGGGCTACATGCCAGGAGGGATACCTCCATATGGACAGGCCCGTCCTGTGATTCCCGCAGGGTACCAGGGAGCCCCTCCACCCATGGGTATGCGACCCCCTGTCATGTCCCCTGGAGGCCGCTACTGAAGCCTGCCTTCCTCTCTTCAATAGGTTTGGACACTCAACCCTTTTCTAATGTCCTCATCTGATAGTAGACAAACCGATATTGGTATTCTAGTATGACGATTTATTCTACTTCTGAGCTATGAGGAAGAGACACTGAATAAACAGCAAACAAAAGAGCAATAAAACCATCACAGAGCGCATGGGAAATATTAACAGTGTACCTAACCACAACTATGAACTGTTGTTTCAAACCATCTCTGTCCTGTGGCTTTTTTCCTTCTCATGTTTCATTTAGGTGTATAGAAGTGTAGTAGATATGGTTCGTAGTGTTGTGAAGGCGCTGGAGTTACATGGGCAGTACCCACCGTTTATCAAGGCAAGTTTTCTGTAAATACATTTCTGTTCTAAGCTTAACAGTGAGGCCTTCACAGCACACAGTGCTGTTGGACTTTGTGTCCCCAACTTTGTTTGGTGAGGGCTTCAAATATGTGTTTATGATTTATGATATGATTATGTTTTGTGTTCCATAGTAATAGTCCCTCAACCTTAAAAAAGGTGAAATACTTAATGAAATGGTATATGTATTGTTGTAAAACTGTATTGTAATAAAATGTGGCAAAAATGTAAGACTCTTCTTTGCGGGACGTCCCAGCAGGTTTGTACTCCAGCTCTAAGCTCCACGGTGATTGTGCTTTTCTAGTCTTGAACATGACCAATATCAACAAAAACATGGATTTGTGCTTCTAACATTTTTCTTGTTGAAACTAAAAATGTCGGTGAATGTTTTCTTTTTGCTATAAGCAGTTTAAAAATAAATAAATTTGACACTCTGTACATGGCCGACAGGCTAGCCTTTGACACACATTGTAAGGCTGCATAACTTCCGGGTCTCTGATGGCTGTGGTGCTAAAACCCAAATTTTTCTTCTCCCTGTAGCGATGCCATGGGGGACTGGCTGAGGCCCTGTCTCAGTGTAGCCCTGTTTCAGCCTGAGGCAAGTCTCACCATTTACTGTCTTCTCATTCATTAGCAGGGGCCCTCACAGCAGACATGCTGTTGGATCTCAGTGTCCCCAAACTTGCAGCAAGTTTGGTGAAGGCCCTTGTTTGTGTTGTTGGGTTTAGGCACCAGTTAGTTTAGGCATGTTGGCTCAAGTGATTTATATTATTTCTTATGATCTTATGTGGCGTTAAAAATCTATCCTCCATTCTTGATTGGTGAGAACAACAGGAAGTATAGTATTATATACAGTATAGAACTGTAACGTCCACACTTTCATGAATTATTGATCTTTTGGTGAAAAGGCAAATCATCACAAGTCCCACCTACAAACACCTTTAATATTCCGCCACCAACAGCCATATGTCACTCAAGGGATTTCAACTAGCACTACTGAGTTTATTTGCTAATTTGCTTGGGCATTTTCTGTCTTATGAAAATAATTCGTATTTTGTTCATTATTAACTTTGAATGATTATCTGAATTCAGACGTATCAGTAACAAAAACAAAGAGACGGAACAAAAATAACACAAAAATCAGGCACCATAAATTTCTCAGGTGACACAACTGGAGTTTACAACACTTCACACAATCAGTGATCAGTGTGACCCCAGTCAGCATTGATTACAGCAGTAATCCTCCTCCTCATGAACCGTTACAACCCCCAGATGATGTCATCCAGTGGGATGGCAGTCCACCCTTCAGTCAGAGCTGCCTGGAGTTGCTACCGAGTCTATGGAGGATGTTCACGCTGTCACACTCGCTCACTCAAACAACCCCGCAGGCTTTCATCGGGGTTTAGGTCGGGGCTCGTCATTGGCCTGTCCAGAACTGTGACGTCATTCTCCTGCAGCAACTGGGTACGCACACAAGTCCGGTGATGGTGTCCTATCAGCACAATAAGGTCTCAAAGTCTGTCATGCCTCATGCCTGAGCATTCACTGCCTTGGCTACTTGTCTGGGACACCGCCCTCCAGCATGCCAATGGCATGATCCCAGACTGTTGCCCCGGCTGTCACATTCTCGCAGATGTCATTTTCTCCGCAATCTTTCATGTCTTTTTATGGATATGGGTTAGTTTAACAAGGGGGTGATCATTTGGGATTGGTAGGATAAAGGCATGGCTATTTTCACACTATGTTCACACTCAAGACTTACTGACAAAAATCAGTCAAGCGTGACCAAACCTCATATATTGAGAATTATCACAAAACCTGCCCTACATATAGATGTACAGCCTACTTTAAGATGCAGGAAAGATTTTCTCACATTGGGTCGAAAATGAGTGGTGCACCTTTAAATCCCTTGAGCGTACACACACACACACACACACACACTCACACACCACACACACACACACACACACACACACACACACACACACACACACACACACACACACACACACTCACACACCACACACACACACACACACACATACACACACACACACACACATACACACACACACACACACACACACACACACTCACACACACACACACACACACACACACACACACACACACACACTCACACACCACACACACACACACACACACACACACACACACACACACACACACACACACCACACACACACACACACACACACACACACACACACACACACACACACATACACACACACACACACACTTAATGCGTATTGGGATGCTTGTGATGAACAAATGATTTTTCATGTGCTTGTAAAATGTCTTTGCCACCTAATCCTGTTTGTTTTATCAGCTTTCCTCACTTGATCATTTGAATTAACTACTTACATGAAGGAGAATCTCGACCAGTAACAGGTTAGTTAAAGCTGTAAGTACCACTGCTGTAATTCCAATATCCATCCACTGGCGTTTTATTTGCACACATTAGATCTTAACGGCTGTCAGCTAGATGTCTTGTCAGCCAATCAATCAGAATAATCTTGACAAATACCTAATAAGTAATAGTACTTAGTGTACAACATTTCTTTCCACTTGCTCTGTTGAATGTGATCTGCATCTCAGCATAGCTTTTAGTGCAAATGATCTCAATAAGTAACACAAGGCAGAGTCAATGGCAAGTATGGGCTCACTATCACATCTGTTAAATATGCCATCACAGTTAGCAGTCAACAGTTTTTGCTGAAGCTATCTGCTGTGTAGGAAAATATCAGTCCAAGATAATTTATTAAATATCACAGAAAAAAGATGAATACAGCTTTACTAAAATATTTCACACATTCTTTCTGCTCGTAGATGTCAGAGAACAGGATGGCGGTGGGACAGGTTTGGAAGAGATGTTCTCTGCTTTAAAGTTGAGACAAAAACTGAAGCTTCATCATGAATATTTGTTTTAGGATCCGTCCCTCAAAGCGCTCTGCAGGATTCTATTTGTCCTTTTTGTATCAAAGACTCAATGCTAACCATTTTTCCTTGAATAAACCAGTTTGTAAGCTCCATTGTGTCATTTTGACGTTTTTCCCTCTATATTGTCAAAATGTTTCAAATCAGCCAGTTAGAGGAAACATTCAAGTATTAAAGTGGAAATATGTTTGCATGTGATATCAGTACTAATTGATGAAAATTGCCTCTGGAAATCCTTAATGGCTGAAATATAAATTTAAATTAAGTTTCATCTGTTTGCAGAACAGCTTAATTTCCTCCAAATATCCTCATCTATCTCTGGCACACCCATTATCTCTCTTTTTATAGAGACAGTTCACTTCCAAGTGCATCTATTCTAAATGTAAATGGCATCATTCAATTACATGCAATATACAGAGTGTAAATACACCGATGTCTTTAGCCATTTATATATTTTGGTTCGGTCAGTTTTGTCACTTTTTCTGTTATTTGAGTAATTAATGCCTTTGAACTTCCACAAGGCTAATTCTAACAGACTCTGGCCATGTCACTGGATGCCTCCTTGCATTTGTAAGTATAGGTTTATAAGTGTATAAAATATTTATTTGCACTAAGTGCTTTTGTGGCTCTGCCTCAGTGTAGTTAGGTGGAGGCTCTTGTTTGTGCTGTTGCTCCATTATCCGCAGGTATGACAGCTAAAGTAAATGTTATTCATCTTTATATCCTTCCATTATTGGATATGAGAACATCAGGATGCTCCATTTAATAGCTTTATACCAAAAGTAAACAGCCTTTCTTTCAAATTTGATTTAAAAAAAATAACATTCATAAAATCAAATATGGCTTACAATGAAAAGTTATATGGCACATGTTCCACCCAACAACTGTATTTCCACAAGTTACCTTTATCTTAAAATCTCATATTTGCAATCATGAAATTGTGTTTTTATTCAACACAAACTTTTTATATGCAGACTCTACCTGTACCATTAAATTACACTTCACAGATTATTCAGAAACACAAGTATTAAACTCAGAAATGTGGAAATGTTCAAAATTATTTCAAATGTAAATGGTGTATAAAAATACATTACGCATCCACGTGCCATGCTGTTTAAGAATTATTTCCAAATCAAAGCTGTGTGGATCCATCCTTGAATGTACACTATACAAAAGTAGCTCAGGATTAAGTAATGATCTCTACATTGCATCTTGCATCTGGATCTTCCCAGATTTATACTGGGAACATTTTCCATCAGTCGGATGTCAAAGGCAAGGATGAAAAGCCCAGGCAGACGGTCACACTTTCATTTCCATTTGACAGGAGGCAGAATATCAAGTAAAGACCCTCAATATTGCTCACAGAGTTGCTCACACTTTAACCTTTTGCTCAACGAGTGCCTCTGATTGGTTGCTTTTTTTTTTGCCCACCGTGCCGAAAAAAACAAATAAAAAAAAATTAAAATTAAAAACATTATTTTTTTAAGGCTTTGTTTTTTTGGTAAATGTAATGTAAATCACCCAAAGAAGACTTGCCTGGTGTCATAATGTCCCCACACTGTAAAATCTAAAAGGTTGAGTTACTTTAAAATATTATGCAAACTCATTGCCTTGGATAAATTAAGAAAAGTAAACTTGAGATTTTGAGTGTGCAATACTTAGACCAACTTATTTAATTTGTGTAAGATTTAATTAAATTAATTTAATTATCAACTTGTTTTTATCAAACAATACTGTGCTTTTGCACAATGGGTAAATACAGTAGATACTGTAGCGTGTTGGGGATAGGCGGGTGGAGTTTCCCAGCATACGTTGAGACAATGGGTTTTTAGGTCTATAGGCCCAAGTAACCTGTGTTTAAATGTGTTCTGAATGACTATAATTATTTCTTTAGAAATATTCCTATAGAAAATGTTTAGTTATATAACACCATTGCACCATTAAGTCTTTCACACGGTTAGTGACGTCCTGCCTGGGTGATAAAATAAAGTGTGATGTATTGTAATTACAAGCACTCAAAAAGCAAATCATTTTGAGAAATTCATGCAATAAGAAATTTCACAATAACAGTAAGCAAGCTAATTTAA
Organism: Chaunax sp. Z400; assembly: GCA_037577475.1. Lineage (NCBI taxonomy): Eukaryota > Metazoa > Chordata > Actinopteri > Lophiiformes > Chaunacidae > Chaunax > Chaunax sp. Z400. The sequence continues at coordinate 15,956,772 of CM075197.1, forward strand.
GTGTTACACACAAAATCTCAAGTTTACTTTTCTTAATATATCTAAGGCAAAGAGTTTGCATAATATTTTAAAGTAACTCAACCTATAAGATGTCAGTGTATGAACCCTTGTATCTATAGTAGCTGCTTCCATGAGTGAGGATTGTGTAGATAAATAGTTACAATTTTACATCTTGAATTCATAGGTCAACTAATTCTGAACAGTTTTTGAATTTGTTTGCAAAGCTGACAGTGTGCATACTAAATATTTTTTTTTTTTTTTTTTTTTAAATGAGCACAAAGAGGAAACTTTTCTCAGCTGGAAAAAAATTCAAAAACCAGAAAGGTTAAAACTTTTAAAAACCTTTTTATACATTTTTCTGTCTTTGAAGTTCAACATGGCAGAGGCATTGTGAAGTTGCAGCTGGATTGACAGTTGTCAAAAATGTTTCATATCATAACATTTTAGCACTTATTGAAATACAATACGTATGACTTCAGATCTCAAATGGTAACTTCTGAAAATCTGTGACAAAACAAAAAAGACAATCATCAAAACGTGTCCTAAAAACACTCTTTCCATTTCTTTTTGAATTTCTCCATTTCCAACTAGTATGCCTTAACAGCACCTTAAAAATAGTATTTATAGTGTCTGCAGTGAGGACACAGTGTGAAGGCGTAACAGCTTACTTAGTATTTGCAGTATGCATTTAGCACATGGCACATATGTTCTGCATAATTACTGCAATGTTGCATGCAAGAAGAGCAACTCTTCTGTATAGAGCCTGGAAAGACAGATGCACGTAAAATATGCAGTAAATTTAAACAGTGTTTTAATTGTTTATTATCATTTTGGGTCATTTGTATGGGAAAGTCCAGATTCAGTAGCAGTTACATTTGGCAGTGTCGTCACATCCACCGTCAGCGGAGCAGCGGTGCTGACGTCACTGAGGGCTGCTGTGTCGTTACTGTCCAGCTCTGCTTCCTCTGATTTTACACTGATGACAGGAGCCACCTTTTCAGCAGCTTCGCTTTCTGCATCTCCATCTGCAATGAAAGAAAGTTTTTAAATTTAAAGATAATTTTTAAATACACCATCAATTGACATTTTATATGTTCTCCAAAGTTTACCTTTTGGATCTTTTCCACTTTTTATTTCTTCATTCTGTTCAGATGTGTGATCCTCCACCTGGTCTGGTGAGGATTGTGGACCAGGAAGCAGTCGCTTCTCCAGATCTAGGATACAAAATACCATTTAGAGCTTCAATAAGCCATTTTTAAAATCACCTCTCTGTGCAGAAAAAAACATTAAAATCATAAGGACCAAAAGGAAGCTATAAAGTTTTAACTCACCAACTATCTTGTTGTGTATTCCACTTCTCCACTGGCTGCCATACAGTGCAGGTTTGCTGATTTTATTGAGAACAGGAAGAAGCTCCTCCACAGGTAGAGGCCTGGTTTTCTGCATGGCTGGCAAGACCTGCACTGGACCCACTCTTGCCTCCTGGTTCCACACTAAATAGACAAACATGATTCATCTTTAGAGCCACAAGTCCAAAACGTTGAGTCTGACATGAACTGCTCCTCTAAAACTGGCTGGTCCTTGTTGCACTTCTGAATCTGCACATCCAGAACCAGCCAGTACAACATTATTCTCAGAGATCCTACCTGAACTGGTCTTCAGCCTGCTCCTCCAGAAGCCCTCGGATTCAGGCGGCTTCCCAAACCCGCGAGGGCCAAGCTTCGCTGGGCCACTGGGCTTACTGCTAGTTTGGACAACATCATTTTGGCTTTGACAATGCCCACATAAGTAGTCATTACCATCAGCTGACCTCCATCTGAAAGCAATTGTCATTTCTCAGCACATATTATATATACTGTTACCCATTTTGTTTAAATCTGATGTATTTCAGATGCATCACACTCGCCTTCCATTTACAAACGTGCATGCTTTATTTGGTGCCTGTGCATCATTTACTGTTACAGCATTCAGGTGGCATGTGATGTAGAGCTGTAAGAAAGGAAAAAGTTAGGGGAAAAAAACAAAACTATACATGTGAAATTATGACTTAAGATAATTCAGGTACAGCCTCACCTCTCCTCTGTCTTCATTATTAAACCTAAAGGCATCAATGACCAAGTGGAGCTTGTCATCCTGTGTCCTGGATACGAAGTGGGACCTCGAACCTGGAAGCTGGGAGTCAGCCAAACACCTATAAAAAAGGTGGAAAAAAGGTTTGCATCAGATTCAGCATTGCAACTCGACCAACAGTTGGGATCGGAGAGTTTTGTCATGTTTTTAAGTGGCTATTCTGCTCCCCAAAGCCAAAATTTAATTCTCTGCAGAACAAAGTTAAGACCAGAATCTGTAATTTTACATTTATAGAAATGCTGTTGAGAAAGAAAAAGTCTTTACAAACCAAAAAAAAACAAAAAAGGATTTTTAATGCCATTTTAATACATGGCAGTTGCTAAATCTAAAAGGTGAAAACACCAGATAAAATAACCTTGCTAAGAAGTAACAAACAGAGCTCAGCAGAATAGCACTACATCTTCTCTGCAGCATGTTTAATGTGGCAACACTAACTTTAAATCATGTATTTAACATTAAGTCATTAAACTATTACCTTGCAAGGTCATTAAAGAGCCGACAAAGAAACACTAGAGACTGTTGACCCTTCACCCTTTACGGTTCAGCTTCTCTTTCATAACCATATCACCTATACAAGCTCTGAATGCACTGAACAAATAAATGACGGCATCGGCATATGCCCGCCCAAAATTTCCTTCAATTCATCAAACAAACTGAAGTCTTTGTTTTTGGAGACAAGGAAGAATGATTTAAAGTCAGTGCTGAGCTCCAGTGTGTAAAGGTAAAACCACAAACCAGGCCAGACGTGTGTGTGTGAAGTCATGGCCTAAATCATTACAGGGCAGCCCACTATAGAAACATTTTGTATTGTTCTTAACGACTTTTCATGTTGTATGTAAAGTCACGCTTACCCATTTTCAATGAAGACGTATCTGGGAACAGAGTGTATGTCGGGGTCAAGCGTGGCCACACAGCTGCTCACAAACACTCTGAGCCCTGTGTGATGCCCTGTTCTGATGGAGGCTTCGATGGCGATGGGCTCGCCGAGATAAAACACGTTGGAGCCTCTTTCCCGTCGCCAGTCATCTGCACAGAAATTAATTGTAAGAGCAGATAAAAGACAAAAAACTATGAGAAGTGAATAAAACCCACATGTCATAATTCTCAAGGCAAACGCCAAAGTTTCCACAGCAGCTTGGGTTGACATGAAGGAGATCCAGGCAGGCATGAGTGAAGAACTGGACAAACTGTACTTCCTAAGAAACAGAAGACGGACGTTTTAAACGGGGATCTGCAGAGAGATTGATAAAAACAAATGTTTAAAAAAAAAGCAGACAGACCTCCCGTAATGACACTCAATTGGAATGACTGCCTCATCCATTCTAATCAGCCCGTCTACAGAGGCCACAGGAGAGTATATGAGGAGGTTCGTGTAGACCAGAGTCTCTTCAGTCATCTGTGGGAAGCACAAATGTTTACATCTAGACATTTTTAATGTATTGTGTCTGAATTGCAGTAAATCAACGGTTACCCAGTGTTTGGTGCCGCAGTCCAGTAGTCCAACCATGATTATGTACTCCTCTTCTGAAGATGCTGTAGCTCTGCAAAAATCACTGTGCTCCACGCCGAGACGTAACTCATCGCCATCAACAGGAGCTCCAACGCCAAACATGTCAGCTTTGATAATAATCTCCATAGAGTCTGGATAGCAGGTCACTCGGACAGTGTTCACCTGCTTTCGTGGCTCAGCTGGAGCCTTCTGTTGCTCCCTCACAGCCTGCTTGATGACTCTAGGTCTTTCAAGAAAAGCATGCTGTGTGTAATGTTTGGGTGGATACGCAAAAGAAGGCCTAACACAGATTCCTGACAACAAGAGTCCAACAAGGAGTTTAATCCAAGAATGCAAGGTATCCATAAATGCTACTCCAAAAAAAAAAAAGCAAAATGGTTCGGAAGGCAAAAGCTCCCGTCTGACACACACAAAGCAATAGAGTAGTCTGAGGAGGCGTGGAGCGTTTTATACTTCATGCAGACAATCAGCGTCGTCACAGCAGCACTGCACACCTGAGTCTGATCAACCTCTAATCAGCCTACAGCTGAGACTGGAGACAGAAGATTCACACATACACAGATTTTAGTGCTACAGTCTATCAAAACACACAAAGAAACATAAGAGAAGCAACACAGAAATGCAAGAATATGTTTAAACTAAGCTTTTAGAGATACGAATCCATAGTTTTAAGTTGTAATAGTTGAGATTCAGCGACTGTTTACTGTAAAATCGAATAGAGTTACTTAAAAATATTATGCAAAGTCATTGCCTTGGATAAATTAAGAAAAGTAAACTTGAGAATTTGAGTGCGCAATACTTAGACCAACTTCTTTATTTTGTGTGCAAGATTGAATTTAATTGATTTAATTATCAACTTGTTTTTATCAAACTATACTGTGCTTTTGCACAATGGGTAAATACAGTAGATGCTGTAATGTGTTGGGGATAGGCGGGTGGAGTTTCCCAGCATACGTTGAGACAATGGGTTTTTAGGTCTATAGGCCCAAGTAACCTGTGTTTAAATGTGTTCTGAATGATTATAATTATTTCTTTAGAAATATTCCTATAGAAAATGTTTAGTTATATAACACCATTGCACCAACACACAAAATAAATAAGTTGGTCTAAGTATTGCACACTCGAAATATCAAGTTTACTTTTCTTAACTTATCTAAGGCAATGACTTTGCATAATATTTTAAAGTAACTCAACCTATTAGATATTACAGTGTGTCATGGCTGCTCGCGATGATCCACTAGAGGCGTTCAACCTGCTGCCTAAAAATGAAAGTGTTATTTTTTCAACCATTTGCTCTCGGGTAATCTTCTCAACAAAAATACCCAGCAGGCATTTGCTCTTCTCTTCTTTATAAGTTCCAGTTTGTAAGTTATTGAACAAAAGTGTATTTTCTTCATAAGCAAACTGATAAATAATACAGTTTATCGCATAAACACATGTTATTCATTAGTAGTGTTTGTATATCCGGGTACCCATGCATCATCATGTAGGAAAATGTTTTGTTTCTGTGAGCTCCAATAAAAGCTCCACCAGTATTCCACTGTATAAATGATAAATTACTGTTAGCTTCCAAATCTTGCGGATGAAAATTAAAGCCCATTTGTGTGTCTTTTTGTAAATATTATTCGTGTATGCAACCCTTCACCAATATTCACCCGTTTATTTGTATTTGTTTGTGCATGAAAAGTTGGAATTTGAGACCAACAGCAGGTTTTTATGCACATTTGCAAATTTAGATGACATCTTTGTCTGTCCTCACTGTCATCACAGCATCACGATCTCTTTTAATTCCTCCTCAAAGTCACAGAGTTTGTAACTGGTAACTTATTAACCTTATTAAGGAGATCAGGTATTGATCACATATGACTAATCGTGCCACTGATAGACATCATGTCCTCCTCGTACCTCACAATCTGGCTATCTCAATTATGAAGGACCTTTTATTTTTTTTATTTTTGTGAGAATATTTATATATTTATATTTGGCCATTAAAAATTCAGTATCTATAGGTGGAGTTATTATATAAAATATAATGGTGTGGATCCAGTGGCTGGAGGCTTTAAAATCTGATGATTAAAAGCTTTAGAAATATTTAAAAACTCAGTTAGACAAGTGAGTACAAGACCAACTGCTGTCTCTTAACTGTAGCTCTTGCTTTGAGTCGTCTTCCTGCTCTGAGGCGAGGAAAACAATAAATACAGCGAGGCCACCCGGTTTCTCATAGGAGATTGAAGGAAATAGGAGGAGTTCATTATGACTTAGTTTTGCTATATCTTTGTGCTCTTATGACTGAAAAGGCCATGAAGACGAGCTTCATTCTCATTCTAATTCAGCTCTTTGAAGGTAAGAGACGTTCATACCTACTGATCACTCAGAAAACTATGCAAAGTAATGTTTGTACCTTTAAACAATGTATGCTTAGGAGCAGGGCTGTTACCAGAATGCCTGCAGTGTGGATGAAATGTATACATTGTGTTATAAGCTACCTTTGCTTAGCCTTCTATTACTGCCACTGCCACAGCAGAGCTAATGCGGAATGAACTGAAACAACTACTGCTACAGTAGGGTTAAAAATGTAGAGGTAGGCCTATTAATCTTTAAGTGAAAGTATTTATTTCAACATGTATTATGAGTATACACATTTTTATGTTGTAAAAGTCAAAAGCAATTAATAACAAAACCTGGTTAAAGTAAGTAAACTACTGTAAATGTGTATTCTTCTGCATTCCACAGTAGTAATACTTCATAAAAACTATGTCAGAGCAGAGAACATTTCAAGCAAACATTTCCCATGTAGTTGTAGTTCTTTCACTGAGGGTCTACATGAGAAATGTCATCGTCATGCTCACCCAATAAGAAGCAGAGAATGGCGGGTCATGTCCATCGCTATGGTAGGAGTCATAAATTCGCTTGGGGGAGGTAGGCGCTAATTTTGGCTCATGGTAGTTGTCCTTAAAGTGACATTTATATGTCATATGTAAGGCTAAGCTCGAGCACAGCTAATTTAAAACATTTTAAAGTGCTGAGATGAATTGTTAAAACATGAATTTGAGATTTTACTGGGGCACGTGACACAGTAAAATGGGTCTTGTGGTGTCCCTGCTCAGAAATGCAAAACATGGATACACAATTCAGCCACAAATGGTCAATGCAAAGCATCTTATAAATGTTGATGCATTGAAATGTCCTTTCTGATTGATGTGTCTTTATGGTGAATCATGGCAACAATGGAGATGAAGGTGCAGATGCAACAGTTAAGCCATTTCGCTAAAAACACATGTGCATCTCATGGTGGTGCTACAGCAAAAGTAAGGAGTCAGTAGGATTGTTTTCTCTGGGGACATCCAATAAGTACAGTGTATGTAAGATAACTCATGTTTTACTCCTGCAGCACAAGCAGAGTTGGTCTTTAAGGAGCTGACAGAGAGCCAGACACTGGAGCTCTCCTGTTGCCCTCAACAGGACCATGGCAGCCTGACGGGTCTCCACCTTTACCACCGCAGTGCCCAGAGCCAGACGACCCTGTTGTCGATGGTTGAAAGTGGCAAGCTCAGGATCGACCCGTCGCACAGGGGGCGTCTGCAGCTCCGTGGAGGACTGGCCAACCTCCAGGTCAATGTGACCATATCCCATATACAGCCCAGTGACACAGGACTCTACATGTGGGAGCTGAGCTACAGAGAGAACATCTCGGACCAGATCCTCCTCAGCACTCAAAAGGTTTTCTTGTTGGTCAAAGGGGCAGGTATGTGGTTCACACCCCTCATAACTGCAGTTAAACCCAAGCACCTCTGTTAAGATTTTAACGTGTGTTGGTGTGTTTGTGGTGCAGGGAACTCATGCCAGTGCTCTCTCAGGTACCCTCCACTGCTCTTCACCATCTTTGTAGCAGCAGGGCTTCTTCTGCTCACATTCATCTGGCTGGCTGTAGAGAAATGTGTGAGTATTTACACTTAAACTAGCACAGATACAAATTTAACTCGCTGTGTCATCTCTGATGTATGATGCGTTGCTGTCGTTTCCAATCCCTTACATATAAACCTAAAAAGAATGACTCAGTCGAGTTCATACCTCCACCAAGGCCCAATAGTCCCGTTTAATTAAAGCAATCCAAATTCCGACATGACAAGCGCACTATTAAAATGGCCGCGCTCAGGGTTCTTGCAATGTTAAAGAAACTGGGAAAAAAACAAAGGATACACCGCTTTCTCCGGATCCGCTCCAAAATTCAATGGTTCCTTCTTTTTCCGTGAAATCACACAAAGAAGTTTATTCAAAATTGATAAAAACTGTCAAAAAAAATAAAAGGAGAAAAAAAAATCCTGCATCCGCCCATTTATCTACATCCACTCCAAAATTTAATGGGTTCTTCCCCATCATATGCCCAACTCTTCCACCCAGTTTCATCAAAATCCATCTGGTAGTTTATGTGTAATGGATGGACACGATAAAAAAAAGCCCATTCTTGTGATTTTTAAGTAAAGGAAAAAAATTCCTGGATCTTTCCCTCTATCAACATACCCTCTTAAATTTAATGGATTCTTCCCTACTACATGCCCAACCGTTCTACCAATGAAAAAGCACGATAGATGATAGACGCTGGTGAAGACATACCGTCCTTAGTATAGGTACCAAATAACAAGAGCAGAAACTTGTTAATGTTTTATACTGTACATAAATCAATTTCTTAACAAGTAAGAAATATTATGTGTTGTAGGTAAAAGCGAAGCGTCATCGCAGATCACAACCTCCTGTTCCTATCTATGAGGAAATGACCAGGAAGCAGCAGAGCGCCGGTATCCCCCAAAATAACCATGAGGCCCCTTCACACCTGGAGGTCGTCAGCTTTCCTGTGTATGCTAACACAAACATCCGACAACCACAGGACAACTACTACGCCTGTCCCAGACAGTTCACCCTCAGCGCCTGACGAGACTTCTGCACCAGTAGTGCAGCAAACATTTACAGGACACAACACGAGCTCTAGCACATATGTGCTAGAGCTCGTGTTGTGGGCTCTAGCACATATGTGTAAACGGGACCGTGTTGTGTCCGTGTTGTGAAAGTGAGAGATGACTTCTTGTCCAGGAAACAAGGGAGATCTCAACGATCTTATCATGTCTTGTTATGTTGTTTTTTATGTCTTGCTGTGACAAATAAAGTTGAAGTTGAGTTGAGTTGAGTTGAGTTGGTGGAACAAAAGCAGATGGACAAACACCAAATAACACATTGTCAACAGCCAAGAAAAAAAGCTATTTTATTAATATTTGAAAGAAGCTCCATAGTTCATGAAAACATTTGTTTCGGTGCATGTCATTTAACAATCACATTCTATGAGGAGAAAGATATACAGAGAGAAAAAAATAAAACATTACAAGCCACTGACTTTTCATTAAATCTCAGTACAGACATTTTTACTTAATAAAAAAAAAAAAAAAAAAAAAAAAAAAAAAGGCAAAAAAAGCAGCCCTAATCCATACCCCCGCCCCACCCACCAAGAAAACCGTAACAACTGAGAAAGTAAAACCCTTGAGGGTGACAGGCTAGAATCCCACAGTGCTAAAGAGTGAGACGCTCATTGGTTTAAGGAATACACAGCATGGCGATGTAACGCTAGCTCAATCTAAATCAGGGGAAGGAAGCTGGAGGTGGGGGGAGGGGTTCGATATGAATCACCTCTCCACCCGCCTCCACCTCTTTAAAAAACAAACAAAATAAAAACAAATTGGATCCCAAAAAACCCCTGCAATAGATCAGCCACGTAGAAGTAGGCCATAAAATCCCCATCTTCCAACCCCCAAACACTTGTGCATAGTTTCATGATCCTTTACAACCAGCTCATGTTTTATAAACATCCTCCAAAATGTGAAAAATGTTCCACAAAAGTCTGATTTATCTATTAATAATACCCGCTGTGGGAAAATGAGAGAGAGAAATGAAAGAAAGAGTAATGCACAATGTTCCTGATTCAGTCAGGACGGGACCTCATTAAGAAAACACAACAAAGATTCAAACATACAGCATTTTGCATGTTATTATTCACGATCTTTTTTTTTTTTGTAACAATCAAAATCATTGACCATTTTTTTTGTTTTTAAATGTAAAGCAATTTTAATATATAGATTTATATATAAAGCACTCCATTTTCATTTAAAGTCCATTATTTGGTTATTATGTAACTGCTACGGATTTAGAAACAAAGGTATTTTCTCTTCTTCTGAAATCCATAACTTTCAGTGCTTAGAATTGTTTCTTTTAAATCATCCTTTTTTTTTTTTTTTACTCATCATAAAAATTTACATTAAAATGGCGTGGAGTTGGTACTCTGGAACCCTGGCCTTCCTGAGACAAGATCCACTTTTTTGTGTGTGTGCAAGATAGTGAGCAATTCTGTCTTTTTTTCTTTTCTTTTTCTTTATATAAAGGAAAATATATATAATCAACATAAAACATACAGGCTTCAGATAGTCCATGAAATCAACATTAACACAGAACAAAGGTTAAACTGAACAAGACAACACTGTTCAATCCCAGAGTTCTTAAAGTAGCACAATAAATCTTCATTCTGTGAAGTGTTGTGTTGCACTTTTTTTTTTTAAATGGAAGCATTTGTCCTTTTTTTTTCTTTTTTCCAACATTCCCATGGTTCAATTCTTCTTTAATTGTGTTGCTGATTTTTTTTTTCTGAACTCCAGAAAAAAACAAAGTGTTTGTAAACTGTCAGTGGCCTTGCAGGGAAACAAATGACAACATGAGTGAACTGAACATAAGTGAAAACAGAACCAAAGCTAACAACCCAAAAAGGTAGGCACCTCTGAAGTGAGCCCCAGACGCCAAGGCTCAGTCTGATGTCTTGTCCTTCACTCTCTCCGTTGCTCAGATTTGGGAGAGCTGAACACCTTCTACCTCAATCTATGGCCACAGGTCTGCAAAATACTTTTTTTTTTGCTTTTTTTTTTATACATATGTGATTTTTTTTTTCAGTTTTCTTTTCTTTTTTTAGGTTTACAGTCTGAAAAATGGTGCAATACTCAATTATGATCCATACTTTCTTGGATTATTCCACAATGAAAGCCACTAAGGTAGATAAACATGACATTTTAAAAACACACTTATTTTAGTCCTTGAGTAAACATTTACACATGAACTGTCCCCGTCCCCCCTCAGTACTTGTATAATGTTGTTCATTTAGCTGGATGAGGGGTGAGGCAGACACTCAGTGCAACGCTAGAGGCTAGTAACAATTACCATCAGAATATATTGTTGACAAGCAAAAATAAAAAATAAAAAATATAACAACAACAAAAGTATACTGAATTGAAAAGAATCACGAGGCGGAAATTCCTCCGCTGTAATCACGAGCTCTCATACATGTTTTCACTTCACACACTTAACAGTCATTCATACGACATACAGTACAAGCAGCCTTGTGCAAACACTCAAATACAACAGATGCAAAATTGCCTTTATATCGATCTTTGTTTTCAACAACACTAGTATTTCAAATTTAATTCACTCTGAACCAATGCTATCAAAAATCTCTTAAGTGTATGAATGAGACAAAAAACCACTACAAAAAGTGTTCACATTACATTATTGGCGCTTCTTTTGATTCAAGTATTTGTTTTCATTATTCTGTATTACTCTGATATGTTTATGATCTTGTCTTCTGGGTAATATAATGTTGAGGAGGATACACAGGGTAAGGGCTGAAGGCAGGGCTGGGAGGGGGCTGGAAAACAGAGATCTAGCCATATACACACATACACTCATTACGTACTCTTTGTTGTATACTGTATATGAACTAGCATGTGCATATTCAACCCAGGACTGTGTTTATTAAAAGAGATTTGCTAATTCAACTCTTTTTGAGACCCCTGCCCCACACCCCTGTCAGTTCCATGATTGAGAAGCATATTTTGCTCAAACTCCAGTTGCCTTCGAGTCAGTGTGACTTTTTTTTTTTTTAAAAAGGAGAGCGTCAGATTTCCAACACTAGACAGGTAGGTTAAGAGTGGAAGCGAGGGCTGTGGGAAGGGCTGGGGCTCTCAGTGCTGGTGCTGCGCCAAGAAATCCAGGGCCCATCTGAGACTCGACCTCCGTCCCAGCCACCCGTCCTCCCACTCTGTTTGACTTTCCACTTCACCAGTTCCTTGATTCAAGTCCAGTGTGGAGTAAATGCAGGTTTTCAGGAACGAACACGCAAACAGACAACACAGGCAATAGTGATTGTTTTGTTGAATGATGCGAGTCTACAGCGACTCTGGAAGAGGGCAAATCCCCAAAGTTTTAAGACTTGGTACCAAAGTATGTCCCTGTTTCTGCTGATACACCGGGTCCCTGCTTTAGACCCTGATGTGCAGAAATGATCTGTTTTATAAATAGGCTGGCGCGACCTTCAGGCTGGAGGTCCAGAAAACCACATAGGAACCTCCCCGCGTGTGGCCCAGACAACGAGCTCAGACATGGTGAGAAGACAGCAGCTTGCAGAGAAACAGAACACAGGCGTCTCGGCCTCGCAGTGCGCAGCTGAAACACACTTTTTGTTGTTGTTGTTGTTGTTGTTTCTGCGAAAACTGTGATAAAATGATGATTTCAAAAAAAGATGTTTTTGGTTTTTAAAGAGATGTACCCGATGTGACCCATAAACAGTGACAGACACATACAGGGACCCCCCATCCCCCCCCCCCACCCCCCTCCTCTTACAGCCCGTTTCTCAACGACATTTCCAGTCCCCTGTTGGTGAAAGACCAGCACCATTTATCTGTCCTGCCCTTCTTCTCCTCAAGCCTCCTACAGCTGGAGCTTATGACGTACGCCCCATGCAGCAATAAAACAAAGTCTCATCATGCTAACGATAAATTAGGATATGGCAAGTTGGAAGTAGATATTTGTAGATCAGTTGGCACAAGACTGAGGAAGTGACTGCCAACCACTAGTGCCTCCAGCAGGTCAGTTAGTGTCATCTAGTTCACAGCTCTTTCAGTGTCTCTTTCATTTTAATCCAGGGGTGTTTGAAGAGAAGCTGCCTGGTAGTTAAGTTTGAGAGATAAGTGAAGATGTGCAAGATGTCTGGGATTTGTGTATGAACACCTCCTTGTCTTTGCATAGAAATGGAAGGCTGTTATCAGTTGAGGTGGTTCTAAGTGTAACTGAGTGCTCCCAGAGTTTATGATAAAGCACCAGTGTGAGTGAGGCCCATCAACACTAAAGGATGTGTGTTATGAGACAACAAAGAGTGGAGGTAAGAGCCCCAAGATAGACCGAGCTGGAGAACCTTTGACTGTACAATTTTTCCCCCAACTTGATTGGACTCCTGTCTGACACCAAGAGCTCCTCCATCAGCCTTTTCTACTGACATCTGCAGTGTTTCATATGGCCCTGCTGCGCGGCTGAGGCGTACCTCAAAACTACACACTGCTTCTGCCTCGGAGGCAAAGGGAGGGGCAGGAGAGAACACTGCATAAAGACCAATGTGAAAAAGCCATCCAGAAAACAATCATTATGTATATCATCAATGATGAGCAACTATATCAGCAAACCTCACGACAATAAAAAAAAAAAAAAACGCACTGGCAATTCCATAAGTGAACCCACAGAGAGGAGGGAGACAGTGAGTGAGAGGAGTCGTAGTAGTAGTGAGGGCTGCCTGGTGCAGCAGTTAGCAGTAAATTTAATACAGGTGGGGCCAGTTCTGAAAGAGCTGCTCTTGGTCTGAAGGCTGGGGGGGAGGAAGGAGGGAAGCCAGGTTGTAGGGATCTGCTGGGAAGCGGGAGGGTGGGGTGAGGGCTGCTGCAGAGCACTACACTCTGCAGCAGTCAGGCACTCAGTGGCCACACTATCACACAGGTTGGCAGGATCTCCAATAATAAGACGACTTAAAAAAAGGACAAAAAAAGATGGCGATCCTTCTTGCTGGACCCAGTAGAACAGAAACATGTCGAGTGTTTCCAGACACAAAGGCTAAAGATTTCAGAGTACGCAATGTAACAGTGATATTTACTTTGATAAAGAGGGAGGATGAGTGCTTTCCCCGCTGCACCCATCATCAGTTGAGTTAGTCCTTTCTTTGTATTTCCCTTCATTTTGCTACCATGTTTGACATCCTTCCTGGTCCCACCGACTTGAGGGAAGAAGGATTGGAAAAAGAAAAACATCTTCACATCCACGTTAAGTTGAAAAATAAGTATATAGAGAAGCCACTAAGCAGATTGCTTTTTGTCCTTGTTTTTTTTTTCTTTTCTTCAGTTTTTATTTGCCAGTGTTGCTTCTCCTCTCTTCTATTTGTTGGCATTAAGGGTATAACGAGCAGCGACGCTCTTTCTAAGTGCTATGACAGACCACCTATTCACAAATCTTTGCATCATACTTTCTTTTTTTTTTTTTTACATAAACAAATTTGGACAAAAAGAAGAAGAAAAAAAAGGTATTCTGGTCTTCTGGGGAAAAAAAGAAAAAGAAAAGGAAAGCAGACTCCTCTCAATTTTGGTTTGATGCCTTCTCTCCAAGCACGCGCACGCACACGCACACACACACGCACACACACACACACACACGCACAAACACCTGTCCCTCCTCCTCCCCCAAAACTAGTCACTGGCATAAGTGTGGAGAGTAGATCACTGAAGAAGTGCTTTGTGTGTACGTCCTTGTATCTTGGACAGAAGGTGGGTGAAGACCAGCTTGCTACTCTCCTGAGCTAACACACTCTTTTTTTTGGGGGGGGAGGGGGCTGAAAGGGCAGATAGAGCTTTTGCAGTTCAGTCATTCCGTATAGTCTCCTCTGTGAGAGGTCATGATAGGGTGCTTGGACGGTAGAGTCTGTGGCTTATATTGCACATTACATGAAATGGTGTTTTTGCAGGTGGAGGGGTTGGGGGGTTGGGGTCACTGACTACACACCGGTGGGAAACATCTATGACTTGAGGTTTTCCACAACATCAGTGAGAGGGTCCGAGACTGAGACCAAACTGCGAGTTTCCCCGCTGAAGTTCGAGTTGAGGTGCATTGAAGTATTTGTCTTTACAGTTCCATAGTAATAGCAGTGGTTCATTTTGCCATCCATTGTGTCTATAACTGTACATGCGACAACTCCCGAACTCTCCCCCCACCAGGTAAGATTGACAGACACATAAGTTCTTAGCTTTGCTTGCAATGGTTTTGGAAGAAACCCCCCCCCCTCCCCCGAAAAAAAACATCAAAACCACTACAAAAACAAATGGCTTGAACACGTTGAAAAGAGTTGCATCATTCCCTTTGAGCGTTGTGTGGGGAACTCAATCTGCTTGCAAAAATGCAATGAAGTTGTGAGCTGTGGTTGTTTATGTTAAGCTGCAGCAGCATGTACACTCCACTCAGGTTTCACTGGCTCAGAAATAAGGATGTGCAAGTGTCCGTATGCTTCTTCACCAAGTACAGTGAGTGAGGATCGTAGGGCAGGAAAGAGGTTAAGGCTAATATTAGTGCTGAGAGAAACAAATGTCGAGTCTGGATCAGCTTGAAAGTTCTACAACCACTCTGATTGAAGAGTTTTTACTTTGGGAATGATGCCTTGTGATGGATCTCTGAGGTGCAGTATGATTGCCTCAAAAGGCGGAGAGGGATTACACAAGTTTTAAGATGGCAGCTCGTCATTGTGTCAGTTTGATGAGAGAACATGTTTCACACAGCAAGTTCTCAAAAGTTCATTTCTGTAAAAAGTTCTCTGTCTTTGTTGAATGAAAGGTGTCTCCAAAAGCAAGAGTTGAACACTGAACAAAAGATCTCACCGGGATTCATAAAAGAACCAACTGAAATTAAAACGATGAAGGAGTAAGAAGAGGTTGGCGAGGGTGAGGATGTAGCCTCGTCCTCCTCTCGTGTCTCCTTTTCACTGTAACACCCACACTGATTATCTCCACAATGATTTGCAAGGTTTTTGCTTCTGTTGGTGTTTGTCGAGCCTGGGCTTTTCCTTCCTACATGGACTCCCCACTCAGCAGGTCCCCAGGCAGCAGCGTATTGATTGGGGTGGGACTCCCCATGACCCGTCCCTCCTCTGCACTCGGGGGTCCCCACAGGCTGGAATACTGCTGCACACCACCCCACAGCAACTCTCCGCTCGTCTTCGCTCCGCCTGTTCCCAGGCCACTGCTACCGCTGTTGCTGCCGCCATTGTTGTTGTTGTTCCAGTGGGGTGAGTGACCAATGGGATGGGAGGCTCCGGAACCGGCCCCACCCATTCTTGTATGATTGGTGCCTGGAGTGGCCTGCCAGCTGGTTGTTCCGCCAAGCAACTGGCCCTGTGCAAAGAAGCGGTTCACTTCCTCTTCCCCAGCAAACTCTGCCAGGATGGTTGTGTTCCCAAGCACGCACCTAGATGGAGTGATAGGAGAAAGGTAGATGAATAACATATTGAGAATTAACAGAGTTAAGCTCTTTGAAGCAGTTCCTTAGGAGACGCACATATGCAGGGACTTCTGAGCCTTGGCAGCTTCATCCTTGGAGCTGTAGCGCACAACAGCATTCCCCTGTGTCAGGTTGAGGTGGAACGTGATGAGGGGGCCGTGCTGCATGCACAGTGTACGCAAAGTCGAACCGTCAATCTGGAACACAAACATCCACATAGAGAGCCATTATTGGACAGAATTCTCAGGGAGGCCTAAATTCTCGAAGGCAAAGAGAAAGCAGCCGCTTGTAAACTTTTACCTGTGGTGTGAGGTTCCTCAGAACCAACCAGCTACTGGTCCTGGTGGAGCTGTCTGTACTCCACGTGGTACCTGCTGTGAATTAGAGGACAGACGTTTTAAGCATGAATTTCATGCTTGTAAAGATCATATAAAAGTGTCAGCTGACATTTGTTCAACCACAACAAGATTTTCCAAGTTGTTGCCAATCCTGCCTATTCTATACCTTCAAAATTGTCCTGTGGTTATAAAAAAACATGAAAGTGTTGCTTGCTCTTCGAGTACGCCCAAACTGCAGACATCACAACATGCACACCAACACAGTGGCCCCATAATCTAACCTTTAGACAACTTTCACGACATCATAAGAAATGCCTTTAACTTTGTGTCATAGTTACGGAGTATGTGTCTCATCTATTTCATTTTTTTTTATTTTTATGTCCTATATTTTAACAGTAAGGACAAGAACATTAGTTTCTAGGTTATATGTCTTCATGTTTTAGCTGCCATAAACCTGTTTAATTATCTTGTGTAATCAAGAAATAGTATTTTAAGTTATTTCATAACTTTTATTGTATTGAAATTATTTTCTTCTTACTAACTTATTTTGCTCGGCTGTTTGAGGTCATTTCGTGCGACAATAAGAGATAATAATTAAAACAAAGTTTAAAAAAGTGACAAAAAGCAGCTGGCATCATCTGCTTAACTACTTTTGTCATCTTACTTGTCATCTTTATATAAAAAAATGCTTTTAAAAGATATATTAAAAGGTTCAAATGTTTTAGCTTTGACTAATGATGGAGCCTAGTTAGATTGTTGTTGTTGTATTAATCCAGCAATATTCAACCCCAAATACTTTATTATGAGCCCACCTGTGGTGTAAGAGCTGCTCCAGCCTTGGGCCAGGCCTAGGGAGTTGCCCCCCCAGGTTGAGGAAGGCTTGGTGTTGGTGAGGCCAGGAGGCGGGCGGGAAGGAGCAGTGTTTGTGCTCCGGGGGCCCTGGGGAACCTTCCACAGCTCATGGGAGAGAGAGGCCTGGCTGTGAGAAATTGGTCCCGGAGACCAAGTAGATTTCATCTCTGACAGTTTACCTGGATGGAAAAGAGTGAAGGAAAAGTTCACCAGTAGAACCCTGACCAAAGACAGCTGCTCCCACAGGAGAGAGTCCAGCAGAGCAAAATGAATATATTTGCCCAAAGGACAACACTTCCCATGCCAAACACAAAGAGGAAGGAGGTGCACTTCATATACTAACACCACAGGGGAAATATACATTGTATGAGAGACACAGTTGACAGGGAGAGATTTTGAATTGGGGTCATACTTGATCAGGAGCGGTGACTTTAATTGACAAAAGACATGTGGTTCTCTAGTGGGTGGCTGAGGCTCTGGTTGTTATAGGAGGGAGAGGATAATGCTGATTTGCAGTGATTCAGACACTGCAATGTGGGGGGAGAGCATTATTGATAAACCATGTACCTGCATCGTCCGTCTCCGGGGACGACATACTGAACGAGCTAGTGTAGGCACTGACTGGCCAATCTGTGGAGGGAGGCAGAGCCTCATTCTGAGATGAAGTGGGAGAGGAACCTAAGCCGATGCCATCAACACAAAAAACAGACAGACACGAACAAATAAGGAAAGAATAGAGGATAGAGAAAATGGAGCAAAGAAAAAATGCACTACAAAAGATGATGGTAAGCCCATTAAGAAGAGAAGAAGATAAACTGGTCAATGACAATGACTGTAGAGGCAGTTAAAAGTAGGAAAATGAAAAAAGAATAAAAAGCACGGTCTCTGGTGGCAGGATGATACCGTCAGACAGCTTTAGTGGGCTATTTATAAACCTTTTCAGATTGTGCTTGGATACACTGTGACATGGTGCTATACTTGTAGGTCAGGTCTGTGACACAAAACTGTACAAGACACTTTACAGCCCTTGCTCTGATGCTGTTCTCACCTCCACTCCTGTCCCGCAGCAGGTAGCGATTGACATCTTGGATGTTGGTGTTAATGGTGGGCCCACTGGGAACACTGCCAGGAGTCACGTTGGGGTCAGTCTCAGGGTCGATATTCTGGAGACCCTTCCAGGGCACACCGGGGCAGAACTCTGAAAATCAAAATTAAAATGTTAAAAACAAAAAATGATTTTTCCCACCATAGATCAATATTTAAGATTACCCATTGATAATCTAAATACTAAAATTAACTGGCAGCTACCAACTATCTGATAATCAGACACCAGCTTTTGGTTGCTGATATTCATCTGAATAGCTACTATATTTTAATTGTTTATAGAGCAATAATAGTCCGTGTACTCACTATTACAATAATGGGAAATTTAAACTAGTCGTTGCCAAAATGGCAAACAAGATGAAACAATCTACTGCCAGTGATCTACATCTGGCTCCCAATTGCAAACTGACAAACCATTAATGGCAAATACTGCAAGTGTTCTAACCTGGTGGCCAGTTGATATTGGTCCCATTGGCCATCTTGTCACTGCTGTTCTTGCCCTGCCCCCAGCTGTCCGGGGGGACCAGGGGGCTGGTAGGAGATTCTGAGCTGGATATCAGGTTGTAGGGGCTGTAAGAGTCCTCCAGCTGATGGGGCTTACCAGGGGGGCCCATGTTGGCACCTGAGAAGAATGAAATTCAATGTAGAGGTGTTACGTGGGAAACATTTGGGATTTTTATCAACCCAGTAAACAATGAAAGACAGTGGTTGTTCACACTACTTTTCATTAAGGAATCTAATGATATGATATAACATTTATAAATCAATCTGTTCTAAACATGATTTACATTGAAGTTAAACTTCTTGGCTGACCCAGATCCAAAATCTGCATCTTCAACACAGCCAAAAGACGTAGGAAGCGTAAAAGGAGCTTAATTTAGAAAAGGAATACCTTGTTATTGTTATTTTTAAGAAAACAATTCATTATTAATCAATCAATACAAACTTTGTTAGAAAAAAATGTTCTCCAGTTGGGATTCCATTTGTTTCCTCACCATGCTTGGCCAGGTTGGGCTCTAAAGGAGAGGAGTTTCCAGAGAGGCTTTCGATGGAGTGAGGATGTGTCCACTGTGACAGACGTGATTGAGGCTGGGGGGGTTCCTTCAGAGACATACTTCCCACCTCCATGCAGTTTACATTCATGTTTGGATTCAGTCCAGCTGAGGAGAGAGATGCATGTTACTGCCCAAGCCCACGAGGATTAGTGCAGCATTATTTATGTACCATTAGAAGAGACTGCATAATGCACTCACAGAGAGCGTAGGAGCTGTAGGTGTTGGGAGATGACTGCGGCTCTTTGGTCTGCAGGTCAGGGAGGCCTGGAGCCTGGGGGTGACCTGGAAATGAATCCAGGGTGGATTTGGCCCCACTAGGGTGCAGGCCTGAGTGGGAGGGGGGTGGCTGCTGTTGCTGCTGCTTCATCAGCAGAGCCTGGGCCAGCTGACGCTGGTGCTGTTGGATCTGCTGCTGCATGTTATTGATTGTACGTGCGACCTGTGAGGACATCACAATGAAGACATATTTAGGATCAGTAATGCACAGTTGTTATGTATAACAACTGAAATAAGACTGAATTAATCAACAAAAGCTTTACTTCAGTCAGTTTAATTTATGTTCAATAATTCTAGCTCTTTAAATTTTAGATTTTCATTGATCAGTGAGTAATATAGACCGGGGATGAAAAGAAAACTGAAGGTTAAGAAGGTAAACATACTTGCTGCTCTTGTTGTCGAATAGGGCCAGAAACGTTGCGTTGAGCTTGCAACATCTGCTGCTGAATTTGTAAACGCTGGTATGCCTGTGTGTCAGGTATAAGACATGGTTTCAGTGTCAAAAGATGTCACCGTATCTGTGAGTCCAGTTATAATTCAATAGTATCCAAATGTATTAAGAATAGAATGTAACAATATTGATAAATCTACAAAGCAGAGAAGGCAGATTTGAGACTCACCAGTTGCAGCTGATAAAGTTGATTCAGAAGGGTCATATGTTGAGGGTTTATTGGTGAGGTTAAAAGTGCAGGATTCAGACCAATGTTTTTTGCTGCAAACTGTAAGAGCTGTGCTTGAACCTGGGAAAAAGTATCAACATATACATAAAACCCAGTGTCAAAAGAGTTCTGAACTGATGCATAATAAATAAGAAGCTCGATGTGGAGATTTTTATAAAGATTGTAATCTGAATGCTAAATATTTTTGATGCTTTGCCTACTGTTGTTTTTGAGATGTAAGCGAGAAATGAGTGTGTGTGTGTGTGTGTGTACCTGAGGGGAGAGAAACTGAGGCACTTGAGCACGTAGACTAGGCTGAGAGGAACTGAGAGGCGGCACTGGCGGCTGAGGAGGCGGCTGCGGCTGCTGCATGGCCCGAGCTTGTGCTGCTCCACCACCGCCAAACATTCCACTCTGCAGAATCAAAAGAGAGATGGTCAGCCCCTACCTCAGACAGACAGACTAGCTCCAATACAAGAAGGGGATGTTAAATTATCCTTTTTCCTCATCGGCATTCTTGCAGCTATTCCACAACAGTGAGCTTTAAGGCCTATTTATGCTCCTACATAAACGGATACATCTGTCTGTAAATGGCCCATCCATCAACGCCAACATACTGACAAAAGGTCAAAACTTTATTTTACATTAAGCTAAGTTCAGCTTGCCTTGGGTAAAAAGATCTTAGAACTTATTGTCTTATATTTATTTAACTTGGAACATCTCTTTATCAACTAATATTCAAACACACCAGTTAATAAATACTGTGCAATAAGTTTTTGTGCAAATGAGAGAATTACCTTATCCATGAAGGGCAAGCGAGGGTCTGACGAGGGGTCTTTGGAAAGAAGCGGAGGCCGAGGGCAGCTCATAGGCTTGTTGATGAGCCCGTTGTTGTAGTCGTGGCCGGTTATCCCCATCCCCCGCTTGTCCAGCTCTGTCTTCTTCTCCAGCAGGGCACTCATGGCCTGATCCAGGTTCATGTTGTTGCTCTTCAGAGCCTCCTCTGCTGGATCCCTCTGTAGAATAAACCAGAAAGCACCAGTAATGCAGAAGCAAATCAATGCCAGTATAACTTACCTTTTTCATGACAGATGTTAGAAATACAAACAACATCATATGGGTTACTGTTCTCTAACATACTATATGTTTGAACTGTGTATTCAATGACCAATCACAATTAGGGATCATTTTCATTTTTGATGAAACTGTCTTAAACAATTTCTTGATGAATAATTTGGTCTATAAAGTGTCAGAAAAATGTGAAAACACATTTAATTACAATTTAACATGCCAAAGTGAAGCCTCCAAATGTCTTGTTTTGTGCAACGAACAGTCCAAAACCAAACATATCTTAAATGAAACTAGTAGTATGGAAGTTTAACATCTTAAATGACAAAGGAAACCAGGAAATATTCACATTTCAAATGCCACAACCAGAACATTAAGCCATTTTCTTATTCATTGTCTTCCAAATTCTACACATCAAGGTTTAGGGGTTTCAATTTTTCCAGCTTTAGAGAGGAAACCCTTAATAGTATGTTGCAACATGCATTGACGACAAAAACGAAACAAACAAAAAACAGCAACAACACATTAATAAAAACAAAAAACAGTGTTAGTCAGTAAAATTGATTGACAGCAGTGCAGCAGTTTAGTGTCATTTCAACTCACAGGGAAGCCCATGTCTGTAAGCTGTTTGATGAGACGATTCATTATCCAGGCATCTTCTTGCTTCCCTGGGACCTTTCCCTGCCAGAGAAGATTAGCGAATATTAGTGTTACCACATTAATCATTTTTTACTGTGGAAATATATGTTTCCTCATTTGTTCGTCTTTTTCAGTGATTCCTGCTTCACACCTTCTGGGGGACCTTTTTAGATGCATTGCCCCAAGAGTTACATGAGGAGTTGCTCTCCTGGGAAGCAGTGCTGTTCCACATGTCTCCCTCCTCAGCGTCCCACTGACCCCCTGACAAGTTCATCTCTTCACCTCCACCTCCCCATCCGTCTTGCATAGGTTTGGGGGCTAGAAAAGTCACAAGAGAGCATGTAAACCCAAATGTGTTGAGGACATACCGTATGCTGTGACATACTATGCCGTATGTGATACTATTATGCTGTTTGTGTAATAAATTGAAGCTCTTCCATAACGTACACCACATACATACAAGTTTCTTTCCCCAAACATTCCACATGTTACAAAACATGAATTAAACAGCAATAAGATGAGCAATGTGTAAGAATCCGGCTAGATGTATTCTTGCTAGTGAGCTTTCAGTTTAAAATGTATATACTAAGGTTACAACAAGGAAGGAATATAAAACATACTACTATATACATACTACTATTATAAAAAACTAATCTGAACACTTTAAAAATATAAAATGTGCCACTAGATGTCAGTGTGGATGTCTGGGTAAAATTTCAACGGCTCTTACTTCCCTTGTACCCATGTGATAAACTTGATTTGACTCATCAGGAGAATTACTGAACAATTTATTTTTTAGACAATGGTGCACGTGGGTTGTATCAAAGTTATACATAGTTGGTAAAACCATACAGGGTTAAACTATTTACCAGGTTTGCAAGATGCGGATGCCATGGGTGGGTTGCCCCTGCTATAGCTGTCTGGGTTGCTGTCACTCCAGCTCCCCGTGGGTTTGCCCCAGGCAGACGTACCATTGTCCACGCTGACCGGAGAGGGTGCAGGTTCCCCCCAAGAGCTCTCTGATTTTGTGTGGGAGCCGGGTATCTCTCCCCAACCTGAAAGACACACAAGGACAACGACAAGTTTTCATTACAAAAACTTTACTGCACCGATACCAGCATCTGAAACAAATTAATATAACCTACCACATTTTGTCTCATTTGATTCTATTTTCAGACTTTCTAATAAGGCAGAAAGACATCTTATGAAAACCTCAAATAACAAGCATGAAATGCTCAGTTTCCACCACCAAAGGTGCACTTCATTGAAGAAAGACAGAAGTTATTTAAGTTGTCCCTGTTAACTACAATTCTTGTTAATTACATATCTAAGAGAAAGTTTGCTTTTCAAAATTGAAAAAATAAATAAATGCCTACAAATATCAAAAAGCACCTCTCCAGTACATGGGAGATGTGTACATGAGGTTTTGTAAAAAAAAAAAAAGAAAAAAATTTGAACAGGTTTTGATTTTTTTTTTATGCTCGGAAAACCTCATCTGAGACAAATCCCAATCACAGAATGAGTTTGAGTCCAACTTGTAACCATGGAAATGGAATAAACAAAAACAGCAAAAATCCCTAAACAGTCAAAGGCACCACTTCAGTACTTGGTTGATCAGGAAATGAAATGTGACGGATAGACAGAACTCATACCTACTCACTTTGTTCATGGTGCTGGATAATTATACTCAAATGAAACATAGAGCTGTCAAAAATTTGACGCATTTTTTACATGCTGACCACATGGCGCTTAGTTATTGGTTTGTTTAATTAACTATGCATTCATCAAACAAACTCTATAGCAAAGAATGAAACTTTGCATCATATTGTTGGTGCTGGCCTGTGATAAGATGTTGTGTTCAATACGAGCATGTTGCTCATGGTCTCTTGACTGCCAGTAAATAATCTCTCTCTAATTTCATGTGAACCCACATCACAGCTCAGAAATGAAGAATCTTCTCCCTATTGTTCTTTACTAAATGGCTCTCCACTTACAAATGTGGAGGGATTCAGGCATTTCTCCTCTGATTAGTTAAGGACTGGTAATAAGTTTAAATGTGCCTGCCGTATGCTTAAATCAAACGCCTAAAAAGCATTTTTGTCTGTGAAGCATATTCCACACATTTGAAACTAGATTCATTTTTATTTTAATAATTTTGAGATTTGTTTAGCTTAAATTGTAAGGCATTTAACAGACAGACCCACAAAAACATTTCACTTCCATTCTTTTTTTGTTTTCCTGTTTGCTTCTTATTTTTTTAATATAAACTGACCTTTAAATCTAACCGAGCCTTTGTCGAACACCACCACCCTGTTAATCCTTCTGTTTAAGAGTGTGAAGTGCCACTCATGCAGGATGGCATAAACCTGGGCTTGGCTTAGTTGAATGGTTGACAGAGGGAGACGATGTCCATTTAAGATTTGGCACAGCCTGGTCCTTCTTGGCATGAGAGACACAGTGCTGTGTCCGGGCTTGTGACTTTGCCAGGCTCAGTTTAGCCCTCTCTCCAGGGAGTGGTCAAGTCCTAAACGCTGCTCTAAAATTAATAAAACCTTCTAGTAGGAGTGACTGAGGTGCTACACAGATTTAAAACATGGCATGATGGGACAAAACAAACTTAATATTTTCCGTACTTTCTTACATTAGTTTTGTACATCACTTAGGAGTTATCTCTATTTGTTTTAAATAGCCTATAAGTTTAAAGGTCATTATGCCTGCAATAGGGACTGTTAACAGGTTTCATTGGGAAGCAAATCCTATGTTGAGTCAGCACGCAGCATTAAGTGAGGGACAGCCGGGGGGCTTCTGACCCCTCTCTCATAGGGGCTTGCTCCACCTCCTCCTGTCAACTACTGACAGATGGTGGCTCCCACATAATCACACACTTCCGATCCGTCTCAAACAGTTTGTGGCGAATTGCTATTTTCACAAGACACTTTGTAAACAACATTCTTGTGCTTCCTTTGGGTACTCATGAGAGGTTGCCAGGGTTACCCGCACAGACGTGTCCGGTGTTGTGAAATGTGATGCGCCTCATGGAGAGACACGGCTGGCACTGCTTAACTCATTTGGATAGTTGATTGGATGTAAACCCAAGGAGGGCAAACTAGGTCAAGATTTTATCTTTAAGTGGATCAACAGATTGGAGCTTAACAGCGCACTGTGCTAACTATCCAACAATCAACTTTCATGTTTGACACCTTTACTTTGAACAGTGAATAAGGAGCATGAAATGAAGAAAACATTAATTTGCATTTTGAATATCTGAAATAAAATTGCCTCTAAAGTAATGACAATATAATTTCATATTTAATAATTTATATGTATACAAAAAAATAATTAATCTGACCAAACTGGCTAAGAAAATAAGCGTAGTTGTCTTAAGTTGTCTTACCTTGAGTTATCAGGGAACCCCTGTTGTGAGATGGCCCGGATTGGTGTTGGACAACAGGATCCATGGGCCCAGTGCTGGGCCCTGGGTTTTGTGAGTTTTGGGTGTGGTTCTGCAGAGGTGCAGTTGGCCCGTGATAGGGGTGATTGTGAGTGGGGGGATGGTTGTTGTTGGGGCCTGGGGGGTTATTGCCTCCAGTGTTGACTTTAGTCTGTGACATGCCTGGATTGTTCCTGTCCCACAGGTTGACTGCCTTGCTGTAAGTACCAGGGTCACCCCAAGCTGAGGTCCCATCATCTATCTCCATCTTACGTCGGATTGAAGGTGGGGAGGGTTCTTCCCAACCTGTAGGCTCAGCAGAGGACTCTTGCTTACTACCAACCCAGCCTCCACCCTGCTTCCCGGTGCCTGAGCCACTCCAAGAGCCCATGGTCCCTCCACCACTACTACCATTGGGCCCATCCTGAGGCTTGCCCCCCCAACCTTGGGGAGGTCCACTGGGACGCTGACAAACTGACTCTCCCCAGCCAGCATTTCCTCCAGCATTTCCTCCAGCATTTCCTCCAGCTCCAGATACCCCAGGTCCTGAAGGTGGCATTGCCCAACTTCGTGGTTTTTCCTTCCAGCCTCCTGCTTCTCCCTCCCACCCAGGGTTGGTGGAACTCTTTTTGCTCTCTTCTGGTTCTCTCCAGTCCCCTGCATTATTACTCCCTCCACTATTGCCCCAGCTGTGGGATGCTTTGGGTTTCTCTCCCCAGCCCTGGGGTGTTGCTTTGATGTGAGAATCCTCCCAACCACTTGACTTCTCCTCTCCCCAGGACTGAGCCCCATTCTTGGGTATAGTTGTAGCGGGGTCTCCGGCTGGGGAATTTCCCCAGCCACCAGGGCCACTTGGGGGCTTAATGTTGTTGGGTGGTTCTCCCCAACCAGAGTTAGACTGGTTTGTAGCAGCTATGCTTCCACTCCAACCTGAAGCTGCCTGAGAACCGGCAACGTCATTTTTGTTCCCAGGGTCAGTCCTCTGAGAGGGGCCCATGTTAGTGTTGGAAGGCCCCTGGGTATCGCTTGGAGTGGTTGGGCCAGAGCCCCATGATTCAGTGCCTACATCATTTTTGCGCTTAGTATCGTCCATGTCCCAGGAGGTGTGCTGGCGAACAGGGGTCTGTCCCCAGCCAGTGTTACACAACACCCTGGGGTCCAGATCCTGGGCAGGCAGCAGAGGAGCTGGATTATCTCTGGATGAGTGGTCTCTGTGCTGGGGATGTCCTTCCATGCTGTCACTGCTCCCTTCACTGGCACCAGCTGTGCTCACAGCTCTGACCCAAGGACTAGCTTGTGGCTCCTGGGAAGGAGAGCTAGGGTCATCCCAACCTCCCTGGCCCTCTTCAGTGTGCTGCTTGCCCCAGCCTCCACCAGAGTGGTCACCCCAGCCTCCCGAGTTTCCTGCTCCACCTCCTCCATGGCTCCAGCCAGAATCCCAGCCAGGGGCTTCCTTAGATGATGGTGCCTTTGAGTCACCACTGTTGCCCCATACTGAGCTCCCATCTTCTCCATTGACCTGTGGGCCCCCTGGTGGAGGCTGGCCCATAGAACCCAAACCTACAGGTGCATTACGCCATCCAGGCAAGTTGCGAATGGGGCTGAGGGGTTCCTGCTTACTAGTGTGATTTGGTCCATCAGTTTTAAGGTTCTGAGGTTCTGAACTGAAAGACACATTCGTGGACGGGGAGGGGTGTGGCTCTGACGTATCAGAAGCCATTATGCTACCCCAGGCGCTGCCAATCCCCGAGGAGTTGCTATTAGTGTTGGCTCCGGTACAGGTGCTGGTCTGGGCTGGTGGGGGGCCAGGTGGATTACAGAGGTTGGGTGTAGGTTGAGGAGGTGAAATGGTGTTGGCTCCCCCTGAGATGCCTCCCCCTGTACCACCCCCATCATGTCCCAACATGGGCCAGGCAGAAGGGTTGGCATTAGGGTTTAGGTTCAAGTTAAAGTTGTTGGTGGAGGAAGGTGAAGAAGAACCCCAGCCCCTGCTGCTTCCTCCCCCCACTGGGCTGTCACTTTTCCCTTCACTTCCCACTGAAGACTGAGAAGAGCAATGGGAAGGTCCTGGCCCAGAGCCCCAGCTGCGATTGGCTGCAACCTGGCTAGAAAGCATGCTGGTTCCAGTATGATTGGCAGGGTTGGGCCCACTGTTGACCTTGCTGCTAAGATGGTTGGCAGGGAAGTGGCTTGTCTGGTTATTGGCCCCTGTGGCCATATTCACTGTACTGCAACTACTACTAGTACTACTGTTGCTGGTCAGGCGACCAGGATCAGTATCCACAGGGCATCCTCCTGGAGGGGCCTGGCTCTGGCTGAGGGAAATAGAAGGCCAAGCCTCTGTGTCCTTCTGGTCAATGATCAGTTGATCCCAGCCACTGAGGTTGGTGGAAGATGCAGCACTTGTGGCACTCCTGTTGGCTGGCAGCTGTCCCCAGAGGGGATTATCATACTGAACTCCCTGGCCTCTCTGTGGGGGCAGTTCTGTATAAGAGCAAAGAAAAAGAGCAGGACACGAGCATGAGCAATAGGATGAGAGAAGACAGGTATAAGTTATGTACATCATCACACCCACATCTGCTTAGTGAGGTTGAAATACCATGGCAACATGTAAGGTGTGTACTTTTGCGTAAACAGGCTTCACAGGATACCTAATGAAAATAAATACCACCTACACTGAACATGAAAACACAGAATGACTAATATGATAGCAACTAAAAGAAAAACATTTATGCATCCTATTTGGTCACTTTACATTTTCGAAGGACACACATAGTTTTCATAGATATTTTTTACAAATATGCAATGACTCAAGACAAGACCATGCTCTCCATTTCATTTCCAAGATAAAATGAGCAGATATTCACAATGTAACTACAGAAGCTTGATTGGCTTTTTTATCTGAATGTGAAGGGGCTTGTTGTCAAACTGCTTGCATTGTTAAAATTTTTTTTTGATCAAATCAGATGTTAACACAAAAAATATAATGGAACATATGAACCTCCAAATGTTACCAGATTTAGGGGCCATCTTAATAAATAGGGGTAAACAGCAACCAAAGTTGTAAACTGCACCACAAGGAAAATCTGCTTGTCTAAGTCATTGAATAATGCTTTTTTTCAAATATGAAATGAAAAACCCCCTAGTACTGTATTTTCATGACAAGTCAACCCCCCAAAAAAGATTTTGGAACCACATTTGAGGATGTAATCAATGACTAACCCTAACCCATGAAGCAGAGTCATATTTAACTTCTAACCTCCTAACCACTGCAGTTATGACCTCTTCTTGACATAAAGCACAAACACTCTGCACTAGCCAAAGGCAGCCTGTCTCCTCATCAAAACGTCAGTCTCCATCTGTCTGCACAACTGCTCTGAAAACACAAAGCTTTGGCTAATTTCTTTTTGATCTGTGCGGTTGAGTTGAACAAACCCTTTGGAGTCCCAGTGTGCATATGGGTCATATTGGGACAAACTAAGCTCAGTCGTAGATCATGACTGCTGGACAAATGAACCTGCAGCCACCTCATTGCCTTGGTTCTGCTGCCCCTCATGCTGCAGAAGCTTGTTGTTTACATGTGCCTTCACATGCATGCTTGGTATGCAAAGTCTGACTGTGTCACAGCTACATGACGGAAGTGACAGCATTTGTGTACCACCCCCTGTTTTTAAGCTTACTTCAATGCTTGCAGCTAAATGAGAGAGAGGAGGCAGTGAGAGAGTAGGAGAGAAAAAACGAGCACTGTGTTTCTGATACACACAGCGCTGTCGTTCTGTGGCGTCACTCTACTGAGAAGTGCAGGACCGCCATTTTCTCAGTCCTGAACTACAGCCAAAAAGGCTCTGAGCTACAGTCTATCTCCAACATCCCTGCTTTAATACCAGACATGTCTCATTCACAATAACACAGAAAATAAGAACTCAACACTGCATACTTAAAATGCACCGTCACTGCAGCTTTAATGTCTAAAAGTGCTCATCGAAACAGTGTGTACATGCAAGCCACCAAAATAACACAGACGAGGCAGTGAAAAGAGAAAGAAACTGTGAGAGCGAAGAGGAAATGGAGAGATGTGAAACACAGCAATGAAATACCTGTGGAGAGGTGCCTCCCAACCATCCTGTAAAGAGCTAGGTTTTGTGCGATGCAGCGACCATCCCTGTCTCAATATGTCTGCTCGGCTCGCCAAGCTTCTGAGGCTCGTTTCTGAAATGCTGCCAAGAAGTTGCACAGCTCTTGCGCGGCATGAGACACCCCCCCACCACCCCCTTCCTTCCTCACCCCTCATGCTCGGTCCCTCCCACCAACACTGTTTTGGCTGGGTCTCTCCTCTCCTCCTCTATCTATTGCATCCCTCTGGCTTTATTTATATCGCGCTCTATTCCAATGCTGACGGAGGATATTCTACCACTCTGAAAAAGCACTGAATGAAGGCTGGTTGGGGGAGGGTATGTGAGGGTATGGGAGCGTTGGAGAAATGAAGGGCAGTACTGGTGTATGAGTGCCTGGGGTGAGGGGCCTTGGCCTTTTATTATGCACTCACATGGCATACAGTAAAACAAAACAAAAAGGGGCTCCTCTAACCTCCCCCACTCTCACATCTTTCAACATTTCAAAACTGTCACTAAATATTTAGCAAAGACCACTCCATCTGCAATTAGCGCGGCTGCCAACAAAGAAAAGCCTCTTGAATAGCAGTGGCATGCAAGAGAGAGCAAAAGAAAGGCCTGCTGCACCCCCCCAGTGCTGGAATAACAATTATCTCACACACACGTGTTTATGTATGAATAGGCATATCATCATATCAAACATGATGACACATGTCTGCTTTGCCTAAATGTATGATTACTAGCTGGTAATGCCATGATAAAAACATCTAGATTGGACAGAAAACTGCCACTTCATGGAGGTACTTTCTGAGCTTAGTAGGAGGACATGAAACTTGTATGGACCAAACATGGCACTAGAGGTAAAAGGGGGAAAGAGGTTGTGTACAGAGACAACAGAGGAAGACATGCATGAGATTTAATAGACGGCATAGAGGGAGGAGGACAGCAGGGGCTGGGAGCTTGGCAAACGAAAAAATAAAGAGCAGCAATTCCCTTGATCAAGGCTGGTATTGTTTATAAATGATCCCGGCACCCACGTAACAACACAATAAGTCAATGTTTAGTAGAGAACAGAGACTCTTTATGACTAAGGTTCGGCCCACTATGCCTCTCCAGCGTGAGGACCTGACATGCTGTGAGGTCATGGCATGCTACTGCATCGCCACTTGCTCCTTTGCGTGTTAACATACACACAGTGCAGACACTGCATCTACTGTATGGATGCACACGCACTGGCAAACAGAAAAACACACACTACTTCCTGAATAGTCAGAGCAGCAGGCAAACATTGCTTTCAAGCTTTCCTTTGGTCTCCCAACATTTTCCATTTCCCACAGAGAGAGAGAGAGAGAGAGAGAGAGAGAGAGAGAGAAGAGGGGATACAAGGGCCAGGTGAAGAGGAATCATAAGACATGAAGATACAAAGACAGAGAGGACAGAAAATGAAGGACAGAGATAAATGTTGAGAGGTAAGACATAGAGGTAATCTAGGAGGGCTGTGTGGGCCTCAGCTGGACTGATCCTGGCTTAATGAAGTCCCTGAGGGGCACAGACAAGACATGGTACAGAGCTTACAATGCATGCTGCCAGCCAGATGAACAAGCTCGTTGACGAGACGCACGCATCACAAACGCGCCTCCCAGGAATGTGTGTTTAATGATCACAATAGCTATTGTGCAAACAGCACCTGACGATATTAGGAGCAGCACCAAAAGGCAAGGATCAATTAAATAAATGAGTACAGTTCGATTCAACGAGACAAGAAAGGTCATCGGAGGTAAGTTATGGTTTAATATCTGGTAACTGGACTTGATACAAATACTAAGTCCACACAACATGCATGAACCTTTTACTATTTTATGAAGAAAATGAGTATCTTTATTATATTTTATTTTTGCTGTAGGTCGGATAACACAAATATGCCACCTTGAGCTTTGGGGAATTTAGAAGCCATCTAGAAATGAATGGTTCTTCTACTAAAGATGACTAATCTTGGGCACTGAATGAATCAAATGAATTAGGTTTTACAGCCACTAATGTGAAACATTTTTACAAAACATCATTGCAGCCTTGCAGAGCATTATTCCATTGTGCATTTAGCTGGCAAATAAACAGCCACTAGTATGTCTGGGACACTCTAAAGAGCCAGCTGATTTTTATGCTACAAATGTTTAAGGATCTGAGAGTAAGTCAAGGTCGAGGCAGCATTGCAAAAGCACTTCAAATTTCCTTCTTGCCTGCTTACTGTGATGCAATATGA
The DNA here is from genome assembly GCA_037577475.1 of Chaunax sp. Z400. Taxonomy (NCBI): domain Eukaryota; kingdom Metazoa; phylum Chordata; class Actinopteri; order Lophiiformes; family Chaunacidae; genus Chaunax; species Chaunax sp. Z400. Next base: position 15,988,592 of record CM075197.1, read on the forward strand.
CATAGCAGAATAGCTGCCATCAGACGCACACCAAAACAGGAGGGTTCTTGTGGAACCAGCACACACTTAACATTTGACAGCTTTTTGTTACTGCTACAGTTGGGAATATGCTCAAGTGGCAACGATTAGTTTGTCGGCTGGTTGCTGACTTACACAACAGCTGCTTAATGACAGGGACTGCATATAAATACACAGACAAGACATTTCCTATGGATGCCTTCTTTTCTGCTAATGGTATGTTATTTACATTATCTCACGGGAAAATTAAGATAGGGATGAAGAATGTCTTTTAAAATGCACACATCTAAGACATCTGTCATGTTTGCCAAAGTATCCCCTTTCTCCTCCTTCTGTAAAGGATAAATCAGGTCGAGGGCTTTCTCCAGCATGTGAGTCTAAAAATAGCTTGCTCTCTCATGCCTCCTATACATGAAAAAGCCCTGGCATATGGACTGTTTGCCAAGCAAAAGGCAACACTGAGAGCAGGCTATAATAATGGAAGATCGACAGACATGTACGCAGTATATGCAGCCTGACTAATCCTCGCTGCCCTGGGGCCAATGAGCGTATGTGTGAGCTGTGGTGTTGGTACAGCAGAGATGGAGGGGGGGTGAACACATGTGCATCAGAAAGCAACAAACATGGCAGAGAGAATGAGGAGAGCAGGGGCACGGAGCGAGAGAGACGAGACAGAAAAAAGAAGAAAAAAAATCAGAGCGAGGGCTGAACATTTGTGGTTAACAGAGAGCTGATGTTTAATCACATCACAAGATGTCCCAGTCCTCTTTGAGGGGATTCCCAAGGCTCTTTTACAGCATCATCAGTAGACTTAAAGAGCACATCAAGCCTAGCAAGCACACACTCTCTCTGTTCTCCACCAGACAAGCTATTAGCACATTAGCTGCACTTTTCTTTCACTTGACAAAGCCTGTTTACATTGAGGTGTTGTGGCAGGTCCCTGTTGAGCTCAGCAAGTACATTGCCTACAGGTATATAAACTTCAATGCATAGGCTTTAACTGGGACATGTGAGCAATTAAAAAAAGGGAGCTGCTATATATTTTACATGCAATAGCCAGACATTATGAAGTGATTAGGGCTGTCACAATTATTACGATTATTAATTGTCAGACAAATAATTGAGATTAACTATTTAAATTTATTTCACCTTTATAATGCAAGTCTAATCACAATTTAATAATATAAACACACTTTATGAAGAAGAAAAGCAATTTATTGGCAATGGCATGTTTATATTTCGACTCTTGTCTAAAAGCCTCAGTAGCAGATTGAGATAAGGAGAGGAGAGGAGAGGAGAGGAGAGGAGAGGAGAGGAGGGAATGAATGTAGCTTGTGTGCTCTAAATGTTAGCTATCAGTTGTTGCTGGGATGTTATAATTCAGTGAAAAGTATTTGTAGCAGTCGCCTCCACACAAAAACTTCCCACCAGACTCTTATCTGTCTTTCAGTCTTAATGTATCGGTTCACAGACATACAGAGAGCAAAAGCAGAACAGATCAGGGCTTCCAGAGAGGGGTGGAGAGAAGCAGCAGCTTTTACCGTAAGCCATGAGTCACTTCAGCCCACACTACTGGACCTCTGCCATGGTCATTCTCTCCTTCGCTCTTTCTTTCCTTCTACTTCAGTCTTCATATCGGTGCCAGGTCAGGCCCACTGAGGCGCCTGGCCAACTAGCTTGCTCTATACGGCTCCGCCCCCAAAACTAGGAAATACTGTGGGGCTGGTCAGTAATGCTCAACAAAGTGTAGGAGGATGATGATGAGAGAGAAGAGGAGGAGAAAGAGAGGGATAAACATCTCATCACCACGGAGGAAATGCTGCATTCAAACAGCATGAGAGGGGAGGGACGATCCTTGGCACATACTTATGGTAATATTTATTTTCCTTTCCAGACAATGAAATGTGCAAAGTGCCCTAAAATTCAAGGTGATGATCTTCAAAAAGAAAAGAAGACGATATTTTATTAATAAAAAAATAGACCTTTAACACTTGGAAATGCATGACCTGGTTTGCTGTAACATAAACCTGTTTACTGTAAACCTGGTTTACTGTAACATGCAGACCCTCAGGAAGGAAAATAGACATGCAAATGCGGAGATAGTAAGCTATGTTTACTCTCCTCTACCTGTTTTCCTCTAGCTCCATTTCTAATTCCAAACCAGGCAGAGATAGACGATAAACAAGTCAGCAGCAGCACCTTGGATGCAAGTGGCAATGCTCTACAAGCAGGGGTCACAAACTAGCAGACCGTAGGCCAAATGCGGACCACGACAGGCTTCTTTGTGGACTACGAAGCCTTTTGACAAACCGGGAAAAAAAGCCTATATTTTAACTTTTGTTATCAAAGGGACAGGCACGATATGTACAGCCACCTGGGACCTAATGGGTCCTAGTGCTGCTACAATAGGCTGCTAACCTGCTGCTACATACGTTGTACACTATATTCAGCACAGAGGCACACAACCAGCCCTAGCCTGGCACAAGGCACAAGTGTGTGTGTGTGTTTGGGGGGGGGGGGGGGGGGGGGGGATATGGACATAATTATTTACAATATATACGATAAAAATGGCAGAAAAACAGATGGCGAAAGTATTGTTTTAGATGGTGAATTCGCCGGTCGCTGCACCTATTGAGAGGGCTGCACAACATGCATCAAAGATGGTATTATCAAAAATTTCAGTCTTCTGAAATGACTGGACAGAAAAGGATTCATTCATTCATTCATTCTCACTGCAACAAGCTCTGTGAAGCTGGTGTGTGTAATTTGCACAGACTCAGTTTTGGTTGTCAAAAGTGGAATAACGTATTAAATGCCATTATGAAGCTAGACACGAACACACACGGAAGAGTGGATCTCCAAGAGGACTGTACACATCTTCCAGCGGTGAAACAAAGTCAGGGTGAGAGAGATGTTCTCAGTTCAACACTGTTTGGAAACGTCTGTGATCATGTTGACAACTTCAGCCTTGTTCTTTCATTTCATTCAAAATCCCATTCTGGCCAGAAATGTCACCACATTTTGACAGGAGGCCAAACAGATCTACAAGTGGGCAGATACCGGATCTCTACAGAAGAGCTTATTGATCTGCAAGCAAATATGGCAATGAGAGAGCAGTGTGGGGTTTGTGGACACTGTCAACTTCTGGCTACGGACGATGCCTGAGATGGTTTTCACTGGACTTGCAAAGCAATACGCACTTTGACCAGGTTTGGCTCCACATACAGCTGTGAATCAACATCATCTATGGTTATAATAATTGAGCATTGCACTGACCCATTCCTCCCAAGGTTCAAAATGCTAGCAGGGAAGACTAATGCCAATTTTTTAAACTGAATCTTGGAAGGAGAGACAATGCATGTGAATGAACATATGAATTTGAGTTGAGATATTTGATTTATAAAAAAAAAAAAAGAAGTCTGCGCTTCCTTCTTTAAGTGATTGTTAAGCTCAGTTAAAAAACGTGAACTAAACTGATTTCTTCGGTCTGGCATAAAGCACAAGCCCGTAATATTAGTAGGTTCAGACCTCAGCAGGGGAGTAGGGTTGACTTACTTGTATTTCAAATTAAAGAGCCCTGCTCTTTAGGTACAATGTGCTGTCAAAATGAGGTGAAAATTAACGTGACATGAAAAAATAAGAATAGATAGATGCACAGCTGATAAAAGTGAAAACGTTGTCGGAATGAGGTTGTAAAAAGGTTGCAGGTGGTTCTGGCAGAAACTCGTACTGCGAGTTAACACAATGTGCAAGGCTAATTTGAATGCACGTCTGATGAGCTTAAAACTAATCTAATCGCTACTCATCCATCTCAGTACAGGTAAAGACACACAACTAATCCATTTCGGAATATACTGAATATAATGGAAGTGATTGACAACAACCCTCAACTTGCCTACAGCAACCCTCACTGCTACATATAAAGAAACACTAAACGTTATCGCAATGCACAATAATTATACTCCTTTTTAAAAAAAAAAACGGAGTAAGACATGCTGACTTGCCTACAGAGTGTCTCGGCTGACCTGTAGGCAGGCTGGTTGTGGTAGAAGAGGAGGGTGAGGAGTGTATGGCTACTGCTGCTGCAGGTTCAGTAGCGGTGGGAGGTCCTGTGGTGGTGAGCGGCAGGGTCCCGGAGGGCAGAGGCTGGCCCCTCTTCAACAGCTGCTTGTGCTCCTGCTGACGGAAGCGTGGGGGGACCTCTCTGGGTGGGTAGCGCTGCTGGAGCTGGGTCTGGGGCTGCTGTGCTGTGTGCGGTTGACATCCAGAGAGGGCATACTTGCCATTGCCACTGCTTGGGGGTACAGACGGGACGGCACTGGGGTTGATGGGGGGAAGAGGAGGGGTGGGGTCGAGCTTAGCAGAGTCTGGCACTGTGGAGGTGGGAGGGTGGGAGGGGGACAGGTAACAAAAGAGCAGAAATGCAGGGATGAGGGAGGTAAAGGGGCATTAAGCAAAGCAGAGTTGTTGAGCGCACCCTTGTGGCAAAAATAATTAGTGGCTCATTAGTCAGACAAGTTGAGTGCTTATAAAAAAAGTAAAATAAAAAAATCTTTTCTGGAAAGCTGCTGTGGCCATGGTCATTTTTGGGAGACCATAAGGTTAAATCTAAAAAGGCAAATGATGATTTAAAAATGCACAAGATTTGCCTTCTCTCCTGGCTGCCTCCAGTTTCACTCGAGGCAGTGGTCAGACTAAACACATAGCTGTTCTGTGGAGAACCAGAGGACTGTAATAATCTCAGAGTGGTACTGTAATAAACCTTCAGCCTTTAGGAAATGGCCTAGACACACAACTCTCACAGTCTGTCATGGTGCCTGCTCACAGATTAGAAGTGATGAGGTCAAGTACCAGATAATGAACTTAGATCTAACTCCAGCATTATTGTGGGCTATTGTCTTCATCAGGACAGTGCTGTGAAGAGCGCTAAGCCCCATCAACATTAAGCTATTCATGGTTTGTGGCCTGAAATGATCACGTCTCAGTGCTCTACCAAATCTGGTAGTTATCAACCGCTTTGCCCCAGCATCAGTGTGGTTCTCTCATTTCTTTCTCTCTCCCACTATAGCAAACACGTGTGCATACACACACACTAGAGCTGCACAATATATTGTTTCAGCATCAACAACATAATGTGCGTATGTGCCATAATCACTTCGCAGGAAGTGCAACGTCAAATACAACTTTTTTTTTACTGGTTGATACAAACGTTTCATTAAACGTTCTAGAAGGACTAATGCTTTACAAAAATAGCTATTCAAGCCATCTGGTTAAAATGGTCTGTATTTTGACATATCATAATATATAATGAAGAGAAGAAAAATATTGCAATATCATTTCTTTCCTATACAATGCAGCCCTAACACACACACACACACACACACACACACACACACACACACACACACACACACACACACACACACACACACACACACACACACACACACACACACACACACACACACACACACACACACACACACACACACACACACCGTGGCCATGATCAGCCATTTCTCATCGTGTGTGCCCTGGCTGCACCTGACGTAATCATTTTTTTAAAAACTCGCTTGGGGAACTTACCTAACATTTATTAATTTATACACCCAGCACTTTCAGAGAAACGTTATCAGTTGTGGTTCTGGTTAAGTCATATATTCACTATGTTTTAGCACTTTTTCTGGTGTCTGCAAATTCCAGAGGGAAATACCTTGCCCTTTAGCTGCTAAATGCTGCACTATGTTAACCAGCTAACTGTGCCAACTGCTGTTTGGTGCCGAGTTGAGAGCTAAACAATGAGCTGAAACTCACATTAAAAGTCTATGAAGTTGAAGGAAGCAGCAGATTGATAATTCTCTGTATGTCCATTACCAGAAGCAATTCCTCTCACATTACACACGATCTTTTAATAAATTGTTGTTCTAAAAATACATAAATTACAGGCATTTTAAAGACAGGCTTCACATTCATGTATGCACTGTGAACAAGCCTTTGTAACGTTGCACAAAAAAGAAAAAGAAAAAGAAGCTTCAAAGTGTTAAGTCCTGAGCAGGCTAATATACTTAAGCTGAATGTGGAAACGCAAGGTTAGAGGTCACCACTAAGTCAAACAGGATGATCACCTCGGGTCCACAGACGCGATGCTGGGTGACACACATTTTTGGACACAAAGAACACTAGATAATCATCTCAGTACATTTCATTACATAACTAGAATGCAAACAATATGCAAAAGAAGTGTCAAAAATCTATTCTTACAGGAACAAACCCAAACATCAGCTGACAGGACATAACGTGGACTTGGCCAAAAGTGGTATTCTAGTTCTTACTGGTAATAAAATAATGGACAGACAGATGTAAGAGCAACAACCAAGAGAAGAAAAAAAAATCTTTGTGTGGCCTAAATGAGTTCTAAAGAGCAGTGCTCCCCCATTGGCTGCCATCCCGAGTGTGTGCAGTGAAGCAATGAATAACTCTCACACATGCGGCCAGCCCGACACACAAAAACAGTTATGTAACGCTGGGGCCCACAGTGAGGGGAGAGGACAAGATGGTGTCGCAGAATATGCATTCACGCAGCCTTGTAAATTCTGACGGACGTTTTCGCTCACATCTAACAACCCTCTGTGTATATTTATGTCGTAATGTTTCTGTGTGGGGTTCCTAAGGTTTTGCCCCCCCCACTGGTACTGCATTCCCTGTATGATCAACAACCACCGACTGCATGGTCTGATCCAGTTTCACCCATATCTGTCTGCCTGTCTCCTTCTCCCTGCAGCTCTGCAATCGGGGTGGGGGGATGGGGTGGGGTGGGGGGATGGGGTGGGGTGGGGGTTAGCTCTAGAGCTTGAGCTCGTCTCTCATCGGATTTCTCTACATCTGCTCCATTTCCTCTCAGTGCTTATGCTTTATCTCTCCTCACCTTCCTATGCTCTCCTCTCCTTCATTCAATGTGATCCACTGTTATCCTCTAGTGAATATTACTGTATTAGAGGAGGCTGATGGACACAGTAATTCAATTCTCCTCGTTGATTTTAAGACGTGATTTCCTCTTAAAAAAAACAGGACTTTGTGGTTGTTCCACAATGTGTAATAATGGTTATGAAGGCAATCATTGTACAGTTGGGATTCTCTGCTATGTGACGTAGATTCTTCTGAAAGCTGGGGGGAAGGGGGGAAGCTGGCTGGCTGTTCTGTCAGCCAATCAGATGGAGAAGACACGGTAGGAGAGGGAGGGAGTGTGAGAGAGAGCGAATGAAAGAGCTGATGTACAGGAGAAAGGAAAGGAGTTGGAGGAGAAATGTAGAGAGTGGTGTGTGTGTGCGTGTGTGTGTGCGTGCGTGTGTGTGTGTGTGTGACACAGTCTCCACCCCCTTGAGTGCTCCACTGTGAGCTTGAGTCTTGCTGTCCCAAACCAGCTAAGGTCGAAATCCGCTTACAATTAGAACACTATTTGCCTATAGTATGTCATGCTGCACTGTATTCTTTCTTTCAAAAAGAATGACTTAAGTCGTCTAATAATTGCATTTACACTCATGAAAATCAGGAGACAAAAACAAGCAGTACGGTTCTCACAAGGCGGCGCTTAACATGAAAAAGGTGAAATAGAGTAAAAAGGGATCAGATACTGACTGACAGTCTATTTGTAAAAACACAGTTTTCTGCTGTGTGGGTGCACAGGAGAATTCCCAGTTCAAAGATGCACATCAAACTGTGGCCTTGGGGCTATATGTGCTTCACAAAGAGGAAGACATCCCATTTTACACTTTAAAAGGGGGTCTTAATTTCTGAGAGAAAAAATTATAGCAGGCCTGCCAAGCTGTTTAAGACCAGGGGTAGAGGGGAGATTGTCTGGGGAGACATCAGACAGCTGACAGGAGTTGGAGGAGAGAGAGAGGGGATGGAGAGCATCAATGCTTCTCCCCCCCCCCATGTCTCCCTCTTGGGTGAAAGCAGAAAAACGTGCTGCATGACCTAGAAGATAAAAGAGATCCTTTCTCCTCAGATAGTAACCGCTGAGGATCCACAGGACAAATATATACTTTCATAGGCAGAGTGGTCTGTGCAAGTACCATTTAAAGTCCCTGAATTATAATTTAATATACTGAATAATATAAATTCAGTTAGGTCCGTTGTGATGCATTGTGTTGGCCTGCTGTAAAACAAGCGCAACAACAATTTCACAAGTTCAATACATGAATTTCATTAAAGCAAGCTACTTGAAACTTGAAACTGCTTTAGATCATCGCCTATCCTTGCATTTCTACCTCGAGGTTTAATATTGGCACCATATTGACTCTGCTTTCCATTTGTTGAAGTGGTTCTTGTAATTGGTCTTTGGTGGAGTACACAGATGTGCATGGAAAAGGTCTGTTTGTGAGCAATTATAAGCTTTCCCCAGCTGAGCCTTTAATTGGTCAAATTAAGGTGTGAATGAATGCTTTTATAAACTACCTAAAGAATATCATGTTGCTCTGAACAGGGTTGCTGTTGTTCATTGTCCAATAAGATGTGGCAGAATAAAGTGCAACAAGGGGCAAAACCTGGAGGAATCTGGAGGGTGCAGATTTAGTTACCCACACCAAATGAGAACAAATACATAAACAAAGATATACCATTGCCTTTTATCCACCATGATGCATCCCATCTCTTTATTTCACGTGTATCTTATATATCATGTATCTGGTGTTTCTGCCAAAGTGTCACGGTACACTACTTTAATTGAAGTAAGAAAGGGAAACATGGAAATGACCAGATTCTTAACAGATGTCTATTTAAGTGGAGGCAGCAGAAAGAGTATTGGTGAATCATGAGCGAGGAAGGGAGGGATATCTTTAGGGTTCTGCATCTCAACAAATATGTGCAGAAGATTAAAGGACTTAATCAGAAGTGAACAAATATGATACTGTATTTTTTAAAGGAAATCCTTCACTCACTGCATCATATTTAACACCCATTCAAAGACCCTTCTCTATATGTCCGCCGTTGCTTATTTACATTGTACAAACCAATGGCAGTATTATGCCACTTCAATCAGTTATTTTAGATAGCATGCTAACATCGACCCCCCATTATGTCTTTGTAATGTTTATATCCAGAATGGTGAGGGGAAATAAAGACGCAACAGTCCCGCCTCGATCAGGCTGCGTAAAAGGGGTCACAATCACAGTAAAATATACTATCAACACTGGTTAATATCACCAGCAGCAATCATGTCATTATGCGGAGGTGTCACCGCTAGGGTCCGATGACAGATTAGACGAGGGTTGCCTGTACACCCACTGCTCTCAGAAGACAGGTGGAGGACATTCCCCTGTCCCTGGCCTTTTGTGCCAACAGCTGCAGGCAGGCCAGATTCCACTGTCTGTTATGATTTAGAGGAAGTGATGTGTGAAAGAGAGAGGAACGTCCTTTCCTCCTGACCTGGACAGCACATGCTGGGCCAAACCAATTCATTGAATGAATGAGACTGCAGTACTGATTTGAAACAGAAACTGGAAGAGGCTGCTACTTTAGGCTAATTATCACACACCTTTTGAGATAACCTTGTGGTTAAATATTTTGTTTGGTTAAACTTCATCTCTTTGACCTTTTCCAATATTTGATGGATGAAAAGGGTTTAATTTGGCCCCAAAAAATATTTTTAGATATTTTTTTCTCAAAACAAATATTAGCCCTGTGCAACCTAACTTCTCTCTGCCATAGCCAAATACATCATCCCTCCACATCACAGCCAGTTCCAGAAATTCTCATTGCACCCTGTGATTTACAACATATACAAGCACTTAATGTAATACTACAAAGACTTACTTCTGGCCAGCGAATAGATCATTTAGAGGCACCATACTAAATCAAATCTTGAACATCTGTGTGGACCTTAAAGTCGACTTCTGACCAGTTTACTCTGAAAAGACCTTATGTCAAAACCAAATCCATCTGACAGTTTGTTAATGATGATTTAAATGACTGAAGTGATAATGAATATAATTACAATAAGCTCAAATGCACAATTTATAATGTTACACGACAATACAGTAGAATCCTGCTGTAACATTTGCTTCTCTTTAAGAATTTGGTTAATAATCATTACAGCCGCCTTAACTTAAGTTGTGCTCTTTGCGATGAGACATGCAGAAAGGCGGTGACGATGACACGAGACACTGGTATAAATTCCCTCCTGATCTCACCGCAATTTATGCCTCTCTGACACACAAAGCGCTGGGTGTAATTAAGTGAGTCTGAAACGGCAAATTAATCCGTAATGAAATTACTACTGCGGCATTACTTTATAATGTTATATCTTATCGCAATTTATTGATGTGCACCTCAATATGTTTGTATGTTTTGCCTTATCTTTGATAAGGATACAAACGCAGAGGATGAACAGAAACATAATAGCTCATTAACCCTCAGAATTAACTCTAGTAAAGCTTGTTGACAGCAGTCTCTCCTGTGGGGCAGATGTAGCTCAGCAGGTAAAGTGGTCGTCCACTTATCAGAAGGTTGGCGGTTCCCCGTCCCCTGCAGTCTATATGCTTAAGTATCCTTAAGCAACATACGGAACCCCAATTGCTCCCTGTGTGCCGCAAGGGCTGCCCACTGCTCCTCAGGGACGGGTCAAAAGTAGAGAACAAATTTCACTACAAGCCTTCTTCTTCAATAGCTATCATGGGGTCAATACTTTACTATTTAGGTTTGGATCTACTGTGACTTTGCCATATGCTGTGACACAGTGGTGACAAACAGCAGACCTACTACACACAAGAGTTAGTTGAAGTAATGAACCGAGGATGAGAAATACTTATGACAGCTGTGGAAAAACACCAAAGGTCAGTGACACGTCTTTGGAGTGAACAAAAGCTACATTTTGGAGTGTGAGTTTTAAGTGTAAAAATATTTTAACTAGGTGTATGTTACATGTTATGCTAAGATACTCAGATATGTATATTTCAGGGAGCTTTAACACCTGCAGTTCAGTTCAGTTGGTTGAGATTTGAAGAGAAAGCATAATGAAGTATTGTCTTTTAGTTCTGGTGTGTGTTTAGATTGTGCAAATGTAACTCATTGATTGGATACCGTCAGTTCAAAACGATTGTGCTTTGTGTGTTTATCTATTCTCGTGTCACAAAGAGCACACAAAAAAAATTAGTCCTTGACACCATTTCATGAGTAATGATGACCAGGTAGAGAGAGGGAAAGATGAAAAAAAAACTACTTAATACTTATAGCACTGCTTCAGGTGGATGGTTATCGAGTGGTTGCATCTTTTTTCACTAACTTTGTTTCAAACACGTGTTATAATGGTTGCCAATTGATTGACATAAAAATCAAAAATCACTTAGAATCTCTTCCTTAACAGTTCATGGTCAGGGGATTTTATAGCTGTTTAGCCTTTGAATTCTTGCTAAAACTCTACCATCATAAACTCCTGTGGCTGGTCTGTTTTGCTTCCAAACCAAAACTGAACAGAACCAGTCTGCTTGGAAGCAGTCCGAGGTCCTCCTTTTCAGCCAGTCTCGGACTCATTGTCTAGTCCTCAACAAGAGGTAAAAAGACAGCTTTCAGACCCCCCCCCCCCACGTGCAAGTGATCGTTTTAACTGAACCAGACAAGGTGTGAAAGCACTCATGTAGGTATTTTGGTCGTTGAGAAGCTAAGTTTCCTTTTTAAATTCTTAAGATTCTATGTGAGGCAGAGGCTCTGTGTAGTATTTGTGAATAGCTATATTAAACTATGAGTAAAACCACATGTTTGTGTTTGCACAAGTACACAATGTACATTGGCTGCTGGTGTTTGAATGTGACATAAAGGGGCTTCTAGAGCGAGAGTGTGTGTGTCGGAGAAGTGAGCTAGTAGCAGTATCCTACAAAGGGCCCCCTCAGCTGTGCCGGCAAACAGGAAACTGACGCGCATTCTCAGTTTCACATGGCTCTGTCTGTTTCTTTTGCTCTTGCATGCCTTTTTCTAGCCCTCTATCAAAAAAAAACAAAAAACACTGAGATTTAGCAGCCGTCTCCCTACACTTTGCACAAATGTAACCATAACAAACTCAACTAATCTCATTCCTTATAGCTCAAACTTCTTCTGCTATCCCTCTTGTTGGTGCCAGGATGGGCCTCTGTGCTAGACTAGACACGAGGTGGTGTAGTGTTACTATGGAGCTTGGAGTCTTCCTGGAGATCCCCTGTGTTTGGATACGTGTTTATACAGTCACCATGTTAGCCCTGTTCTCCCAATTAGCAGTGTTCCCTGCACTAGTATCAGAGACAATCTGTTTTGAGTTAGGTCCCCTGAAACAAATAGTGATTTTACATGACTTGACTAGTCGATTAGCCAACTAGAGGGCGTACCTCTGCCAACCCCACACAATCTGAAACATCTGGTTACCTTGCTTGGCCCATGTGCCACCTCTCCAAAACGTTTTGTGGAAATTGGTTCAGTAGTTGTTGTGTAATTATGACAAACGCCCAAATTTAGCAATGTTAAAGAAAGTGGAACAAGTCCTGTATCCATCCCTTTATCCAGACCTGCACTAACATTTTATGGTTTCTTTCCTGGCCTATGCCCGATTCTTCTACCACGTTTTATGGAAATCTGTCCAACCAACAAATGGACAAGGGTAAAAAGATAACCTTAATGGTGCAGGTAATTAATCATTTTTGTCAGTTTATCGATTTTATGTTTTTCTTAAGCGACGGACGAGCCAGCAAGATACCTAACATAAAATAATTGTTACATCTCTAGTAACAAAATATTATTTAGAAGAATATTCATAATAAAAAATATTGTTTGATTTGAAATGAGCTCAAGACTAGTCCCTCTGCATCTGACTGATCTGTGACTAAACATTAGTACTTTATTTTCCTAATTAAATAGACTCTGATTCATTATCAGGTATGAATTGAACAGTACTGCGGAAAAACAGATCCGTGTGGCCAAAAGCCATGGATATGAGCACATCGGAGTACATAAAAATGTAGCATGTGCTAAAAAGTCAAATGTGACATTTAAGGGAGTGACGATAACAGTAAAAGGAGGTCGTAGCATGCTGCTGTTATGAGCAGCAGCAAAGAAAATAATTGTGCATATTAAAGTCCAGTTTGAAGATGGGGGGGGGAAAGCAGAGTATATAGGTCAATATCTGGATGTTGTGAAATTACACAAAGAAGATAAGAGACAAAGAGAATACGAACACAGCCAACCCAAATCCCATTCATTAGTGCAGTTAACTTTGACGGGCTGTGGGTGACTCAGACATGAGGAATAAGGGTGGAAGGGAGCACCTCTGTGACATTACAGTCTCATTAACTCATCCTTCAGGGAGAGAGTGGGAGGTCAAGGCACTGACCCTTGACGATAGGGAGTTCACAGTTGTATGCACCCCCAAGACAGAATAACACATCAGCTCACTATTTTTTTTTCTTTCTTTACCAATTTAAACAAAACAAGTTATACAAAAACATTTGTCTGAACACAGCTTTAGGCACAAAAACACAAAAGCGATGGTACTGTAATTAGGTGTGCATTCACTTGCTGCCATTAAAGGTCATGCTGCCGAAGTCGACCTGAAGTTCTAATCAGATTTCGCCTTGCCCATCCCTTGCGAGACATTATGTCTCTCGCCCATCTTCCCGGTCATCTCAACCAGGAGATCTGCTCCCGGGCTAACGGACTGTCTAGTGCTGCCTACCCGCCTCTCTCTGGTCATTAAGAGCATTGGGCTTGGGGAAGACAAAATGAAGAGTAGGTCTTAGAGCTGCCACAAAGGAGCAGTTCAAAACGTGCAAGTTCGTACAGAAGTCATTTTTCGATCAGCTTAATTCATGTTTTTGTTCTGTGGCTCTTTAGCTGTTCTCTTATGAGATTTCTCATCACCTTTGCCCTCATACGCATGCCTGAGGAGCCAACAGGGAGGCCTGAGGAACAGTTGTACCATCCCACTCCTCCCGTATTAGATTTGTATGGGTACCTGGCCCCCGTTTCGATGCAGGTAGTATGAACTACCTGGCTGTTGCTAATTTTTTACTATAATAAACACTAATGCTTCATAGCCAAATTGAACAGCAGTGAACAGAGGGCAAATTGAGGCTCCATGAATTATCCATCTAATTATGAGGATATGCAATTAAGCACACCAAGACAATAAGCCTCCGTACTGTTTGAAAATCATGTGACAAATTCATAGGAAAGTTCTTAGCAGATAACTTTGCCTGAGAAATGATATTGCGTGTAGAGCACATTGTAACACAGGAAAGCAAAGGAGGCTTCATTATTGCAGCAAAAAAAAGTAAGAAGCTAATTTATATTGACTAAAAAGGTTTTATACAGGTAGCCATAACTCACCTTTGGTTATCTGTTCGGTGGCCTAGAAAAAAAAGGGGGAAAAAAGATTAGTAATAAAATAAAGCAATAAACCGCTATTCAAGACAGAAGTGAGCTAAATGTTAATGCTGCATCAACATCTGAGTCGCATTGGCTGGTTCGCCAGCAGCACTATAGTGCTGGAACAACTAGCCAGGGTAAACGGAACAAAATGTTCAGGGGCTGGTTTTGCTCATCTATTGAAATGCTAAGAGGTTGTTCATTCCTAGTGCTTCACAAGGTGAAAGGGTTCACTGGACTTGTCGCTGGAGCAGGAGTAAAAAAAAGATAAAAAGATAACGTAAATAACATGTAAAGAAATAAATCCAAATATACTTTCACCACCACTGAGGAAGATACATGTGACTGAAAACAGCAGGCCAACCTGTTAAGCTAACACTGAAAACAACTGACTCACTAAAGAGAAAAGAGAAGAGCACACATAGGGGACTGCAGGGTAAAGACAATGATGTCAAGTACACACAAGTTCAGGGTTAAATGCTTCAGAAGAACACACAAAATGCAAATGATCGATGTTGATGTACCTGCAGCAGAAACACCAGAGCACCTAACATTTAAAATAGTATGCATGGTGTGACAACAGTTTAGTCTAACATTGGCTGGGGGAAAACAAAGATGGGCGGCATTCCTTTTTCATGGCTTCATTGGCCACGACATGAACTGAAAGTGAAGTAGTATCTTACTGCGTTGGTTTTGATTTCTTGGCAGAAGTGATTCAAGATATAATATGTAGCATTTCTACATTCACATTTACCAAGGTAACAGTCCGTTTCATTTGGTCGCCTGTCACTATAACTTCCAGAGGAGTGAGGAAGACAAGACAAAACATGGATCAAATTTTGAAACCCTACTTCATCTGTGAACATTCGAGTCATATCAGATAGCTTTTTTTTTTTACAAGAGACCCCTTGCCTCAGAACCGACATATGGTGTGTTAAAAGCTAAAAGATTAATATAAATCTGCGTCATTTGAGAGTGCCTGCCACAAGCTTACCTTTTTCTGTGCAGCGTCTTTCTTTTTCTTCTCTTCTTGCTTTTTCTTTTTCTTATCTTCCATCAAATGGTTCTCTTCTTGTGTTTTTTTTTTGCTTCTTCTCTCAGCTTAAAGACAAAAAAAAGAGAGGGATAGACATGTTTTGTTTTTTTAATCCCATGCACCAACTGAAGGAGAGAGAGATAATGTGCCCCAACATATTTAGCTGCAGTTCAGATCAGTCCAAGGTAAAAATCTATGGTGTCAATGGCTGCTGTTGTAACACACAAGATCATGTGCTAAGTAGAGATATAACCACCAGCCACAGAAAGCTGGTTTGTTTTGCACTTCACTCTTAAGAAGGATATTTCTTGACAAATAATAGTATTTTGAACTGTGCATTCTTTACATATGTGTTTTAGTTTGGTGCTCTTTGGAGTTGGTTCTGGAAACGATTAGGGAGGCCTTGCAGGTCTTAGCGGGGCCCAATGAAATGAGGCCCGTGCTCTTTAGTTTACAAACCCATCCAAGGCGACAAATCCCAAAACAATCATGTGTGGTCAGACCACAGAAAAACAATACTCTGAGTTGAAGATGTCTCGAAGTACACATGTGATCTATTAAAGTTTCCGCACCTACCTGATAATAGCTAATCTTCTCTACTCAGTACTAAAAGGAATAGAGATAACAACAGATGCATCCACCTGAGGATGGCAATTGATTGATGTGCAAGTGTATCCAAATGAGAGCTACTCCAGATCCATCCTAACCATCTACACAGAGAAAGAAATAAAGAAATAAATGCTTGAAGCTGGGTTTTTAAGAGACTAAGAGATGATGAACCAGTCCGGAAAAATACATAAACTGAAATCAAGTTCCTTGAACCTTAAGTAGGAACCACTACATGAAATCAACCTGTTCTCCTGCCATGTTTGTGCTGCTGCAGGCGACAGCGGTGTGTGCTATTGCCTGGCAACAAGCGCTTCGCAGAGGCCCTGGTGAGCAGTCAGGTGGAGACAGACAGCGCCCATAAGGACTGCAATGAAATCCCTTTGGTTGTAGAGGCTGGCTGATGGAAATGGGAAAACTAGAAGAAAGATGAACTTTGCAAAGCCGCAAAAACTAAAGCGCCAAGAGGAGTTTATAATTGAGTCATTGCTTGGAGCAGTCATGAGAGTCTGGGTTCAAGAGTCTGGGTTCAATCCAACAAAAAAACAGCAATGTCTCTTTTCCCTGTTATGACTGGTCTGTGTTGATTTAAAAAATAATTTGTTCAACCAAAACTGTGAAAGACCATTTATAAAAAAGAAATAAATTTGAAAATGACATCAACTATAGCAATTAATCTGAGTTTACAGTCATAGCAAGGTTATAAAGCAACTTTTTTTTTTTTTTTACAGACATTGAAGTTGTGTGTTGCAGGGTTTCCTCTACCATATATTTGGAGGGGTGAGCCGCCCTCCCAAAAATAAGAACACAGAATATTTAATTTATATGTGCACTAGTTTAATTTCAGCAGAGCACGAGTGTGTTTTATGTCTTTCGCTGTCCTGATCAATGACTTGACTCTCCTCTGCTCTGGTCTTGCCTCACACACAGACACACCCAGCGAAGCAGAGGAGACATGTTGAGTGACAGTAACTCCAGTTGAGGACGAAGTCTGTATGTTACATGCAATAAACAAAAGTCCCCCAAAACCAAAGATGGACAAATGTCAACACTGAAGTGCAAACCAGGCCAAAATATCTGTGTTTTTCAAAACGCGTTGCTACGCCACCTGCCATTACCCAATCTGAACCTGGTACCAGTGGCGAGGATGCTAATAGCTCCTCCGCGGTTGAGGGGAGTGAAGCTGGCCCTGCCCGGAGCACTGACACAGCTGCACCCACCGACAACCACAGGAGGAATACGTGTGATGGGGAGGGTAAAGGGAAAAAAACAAAGCAGTCTTGGTTTGTTTTATTGATGGTAAGTAATGGGAGACTTGTAAAATATGATTCCTTTAACTGTCTGTTAATTCTGGTAAAAATCTTTCTGTATTATTGTCATTAATCATCAAAACATTTCATCTTTTATTTTGAAAGTCATCCACCGCCCCCGTTGCACCCCCCCACCCCCAACCAGTCCGCCTCCGCTGACCAACAAACCACGAGGAAACACTGTGTTGTCTTTTAAAATATTGTTGGATGACAACAACATTTAAGAAAAAAAAATATAGTAATTGAATAGAAATCACTTATCACTTATTGACCACATGAGAAAATCTAGTAAAGTTAACTTGCTTACAAGAAAACAGCATTTTCTCTACCATAGGGCAACTTAGCAAAACCTCTCAGCTGTGTTGGCTGAGAGATTATTGGTCCTAATCAAGAGAATTAATACACTGCCACGTGAGTTTCAAAGTTTAATACAGTAATTCAGTACTGTTTTCTACAAGACTGAAATGAGCTATTACGAACATTAATCAAAGCATGGGGCATTAACTCCAAAGGTTGGAAAAACTGAAAGTAGTCACCGTAAGTCAGTGCAGTTTCCTTGGTCCTTGTAAATATGTAAGACAACATTAAATGTATTGTTGAAAGTCCAGCGAGTAGGATTTAGGGAGATTTGTGTGTACAAATAGACTACAATATTGGGATAAATTGAATATAATATTCATATATTTATGTTTACATTAGTGTATAATCATGTGAAACTGATTATTGTTGTGCCTTTGTTACCTTAGAAAGAGCCCTTTATAGCTCCAAAGGGGGCAGGTGCTCTTCTACGGGGGGGACTACCATTTTACATTGCCATGTTTCTCTTGTAGGCCAGAATGGACAAAGCAAACACTGACTCTAGCGAGGGCTTTTCACGTTTTCAGCCACCATCGTAGGGGAGAGTAAGATGAGGGGTGCTCCGTTGGTTGCAATCTGCAAGAACTCTGCAAGATGCCTCCAAATCCTACAACCTGGACATTTAATCCGACATTTAATCAGTCAACTCTCTCATCCACTGCCATTACTGTTTTTCAGCTGTCTTTAGTATTATTATTTTTATTATTATTGTTATTATTATTTGTTATATTGGTATTATTTTTCTTTCGCACCCTATGTAAAGCGTCCTCGGGTCTCTTGAAAGGCGCTATATAAATTTAAGTTATTATTATTATTAATAGACTGTGTAAGCAATACTATTATACCTTTAATAATGAGGCTGAAAGTTATAATTGTACATAATCTTTGTTACTGTGTATTCTCTGTAGGTTATAGCATTTGAAAACTGCCTGAAAACAGACAATAATGTGTGTTTACATCTTTAAAAAGGCATTTGCATCATAGCACACCAAGATGCAAGCGTCTTCACAAAGACTTAAAATAGCACTATGGACTCGGCAGATTAGTTTTCCCAACATGATCTTGCAAAGTATGCAGCAATGCTTTGTGAACTTGATGACAGCAGCTGCTGTCACCATCTCCCAGAGGCCATGGTCACCTCTGTTCTTACCCTGTGGTGAGCCAACAGGGTCACCAAGGTAAAGCCTCCTGATAACTGCAAATAACAGACCACACAATATTTCTTTATCTGTTCTTTAACACTCGGTGTTTCCCCTAGAAATTTTTTTAGGCCCGGTGGCAAGAGCTGATAGATACAATGCGCACGCACCACATTTTTGGTTATCTATTTCCATGTGAAACACTTAAAACAAAGTGATCACAAGGACAGGATGACTCAATAAACTGCATTTATTGCACACTACCACACTTCACTTCACTGGAACAAGTTATGGCAAATAAAATAAATTAAGGTTACTTGGAAAAGAAGTTGTGCAAAACTACAAAAAAATAAATAAATAAAATAAAATAAATATATATACATATATAATCTCAATTCTACATGACATATATCAAATTATATAAGTATATTACAGTCACATGACTGTTAAAACTACTCAGTTGTGCAAATTACACACTTAGCACATCATGAACACAGTGTGCATGACTTATTGTTGCACTTGATATTCCTTGGCTTGGAGAAAAATTTCACCATTGCATCATGGTATGGACATTTTCCCCACAGGAGGCCCACTTATTGAGATTTTCATACTGGCATTCCTCTCCTGGACAGGAATGCCACGTAAACCCAGCAAGTGAAACAAAGACAAACAACAAAATAAATATGCAACTGGAAACAACCAAGAAACCTGACTGGTGCATCCATAAATGTTAAAACCAACTGCACCCAGCTATGGCAAAAAATGTTTAATATATTTTTTGTAGATGTACGTTAGATGGTTTAATTATTGGTGCTGTTCTGAATTAGCTGTACATAAACTGGAGTTAAGTTCAAAAACAAATCCAACTGATACCATCTTGCTGCACAAAGATTATAAAAGTGAGTCGTCTACCAGATCCAAGAAAAAACCCAAATCAACCAAACAAAAACAACCGGCGACTAGTTATTTAGGCAGTAAATAAGTCGCCCAAATATTTCCCCTAGAGTTAAATATTTTCAATTTAATGATTAGTATTTGTTCTGATAGAAACATTTGACAACTACTGACAAAAAGTGTTGACAATAACAACTGAGCTATAGATTACTTTTAGACAATATCACTCACTCACACACTGGGCCTCCTGGCTGGCTGAGCACATGCTTTCAATGTTTGCAGAAGCTGAAAACTGAAATCAGCCAATCCTGCAACACTTTCAGCGCCTGGAGGCTCGACTGTGTACCTGAAATTAGGCTTTGCAATTTGCTTTGACACAAAAACAAAATGCCTCCACCTATCTATGAATTCATATAATTACCGCTTTTTTTTTTTTTTTTTTTACCTCCAAGAGGCTGGATATGGAACCTGCTTGTGCAGCTGCCACGCTAAATATAGCTGGAGCTGCTCTTTACAAAGGCATCAGTGGGGCTTGTGTCATGTAGAATCAGAGGATAACAGAGATGCTCCACTTTATGTGAACTGCTGTCGGCCTTCAACCCGGAAGAAGAGACAGAGCAAAGTGTCAAAATGATTTCAGTTTAAGAAACATTTGGTCCCTGATCAGGGTAGATACAGTCGCTCTCAGTGAGGGTTGTGGCTTCATTTTCAAACATCTGCCTGGCTGAGACAGATGTGTGCCCCTTGGACTCAAGAGTGCTGACTGATGGTGAGATTGGGAGAATGCAGTAATGGTACCTCCTGACCATTTGGATGCTGCAGCACCATAGAAATAAGATAAAACTCTAATTAAACCACTATTTACGGATACAGACTTACCCATATATTACTGATAATGCTTTCAAAAATGAAGACAATTCCAATGAGACCTTTTTAAGTATGTTAATAATGACAACATTAAGTCCATTCTATAAATAAATTACCTCACAAAAATGAGGCTAAAACAATGTAGATTCACATAAAGTTGACTCATAGTAGCAGACTGAGCTATATAATAAACAGCAGTTTGTGGCGGGGAAGCACAGCTCGTGTCAATATGAAGGACGTAGGTCAATGAGCTCAGCTCTGTTGTGGAATTACATCCTGTCAGAACAACAGGATTTCAGCTAGGTTTCCCTCTTAGAACCAGACACTCGCTCTGCTGACAAAGGAAGGCAAAAGGAAGAAAAAAAAGTCTGACTGGGGAGAGACCAAGGACAGTCTAATAAAAGCAAGTGTGAAATTTGTTGAAAATTCAGTGGGATGTAGAGGAAGGGCAGTCAATGTGTGCAAGGTGAACTGTGGATATGCAAATGGCTCACTGCCCCACATGAAGATGAGGTGGCTACAATTGATGAGGTGGTTTGTGTGTATGTGTGAGAGATGGGGGGAAGGGGTGCTAGACGGCAGTCGCTGGGCATAGAGCCAAGAATGCCATCGCTGCAAGCCAAACAAGAGCACGTCGAGCCCTTGGGAGAACGCTCGCTCGCTCGCTAGCAACAACAGCGGCAGCAGCAGCAGCAGCAACAGCAGCCACCACTGCTATGGCAGAATGTGCAGCCCCCTCTGCGCAATCGCAACATAGCTTTTTAAACTAATAAAAGGTTTTCAAATGCACAAACTCAGATGCACAATGAAAACAAAACAGAAATAATTGAAGGATGAAAAAGAGCAGGTTTGTTAGTACCACCTCTCCAACTGTGTGAGGGTTTAGAAACTGCTGGGTAAGCACTGACAAAGTCCTTGTGCCCTGCAAAGAGGATTGCACTCTAAACTATTTGAAGCTATTCTCAGAGTGGTCATGTTAATGCTTTCTGACCTGGCCTGACGACAAGGAAAAGAGAAACTTGTGCAGCACCACTGGCACTCTGAACTGGCCCTAAAATAACTTGTCTGGACACACTCCAAAAGACCTGCCCCCAGTCCCAGCGTCTGCTCCACAAGTAATGGGAACACTTTCTCGAGCCTGGTGGACAATTTATTGGTCCAACAGCTCAAAGACCATCCAAACAAATGTCTTATCAAACTCTAATCACAAAGATTTTCTACTTGTTTCCACATTCATCTTTATAAATAAAATTTTAAAAAAAATCTGGCATTTGTGTAAAGGAACAGCTTGTAGCTAAGGGAGGGCTCACATAACTGAGCAACAGTAAAACCAATTGTCTGCTGCTGATTCAAAATAGCATTTATCTGAAAATACTGGCGACAGTCTAACACCCCATTACAGAGAATTAGAATTTGTTGCTAAAAATGAGAGGTGCACTGCATTGCACTTAACATTGCTAACTTCTCTGACAGATAGGAACTTTTCACAGAATGCAAGCTCACCAAAGCTCAGCAGCCCATCGGTGACATCAGACAACCCACCAAACCGAATGATACAATCTGGCAAAATGCCCCTCAGCCCTCAAGTCCACTGCTAAGCAAAAGGTCATCCATAGTTTTGAACAGAAAGTCCGGCTATGACCTAAGCCTTTTAGTAACACAGTGTTTAGAGGCCTGTTTTTGTTATCATGCCCCCTTTGGCGCCTCCCTGTGAATACATACTGCTGTTCTCAGAGGCTTGGGTGCTGACCGGGGCCCCTGACCTATAGGGATAGAAAACACCCCCACCCCCTTCACTTTTCCACCACAATCTCTTCGTCCATTGCCAGGCCCAAATGAGGGACTTCAACACCATAGTAAAACCAGCGGGCCTCAAAGCTTACATCAGCAAGCCCCTCTGCATGCATCAGGGTACTGGCATTCCCAGTCTGTACACACTGCCTTCTCCACTGGGACTGTCACTGGAGGATATCAGGTTGCAGCAGGAGCCAGGCAATGGTCGTCTCTATGGTGAGGGGAATACAGGAAGCAATCACTGATGCATCATATCTCAAGGTTTTCCCTCTGAAGTTAAAGGGACGGACTGACTAGTTAGATTTCCAACAGATAGAGTTTACGGATTATTAAGCAGTCCAGGTGCAATTTCAACAACCATCCCAAGGTTATATCATCGCAATGGAATGTAGATAAAACAAATGTTTCTAATGTCAGTGTATGTATTTGCTGGTTAAAAAGTAGCCACTCTATGTCTTGAAGTGGAGGCCAGCAGTAAACAAACTATACTAACTGTTCAGTGTGCAAATGGGTGAATGGATAAGGATGCAGAGGCAACATCTGTTAAATGAGACTGGAGAAAGCAACCAAATGTGGACTTCAGTACAGAGTTTGAACTTGGCTTGCTAACGTTAATGCGTTTACAACCCATCAGGTGATGCATGTTACATCCAGGCAGCTCCCTCCGCAGCATGGAGCAAGTTTTATAAGAATGAGATGCAACAATATCAATTTCTGCTACGATACCCCAACAGCAGGCTTTCAATCACTACCTACCAAGCTACGAAGTTACAAATCCGTCAACTCAACATGCAATAGCATGGAGTGTCCTTGAGTCATTTTAAATGTGAAGCTACGGTGCTGGTTAGGTCAACTACACCGACTTACCATTAAGCCAATAGAAAGAAACCATACAAAACCGTTCTAATGTTAGTAAACCATGCACGTAAGTAGAAATAAGCACCAATATGTCATCGACAACTACCCTGAAGAGAACTCGCAGCGACGAAAACATTGATGACAAAGTGGGCTGAGCTCAAAATATTTTCATTCTCATCACAGCTGCCATATTTAACTTCTAAATTACGCATATCTCCGCCAGCAAAAAGCGACAAGGTGCACGAGCCGTGCTGCGCACTCAAATGTATGAATAAATCCTACCATGAAACGTTCAGGAGGTTCTCGTTGGCGGCGGAGCTTGTGCAGCCATTTTGTATAGTAAATGAACGGGGCAGCAGCTCGAGACGGTTGAATCGGTGGTAACGGGGGGAGGGGGAGGAGCTTCACCTTGCCACGTGACCTTCAATAACAAAACAAACTGGTCCCACTTCCTGAAGCTCCACCCCGGCGTTTCCATAACAACTGCAGCCCTTCCATCACTCCTCGCTCTGATGCTCCCGAGCTTGCAGCTGTATGGTCTCGAGCCTCCCCCTTCCTTACTATATATAGCTAAATAAGAAAGTAAGCAGGTACACGACTCAACGAACTACATGTGAAAAGTGAATTGTCCTATAGGGATTAATATAGCTGATAGCTTTTCAGTCTGCTGTTTGTGCAACATGACACCTGTGCTATGTTTTTACACCAATAGAGGGCACAATTCCTGCTATTTGTTAGTGCTTTATTCCATCTGTGCCACTCTGTTACTTTATAAGTGCTATAGTGATGCCAAATCAGTGGTAGTGAGTAGGTTAATTAAGTACAACTCTGACGTAGTTGTGCTTTATCTGCGTCTCCCTTTCCACTACTTTATACTTCTACTTTACTACATTTAATCATTTCAGACTTTGACTTTCTATTTAAAAGATGTGATAAACGTCATCAAAGTTATTTTTGGCTTATGACCCCTTACAAAAATTGTTCGCTTTGGGCCCCTTGCTGTGTTTCAGATGTTTAGGAGTTGTTAAAGAAAGATTTCCCACTTAACCTTTCACATGGCATCATTTAAATAATTGATAAAGGCACAAAAAGATAAAAGTATCCAATATTTCACAGATTTGTTTTTTTTGAGCTGATTAAGTTCAAAATATTTACAGATTCTTTAATCTTCAACCACATCTCTGGATGTTCTAGTTCCAGTGTATCATGGTGCTATACTGCATCTTATCTGTGGACAGATGAGGTTTAACTTCATCTAGTAGACTACTGTTATGTTTTTACCCATATCCATTGGTTGGTTGGTTGTTTTGTCAACAGGATTATGCAAAACTACTGAATGAATTTCCACAAAACTTGGTGAAGGGATGGCGCCTAAGCCAGGAAAGAACCCATTTAGTTCTGTTGCAGATCCAAATAAAGGGGCAGATCCTGTAGTTGAAAGCAGAGACATTCAAGCATATTTGCATGGATTCAAAACAAACAACCTGTGTACTGGTTGTTGAGGTTTATTACACCAATCATATATGAGGTAGATAACACTCTGATAAATATAACTCAATACAGTAATGACACTGACATTAGATCTCATAAATTTCTGCTGCATTTCAAGAGCAATGGTACAACCATAGTCTTGTGCATGGACTAATAAATCAAAAACTGGCTGTAATACAATAGATAAGCCTCAGATCTCCAAAATTAATTGTATTTTGATCAAACCAGTCACTTCATTAAGTCAATATCTTTGTCAGGTCAGAGTGAGAAATTCCCTCTGTACAGGGGAAACCTTATCACCATCATCAAACTGAGGAAAAACAAATATAATTGGAGTTCCTGCCATCAATGTGTCACAACTCAATGAGCCATAGATATAGATAGAGCTGGAAAAAACCCAACACTTATCTGTATCTTATTATCAGACACTGAAGTCCACTCTAAATGAGACTCCAGTGGCATCTGATGGGGGAATGAATACAGAAGCATCAAATGCAGACCACCCACAAGAAATAACCATGCATCTGATAACAAAGCTGGGTGATCACCCCCGTAGACTCACAATTACACAGCCATCTACTCGGTGTCAAGGGCATATGGATTATGATGGCAGAGATATACATTACACTGATGGTGGCTAAACACTATTATTCACCTACAAGATGATGGAGAGTGAGAGGAGAGGAGAGGAGAGGAGAGGAGAGGAGAGGAGAGGAGAGGAGAGGAGAGAGGAGAGATCCTGCATTTTTGTAATTTAGCTGACATTCTTATCCAACATCACTTAATCTCCAGTGAATGTTCAGAAATGTTTTGAGTGTCTTGCTCAAGGTTTATTTAAGACATTTTGCTGATGTAGGGACTGAACTTTAACTTAATTTATAACTGTTTGTAAATCCAGCTTGCTGAATCATTCAGTGCACTATATATTATCCTGATATTGTTTGTGTTCAGTTACAGTGTGTAAGGTTACACAAGCTACACTGAACTGAAAAAAATATATGAATATGTATTTCTTCACCGGGGAGGTTATGTTTTCACACGTGTCCATTTATTTGTTGGTTTGTCAGAGGAAAAACACTAAACTGGTTTCCATGAAACTTGGTGGGAGGATGGGCCCTGGGCCAGAATAGACCCCATTAAACTTTCATGCACATTTAGATAAAGGGTCAAATCCAGGATTTCTTTAATTTCTCAGGGAATAATGCATGGATATTGATTAAGAAAATCCAACCTTGTTTTGTCCACTTTGGATGTTAACAGCATTGATCAGTGCAGGCAGATCGACGATGTGAATCTGAGGAATTCAGTTATGACCTCAGAGAGCTGACCTGTCTGGCAAAGGGTAAAGTTCAATGGTTAGAGTGTCACCATATCAATCTGAGCCGGTGGGAAATACAGAGAGACATTTGTATTGATTCATTTCAAGCAAAGCCTGCATTGGAAGTGCAAACGTATGACATACACACATAGAGGTGGGTGCAAATGCTGTCTTAACAGGCTCGTGTTAGATGTCAACTGTGACAAAATGCAACCATGTTCATTTACACAAGTACTATGAGGTATATTAATTCATTTCACGGTAGTTTATACTACAACTCCTCTATAATTAAAAGGTTATATTGTAGCTTTTTACTCCTTGACATGCAAAACACACAACAAGCTCATGAAATACAGAGCACTGCTAAGATTAAACTACCCAAGAGTAGCCTTGAAAGAAAAGTTAAAATTAGCTCAACCTTGATACAACAGTAAAATTCTACTTAGATACTAATGCACCATTAAAGATAATGCAACAGCATAACGTACATTAACAAGGTCAATTTTAGGAAGAATTATGAGAACTTTATATTTATATTTACATACTATTTAAGTACATTTTGCTAAAAATACGGTCAGTCTATTTTAGGCGACATTCATGCATATTCACTTGTAATAGAATATTTTTGTGTTGCAGCATTGTTAATGTTATGTCACAAATATTTTGATCAGGACAAGTATTTATAAAACAGGAATGTAATGTGAATGTAAAGCTATATATGATTCTTCAATGATATTCCGTTACAAAATAGACTTGCTAAAAATGTAAAAAAAAGAAAGAAAGAAAATAATGCAATCACTTGACACCCCTACCCCCCAGCCTGTATGCATGCATTATTCCCACATTGCTCTGCATGACTGTGAGCTAAATCCTGTTTGAAGTGTAGTGAGACAGCGTAGATGCCTGGAGTATGTCCATTAGAGTGAGTAAATGATTACTTATGTCAGTCTTTGGCAAACTGGAGAGAGTCCATGGAGTCCATCAGCATGGGTCTGATGTGATACAGGACCACTTTCTCTTTGTAGCATTTCAGTGCTATAAACCAGTATCTATGCTTAACTTGGAATCCGGTTCATCCCAAATCTGTAGAGAAACCAGTTCAACTTATACACAGCATTTTATGTATTACTTCTACCATTACTGTGGAGATGTTGGTTAGAAACTGAGGAGCTGAGGCAAAGGATAAAAGGAAAGTGATGATAATCCACAATAGCCACACATTACAACTATGAAAACTACATAGTTGACTACAACTCCACTTCATGTATTTCACACGTAACCATAAATCATCTGCAAAAACAATGATTGCATGCACCGCCTCAACCAAACCTTGCTCAGACAAACAAATCGAGCAAGTCTGGTGTGTTAGTAGCACTCAGCACTAATCAGATTTATCATTTAAATCAAATAATAATTTCCCTTTATGGATGCATTTGAACAATTAAGCTGAGGTAAACATTAATTTGCTTTGTCATTGCTGTTGTTTTATAAGCTTTTTGCCCGCCCTTTCCTTCACATCTTCTTACATCCAACATGTAACATGACATACACAGAAATATGAATCACAAACACTTTACCACAGAAGTAATGCATTGGATTGAAGTCTGTTTCCAATCCTACAAAGTCAGAGTATCCAGTTGCCGACTGCACCTGCCAAGGTCAGTCTTCTGTTTGGGCTGGAGGTGGAGAGTAGTGAACGGGCCACAGCGCTAAGTGTCACCCCACCAAAAGCTATGATTGTTTCTATTTTCTGTTGAGATGAGATTAAAGTCCTTGGGGGCTGAGATATCAATCTGTTGTAACATAATGAGTCTTTCCTAGTGAACAAATAGACACTTGGGCCAACAATGGCCACGGTCGATATTTGTATGCCACTCATGATTATATGCACTGAAAACAGGGAAGAAACAGGGGGAGACTGGGCACACAGGGAGAGAGATTGGCAAGTCTTTCACCAGAAACAATGTGAGAATGTGCCATCATATCATAAACTAATTTCAATTAACAACAGCATCACACAGAATACAAATTCTATGTAAGATTAATATAGTAAGGAAATAATGACATGTACGCTGAATATCTTCAGCTAGTGCTTCAATACCATTAGTAACACTATTGTGGACACACACACACACACACACACACACACACACACACACACACACACACACACCATCCTCTCCCCACAGCATCCATGTGTCAAAGTGATGAATGTCTCCCTCCTGTGAGTGACCTCCAAGGTCAGTGTTATTGGGGCAAATGCAGCCTTGCTGCCTCATTTCCCCAGCAGCTACAGAAAGGTATCTCAAGCATAATTCTCCATCGCTTGGCCACAGCTCTAATCGCAAATGTAATCAAACTGGCTGTGGTGCTACAGGCTCTGCAGTGCTGGGCTAGACTGAACACGCTGGGCTGGGCTGAAAGGAGGATTCATCTCATTGTTTTTGAAGCTGGAACATGTAGTCTGCATGCACATGTGTCTGATGCAACGTGCCCATGTTAATCTATACATAAAGCCTTAATTACAGCACATCATCACACAGAACACTGCGCTTACATTACTACATTACTTTAAAGTCTACCATCTCCCTCGGTGACCGACCACAATTCAGCGGACTGCTGGCATACGTGTCTAATGAAAACACGCAGACTGCATGCTTCGCTACACACATGCAACGCTTAAGAGACAAATGGAGGATCGAAATGAAGATTCAATGGAAATAAACAGGGAGATAAATAAAACAGTTAGAAATATGGGAACATGCTGTTGGAATAACAAAACTCCATGTGCCTCTTAGAAAAAGTCCCATTTATTCCATTCCATCATGTATGCCACCTCTGCCTTGGGATGTGCCTGTAAATTATTCATAATATGTCATTACGCACAGAAGCCAATGACAGAGGCTTAATGAATATGGGCAGCGTCGCCGTCTGCAGCATCCCCTCACTGGAGAGAATCTATCTAGGCCACAACATCAATCTTCACGTCAGTGCAGCCTCTACCACTATCTATGCCTCGCCATCATAAACAGATATATTATTCATGAATTAGCATTATTGTCCACTCAATTATTCAGCAGGTCTTAATCATCCAGCAGATAATATATTGCAGGTCGTGGCAAATTAGATAAAGAAAGATAACGTTATTTCAAGGGTCTTACCGTCTTGAGGCGAGAGTGAAGTGTTTTCTGCTTAAGTAGTTGTGAATTTATGAGAGGTGAAGAGTGTGTGGGACGGGTGTTTTGGGAGAATCATTCCCATTATTAGCAAAAGAAAAAAGATGAGATAAAGTAATGTAGATGAGGCGAAGAAATTGAGATGTATTTAGATTAATGGGACAATAAGATGTGATTTTATAAGGATGATGAATTACAATTAGCACCCTGAAGACTGACCTCCTAAGTAGTAATGAGAACATTAATTCCAGAAATCGTCTGTCAGTGAAAGTAAAGACGATCTTTAAGGCAAACACAACGATAAACACATGTTCATGGAATAACATAATGGTCGTTGCATGTATACTATCGCATTTTCTTTGACAAAAATGAAAAGATACAAAAAAAATCCTCTTTGTGTTATTTCACCCAAAATGTCACACTTTCTCCATGTGCTTCTCCTCTTTCACACCTGCTGTCCACATCTGGCTATGCTCTGTCCTCTGTCACCTCATCTCCCCTTCCTGCAACCTTCTACCTTACCCTGTTTTTTCCCTCCTTATTTCCTAGTCCACGCACATACGCCACAGAGAGCGATGAATCATTCATAGCAGCACATAATGCCCTCGGCCCTCTCCCTGGAGAGACAGACAGACAGAGAGACAGACAATGAGACAAGCAGACAGGGAGGAGAGAGGAGGGTCGTAATTGACAAGCTAGAAATTAAATGGTTTAAGATAGAGGACTGTACAGCATGTGATAGATTATATATACTTAAGAGATTGGAGGCATGTTATGGGAAGGCTGGATGAGACGTTTGACAATTTATTAAGCTTAGAGTTAACGATATGGACATTTTTCATGACATCGTTTTATGTGTTTAATAATACCTCAAGTCAAATCACTTTTCTTTTTGGTTAAATGAAGCATCTATATGCCCGTGGTTCATGCTGTATGTATGAACAACATCAGGTAAGAAGGTGTTTGAACACTGAGCTGCAGCCTTGTCTGAGTCAAAGCTGCAGCAAATGAGGCTAAAGCCAATGCAACTACAGGACCAAGATGAAAACAGGGTTTTTCAAGATTATGGCAACATAAACCCACCAAACCTAATCAACTGTGCATACAACCTTTCTTTGAACACAGTAAATAAAATCCCTTATCCATTATTTTAAGCTACACATTTAAATTGTTCATTCAGTAATGTTAATAAGCTATTTCAACCGTTCATTTGGAATTGTTTCTTTAAACCGTTCATCCAGAACTTTGAGCTCAGACTTCCTGGCTCACTCGCTCATGTTCATGTATTCTCACTTGCAGCACATGATTAGGTGGTACAGTTGACTTAATTTGTGTAGATATTTAATTCAAGATAGAAATCATTTCTGGCATGCAACCACCTGTGTGTGTAGCATCTGTTAAATACAGCCTAAGAATATTTATTCCTCTACCTCTGATTGGCAGACGCTATATCATACAGCTAGCAATACACTTATTGTCCCTTGAGACTATCCCATGTGTTGCTGCAAGGAACTGAAACAACAAAGACTCAGTGAGAGAAGTAAACACATGGTCAAAAGGAGTAGTTTTGTTTTCTTTTTGAGAGCAAATCTGTCCTTGTGTCTATGATACTATCATCAGCTGGAAAGCTGAATTGATAGGGGTAGTTTGGTTAGATAATGCATGTTAAAGGCTCTATTCTTTCACCAGTTCTGGATGGATTTTCCATTTCACCAGTTTGAAAACCCATCAGATCCTGTCTTCCTCTCCTCGTGTTCTCTTTATTCATTTCTCTCCTTTGCACTTACTTACCCATCAAAAACGTAAAAATAAAATGGACTGTTTACCTTGAACTGCAGCTACTGCGCATCACTTTATTTCCCTTGGGGGAATTTAATCAGTGAACTCAGGTGTGGCAGTGTTTGGTTGCAGCACATTAGGGGCATGATGGGACACTGATAAAAAACCACTAAAGATCTATTTTGGAAAGCATAAAAAATCTTCCAAACCTGCAAAATGAAAGAACTGCTGTGGCTGCAGCCCAGCAGATCATACAAGTTTTCATGGCCACTTAAGATATTAGGCTAACTTTTAGCTATGCCACGTAAACAAGCTACATTACATGTAAGAATGTACTAGTATTTTAGAAGACAAAATAGTTAGTTATGTTGTTAATCATACAGTATAAGTCATTGAACCACAACATATATTTGCCAAATGTTTTGTACACAGCATTTGTGCAGCCATTTAATCAAGAGGAAAACCCAGAAACCTGTGTGACAGGTATGGTCAGAGTGAGAATGTGAGTGGTGGAAAGTACCAAAGAGTTACAAGGAAAAACTTCAACCATAAAAATAAGAATTTATTCATCCGTCTGTCTGTACAGGCAGTAGTGAGCATGCTAGTGCTTTGGCTATCAGTGCAACACAGAATCACCCTCAAAATACTGTCAGTGGTCTTTAAAGCACTTAATGGTTTGGCTCCTCACTACATCTGTGACTTGCTCACTGATTATAACCCAATCAAGCCCCTCATGTTATCTGGTGGAGGTCTTCTAGCTGTCCCTAGAATTCAATCTACTGTTTCTGATGGTGCCTCTCTGTGGTCCGGCTCTCTGGAACATACTGCATGGTGATCTGTGGTCCATCACAACTATGTCAACCTTCAAAAACAAACTCAAAAATGTGCCTACTCTCCAAGGCCTATCCGTGTGCATGTGTATGTTTTATGGGAAAAACAGAAAATTAAAATCCACACTCCGCAGCCATTACACTAAAAAGGGCACAACATGACAAGCTTCATATGTATGAGAGGAGGAACAAGTGCTATTAAGTCTTCCATTATCCCCCAACCCTCTGCAGCCTACAAAAGCTTCGTTTTCCATCTCAAGTGTTTTCCTGTTAATGAATCCACTCACCAAGGCCTCACTCACCCCATTCCTCTCCTGTCTCCCCATCTCTCATACACAAATGTCTTTAATATCTTCAGTGGGAATCTGTGGGCACTGAGTGTGTGTTTTTGTGCCTTTTGCATATGTGTGCACTCTTCCACTGTTACCCTGAGAACCTCTCAAGCTCCTAATTGCTGCACTGCAGCCGGAGTTGCTGGGACAGACTCTTTAAACTCTCACCCTGTTTTCACTCTTGTCACTGATGGAGGGGAGGAGGGAGAAAGAGAGAGTCAGAAACAGATGAAATGTGGAAGAATGAGGAGGCAGATGCAATCTGAGCAAGAAAGTAATGAGAATCATGGATGTGGGAGAATCTGGGAAATGCAAAATGTGAGAGGAGAGAAAAGAAAAGAGAGGTTGATATTGAAATATACACACAAACGATAATCTGTCTTCATCTCTCTGAAGTCAAATACCTGAGACATTGTGCTTTCACTATATTCATCTTCATATCAGTCTGAGAGAGAATTTCAAATCCACTTAATTTATCATCTGGGCATGCTATGTGGCATTATTCCATGAACAGCACAGAGGAGGAGAAAAGTCATTATTGCCATGGAGAGTATGAGCAAATTGATTACACACTCATGTCGTGTAATTCCTCGCAATAAGCTGACACTTACACTTATATATTTGATATATTAGCAACTTTACTGAATGGTAAATAAAAAGGAAGACAAATAATCCCTGTAAGGTATGAATCCGGGTGTGAAAGCTGTTGTTTTTGTTCATCTTTTTTGTGGATCTTAATCACAAGCCTAAATGGAATTAGTTATTATTAGAGAGTCTGACTAGTTACTTTATTAAATCGCAAGAAAAAAAAAATCCCCTGAACTCTCTGCTTAGCATTTAGGAGCAGGCAGAGGGTAGACACCTTGGGCCAAGAGGCACAGCTAACTCACTCAGCTAAGAAATAACAGGAAGGAGATGCATTACCTGTAGATCTGTAGTTATAGACAAGGAGTGTGGGGTATCCGAAGGAGGAGAGGCTAAGTAGAAGCTGGTGTGCCCACCTTAATTTCAATGAAATCTGGATGCTAATCCGGTGCTGAGTGGGAATGTGACAGGTGGCAGAGAAGTGTGGGTTTCTAAGACAGAATCGAGAAATTAACTCCCCCCTATTATCCACACATTGATCCCTTTGTTGGCCTGAGCCCAATCAATACAGGCAATAAAACTAAACCCAGCAGCCTCTCTGGGGAACTGTGACAGAACCTCAGGCAAGATGTGTGCATGTACACATACATCACTCTGTGTGTGTGTGTGTGTGTGTGTGTGTGTGTGTGTGTGTGTGTGTGTGTGTGTGTGTGTGTGTGTGTGTGTGTGTGTGTGTGTGTGTGTGTGTGTGTGTGTGAGTGTCCCAATACAAATCAGTCAACTGTACAGTCCTTGGTGGCTGTCATGCGTGCTTCCCTCTTGGAACATTCAAAACTATACAATACAGTCACTGTGCTGCATAAATGATCAGACGCAGCTGTTGAGGCCTCCAATCAGAGAAGAGTTAGCGCAGCATATGCTATCGTTAGTCATGCATACACACTTTGTACATGAATACATAGCTGCACAGATGCATTCACATGTAGACACATGCATACAGACACGTATGGATACACACACACACACACACACACACACACAGCTGAATACCATGTGGCGATTCGTGATTAAAAAAATTGGTGCAAAATAAAAAAAAAAAAAACACAACACACTGTAATGGTGCCCAAACACTGACATTAATTTTCCAATACTCCAGATAGAAGACTCAGCCAGAGAACAGTGTTTATCCAGGAAACAAATTTATTTACACAACAGTGCACAGAGGGAGAGAGGAGGTTTCACACTGAAGATTCACCACATCTCTGTTGAGATCGAGAGACAATCCAAGCTTAAGTATCCTACCAGGCTAGCAGGTAGAACTGTCGCTCATTTGTCCCAACCCTACATGTTATACATGAATTTGCAAGGAAATGACCTGCTAATTGAGGGAATGACAGTCCCGGATCTGTAGCTATATTAATGGCAGCTGTGAACATGAAAGAGTCAATTGTCCAATCGCATTATATAAAAAAAAGCATGAATACAATGCCAACTGGCTGCATCTTGATTTGAAGCAACCAATTAGAGAGAAACCACAGGTCTGTGCTGTGTCTCAAATCCCATTCTTCCCTAATTAACATGGCCAGTTTATGGCATACTCAAAACTCCCCAAAAGTTGAATGTGGAATGCTCAACACTTCTCACCCTCAATGGCCGCCATCTTGGCTACATAGCAGGAGGGAGGGGCTTACGAGACTATTCAAGCATGTGACACTATTTGAAAGTGATGTGACATTCATGGTCAAATGTCGCGTCAGTCATTTCTGGTATGTGCACTGTGGCAGTGTTCGATTTGAGACAACACAACACTGTTGATATTCACGCTCAATGCAAGTAATACTTAAATATACTAATAAGAAATACTAACAGAAGCACATAATATGAGACACAGCAAAAGACTCTCATTTGACTGGCAAGTATGGAGGAAGATCAACACGATACGATTTGGAAACAATTTTAAATGAATGCTGACAGACTATCAGGTGTGTTAAAAGTAAAGATTTTTATTCATAATTATTTTCGAATTATCAAATTAATTTATGTTTAACATGTTTCAGTAGATCTTCTCCTCTAGATATTGGGAGGAGGGGCGGCGCCCCAGCGCCCCATATTGACACAGCACCACTGCTGTACACTTTCCCCTGCAGGTAAAACCCATTTCCTCTACTCACAGAAAATGTTCAATACACTTTTAATAAACTGGACAGGGATCACACAATAATCAGATGAAGTCATGCATGCAGTAATACGAAGAATCTAGTAAATACTGCTGTCACACACAAACACACACACACAATATGTTTCACATAGGCCTGTGCACAGGGAGCCAATTTTCCTAAGCCTGAATAAAACTATAAATTAACTATGAAATTACAGCAGGGTGGATGTTTATAATTCACTATACATCACAGGGTTTGTTATTGTTACCACCCCCATTGCCTCAGTAATCATCATTACTTTTATTGTGGCTGTTAGCGTAGCATCATTAGCATACTCTAATGCAGTGGGTGAGGGGCGACCTAAGGTGGATTGTGACGCTCATAATATTGTCATCGTGGGCCAAAACTATTCTTACACATGCAGCGCAATGATGCAATTTTGCATCTTTTAATATGTGCCTGAAATTACGCTCCTCCAGCTCTAGTCAAATGAGGTGTGTGAAATGAAACGACAGTGTATTTTATATTTATGGACTTAGCATATCACATTTCTGTGATTAGACAACTCCCAGGCCATAGTTAATACTATTTGCAGCAAATGCTATGCATCAGTTATGTGGAATCCTGAACAATGAGTTTTTCTGGGGACGGTTTCATAATAAACACTTAGAGTGCAAAAGCAGATGGTTGTAAACAGAGGATGAAATTTGACCTGATTGTCGGCTCCTGGCCATCCACTCTGCTCCACGGCAGCAGGGAGAGGGAGAGAAGAACAGCGAGACGGAGAGGAAGGTGACAAAAAAGAGGGATGAGAACTTATAGATAGAAGTATCGTGATAAGTGAACAAATGTGGAAAACGCTAACTTAAAATCCAGCCAGATGGGCCGACAGACTGAGTCACAGAAGCCTGTCATATTTAAGAGTAGCAGACTATTAAGCCAGGCAAGCCTGTGATAACTTGACAAATCCCAGTGCTTGTGCTCTTGAGAGGATTGTGCTTCATTAACAGATAAAGAGTGGAGGAGACAGAGGAGAAGAAAGAGGGGGGTGAAGGTAGAAGGGACCGCTCTTTGTTCCTCAGCCTTTACTCATTTCACTGTTATCTTCTTCAGGGAGCTTTATTTGATGACATGACCTTTAGGTTACAAGAGCCTGAATTGACATGGAGCACAAGTTTCAACAGTGCGTTGATGTGTCTTTCATCTCCGACTAGGATGCTCCTTTAAACATTCCCTCCTGTTGTGGCAGGATAAATAAATGTGTGTGTGTGTGTGTGTTTTATCCAAATGGCGCATTCTGTCTGCTGTTAAATTAAGCAGCAGTCACCTCATTTACTTTCAGTAGAATGATAAATCCCACTTGACTATCACGGTAATGAAAAGTTAGCCATTTGGTTAAATGCGCATCTTGGCTTTCCAGTGGAAAATTACTGTAGATGTCAAGTAAATCACATCACATCTCTCTGTTAATATGAATAAATGTGGTCAAATAAATTTTAGAGGCGGTGTGATTTCATGCAAAGTCAACAGGAAGTGAATGGAGTGAATTAGCTTATTGAGAAATGGACTTTTATCTGGCGGCTTTGTATGAAAATGAATCTGCTTCACAAACATACAGAATGAGCAGCAAAATGGACAGAGGCTATAGTGGGAAATTAAAGACACAGCTGTTCATGTTCGGTACATTGATAACTGTGAACGTCCAGTCAAATTTGTATAAATGATGCACTGCAAATTGTGCTGTACTTGCCAAGATTTAAAATCTTGGATCTGGAAAAATGAATTAATTATGTTATCTTAAGTGTTATTTCCTAGGTTTTTAAAAAAAAATCTAGCCTACTTATTTCTAAACTGAACCAACTTATCTTAAGATTTCTTGACAAGTAAAATCATCTTGCTGACAGATAACGTCACATTCAGTGTTTATTTCTTGTATTTTAGCGACATTTTTGTTGTTGTTGCAGTGTATAAGGTGAAAATTCCCTTTGCTCTCTGACTGAACACCGTTTGGCTACAGCTTGCAGCCAGTGAGCCTTTAACACAAGGATAATATGCCAGACAACAACCAGAGACTCCACATACTGTATAACATCACATTTATAGGAATAAGGATGTAATGTGTTAATTATTAGTGAGCTCCACAGATGCTGGTACTTAGATTTTAACGATGGATAGGGTCTGTTTTATATGTAGCCTTATAGTTCACAAACTGGTACGACAGTGGTGCACATTTTCTAATCTAATTCTAGGCATAGGAGCAAATAAGCATATTTTCCATGATGTCAAATGTAGCATCTGTACACGAGGTACTTTTCACCTCTCCAATCCCAGACTCCCCAGGGAATACCCAGGGAGGTCAGAGATCGAGGCTTTAGACAGAGCAGCCCAGACGTGACCCCTGACATTATAACCTTCACAACAGCTGATCAATAGCCAAAATGGATGGCAGACAACCTCTCAGCACTTGCAAAAGAAGGGATTTAACCATGCATTATAGCCATTGTGACACTGGCGGGAGCAGAAGAGGATGATACTTTGCAGCATTTTGTATCATTTTAAGCCCTGAGGTCTCATTTATTAATCTTAGATTTATACTTGGACTTATTCTTAAGATCCGTTTTCGACTTTGTGCTGATGTTCGAATTGTAAGAATCACATTAGTAACATTTGTGATCCATAAGTCTCAATCAATCTGAACTTCAATTTATGATACCGGCCTTAAAATGTAATGACTTTAAAAGAAACGACGGTTTAACTTTTTGCAGGATGAGATCACTGCGATGGAAGAGGAGACTGAAGCCAAGCAACACGTATTACTCAGCGGACTAAAGTGTGTCTTTACAAACAAAGCCAAACATGCAGTAAAACTAACCAGCAGGGAAATCACATTACCAGTAACTCTAGACTTTGTTTAGAGATGAGATCATTTCCATGTCAGTTTTTATAAATAAGAACTCTCTGCTGATGTCATACGTAAGATTAAAACCGGTGGGTCGTCTGTTTTATTCATAATGAGGCTCTGAACTCAGGAAGAAAATGTTGGTGGGCCTGTTGTCTCTACATCTTTACACACAGTGTTATCGAGGTGAAGTCCTGGCGTTTGCTGCCAACAGCCAAACTTATTGTCATGACACTATTTCTATTTAAGAATGAAACCTGGTTGTGACTTTTTTGTTTTTATCAAAGAAATAAACTATATGTGTGTGTGTGTGTAGGTGTGTGTGTGTGTGTGTGTGTGTCTGAGTGTGTTAAAAGGAATATTTCAACCATTATTCCTTTTACACAACATTTACAAGTACACACACACACACACACACACACACACACACACACACACACACACACACACACACACACACACACACACAAACACGTTCTGCTTGTGTTAATTTTCAGTGCTGCACAGCTTTTCGTTCCGGTGATGAATGGAAGGCCGAGGTCTTTCTATTAAATCAGCTCCCTCTCAGGTGATTGAATAAGAGTTCCTGAGAGAGATTTAGATTGATATCAAGCCTCTTCTGATGGAGAGGTTGTTGCAAAACACGGTGCATTAACTCAACACAACACATGTTCATTCATTCTATGCTCCTTCTTTCCCTTTGCTGGTTTATATCCAGGATCCCTCAGAGATCCTCCATATTTTTGTCTCCTCTATTATCTCAGCGTTTAGAACTATTGGCCCCTTCGTGTAAATAATATTCATTTTGCAGATTTCCTACACTTGAACCCTTACACTAATATTTGTGTTATGTTGACATTTTGTTTAATTCTGTTTCCTCCATCACGATGACAGCACAGCCTGTCCTCTCTGGGTCGCCAGGTCTACAGTCACTCATTCTGCACATTATCATCACCATGAGGTTGACTTTTTCATCCAGAGTAAAATTTCTCCTGAACTATTAGATGGGTGGTCATGAAATTTTTGCACGTGCTCATGAGCCCCGCTTTTCCTGACTCCATCAACAAAAGCTATTTACGGATCATATAGCATCACTCAGCCTCCAATCAGTGCTGCCATGATCCACTGTGCTGTGCCTAACCCCTAATGTACTGAGGCCTGGGTTGGCAGTGAATTAATTGCCGTTTCATTTGGCACCGCGACAAAGTCTGCATGCTAAATAGAGCAGTTTCCCTGGTAACCCACCTTTAGTACAATGTCTGATGAGTGACAAATATTTGATGGGTGATTGTGTTGGGTGAAATGTCATTTTGTGGGAGGTCAATTTCCCCAGTGAGCTCTGAAATGTCTGGAAAACACCTAGCAGTTACAGTTCTGACTGAGGAAGCTGCGGTTTCAGCTCCGCCTGCAGACATAAAGTAATCATGGTGAGTTATGCTCTCTCTCTCTCTCTCTCTCTCTCTCTCTTTCTCTCTCTCTCTGTTTCTCTCATTCTCTCTTTGATCAAACATGAACTCCACAGGGAGTGACAGACATACACCGAGCACACCTGTGCTGCCTGTCACACAAACACAGCAGTGTGTGTGCTTATAAGGATGCCAAACTCCAACTTTCAACTACAATCAAGAGGAGTAGAGAGACACACACACACACACACAACAGTGATACAAAGCAAACACAAAGGATGAATCCACCAATCAAAGAGGAAAAACTCAAAAGCACAGTGTCCAGTAACCTCTTGGTGGGAATAAATCTGTGCCGACACAGACGGGGAATCGGGAGGGGATTATGGCCAAATGGCGTATTCTTCCCTCCACAGCAGACAGTCAGACAGCCGGCTAGGCAAGATGAGCTCTATTCACTATTCCTATCTCGTAGCTGCAGCCCTGCAGGCTCATCCATCTCCATTTCCCACTCCCTGTCGTCGTGTCTCCAGCACCAGCTCAGCCCTAATCAATCTAATTACCAACCGCAGAATGGACCCCAGACCCATCTACCTGTCTGCTAAACACTCCAGACCTTCTCCGTGCCTTTGCTTGCCTTTCCCCCGGAGGAGCTTAATTAAAAAGCAGCCTGATTATTTGATGGTTTAGTGTGAAATGAAGGGAAATAGATGTGGAATGAAAGCAAGATTTCACAGACCAGAACCTGTTTCGTCATCCTCGTCACTGGATAGGGGAAATGATCATTCCTGTGTTTTTGTTGTTTAATTCTTTGCACGATTTTGTTGAGCAAATAATGGCTAAAATTTAAAAAGGCAATATTCAACTTACAGTATTGTGATATGGAAAACATACGGCTTCCAGTGCAGATACACTGATCTGACTTTTCAGTGAAGTAGAAGACATCTTGTGGCCAACAGTTAAAGTTTGGAAATGAAAAGTCATTATGAAGCATAGATTCTGAAATTTCAAATGAGTTAGAAGAAGTTGGTGCCGCTTTAAGGAATTTAACAAGATAAATAAGTCTTTTTGTGCAGACACCATATCAGACACACATTTTTGTTCAAAGTAGAACATTTTATTTTGAAGGGATTTTTAAGTGGTATTTTGCAATGTTTTGATTCTTTGATGATAATAAAATTCCTTTTTGTTGCTAATTTGGGATTTTGGCCTCATGTAAAGATACCAAATTGTTCAATTTCAGCAAAAAAGGCAGACAGCAGGCAGAACCAAGGACGATACAGTTCAGTGGTTTAATTGGCCAAAAATACAAACAAAAAGGCAAATAGTCCAAAAGCAGAAAAACAAGAAAAGCATCCAAAAATGTCAAAAAGTAAACAAACCAAAAATTCAAAGGAACAAGGCAAAATCCAAATAACAAGAAAAGGTTGAATACAAAGAAACTTGTGAACCAAGGGGGAAACATGAGTGAGAAAATCCACATATACATGGCAGGGCGAACTGACAGAGAGGGTAAGAAACAGCTAGACTAACAACAGGCGAAAACAGACAAAGACAGGAAGTGTAAACAAAATAGACAACAGAGAACTCACCTTTCAAAGTAAAAAAGGAAATAAACTCAATACACAAATACTTGCTCCTTACATATTTTATTTTCTTGTAAGGTACTTATTGTGTCCAATGACCTACATTATTACATATGTGTGGATTAGTTGAGTGATTATCGTAGACCCATTTTTATAAAATATGGTCTAAAAAGTTAATAAAAGAGTTTTCAGGAAAAAGTATTCTTTAAAAACAAACATCCCTCCAGTTAATTGCTAAGTGAAACAAAAATATATACACTGATTCAAAATATACATGTTTAATATGTAGTGTAAGAGAGTGATAATAAACTTCCATACTTGCCTAAACAGTTTACTGACTGCTACAATGGAATCAAATCACATTCCGACTTGGCCTCTATAATAAAGTGTGACCAAGTGAAGAGAGAAAATGAGTCTGTGATTTCTTTTTCTCTCCCTCCCCCTCTGACAAAAGTAAGCTAATTAAACTCCTGGCATTTCATATTCACGACTAATTAGCTAAACGGGATGGCAGCTCTAAAGTGGGCTGCTCTTAATTAAGCCTGAGAATTTGAGTTACACCTTGGTCCGGAGGTGTATGTCTGTGAGCTCGCATCTCTCCAGTATTCATCTTGTCTCGTGCCCTGGCATTTTCCAAGAGGGTAACCCCTGTCTCAGTGGAGGCGGAGGGTAAAGGTCATTTAATGCTCCCTGTATATAAAGTACAGCACATACCATCAAATTTAATGTCTCTAATTATCAAGGCGTTATAATGCAGTGACTTATTTTACATAACAGCTTAAGAATGTAATGGTCCCAAAGTGTGGGAAACTTTTGCATCAGTTTCCATTTCTGCTCATCAGTAGAATTGAAAATTAAATTATTATAGAAGGATTCAATCTTAAGATGAAATGTCCTTCCATCTCATTGCTGATGTCTTGAATCTTACAAAGCCCCACAGGTCACAGTGGGATTTATGTTTTCTGAACTACTTTTGCATTACATTTCACATTCACCCTGATCCATATAGGAAGAGTTGTGTTGAGCCTGTTGTGGAAAACGATGTGGTGGTTGAAGCTGGGGATGCTGTTATTGCCAAGGCTATGGCTGCAGTTGTGGTTTTGACTTGGAGGAGGTTATGTCATCGCCCACTTTTTTGTTTGTCAGATTTGATGAGGAGATTTTTGTGTAGCGGTGGATCTTGGCCGAAGGAAGAGTTGATTACATTTTGTGGCGGATCCGGTCGTGGAAGAGGATCCCTTTTTTCACTTCCTTCAACAATGTGAGATGGGACATTTGCCAATATCATGAACAATAATTATAGGCCGATCAAAATAAAAATGGACAGCTCAGGATATTCTACCACTATGCACAAATTGCTTCCAGATCTGGATCATAATCTGGATCTGGGAATCATCTAGACGAAAAATAGATCTGCCATAATGGAAAATAATATTTTTGCTGCTAACTCATAAACTGTTTATGAGAAACACATAATTCCAAATGCTAGGAGTAGCTTTTCATGGCCAATGAGTTAGGTGGCACTACTTCATTTGGCATGAGGCAGATCTGAGTAAAGCAAGGCCATCATGGCGACATCACCACAGTGTATGTAAAGGGTTTCCATTGCATAGAACAAATTCAACTCGAGTTCAACAATAGTTTCAGCACTCAGCAAGCACAAACATGTCAGTCCACTGCACCTTCACAACCTTGCATGCATACTGTAGAGTACCCCCACCGAAACCTGTGTCACAGCCATGATAACCGCAACAACCACCAAATACTGTAAGAGAACAGAAATGTTAATGCAGGGGTAAAGCAGTGCTGCAAAAAGAATTAATTCAGAAAAAAATCCAACGAGACGGAAAATAAATGAGAAGAAAACTCAACTTTTAACTTTAGGTGCAACAACAAAAGCAGGCACCAAATCTGTCATTTAATTACCGATTTTAGAGAGTGCCATCATTACACTTCCATTTTTGTATTTGTTGTTGCATGTCTTTGAACTATTCCTTAAGGCGTAGGACATAATCACGGGGTTGATTGATTTTTGTGCTTCTGCCACTCAATCTCTATTAACTACAGTCTTCTGTGTCTGCCTCACTTTAGTAATTCGGTGTATTAAGGTTTATATAATTGTAACCAAACATGACCATTAGACCTGAAAAGAGAGCCTCTGGTTTGTTAGCTCCACAACACCTCCTTCAGGACGTGAGGCATATGCATACATTTCAGAAGCCTGGATAAAATGATACAAAGTGAGGTTTACCTTTTTCCTTACCAAGTGCTTGTTTTGCACTATTATTTTGTGTGTGTTTATGTGTGAGATCTTTACATTGTGTTGAAAGAAGCTGATATCGAGAGGAGAAAAAAGAAAAAGCAGGTGTGTTTAACTTTTCTCTCCCCTGTACGGATTCTCATCTCAGCAAGTAAATATCTATATACAAGATTTCCAAATCCTGGTTAAATCCACAGCGAGACATTGTCAGCCTATCATCTTGCTGCCTGACTCTGTGTGTATGTGTGTACAGTATATGTACAGAATATACAGAGTAAGTTGAGATGTTATTAAGTAAAAAAAAAAGAAGAAGTTCTGATCCCTCTGACCGTTTTGTCATGCATTTCTTTAATACAAAACCAGAAGTGCATTTTTTCTAACTCCCCCTAAAAGTGTTCTAAGTTTAAGAATGATTTTTCACACCATCACTGGTTTCAGGTCATGAAACTATGTCATAAAAATGAATGTTTATAAATTACTTGACACGATCTGTCCCACTGAACCTTTTAGATGGCTTTTTTTTCACAGTGTGAAGACACTGCTGGCATTAAACCAATACTTTAAAATCCATTTCACCTGCTGAAAACCTTGAGATTTTGCACATCCAGTACTATGAGTGTGACTACAATTAAAATGGAAAAAGACTTGGCAGTTGACTCACACATGTAGTTTTGTTTATGCTTATGAATGGACTGAATTGTCTTCTTCTGCTTACCTTTGTCATGCCTCACTAGTTCAACATAGCAACATAATTAAAAGTAGAAATACTGTATGTGGGTGTTGCATTCCCAGGAAAACTCAACACCCACTGTTAACTATGGGGAAAAGGATGTAAGGTTTCCATCCACTGAACAAACGACACAAAGCTTTCATTCTTTCACAGTATGTCCAGCAATCTTTTAAGCATAATGAGCCCTCCTCTTGTGTCTCTTTGAGCCCAGGCCTCCTACTTAATGAATGAT
The DNA here is from genome assembly GCA_037577475.1 of Chaunax sp. Z400. NCBI lineage: Eukaryota > Metazoa > Chordata > Actinopteri > Lophiiformes > Chaunacidae > Chaunax > Chaunax sp. Z400. The sequence continues at coordinate 16,032,636 of CM075197.1, forward strand.
ACAATCCAGGGGTCCTGTATAATGAATGGAACCTGAGCAGATGAGCTGTAAATAGTAAAATGATTAAACCACACACTTCCTTCTCATTTGGAGTTTTACAGGGATTACAGTGACATGTGTTTCTCCAACTTCCTGTCTTCTATGTCATCAGCATGTCTGTAAAAGCCTTATGGAGGAGAAGGAAAAACATGATTGGCTTTTTCAACTGTGATGAGTGATGGAAAGAAGATTTCAATAGTTGACATGATTAATGATTGGGGTGACTTGATAACAGGGAGGAAACAGTGTGTGTGTGTGTGTGTGTGTGTGTGTGTGTGTGTGTGTGTGTGTGTGTGTACTACAATATGATTACAGCTCAAGCTACTTGCATGTTGGTGTGAATGTGTGTCTATACGTGTGCCCTTGCAGGGATACCATCTGTCAAATGCTATTGGCTGCGCAGGCTGGCAGTTTCTAATCCACTTGTTTCTGCACTGTGTAGATTAGCACCACGTTAATGGATAGGCTGCCAATGTGGAACACACACACACACACACACACACACACACACACACACACGCACACACACACACACACACACACACACACACACACACACATGCACACACTGACTTTTTGGCAGTACCACCAACTCTATCACGGACAAATAAATATGATAAAATATAGAGGAGGACACCTTGAACATCCTGGAGGAGACAAACAACACACACACAACGATGGCAAGACAAACGGACACAGCAGTCAGAAGAGTGGATGGAGATAAAATAGGAAACAGAATTATTATTACTTCCACCAAGGAGGTTTTCATCACCATGTTTGTGTATTTGCAGAGAGGTGGGCTTTACTCTCAGTCTGTTGGCATTATATTTATCAGAGTCATTTAAAACATCTTTCACTGGGTTCTTGATTTGATAGCAGTCAGCTTGAAAAAAATAAAAAGTCATCCAAACTTGGGTTTTTTTCAACCAACTTTTTTAAATTAGTTACTTAGCGAGCTGCAGGTGTTAAATTAACCCTATGCTAGTGACAGGTAACAGTTCAATTAGCAATATTGACGATTGGCTGCTAAAATAAGAGGGCAGCTTTTCTCTACCTCTTTAGGAAATCACAGACATACAGCAGGAGCCAATCACACGGTGCTCCGTCACTCCAGCACCCACCAACAGGGAGGGTGGATTAAAAAAATAAATAGATAAAAAATAAAAAATACAGCCCCCTAAAGACTGCATGCTAGTATGTGGAAGCCTGTTATAATTAGCAGCCAAGTGTCACAGTTCTGTCTATGGATAACAGATCGCAGTAGCTCACATCACTAGAGATCACTAAAGCACAATATTCCCTTAATTTGGGTGACCTCAGGTAAAAATATATGCTACAGTGGACATTGTAAACAGAATTGTAACCCAGTAAATCACTGGCATGAGGCGTGGCCACAGGCTTTATCGGGTTTAATGAGTTGCTATGCTTAACGCTCATGGTGTTTCTGTCACATATGCAGAGAAACCCAGACAGATACTACCCTTGTCCCGTTCCTCTTATTGTCTGCACATCATCAGTTACCTAAATATATCTCTTCTTCTATGACAGTCATCGATCAATAGCAAGCTATCCTCCCACCTCTCACAGAGAAACACAGTCAACATCTAATGCTTTTATAGTCAACGGTACAGTGGGTGGAAGCATCACAGCTGTGTGTGGAATCCAAAAACGTACACCAGGCCTAACAAGGTTGAATATCTCTGAGCCGACACAGAGACAGCAGGAACAAAGTGGAGACTGAGGTGCAGAGGAGATGACGAGGAGGCAGAGGATCAGTAGAGCAGTGCATAGTGAAGTTAGAGAGCGAATTTGTGCCATCACTTCTCTAATAAAGAGCATGTTCTCCCTCTACCTCTCACTGCAGGCGTAAAGAGGCTGGCTTTATTGGTTCATATCTGACTGACTGACTGCTGCAGCCACAGGGGGAGTGTGTATGTGTGTCAGCAATCACACAATATTAAACCTTCACTATATCAAACCTTTCAAATAAGTCCATGGAGCGGGAGTAAGAGCCCTGCAGACAGATGTGCACATGGCAATAAAGCAGTTTACTTTTTCAGTCAATCTTATGGCATCTTTGGTATATTAGAGGCCAAGGAGGTGAAACTGGCTTAGTTGAAGCTTTGTTCTTCTGGAGATCCGCATCCCAATTGACTTCCTGTCCTGAGATTTGTTTAATTAGTTGCGTATCGGTGATCGGTTTGTCACGCCTGTCAACTTGGCCGTTAAGACTGAGAACCAACGGGGAAATAAAAGGAAACATGCACACACAGGCACCGACCCGCATTGTGCTGTTTATGATGTGTTTGAGCTCGGTGTCTCTGTAGATGGCAGCTCCATTAGCTGGGTGACAAAAAGATGGAAAGACAATCATTCAAGACTTATTGTTTAAACTCCAGGGCAGCACCTGGATTGCTGTCAGCTCTGAGGTCAACAGAAGGTATGCACTGACGTCACTTTCCCGCTGGAACATGAAGCTTCAGTCGGACTGAGTGGCAAGACAAGACCTGACGATGAACCAAAGAACATGTGGTCAAGAATTGGGTTTCCTGACATTTATATTAGTATAATATTATTTCATGAAGGGAGATTTGATTTGATCACAAATGTTCAACCTCAGATCCACGTTTCAGTGCCTGGTTTCCAGTTGTTTCTGTAATTCGCAGCTTCTCTTTTCTTTAGCTTTAGTCTCCAAAAAGATGACTTTGATTTCCTTGCAGATCTATGTGGGCAGCCAATCACAGCACAGCTCTCAAAGCACTCTTTGAGAGCATGCACTGTAATGATGCCACTCGGTGAGAGCTTTCTGGTTCTGACTCCTATGACGTCATGCGCATACCCTCTATAGTAGTTATATTAAACAAGGGTGCTTCTCTGCTCTCAGATTCATCCTGTGTGTTTATTCTCTGTCTCTCTATCACTTTAGAAAGAGATTTTAGTTTGCATCAAGCTTCATGTCTTCTCCTCTTTCATGCTCATCTAACATTTCCAGCTATCAGCAAACGAGTGGAGGAAGGGCTGTTTTAGTATACTGAAGTATGCGTGTCTATTTAAGTGTGAGTGTGTGTGTGTGTGTGTGTGTGTGTGTGTGTGTGTGTGTGTAGTGTACGTGTGGCCATTCAAGCATCCGCTCCTCTCTACCCTGTGCCACCATTGAAAGTGATGTGCAACCATGGGGAAAATTAATTTCTTATTACGTGAACCTCCTCTTCAAACTGCTTTCTTTCTTGCCTATACAGTAACAGGTTCCATATTTGCTACATGTACGTACAAAACACTCTTTCTCTGTAGTTCCTCTGTGAGCAACCTTTCTGTTTGTCGCTCTGTTTTGCAGCATTTTTATCCTTAACCTCCATTACCATTGCCCTGCACAGTCTCACCTACAGTATAGCTGCATGTATCAAACTAGTTTTAAAACCCTCTTTTCCAGAGCCGTCTTTCATTCACACCATCTCTGATGAAATTTGCATGCTGTCAGGAGACTGGAGCAGGAAAGTCAAACACCCATCTGCCAAGCATGTCCTTTCTACAGGAGCATCTTTAGGATATTCCCCAGGTACATATATGCTGATTGGATCTGTTGGTGTGCAGATGATACACACACACACACACACACACACACACACACACACACACAAACCACAGATGAGCTCGCTATAGAAAAACTGGACCTTTCGTTCTTCTCAACAAGCATTCAAATATAACAGAAAATTTAAAAAAAAGCTTTCCCAGTCAGATCGGTTCATTTTCATCATATTGATCAATTTCTAATCATTGCATGGTCTTATTTGATAAATGCTAAAGCTTCCAATGTTTGTAAGATTCAAAGTCGTCACCGTTGTCATCTTATGCACTTCTTTTGAGCCCCAAAATTAAGCCATTTTTTGTGTGAGTGCTGTAAAAATACCTTACTATTGAATTCACCTGAAACCGCTGCAAGCTGACTCCTTTCCCCTTAATGAGCAAACTACAAAACTTTAACACCTATTAGTATGGAGGCTATCTGTCTTCATACATTCAAGCACACACAAGGGATTTAAAAATACACCACAATTTGAGAGAAAACCTTTTCTCTATTTTACGACTGTTTCAACATCTATGTGTAGGGGGAGTGTTGTGATCACTCAGATTTTTGTGTAGTCTTGAATCTGAAAACACAGTTTTCAGAGAAATAGCCATAATGATGCCTTTATCCAACTGATCCCAAATGACAACGCCGTTGTTAAACGAACCCACCCCTTTAAAAAGGCATTAGGATTGGGGGGAAATGACGTCTGCAAGAATGCCACAGCTGGGATTGTGCCACTGGCATATGCTGGAGGCGGGGCAGTCCACCAGACAAGTCACGAGGGTGAACGCTCACCATTCCACAGCAGTGCATCGATGGCAGCGTTATGCAGCCAGAGGAACGACGACAGATTGTCCACGCTCTGGTCGACCAAGTGTAACGACCCCGAATCAGGATCGACATAACAGCCTGCACGTCAGAAAACAGAATCTGACTGGACACCTCCACAGCAGCAGAGACCATTAGCACCCATAACAGGCCTGTACATAACAAAACAATAAGAGACTGTTTGAAACATGATGGACTGAGAGTCCAACGACTGCACAATAATATAACGTCACAGTTCTGGACTGACTAACGATGAGCCCCGACCTAAACCCCACTGAAAACCTGGGGGGTTGGTTGAGTGAGTGTGTGCGACAGCATGAACATCCTCCACAGACTCAGCGGCAGATCTGACTGAAGAGTGGGCCACCATCCCACAGGATGACATCATTTTGTTCTGACTCCTTGTTTTTGTTACTGATTGAATTAATATAACAATTAAAAGATCATAAGGACCAAAATACATGTATTTATACCCCAAGCTACCAAAGCAGAATTAGCAAATAAATACAGTGAAGTGTTTTTAAATCCCTCGAGTGCACATATTGGGAGGAGGATCATCTAGACTAAAAAAAAGGACACTTTCTTCACAGTGAAACAACAAACATGTGACCATAATAAAACATGATGAAGAATGAGACATTTTAGAGTCTTCTAGAGGACAAGCCAGTGCAGGAACTATTCACTGACATAATTACGGCAAGTGTTGAGTTTCTCACTTCAGCACACTTCACCTCTTTCTCTGTTCACAGAAAGGAAATTCCCCAGTAGCGCGCGCGCGCACGCACACACACACACACACACACACACACACACAGACACACACGCGCGCGCACACACACACACACACACACACACACACAGACACACACGCGCACACACACACACACACACAGACACACACGCGCGCACACACGCGCGCACACACACACACACACACACACACACACACACACACAAACACACACACACACACACAAACACACACACACACACACACACACACGCACACACAGTCTCCACTGTAATCTCTTAGCATCTGTCTTTCCAACTGATTCCCTTCACACCTCCTCACAGTGTGTTCATTTTTCTGTCCCCCTCTCCTTATTCTTTCTTCACCCGTTTCCCCACATATCTAGAACAGTCGTCTTTTTCCCCCTCTGGATACCAAACTAACTTCAGAATACCACTCAGCAGCCGACTCTTCATGATGTTGTTGTATTGCCATGTGACGTCTTGACACCTGCACACTGCACCGCATGTCTTTCCTTCTGAAAACAAGTCTCGTCTGTGTTCCTTGACGGTTGAATCTGAAGCACGACCTGGATGAATGAGAATCTACACCAACATCTTGTCTGTGCTGTTCAGTGAGGCGTCCATGACACTAAACCTCAATGATTTGGATCGGGGGGCGTCCACCCACACGCCAAGTCCAGGGCAGCAGATGAGACGAAGACCAAGAATTTGCAAAGCTTCCATACAAGCAAATACTGTATTGGATACATTCTACGCAGAAGTTTGCACAGTTACAGACATTCACAGGCTCGCTCACATTCATTTTCATCACAGCGGCATAATCGTTTAATTAGTCAGACTTAGACTAGTTTAATTACTCACAGTAATTAGCCAGAGGCAGGAGCTACCACCGATGCTCTTCTTTGTTTCAGCTCCTCTTTCTCTCTCTCGTGCTTTCTAACAGTGTGTGTCGACCAGCATGCCAATGTATTATATAGAGCAGCATACTCCAGTATTCTTGCCACTGAGTAGCATCACTTAGACTGCTTGAAGAGTTTATTCTCACGATAAAATGACCCTTTGAACCCGGTATATATCATTTTTTTTAAAAAGCTCCTCTCCTGCAAAAGCACCCATCCGTGATATCTTCTTTTTTTTTTAATTCTTCACCCACACCGTGTTTTGGCAGTTTTTCGACCAAACGAGCGTCACATCGATCCAGGCAAACCAATTTCTCCCTCTCTGTTCAGCTGGCTAATTGAATTTGCAGCTGACTTTTAATTAAGAGCAGAGCTGATCTGCATAAAGTCTGATTATTTGAATACAGTCGCCCCCCCACCCATGTCTGACTGCCTGGCACAGAGCCAGAAGTAGGGGAGGAACCTAACGTTGGAGAAAGAAATAAGGAAGGATGAGAGGAGAACAGCAGCCAGGGGGGGGGAGACAAATGACATGAGATGGGGGAGTAAGGAGGCAGACATGCACATACACAAAAAACAAATGCAAACACGACATGATCACCCATGTGCATGCGCACACACAAGAAATCACACTGGCACAAATATCTGCACAGATTTTGTGAGCAAGTTAGCCAATTAAAAAATCAAAGCGAAAAAACGGCGCAATGCATGCTAAATAGTTCTACTCATTATACAAACAGGTGTTAATTGGTGGCACATTGCCGCTATGCTGATGAGTAGGGTGGACTCAATAATGAGATAAAGCAATGAGGTGCAATGCAAGACATTTGTTATTTGTTGGATTACTCCTGCGCAGCTTCACATAGTGGGATGCTGCAGGAGAAAAAATACTTGGAGCACATGCACTCATTAGAAACACTCCCCCAAATATACTGACACTATTGTAACTGCGTCCTGTATTTTCAGGTAGTCACACATTGACCAGGATGAGTATTAATCCTGTTCAGAAGGCTCTGATAGGTCCCATCCATCACTGTGCCACTGGGTGTGTCGGACCAATAAGCATGCCCAGTCGTTTCAATACTCCTTCTATAATGCTTAGGCTGGTGTGTGTGTCAGTGTGTGTCATGTCAGTCAGCTGGCATGGAGCAATATGAAGGAACATTATTTATACACTCCGGATGTGAAACTTAATATGTATTCTGACATTGTGTGTTCCCACAACCTGCGTAACATAAAAAAACCTAAACTATACAACTATACCTCTGTTTGTGCTTGTACACAAACACAGCCTGTAAGCAAATATGTGCAACCCAACACAGTTTCTCTCAGAGTCATCTGATTTCATTATTATCCATAAAGAAGACACTCATTAATGAATGTCATTAAGGCAGGCGGTGAAGCCCTGGGTGGCTGCCAACAGGATGGCATGTAGGTTGTTGACGAGTCACGGTCAGTATGATGTGGAGATGCAGCTGCTTCTCTCACGACTGTTCTCAGGGGAGTTGGAGAGAGTTGGAGAAAAGGAGTATGAGAATACAGGGTTCCAACTAGAGGTAAGAAGGTAGGAGCATGTAGGTGTTAGAGGCACGTGCCATCTTTTACTGCAGAAGGTGGAAGACATTTTGCGGCGATGCAGGAAGTTGCTATTTTCTTAAGGGAACTTTTTGCATTTTTAAAAAATGCAAAAAGAGACGATAATTGATGTTTGGAATGTTGACATGACAGAATGAACTTTGTGGCTATTGGACCCAATATCAACAACCTCTTGCTTCAAAAACAAAACCGACACAAGTAACGTTGCTGTGATAAGTAACGAGGGAACCTTTTCATAACAGAAGAAAAAGATGTCCATTTTGGACTTGAAAATTGAATATTTATATTAAGCCACCCTTAATTTTCTTCTTTATGGAATAACGCATTACAACTGTAGCAATTTTTACTTGACATCAGTTTGTCTACATTCTGCTGTGGCTGTACCTGAAGACGCTGACGTCTGCACATCCTCACACTGATCAGAGGCCTCGTCTGGAGCTCAGGCCTCCTCTTCACCCATACAAAGGAAGAAAAACAACTCTTATGCATTCTAGTAATTAGTGCTAATCAGCCAAGCACTGACATAGCAGGTGACCATATTGATTTCAGAGGCTAATCAAGGAAAAGCTTAATGACATGGCAATTAAAGTGCTCCAGTACACAAATTACACCTGCAATTATATGCTTAGGGGATCCAGTACAGTAGAAATGATCTATACAGTCAGAGGATATGGGCTGATGAATTCCTGTAGTCATCTTAAGCTCGTCTGCAGACTGTAAAATATATTGATGTCAGGGAAAAAAGCTAAAGCGAAAATGTCAAGTAATGCAAAAAAAAAAAGAAAAAGAAAAGAAATCTGAGAAAGTATATATTAACAACTTTAGTCTTTATTTCTTTAAAATAAGATTAGGGGAAATTTGTTAATAATACAAATACAAAAAAAATGCATCAGAACACAGAAGAATATACAGGACAGAGCATGACAGTGACAGCTTAGGTAATTATACTATATGGTTCAAAAGAGATAAATATCCTTGGTATATTATGGAAAACAGGAGTAAAATATGGCTGGTCAATGGAGGAATAGATTTCTTTTCAGATAAACAGGGAAATGTCTAAATGTAGCTCAACTTGGCACCAACAAACCTGCTCTCTTTCCAGTTTCAGCCAACACGATAACAAACATTCTCCAATAAATAAGGCACCAAGATGGGCCCAAAAGCAGGAAAAGTATTTGTGTGTGTGTGAGTAATCCACGTAAATGGAGTAAAACTGATCACAAACGTTCACATTTTGCATCGTGCATAAATACTTATTCATCTTAAATCACTCTTAAAGATATTTCTATTAATAGGCAATGACATTAATGAGTGGGAATTTAAAGAGATGTCAAGGACGTGACAACCATATTTAGCACGACACAAACATTTAACAGTTAAAGCAAAACGCAGCTTGTGACAAAAAATATAAACTCAAACCTATGATGTATATGATGTGCTATTTGATAACCTTTTTTGTATGACTATGGAGAGAGAGCAACTGAATGACGCTGCATCACACAGACAAACTGTTATGACTGTATGTGTGTCACATGTTGGCGAAATGCTAACCGGCAACATGATTGTCAATGAAAGACTATGTAATGATCAAGTGCAATACTGAATATCATCACTTCCCACATATGGTGATACAGCTGTGTGCATGAAGACAGAAAACTGAGCCTCTGTTGTGACATGAAATCTTTTAAGCACTGCTAAAAACATCAAGCCTGAAGTACAAGTGGACAACATTTTAAGGCAATTGTGACGCCGACAGATACAAGGCGTCAGTCTGTTCCGTTTGGCACCACAAGTAAAACCACAAGGGTTAATCGTAAGATCTGGAAGCAGGTAAAAATAAAGATGCAGCACATTCCAATGAAACAATCTTCTCTTCACTCTCTTTGTCAGCAATAGTGAGAGGATAATATTTATTAATGAGGCAATAAACTGACTTGAACAGTCCTTTCAGCGGCCGAAAGTCACTGAACACAAAGTCCCTCTGGCAGGCTTTTAAGTTTGCATCCCACCTGTGAGGACGTGGATGGTTTGGAGGGCTGGGTTGGTGGGATGACTGTCTTGAAGGTCAAAGTCTCATAGCAAATTAACTACACCCAGCTGAGGTCAACTGCAGTGAGGAAGGTAAGCATCTACATCTCATGGGCAGCGAGATGATGTTCTGGGATGCCGTTGGCATGAGTCACCACAGTGTTATTCTCATTGAGGCGCCTCACGCGATACATTTCATAGTGGATGCTGCTGGTGATGTCCTTAATGTTCTGCATATGGGTCCTGAAAGAAACACACATATATATACACAATAAGAGATCAGTATAGACACATAAAGCTCTTCATATTTTACAACATCTCAAGTTAGTGTTACTTCAGTTGGATGTCTGAGTTTCACTGAGCAGAAGGATGTATGTGCCGAGTTTCTTTCAGCAGACAAATGTGAAATCGCAAAATCCTGTTGTTCTTCCATGACTTAAATGCAAATTCAATACTAGCTTGGAAACCAATCATGGTCTTGTAAGCAACTTTCACCTGTGTTAAAACCTCACTGCAGAATACTGAGAATGGGCTTAGGAGACATCTTGTGTCTAGAAGTTAAATTTTGAAATTAAAAATATACATATTCATTAGGATTCTGGTTTCTTTAAGGGAGCAGAGGAAATAGATGAATAATTTGACTAATTTTATTCATTTTTAACTGGGGAATTGAACATTTTAGTGGAAAAAACATAGCAGATGCAAATTAAACATCAAATCAGAGAATTTTTATATGTCATAAAACATGTTTCGAGAGGATCTTTAAACACACACTAATACAGTAATACAAGGCTAAATCAAATAATTGAAGACATATGGAGACACAGTTCCCTCACCTGATGAGGAGATCCCGTAAATAGGCAAACTCACAGTGGGCTATGTTCTCAACTGAGAGAGAGAGAGAGAGAGAGAGAGAGAGTCATGAGCAGTCCGAAATAATTCAAAGGGATTTAAAACAGCTGAAGGCAGGTGCAGCTGGTCAGAAAAGTACCCAAACACAGAGAGATATGTATGAGAGATGGGAGCTGTTTTGTTGCAATAAACTTTCCACTAGATGGAGTCAGTGATCTTAGAGTGATGTCCCTGTAGAGACACATATACCGCGTGGCGTCTCAACACTCAGATGCTCTCAACCAATGCAGATCTCTGCTGCCAACTTACTCTGCAAGAGTACTTCTGAAGAGATTAGACGATCTGCTTAAAGAGATCCTGCCAGACAAGTGTGTGTGTGTGTGTGTGTGTGTGTGTGTGTGTGTGTGTGTGTGTGTGTGTGTGCGCACGTCTCTGCAGGAAATGAAACTTCCTTAATGAGACACTTGATAGAGGGGTTTTGCCTCCTGTCTCGAGTGGATAACATAATTAATTGAGACAAATTCTGCAGTAGGAATGGAAGTTAATAAAATACAACACTGCCCTGGTTCACTATTGGCCAGCAGGTGAATGAGTTTAACTTTTAAAAACAAAGCAAAACAAACGGGAACAAATAACTACTGATCTCTTAGGTCCATGTTTATTTTTACTAGATTTTATAAAGTGGGAAAAATGACTACATCCATAAAGTCTTCCCCCTCCTCAGCACATTTCCCCTCCTATGTGAACATCCACAGTGTATCCGTTGTGATACAGAAGTAAACCAGTCAGGTCTTTTCAGACAGGCTGTGTCTGCTGGAGGCCTGAGCCACCTGCGTAGCACAAGACGTGAGTCTGAAAACTAAATGGATAATTGAACTAATGATGGGCAAAAACTCAGTGAGGTCGTTACCCATCTCCCTTTTCTTCTAAATGAAACCACTTCAAGGTCTGTTTACACTGACAGTGATGGAATGCAAACAAGTACATTTAGTGCTGCAAATTTTAAATATTGCACATTTTATTCATTACATTTGTTTTAAAATTAAGTTATTTGCTACTTTGCAGATTACATCCGACATCAGACCTAAAGTAGCACAATTCAAAATCAATTTATTTGATCTGCAACAGGATTAAATTAAAAATTCCAATATTTGGAAAAAAGCTGAATATTGGATCTGATGATTGATCAGCCTGATAATCAGTTGATGCCAAGTGTACAGTTTATACATATATATATATATATGCTGATGATCAGTTTGTGGCAGAAAATGTTTATATTTTACAACATTTAATATCAGATACTTTCAGACTTCGGCAATTTTCACTTTTACTTGCGTAATATCTTTACTTTGTATGACTTTTAGATACTTATTACATCACTGCTGAGAGATAATGCTGTGGAATCGTCTCTCAAAACAAATTTAAATTGAAGAAAAGGAAAAACTGGGGCTGTAATGTGAGGAAAGAAGGTGAGAGCCTTACCTTCAATGGTTCCCCACTTGGTTTTCCTCCCCAGCAGCCTCCTGCCATTAACCTGGTACTCCTGGTCACTGCCCACCACAGCAAATGGTATCATCTCCTGCACACATGTTAAATAAAGATCAACAGACAATGGAGTCAAAAATTAGTCAAGTTAGTACACCCTGAATGTCTAAATATAAGTATAAATGTATAAATGATGATAAGAGTCACATCTCCTGCCACATCTGTCTGTTGGGCCCAGAGCTTTCAAATGATCCCCTCACCCTGATCTTCTCGTTGATCATTCTGTCCTCAGCATCCTCGTCAAATTCTTTCTGAGGGTACACATCAATCCCGTTGGCTCGCAGCTCTTCCCTGATCTGGTGAGAGAATGTTCAAACATAAAAAGAAACTAAATAAACTTTTAAACTGCAACAGTTTTGAAAAAGACACAAACGGAGGCCTGTAACTGCACGAGTAAAAAGGCAGATGTGTTTGTTAATGTCTTAAGAGACATCAAACAAATGTAGGTATTAATGCTAATCTGCCTTCTAATCTACTCCATAAATGTGGGATTACTTGTTAATTGCTTTCTGTGTACAAACAGAAAACATAACAAGATGAATGATGATACATAAACCTGTGCACACACCAAGTATGCCATGCACATATACAAACAAGCACATAAGAGACACACAAACCAGGGGGAGTTTAGCTGCCTTATTGCTAATGAGAGGAGGGAAAATCCTTGAAGACACGGGCAATGAAAACGTGCAAATGTCTGCAGCAGTCCTATTAACTACGAAGAGAAAGTGTAGAAGGTAAAGGGTAAAGAATGGGAAAGAGAGAGAGATGCTCTTGATCTTTTGCTGGAAAGTAGCCATGTTTTCTGACTATCCAGAGAGCAAGAGGAAAGTACAAGAAAGAAGCACCAAATAAACAACAGGAAGTTATTCAGGCTCCGGTTACTACTCCACAAACATGAAAAAAAAACCTGCAAGCATGAAGATGGAGACAAAAAGAGGATATTTCTGGATCGTGAATATGGATTGAATGGGAGAAAAAGTATTAAATAAAAGGCAAAAAAAGAAAGACCTTCTTTTTGAAGAAGTCTCTCTCCTCCAGGGTGAGTGTATCTGCCTTGGCAATGACTGGGACGATGTTGACCACCTTACTGAGACGTCTCATGAATTCCACATCGAGAGGCCGCAGACTGAGGTGGAAAGAGACAACATATGATAACGAGAAAGAAGAGAGAAGCAGGCATCATCATAAATGTAGAACTGAATTAAATGTGACACAAAATTCTTCCACTAGAGGGCAGATGCTCCTAACAACTCTCCCAAAAGGAGGATCTATTGTACCTGCTAACATACAGTATATTACAGTTGCAACTGTTGCAGCCACGACCCAACCATACAGAGCAATGTGTTTGAATAGATGCTTCATGAAGTTGAAAGGACTCCTTTAGTCAGTTTTAGCTGCTTAGGCCTTTTCCACGGTTCAACACGAGTATCTGCATGTATGTACAGCTGTGGATTCTGGCCTGACTAACACAAACACTGACCTGAGGGGCCTGTGTTTTCTTGCAAAAACTTAACACACAAACAAAACATGATTTGTAAATGCACTACAATTCTCTAATAATCCCAGAATGCTTTGCAAATACAACCCCCCCCCAAAAAAAAACAAACATTAACTAGGGTATTTTGTTTCACAAATACAAAGTATGTCTTTTAAATAAACAGACAGGATATTACAAAAACATCATATATGATGTCTTACAAGCAGAAACTATTTTTCCTACAAAGACAGAAAAATATCACGTGACTTGTGGCATATTTGTGCCGTCCTGGTGGTCAGGATTTCCTCACAAACGTCCCGAGTACTTCACTCTCCACAACAGCAGGCGGTGCTATGGGCTAATTTATACAGGAGGTTGAGCCTGAGTCAGAAAATAATTTCATCAACATGCCACATGAACCAGTCATCAATCACTTTTTAATGCAGTGAATCCCTTTACACTAGTTTAGGGAGGAGGTACACGAACCAAACACGACTGTCGTGTCACTTTATTAAGTCTTGATATGGTTCAAGCTGGCACCCCCCCCCGTCAACCAGAGGGAGCAGTGGCTCTGCTCCGATCACCTCACCTTTACCTGAGCCCAGCCACCCTACAGAGGAAACTCATTTTGGCTACTGGTATCAGTTGTTATGAGTCTATATGATCATATTTATCACTTATCAGAAAACAGCACTCATGTTGTAGGAGTCGCTGCAGCATCTACGCCCTCAGGCCTCTACGACAGGGATTCCCATTGCTTTGCAGTCATCATTGCTTTGTGACTTAACTTCATCAAACTAATTGGTGTCCTTTGTAGGGTCTTGTAGGTAGGGTGAGGTGGTTGGAGTAGAGCCGCTGCTCCTTCCCATCGAGGGGAGCCATTTGGTTGGACATGGCATCAGTGCAACTTTTCAAAGAGGCATTATGTGGACAAAGTGACCACATATTTGGAAACTAAATGGTTACTTTATCGCCTACATAAATACTTGTGAAATTAGTTTGACAGCCAGTTCAACCTTCTGACTCACAGCAGTACCTGCTGGTATGGAGGATGAGGTACTCAGGACATGTGTGAGAAAAAGAAAAGATTGTGCAAACAGTCATGTGATATTCCTTTTAACAAGCCCTGTATAACTTTCTGAAGCACGATGTACTGTTAATATGCTGTGTGTTTGTTTGAAAAGCATGTTTAGTGAAGATGTTTGTTTGACAGGCAGGTTTTGTAAGGAGAAGCTTGTGTAAAACATGTTTTGTCAGGTGGTAAAGTTTTTGGCAGATAATGAACACCATACTGGCCACTGCCAATAAGGAGTTTTTCAGTGCGATCATGAAAGAGCACATTGAAAGAGACAAAAGAGCAAAATGGATTACAAGCTTCCAGACACCCACACAGACTCGCTGTCTCTCCTGTCCTTCCTGCCTCTCTCCCATTAGACTTATTAAGGCAAACCCTGAGCAGCTGCTCCCCAGCCCATGTGACATCTGCAGTGTTGGATCAACATGAGACACTGGATGGGGCACAGAGACGGGGCCATTTCACACCAGCCCTCCGCCTGAGTAAAGACAGGCCATGACACAAAAGCACAACACTTGAATGGTACTCTGTGGTTGACTATGTGTCTTTGTGAGTGCGCTCAAACAAGGGGCGGCTCAACATGTTCCCAAGACCAGCCGCTGTTACACAAATGAAATGGCTATAAAATGCACTGTGAATCTATCACTTGATGGATACATGAGACTGTGCATTCCCCCCCCCTCATAATTTACTCTGCTAGTATACCCTGAACAGCGAGAGGCTGAACCAACAGTTTTACAGTTCAATCACAGCCAGATGTGTGTCTGTAAGTGATCCAGGAGGAGAAACTTGGGACATTGTGCTGCTTCAGGGCCTGGCGATTGTAGACCATCTTTCCATTGTGTGTTTCTGTGCATGTGAATGTTGTACTTGGGTGTTCTGGGATATGTTACATTATGCTGAGTAGAAATGTGTTGGCGTCTTCAATAACAGAGGTAAGAAAGCAGAGAGATGTTTCACATTACTTCAAAATGAAAGTGAAAATATGTGTCAATGTATGATCTATTAGGACATGCTCCATAGACTGGCAGTAAAAAAAATATGGCTGTTCATAAAAACTGTATAGTTACTCCAAAAATATCAAAATCATGGCAAATAGAACGTCTTTAAAAGCTCTGATTTCATGTAGCGCCAACATCATGTTATTCATCGATTCCCCGTGCCATCTTGTTTTCGTGCCACATGTTCTTGCCAGATTTAATAAATCTTAGACCCAAGGTTCTTGTGTACTGCAGCACAAAGTGAAAGCTAAGGGCTGTCCCGGGGAGAAGAAGCGAAAGTTTTTTGGCTGTCACACAAAGCAGATAAAGATGGTACTGAGAGTGAGATCAGGACCATCGAGGGATAAATCATGCAAGAATACAAGAAAAGAAATAACCTCAGAATGCTCCATTTTCACCTTAAATTTTAAAAAGCTCGGCACTGAACCTTCATATTCAATTTGTCAGGAAAAAGCCCTGATGGCAGTTGCTGGAGTTGATGTAATTTTACTGTACTGCTGGCCAAGTTAGGACAAGTCATCATGAGCTATTTGAGTGACTTGATTGATTGACCAAAGTCATCATTTGTTTTAAAATTTCAGAAATATTCTCATCAACTTTCTTGCCAAGAGCTCGATAGGGAAGTCGACACCTCATTGCTGTGTTGTGTTGTGTTGTGTGCTGATAAGGGGTGATTTAAGTGCACTTGTATGTGCTCACGTGTCTATATGTATAATTGTAAGGCTTCCTTACCAGTGACCGGTTGGAGGGATGAAGTATATGCAGCAGTGGACTCTGGAGTCTGGAATCCTTTTCTTTCTGTTGATGTTGATCTCCTCCTGCAGGTACGCTTCGTATTGGTCATTGATGAACTTCATGATGGGCTGCCAGCTAGACCAAGGCAGAGATGAATTGATGAGAGAGGAAAGGGAAGAGATGGACAGATAAGAGGAGATTTGGGAGGGGGGTAGAAAAAGGAAGAGAGGGGGTGGATAGATAAGACATAGAGTAGTACACAGAACGGAACACACCAGGAAATGTGAGACAACAGGAAAAGCAAGGAGAAAATGAGGGTTACAATCTGGTTTGACACTATTTAAATATTGCTGTTTACAGTCAACACAATGGCACACTTGTAGCTTACCAGTTCTCATTGTTGATCTGGTCTCCAAAGCCTGGTGTGTCAATGACTGTCAGCTTCATTCTCACTCCCTTTTCTTCAATATCTGCACACAAAGAAACACAAACAAGGTTAGACAGGACCAGTACACTACACAATACTACACAGGTTATAACAACTACTAAAATACAAAATAACTAGCTATCAGATTGCATGAAACTCATTGTGCCTTGCCTTTGACTTCTGCACTACTTTAAAAATGTTGTCTTTTGCTTGGTTTTATGTATTTTATGCATTCTATTTAACTGAATTTGAATGATTACTCTGTATTTTGTTTTTATTCTCATTCTGGCTTGTTCTTATTACTATAATCATCCCTGTTTTTACATATTTCTACTTCATTATTTTCAAATTGACATTTATTTTTTATTCCTGTTTTTATGTTCCTTCTGTCCTTATTCGCATTCGGTGCATGTAAACTCTTTGTTGTGAAGCATTTTGAGCTATATTTCATGTATGAAAGGTGCTACACAAACAATGTTTATAATAATAATAATAATTTATTATTATTATTATTATTACTACTACTACTACTACTGAGCAGGGAGATGTAAAATTCTAGCTTGATTCTGTGGTTCCACTGCCTCTGTCTTACCTGAAATTTAATCAGAAACTGATTAGAAGGGGAACTATTTTCCAAACAGCTGTTTAATTTGAAATTGGGCTGGTTATGAGGGGATAAGAATAAAGTATGTTCTGGCATTGTTTCAGTCATGATAACAGTTATTAAAGAGAATCCAACTGAAGAGGAGAAGAAAGAAAAGTAGGGAGAAAGAAGGTACTGTAAATGTTTGGAGTGCCAAGACATGCAGTATGTAAACTTTGCTAAATAAATACTTTCAAGAAGTGAAGAAAAACAATGTATGAGACGGGTGTACTTTGGCTGATAGACCTATAGACAGAGACAGACAGAAAACAGAGGGTACAGAGAACATACCATGACTGATGGACTTTATTTCGATTGTTTTGGGGATCTTCTCCTGGGCCGTGGCCAGCACAGACTTACGGCTGACTTTAGACTTGAACAGTGTGTTCATCAGAGTCGACTTTCCCAGGCCACTCTGTCCTGTAACAAACACACGGAGAAGCAAACAGACAATGAAAAAGGTTGGTCAACATTAAAAAATTTTTTTTTAGCAATGACTACTTGCGCTGCAGGCGTCTACACTGTATCATTGGTGCCATAATAAACTCAAACAGGATGATGTTTGATTATTTTCCACAACGTTTAAAGCTCAGCGTGCCTCCAGGCTGTCAGTTGTCGGGCTCAGGCACTGACAAGCTGCAGGTGTCTGTCTGTACAAACACTGGTGGCAAAGACATGAGTATGCATGACTACAACCCAAACACAACATCAAAAAGACTTATAGGTGAAGTCTGTTTCTAAAAACAACAGTCGGGTGGCTTGGATTAACGCACAGAGAGTCACCAGATATTAACATCTGTGAAACACACCATCTTGAATTTTTAAATTTTGTCTGAGGTGACAAAGAATAGAGTGTAAATATGAAAACTTTCATACATTTTTAATTACATAATTTTGACACATTTTCAAATGGAAACGATTTGCTGATAATGAAATGAATACAGTCCGATACAGATACAGTCCGTCTTCATGTTTGAGTTGCAGCTGGTTGAAATAATGCTCATCACTTGGATAAGATGGACTGAAGGCAACTTGAGTGAGTCATTAGCTGTCAGTTCGTATGGATGGGACAATCTGTGACCCCGGCACAACCTGCTACCATCACCACAGGTTGATGAAGAGGGGTTTGGAGGGGCCCACTGGGCTGCAAGCATTCACAGGTCAACTTCAGGTTAAGGCAACATCAAGACTTTTACTGATTTATGAAGATGCTAAACCACTGTTGCATGAACAGGCAGTCAGCAGCACATGGTACATGCAAACGGACATACTGATGACTATACTGCCCCATCATTACAAGGGGGGGGGAGGATATAGCCATCAGTATGTAACTATAATTTAAAAAAATCATCACTCCTTCCTGCAGTATTCTTTTTTAGGTGGTGGAATACAATTAAATCCGAATGCAAAAATCACACGGAAACCAAGTTGGTTTAGTTTAGTTTCTCACTGACTCTGCACTTAAACTCAACCTCAACTCTGAGGCTGCTTCTTCAGCAATCTTTTTTAGACACAGTTGGAAGATGATGTGGGTTTTATGGTGGCCTGCCTACTGTTGAGCTGTATCTGTTTGTGTATGTGTATGTGTGTGTGTGTGTGCGCAATTAACTCCTGTTTTAAAAGGTGTCTGATGACAGTGATGAAGGTTCCCTGAGGAGGAGAGTTTTAAGTCCTGCTGCATGTGGCTGCTTATTAAAATAAGGTTGAAGCTACCATTTCCTGACACAACTTGATTAGAGAGGAAACCTGAATAACAGGACACAAAAGAGCTGACTGAAGATGTTTTGGGATAAATACACAGCACGCAGTGTAATGGTTAACTGGTTGATACTGCATGTACTTGATGACAAGGCTCAGACAATGAAAGGAAAAAATGAAATCATCTTCTTGATTACATATCCAAATTTTAAGTACACAGTATGTTACTATGCATGCAAGAAGTTGTGTCAGGTTTTGAGTACAATCCCTGAAACAACTACCAGACACTTTAGCTAAGGTAGAACATGGCCTACTTACCTACAACCATAATGTTGAGCTCAAACCCCTGCTTCATGGCCTTCCTCCTCATCTGCTCCAGAATGGCATCAATGCCCACGTAACTGAAGTCCACCACAGGGCCACCGGCCTTCTCCACATACACGCCACCCATTGCTGGGGGCACCATAGCATCCGGCACCATCCCCTCAGACATGGCACTACTGCTGTAGCTGGGAATCACCTCTGGCCCTGATTTGATAAAGAGAGAGAGAAGGGAATGAGATGATGTTTTTAGGGTATGAAAGGAATGGGGGTGGAGAGAAGTGACGGAAAAGATCAGTACGACTCGAAGATTGGTGTCCAAGGACACAGATGCCACAGCTAGTGGCTAGTGGAAAAACTAAATTAGTGCTGATGTGGATCGACCATAACCTCCATCACAGGTGAATGCGAGCAAACTGACATGAAAATTGCATAAGTTCAAATGTGCCTGAAAATGTCAAATAATAAGCAAATTGAGGAAACCAATTATGAGATGCACAACGTCAGGACCCCACAAAGTATGTAAGAAATATCACTGAATCATGTCCAGCTGTTTTTGAGGAGATGAGGATAGATCATACTCCGTTATGTACGGATGGACAAGGGTAACCCTATACGCCCCCTGTGGTGGGGCCATAAAATACACAATTCTCAGCTTTATGGAGGTTGAAATGTCTGACTATTTATTAGCTCAAAGCAGTTGTTAAGCAACTAGACCCTTCTTGTAGTTCAGGTTTTTACTATCCCAGCCAACAAATGATCTCCTATCTAAGCCCGCCAAAAAACTTCAAAAGCTAAACTCACCTGGTCCTAGTTATCTTAAGTTTAACAGACATACATAAGAGTGGCATCGCTCTTCTAGTTTAACCCTCAGCAAAGAGGCAAACAAGTGTTTCCCCAAATGTTAAACTGTTTCTTAAAGAAAATCACAATAGAAAAAAAAAAGAAAAACTTGGTTAAATGCCTGCTCATCAGTCCTTTGGTTGCATCTGGTTTAGAATTTTTTATTTAATTCAAAAAGTGGTTGATAAATTTAGTTGTTTTAGCCTGATTTTTAACACACACACACACACACACACACACACACACACACACACACCTATTCAAAGCACCTTCTGACATTCATCCAGATGTGATGGCTGCTCTCACGCCAACACAAACGTTTGACTCATCAGAAAACTATAAAAATTTACTTCACAGAATTAAAGTAATTTGCATTTGGCACGGGATTATGGCTAAGGATGTGTGCCAAATCATAAAAATAAACATTCAACATTTAATATGTTGCACTCATGTCTGTTAAGTTAAGTTCTGTATGCAGAAAGTGGATGAACAATGTGTTAAGTCAGCATAGGTGAGGAATCTACAGTGTGTATGTGTGTCTTTATGTTCAATAGTTTATGTAGCTGCTCCCCCTCACAAGGCCTCCCCTTCCTTCACTCTCCACAGTGCGGTCCTGTCCTGTTAATGCCAGAGTGGAAAAGAGGCTGAAACCTGATCCACTCACACAGCTAGCCTGGGTCACACCAAAGACACACACTCTCCACATGCCTGACCCGTAGGCACACACATGTACAAGAACATGAAAACACACAGACTGTAGCCTGAACCTGCTGCCAAGAATTAAAGAGCTATTGGATTCCAGTTCAGGCTCAGATTTTCCTCCACAACACTTGGCCTGCCACGGGGAGAAGAAGTCCAGATAACTAGCCTGTTCACTCCCATCACTCAGGGTCCACACACTGATTAATGGCAGAAATCTACTGAAGAATAACACTGCTGTGGAAACTCAACACAACTTTGCATTCAACACTGAGCCTCACTTTTCTAGTGTGCTCCATTGTGTGTGCATGTGTCCCACCTATGCAAGCAGCTCTTCTGGCCTCCGTCACCACTTCCTCATCCTGTTCCAGCAGTCAGTCAGCAACTTGCTGTGACTTACTGCCCTCCACCTCTCCCTCTGCACCTCCCACATTCCCGTACCTCTGCTCGTGTCTTTTTCTCTCAACCTCACCCTTTCCTTTCTCCACACACTCATTCTGTCTTATCTCTCTCGATGTCAGTTTCCCCTCTCCACTCCATCTCTCACTTTCCTATTGTCTCTCCCGTTTGACTCTTCTTCCTCTGTCCCAATGCTCATCTGCATTTTATCTTGAACATTTCATGTGCTTTGTCAACTCCTGTGCAGTTACCTGTTTTGATCACCTTTTATCTGCCTTGTGTCGCTGTTCTTGTCTATCATCTTTCTCCCTCTACTTCAACAGCCGTGGGCTGTGCACAGAGATGTTAGCCAGGGGCTAGCGCACCTTGACAGGCAAGGCTGTGACAACTGAGCTTCGCCCGAGGCAGGATACCAAAGCATCAAAGGGAGTAGACACAAAACGAATGTGCTTAACATAAACTCAAGCAGTAGACTCAGCGTGCTCATATAACATCTACTGTAGCTGTAGCTACACCTGCAATACACTGAAAAAACACTCGTCCTTCTCGTTTTAAAACGATAATCTAAACACACTGAATGGCCAAAACATCAGATATCTTTTTAGAGCTGAAAAACTTTTATGATTAATTGATTGCAACTATTTAAAAAAAAATTTTTTTTAAAAATCTCTGGTGAGTATTTAAATTTTTTGAAACCTTTATGTGTACAATCCAAAACAACACCTGTATTTGATATGAAGTCTTGTCCTGAAATAAGTAACTACTTTCCTTGTTGGATACAGGGCCCTGAGAAGAATGCTGCCCACATCTGTGCTAACAACCTGTCTGTTCTGTTAAACAAATAGTGAACACACACCGATTTCCTGGTGAGGGAGTAAAAAAAATACCAAAGCAATCAAAATACTAGATGTGATGGGAAAAGGAGTTAAGCTGTCAATCTGTCTGTGTGCTCTGAATCTTAACTAGCTGGTTACCCAGACAGAAGCAGCAAGACTCTTCAGAGCAGCACTTCACTTTCCCTCATGAATGCACACCGCCTCTTTTGCCCAAGTCAAAGTCGGGTCAAACACTGTAAACCACTTGGCAAACATACACATACGCACAAAAGGAACACTAGTCTGGGAAACCTAAACAAAAGAAAATAAATCACTTTCATTGAAGGTAGTAAACAGTTTCAGTCCTGTGTCACCAATTCCAGGGAACTACGAATCCCACAATGCGATGTTGTCGATAGAAGAATGTCAGCTGGAGAGTACTTTGCCAATTCTGTCATTTTGAGAGCAAATAAAAGAGGACTGGTCAAAGACTCAAGAGTCACCTATTGTAAATTATCTGGATCAACGGACCCTTTATCAGACGGAGGTATTCATACTCTCAGATCTTGATGTCCCATGAAAGTGCTGCAGACCTACAACGGTGAGCCAGTAAACACAGGTGTCAGGGGGCGGCTGTTTGGAGCTTGACCCCACAAAGGTTCAAAGAAATTTGACCTCCACATGAAAAATGTCTGACTGGTGAATATAAATCCAACCATATCAGACATAGGCCAGTCAAAACACTGTCCTGACTGAGAAACTGCAGGTTCGTGCCAGGTCAAAAGGCCATGAGGAGACTGATTACGTTGGGTGAATGTTCTCACATGTATGATCTAGGTCTAAGCACGGTAGGCAATGCTTTGTGTTAAATGAGCCACAGTTCCGACTGTTCTGACTCCAATATATCAGCAGCACTTTATCAAACACTATGCAAAAATGCCTGCAGGGTTTGAGAAGACTGTCAGCTGAGTCCTTCTGACTGGTGACATACACAAATGTGTAATGTGCTGACAAGACAGACTTCAAACGTTCCCAAGAGTGGACACATGTAAACATTATCAAAATCAACAAAACAATGCAAATGCTGGAGGGTAAAATAGAGCTGGGATTGGTAAAGGAAATATGGTACATGCTTGTGCAGTTAGCTCCTTATTACAAGGGACTGAGTCCTTTTTTTATGGTAATTTATTCGAGCAATATTCTGTATAGTGTGTTTTCTCTGTGCTCTTCTCAAGGGCCATAAGTAGGTTTCCTGAAGGAAGGAAGGACTTCATGTGTTTTTATGCTCCTATCACACCTAAGCAAAATCTGAATCAAATCATGACAACAGTGGTAGGCTGCGTTCATGTGCTGTCATCACTTTGATCAAACTACACCGTCACAGTCCTGATGAAGCAGATGAGCTCAGCTTTTGAGTGTTCAACTCTTAGCAGCATAAACAAGCATGAAATACTCAAGATGCTCCGCCACGGGCGCATTTGAAGGAAGAAAGAGAGTTAGAGAGGAGTTCTTTAAGTTGTCCCAGTCAGATGCAATTCTTGTTATTTGTACATCTGAGAAAACATTACATTTTCTAAATTAAAGAAAAATAAATACAGTGCTTAAAATTTCAAGACAATCTTGCCGGTACATGAGAGATGTTTACATAAAGTTTTGTGGAAAAAAAAAGTTGAGCAGTTTTTGAGTCAGGCTCCGGAAAACCTCATCTGAGACAAATAACACTTGCAGAATGAGCCTCGATTCAACTTGTAACCATGGAAACAAAAAATACAAACAATAAAAGTTCCTTAATACCAAAAAGGCACCACTTCAGTGTGTAGAAGTTGTGTTGAAAAATATTGACTAGCATTTGAGATCAGTTCCAGAAAGGAAGCCAAGCACCAGAATCAGCTTAAAGTCCAACTTGTAACCAGGGAAACGGAAAAAAATAAAAGCTACTGAAATCCCTAAATAGCAAAATGCGTCACTTCAGTACTATGTTGTTGTTGTGTGTATAAAGTTTTTCAAACAGATTTTGAGCTTATGATCCAGAAATGAAAGAGATGGACAGACGGTGGGAGCCTATTCCTTTATCCCCCTCCTCGCTTCATGTATGGTTAATTTTTCAGCGCTGCTTATGTAATCATTTAGTCATAAGTCTCTTGTTATCAAGAAAAAAAGAATAAAAAAAAAAAATGAAACCGAAAAATGTTTTTCAGGGGCTATAAATCACCTCACAGTGCCGAACATGACCGTTTTCATGGAGCATTTTCCCTCAGTTCTACTTTCTAAAAGGTCTTCCCCTCTGTCAGTTCCAGTAATGTGGTGGTATGGATAATATATGTCCTTGGAGTCTGTATGAAGCAAAATTATTTTTAGAAATTGGCAAAAAGAGAATGACTCACTGGTCTTGCTGCGATCGTGTTTTCAATTACAGGCACTAAAAAATATTCTTTCTTGCTTCCAGCAGTGTCAGATTACTTTGTTTTTGTAAATATGGCCATCAGTATCCTACACCACAAAGTGTTTTGGAGGGCAGAAAAGAGGAAAGACGAGAGCAAGGGGAGATAGGAGCATAAGGTCGAGGTCGCAAGAAAAGATGCAGCCAAGAATAAGTAGAAGAGGGCAGGAGTGTAGAGATAAGCATGAGATTAAGAGGACAGCCAAAATGGAAGAGGACTATTTAGAAGGGAGAAGTAAAAAAAAAAATATATGGTCAGACAAAAAAAAAGAAAAAAGAAAGAGGACAGCGGATAGAGAGTGGAATGAAGGAGGAGGGTAGGAAAGAGAAAAAAAGGAGAAAAAGTGTTAGTGGTTTATTCCATTTTTGGTCCATTCCTCACTAACTACACACAGCCGTCCAACAGGGATGTAAAGAAAGTTGACACCAGTTTAACATTTCCCTGTTTGCTGCCTTTTCAAAGGCGTTGAAACTACTTGGATCGGTGAGGAACACATTAACGGTGTCGTCTATGTTTAGTGGAGATGTGGTCTAAACCGCTGAGCCTTGCCTCGGCTGTCCACGGTGTTGATCTTGACAGCATGGTGAGCAGGTCAGAGGGCATGTTCCCAGTTTAGGTTGGAAAAGAATTGTGTTGAGGTTAGTCCCCATATGACAAACCAATGGTTTAGTCCCCATATGACAAACCAGTGGTTTGACCCTCTGTACAAACTAACCTAAATCACAAGACGAATCCAGAGAGAGACAAGGACTGGAAACTCACTGCATACTTAAAACTCTGATTCTATAGACTCTTTAGACACCTTTAGGACTATTTGATACAGACTATATGAAGCGCCACCAATTCCCTTCTAATTCAAAGAGCCAGGCTTTCTTTATAAGTAGAGTACTCTGCTTGAGGGGAAAAAATAAGATAGATATTTACATGATGAGTCATGAAGATGAGTGAGTGTTCAAATGTGTTTTTAGGGATGGGCTACAGCTTTTTAATATAGCCCTTTTATTAACATTGAAACTCACAATACACAATTGTACTCTTGCTGCTTTAATTAACACTACGACTCAAAAACCAGTTTAAAGAGTGAGAATACACGAGTCCTGACAAACGAGAGAATGTTGAAGTAGTGATCAAATTAATGTAGTTGTACATAAAAACACAAATTGACGCAGATATTCTTATAGTGATTTTCACTTTTGCACCTAATCATAATGTAGTCAAGTTGCAGATGGTAAATGTAAATTGGTGGGCTGGTGATTAAATGGTCAACCAAATTTTAACAGCAGTACTTGTGAGCTCTGAAGTGTAACTAGTAGAACATAAATGTCATCATATAAAACGGGATTTTAAAAGTACGCTTTAAAAGTGAAGTTCCTGTGGCCGAGCGTAACACCACAGGAACTTGTGGACATTTCCTCTAATGAGACGACAGTTTGAATGCATGAATTTTACGCCTAGTCATTCCACTGCTCGTCTGGAGCTCCATGTACAACACACATTAGTTGACTGATCCACTAAATGGGTCGTTTGCATCCTCGCTTTGGTCTAAAATCTTTTTATGAGCCCTCTTTAAAAACATCTGCTCCTCTTGTCCTTTATTTACATTCCCAGACAGGACAAAGGAGGTTTATAGTCTAGTTTTATCCTGGCTACATTTGTTTTAATGGTGACCCAGATGCTTCTTCGGATGTGTGTGGCTGCTGCAAATCTTCAATATTCAATCAGATATATCAGAGTTATAAAAGGTCTCAAGCATGACCTTTTATAACTCAAGAGAGTATGAAGAACATGTAGCCATTAAACTACACTGAACCAAGCAGCCCTCCAGGAGAGAATCTATTAGATACCATGGACCACATGGGTTTGGGACAGACCCAAGAGAGGGACAGACGCACATTTACACACACACACACCCAAACACTTTTTCCCACCCTCTGATGGTGAATCCCTTAATACAAGAGGGAAATTGGTGTGGTGGCAGTGCAAATATGGTCTGTTGTGTTATTAAAGTCAGTGTGTTTTTGCAGCAAGGCCTGGTTCCCAGAGCCCTCATCGTTCAGCTCTCAGGAGAAATGTGACCTTTGACCCCTGCAGGGTCCAACTGGCTCATAGTGTCACCTGGCACAGGACATTGTGTATGTGTGTCAGACAAGTATACGATTTCTTCTGCATCCCTGATTCCAAAAAAGTTGGGAGGCAGCGTAAAAAATAAGTGAAACAAAGTAATGATGCACTAATCCTTTTTAGACTGAGTACAAAAACAATAAATGTAATGTTTTACAGCAGAAATTCCATTCATTGTTGTACATATATGCTAATTTGTGGCCACCAACACATTTCAAACAAGTTGGGACAAGAGCAACAAAAGACTACGGAATTTGTGGATGGCTCAAAAACACGCACCTACGCACATGCCTGAAAATAAATGTGCAGAGTATTCTTTCGACGCACAGTGTCATCACTTTTTTAAATCAAGTTTATGCTGTATATGTAATGTATGTCCACCACAGAGGGTTTTGTTTGCATGTTTGTAATTCCCTGTCACCTCAGATATAAATCAGTGTTACTTGATCTCAGCCTTCTCAAAAGGCCCAAGTTGTATCCATGTTCAGCAGCTAGTGTTAGTTTGCAGACAGTTGAGAACTGTTTGTAAATTGTAGTAATGGCAGTAGAAGCCCACAGGTTGGTCTAGACTGCCAGAGGAATGTGTTCAGTCTCCACACTTCCTTGGTGCACAAGAGAGCTGTTGTCTTTCTAGGATCTTCAACTGCACTCTGATATTAAAGAGTTCACAAGAAAGAGGTCCTTCAACTGCAATAAAGTGCATTTTACCAGGTTGAATCCATATATTATGAAAAACAAGACCACTTAAGTTCACTAACAATCCAAGGTTCATTAATTTAATTTTAAACTGAACATCTACATTTTAGTAAAGCCTATTCCCATGCAGCACTACATTCGCTACACAAGTGTCTTTGCAATGGGTTGAATCTTTAAGCCGTACAAAATATTTCAGCCCAAAGCAACTGCTAAACATTAACCACCCAAGTGTGTTTACACAAAAGCGAAAGGAAGTTGCCAATTTTCTGAGATCATTTTCTTTACAAAGAGGCCGAATAAAAAGTAAGCTAGCTATTATCTGCTAGCTGCTTGCTGACAGGAGCTGTTTAAGTCATTAGCCAGGCTGTGGTAGCTAGCCAATGTCACTCTTTATCTTCATGCACAGGTCAAAGTGTATCACTGAAATGGTTGGCTGACAGCAAGCATGAGTCCACAGCATCAGGGGGCTCAGGAATCTGACCTCTGTCCTCACACATACCTCACATCGGGGACAACAGTCAGAAGTAGTCGTCTCTGGAAATATTTCCACAACTCAATGCTTTTTTAAACAGTTCAAAGTAATGTAAAAATGCACCCATGTTATAAATGAACTTTGTGCAAAGATAGCATGCATGTTCTCACCCATATTGTATTAAAAACAGAAAACAAAAAAGCTGTGGTGTACTTTAACTAACTTAAATAAAAGGTGCATTTTTTCCCCCTGAATGTCGACTGAATGAAAAGACTTAGTTTCAGTATGCTGCAGGTTTTAAAAGTACAAAAACAAATAAAATAAAGTACAAATAAAACCGTGTCTTAATGCCTACTGATCTTTCACACAGTTGATAACTTAAACTTGCTATCCAGAGAATGTACAGTATGTCAAGGTACAGAGAGGAAACCTTATCAATTACAAATTACAGAGCTTCTGTTGCATTCATGAAATATTTTCCATTTCAAAGCCATGATGCTGAATTCCACTACAGATACAGGGTCTTACTGCGCAGACTTATTGGCTGACTCAAAACACTCACAGACACCAAGTTACAGAAGGTAACTGTGACCTTTTCAGAGTCCCATCAAACACTGGTGAAAGGCCACTGTCTGCCCTCGCCTGATGATGCACAGGGGCCACAATAGAGCTCCTTTCAACAGCTGTGTGTGTGTCACAGTGTATGTGCGTCCATGTTTGTGAGGCAAAACAGAGGCGGGTGACTCTCTAAAAAGGTGAAGGCTGCTTGCTGTTTTCCATCAGTTTGATTTCATCACAGAGCAATGCCTCATATTTCCTCTGGTCATCCTTCGACAACAAAGCCTGAATGAGGCACTTTTTAAACTGGGTAACAGGGGCACTGTTTACACACTTTTACTTTGTGCGAGCACACTCTCACGAGCACACACTAAATGTCATACATTATGCTATTAAACATGTAGTGTATCTTAAAACAACCTTTTAACGGTAAAAATATATGTCTGCTCTTTGAAAACGGTGTAGTTATTAGTGGCAAACAGCCCGTCAGACGGCCTTAAAAATGTCCTGTTTACGTGCTACATGTTCTCATGAGATTTCATGATTCTTATATACAGGATCAGCTGACTTAGAAGAAGATTCTCGCCTTCTTGTGACCTTACACCCGCGACACAAAGCTGAAGAAAGCTAAGGACTGTCCGGGGCAGAACAAGATGGAAGTTTTTCTGCTGTCACAAACTTGTTGAGGATGGTACTGAAAGCAAGATCAGGACCATCAAGGGATTCATTGGGCAAGAATAATATAAGAAACAATAATTTTCCCCCTTCAGGTACGCTCAGCATACTACCACAGAATACTCAATTTTTGTAGAAAAACCCCTGCTGGATGATACAATGATGAGGCTCAGATTTGTTCCAACTGCTGCCAATTAGTCAAGAGTTCTCCCGATCACTTTCTTACTTAAACGGAGAGGCAGACAAGAGAAATATGAGATGTGTGTGGTGAACACAACAGCTCAATCAGAACAAAAAAAAGATGCTGGTCAAATTTAAGACGTATTGTTTTGCACTGGAAAAGAAGGGGGACTACTTTCCACTGATTACCATTATCTAAGAGGATTCCTTCCACTGTGCTTTCCGAAGAAACTAAAAGATTCTCACATTTTATGGAGCCTACGAACCACGTGTGGAGCCAATCTTTCACTTTGCCGCTCATGCACACATACTTCAGAATGCTTGGTGTGTGTGTGTTAGGTAAAGACAGAATGAGTACAAAGCTTGCCAAAGAGAAGACACACAGACAAAACATTTAGGGGATGAAAGACAAATGGATTCAAAACCTGAATAGAAATTATGAAAAAAAAAAGACAAGTGCAAAAACTGAAATGCTTCCTTACAAAATCCAAACTTAAGAGCAATTTTCCTTTGCAAACAACTTAAGAAAGACAAAATGCATATTAGCACATTAAATATTACATTAAATAGGTAAAGCAAATAACACATATACACATAACCAGCTGTGCTGTGCGACTGAGTATGGGAGGCATGCAGAGATATTTATGAAGTATGTGGAAACAACAGATTATCGAAGCTCTTCTTAGAGAAACATACAACAAAAAACAAAAGACACAATGAAAGAAAACCATTTACTCCTTCGTACATCTCTCACCCACACACACCCACGCACGCACACTGTCCCGGTATGCAAAACACTCACCGTGTTTGAAACGTGTGTGTGTGTATGAGTCGTCCCCTGCCAAAGTGCAGCGATCCAGTGAGAGGCCAAACTCTGCTGTGGCTCTGGTGTGGCTCCCTGTTCGCCCCTCCCACCCATGCCTGTCATGTGACTGCACACGCAAGGCAACAAGACACGACCACTTCCTTTCACCCCACACACACACACACACACACACACACACACACACACACACACACACACACACACACACACACACACACACACACACACACACACACACACACACACACACACAAAAGAAAACAAGGACTATGAAAAAGGGAAGTTTAAACATTGTGTAAGGAGGAAATAAATGAGCTGCACATAGAGAAGCTGGATGAATAGGCGTTCAAGAGAAAGAGGCAGAGACTGGGTGCATGTGTTTACATTGAGGTTGACTGCAGCCTTTGGGCCAGCTGAATGTCCCGCTCCTAAGCACCCTGGATAATTTACAACTCTAATTACCTTGCCTGGCCTTCTCATCTGCTCCTCAGGCTTTGCATTCATTGCATCCCACTCATTCCTCTCACACTGACCTCAAACACATCGCATCACACCACTAGGAGTCCCTTTGTCACCACGTCAGCTGGTGCTCTGATGAACTTTGCTTTTTTATCTTTAAAGATACAAACAAACATTTTGAGGCTCAACACCTTTGGGATATCAGTGCTGCAGATTTGCAATATACTGACTTCATAATTTTTTAACATGCAACAGAATTAGCAGAGGATAGGGAGGTTGTGTTCCTTCTTAAAAAAGGAAAAACCATGCTGAGGGTTGAGGGATCGCATAATTCCACTGAGCTGAAACGAATTTCCTAGCAACAAGAAATATCAACGTAATGTAAAAAGCATCTTATTATCATTATTAGCAATTATAGAGACGAAACAGCAAGATTGAGAATGCAGTCATCTGCACAACAGAGCAAAAGATAACGCCAAAGTTTTCCAACCACGATACATTAGAGAGAAGAATGGCACTAAAATGATGACAAAACTCAAAAGTGCCTGAACTGTTACAAATGCTTTGTTCAATAGTCAGAAATATAATGTTGACTTATTTTTGACAACCTGAGAGAGAACCGATTACTTTGAATGATTACTGTTCTTAAGTGGCATGTATATTTGTGTGATTAAAGAGGAGAGGAAACAGCTGTCTCAGACTCACAGAAAGAATAATTATACACTAGTGCAGGGCTTGAGTGCGACCCAGTCAGTTGTGCAGACACACATGCACACACAGGACAGCTGCTGCATTCCTCCAGATGAAGAGTCATGTTTCTGAACAAGCAGGCACAACAGGCTGGAAAGACAGAATTATTCCATTTCATTACACAGACTTATCTGCCAAGACAAACCATTCTCCCAGCACATGTTGGCACCTCGGTGGTGAATGCCTCCTACACCCAATAAGGAATATATCAATCTCAACAATCCGAAACGCCGTCATGGGGGCTCAAATTCAGCGCTATAGCAGTACAAACTATATAAACACACAAGATACAAAAAACCCCACACACAAACACAGATGGCCATATAAATGTGATCAAAATCAGGTCTTACCAAATAAGGAGTGAAAATAAACCCTCATTTTACTTTGCTTTACGATGTGGGAAATGGTAAATTTTCCCCAAACTGGGGCCCCCCTGTCTTAAAACCGTTGAGTTTCTCTTTTCATCTCCGTCTCTCTGAAACTCCACTTTTATCGTCGCAATAAAAATTCTGTGTTTAAACTGCACAAACTAAAATGCACTGTAGATAAAAACTGACAGGAGTTACTAGTGGTTTTAGGAGCTACGAGAGAGAGTTTGGCCCTTCTAGTTTAGTTTTTCATCACCTCAGCTCCATTTTGTGTATTTAACAGCATATCCCACTGGAGTTCATGAAGAGTAAATTGGCCCTTTCTCACGGCGTTCTTTAAAAAGCTATCCTGTGAATGATGCAGGCATGACCACGGGAGGATATTTACACAAGCATTGTGTTAACTCCTACTACACATCTTTGAGAAAAAGCAACAAGCACACAGTGTGGGGAACTGAAAGAGACAACAATAAACGATATGTTTTATCTCACAGACAAATACAACATGTTCTTGTCGTTCAATGTAAAACAGCATGCAACACAAAAGTGTGTCGTAGCATACATGTACTGTTGGGTTAAACAGCTTTGTGCACAATCATCTGCAACTCTGCAAATGAAAAAATCTGACCTCTAAACGCAAACTTTCCCTTTTGCCACGTTCCAAAATTTCCAGCTCTCTTTTACCCTTCTCACTAAAAACTTGACTCATCTTTCCCTTTTTCACACCAAACCCTTGAGTCAACTTTTCTCTGAGCTACAAAGACTTCAAAGTGGAAAACTGCGTTGCCCCAGTCACCACTGATACACAACATACATAACTCACTGCAGGCCTGACTACATGCAGAGTGAGTAAAACATCGTTTGATCCACCATAACTTGGCAAGATCCTTTCTTACCGAGTTGCTGCTCTGCTGGTGAAAAAGCTTTCTCAGATTAAAAAAAAAAAAAAAAAAAAATCTTCATACTGAGGAGACGGGGGATGGAGAGGAAAAAAGCCAATGGCAGGAGGCTGATGCTTCTCAGCCACGCTAAACCAAGATGATGGCTTTTATTGGCAGGGGGGGGGAGTATAGGACTGCCTAGCTAAACCCTGAGTGTTCCTCGCACTTTCCAATGACTTTCATAACAGAAAGACACGATGGATAGAATTACAACTCACTGGTTGCATTACATTAAATGCATTTCTGGTTGTTGTTTTTTTTTCTTTTTTGCTAAAATAGCTGCTACATTGTTGAACAGTACTATGGCTGCCACTAATGATTATTTTCATTATCTATCAATTAATTCATCACAGTTTCTCAGAGTGCAGTGTGAACTTGAAATAGTTTCTTTAATCCAAGCAACAGTCCAAACATTTATGGTCATAAACTACAAAGTCTGAAAACCTCCGCCAACACCAATGTCACTAAAAACCTGAAACCCAAACAATCATAAAATTGTTTTCTCACTTAAGAGCCCCTTTCTGTGATGTCTATCCACATTTGAGCCCATGAAAGAAGAAATTGGCAAGCCTGTGAGTGTGTACAATACATGCATCTCATGTTGTATCACTGTGAAGGGATCATTAATTGTTGTATCGTTGCAACTAGGACAGAGCACGCGCTATGGTGATGTCACCAGGATGACGTCACTTTCCTCGAATCTGCTTCGTGCCAAATTAAGGCATAACACCTAATTCTTTGACCCTGGAAAACTGCTCCTAGCATTTGGAGTCATGTGTTTATCATCAGTAGTTTATGAGCTATCGACAAAACGATGACTTTCCATAGTGGTGGCTCTGAATCTATTCTTTAATTAAGATAGATAACTTTGTACCTTTCACTGTTACATGAAATCCATTTGAATTACTCTGAATCTGCATGATCTCAGCTACATATTGGTGCCAGTGCCATGTCTCTGCCCCTCTCTGTTACTGTGCTGTGACCCAATACATATGTATATTTTAATCTACCGAATATGTATCCACTTGAACATAAGGATGGAACATCTTGAGTTGCCAATGTCTGGGTATTTTGATTTTGATTGTCCTATCATTATTTTTCATGATATTGGTAATATATTTTAAAAAAGGACCATCATGTAATGGAAAAAGTGATTCAGAATCAGCATCCATACCCGGATCCACCTCAAAACTTAATGAACTCTTCCTTGGCCCAAGATCCACCCCTACTCAAAATGTAATCAAAACCCATGGACAAATTTTTTGAGATATCTTAAGGTTATAGAAAGAAACAGATAATAAAACATGGCTGATCACATAAGCTCCTCAAACTCTCATTGGCAGAGGTAAAGACAAAGAAAAGCAGCAAATCCATACATTTGAGAAAGGGTAAGGAGCAAATGCTTCGCATGATTAATCGATTATCAAAATATTTGGCAACTAATTTTTTGATTGACTGATCATTCAGTTGACAAACGTGGCAGTTCAAAACAGCACATGTTGAGGTTTCCCAGTACGCCATTATTTGTATGATGCTCTTGTGCTGCCCGTGTGAAAGATGTGGGTTGTGACCACAGAGAAACTAAATGTTTCCGTTGTGTATTTTCTTTTTCTGCCCTTCCCAAAAGGGAATACCATGAGATGTCAAAAGATATGTGTGTTTCACTAGAGGTGTCACATGAATCCACTTATCTGGGAAAAGAGCAAATTCTTCCCATTTTTGTTAGGATTTATAGTAAAGAAAATAAATAAATGAATAAAAAAACCTCTGAAAACAGCTTCCCGTGCCTGACAACAGCTCCCCAATGAATCATGTCATGTGCTGTAACACAGCAAGACAGCTGATTTGCTGTTGTGTTTCTAAGTGTGAACTGTAATGGGCTTTAAAATGAGCAAAGACACAAACCTGTTACAAACTCCAGGACACATACCCTCGAGGTGTGGGAGACCAACTACCTGTGTGACAGCATCTCCTACTGGTCGCTGGTAAAGTTACAGCAATGCAGCTGAACACGGTTATTAAACATCATATTTACACAATTTGCACTATTTCTACAATCAAAGGAGAGGCACAGTAGTTAAGTTAGGCATACTATTGATGTATCTCAAGAGTCAAAAAAGGATGAAAATATCACCCTTTATGGAGCGAAAACACTGAATAAATCAGAATTAGTTTAAAAAAAAATACTGCAATGAAAAAGTATTTATACATAAAAATAGAGCCTCTAAAACATCTATGTACTGTGATTTGAAATTGGGCGTTTTATGTGCTGTGCTGATGTATCCTGATGTGTATAATTAGTGTCTCACAATTATCTACCAACACTCTAATTTCAGTTTTATGTATGTGGCTCTGAAAGCGGCATGGACAGGTGGGGTGAGAATAGGTGGGAGAAGTTTACAAATGACCTCTGTGTTGCAGTTCTGTTATTTGCATGTAACCATTTCCAACAATGTTAAGATTCATTAATTAACAACGTTAAAAAAAAATAGTTCAATGTTGAAAGACAAACACTTTTCTTGCACATTTGTCATGGGAAATGAGAATGTTGCAAGTTTTACTTGACATGATGTGTCCTGCAATGTTACTATGACACATTGTGATGTTGATGCTGATGTGATATATTGTGCAGCCCTCCTAGTTACTCTACAGCACTAAAAGGAAGTGCTACTTTTTTTTTTAACAATACAGACTTATCCAATCAGCAGTGTCAGTGAGGTAAGTTTCATTTTCAAGAAAACGTGAGTTACTCCCACTCTTACACAACACAGAGCAGATACGGGATGTCAGCAGACTCGTGCAGGTGAGCTCTCTCTTTTCCTGGTCTGGTTGTATTTTAACAAATTCCTCCTAGAGATTGAACCCAATCGACTTCAAATTTGGTCAGTACAATCTTAACCTCATGATAATGAAAAGTTATCAAAAGCCTGAGTTTTTGTTGAACGGTGTGGGTGTCAAATTTGGATGTTTCGCCATGTACACCGTGCTACTGTTTTATTGAGAATTCCCCCACTGTGGGACTAATATAGAAAGTTGTCATAACTCCATTGTCCAAGGTCCAATCTGTATAAAACTTCACATTCTGGTTAACAGTCTCGCCCTAAAGACATCCACATGACAAAATTTAGCTATAGTCATAGCGCCACCTACTGGCAACAGGAAATGACATTTTACATTTTGATACACTACTACTAGGCCTTTAAGTATACTGAACAAAAATATAAACGCAACACTTTTGTTTTAGCTTAAGTTTTTCATGTGTTGAAAGCAAAGATCTAAAACTTTTTCTATGTACACAAAAGGCCTATTTCTCTCAAATTTTGTTCACAAACGTGTTTAAATCTGTGTTAGTGAGCACTTCTCCTTTGCCGAGATAATCCATCCACCTGACAGGTGTGGCATATCAAGATGCTGATTAGACAGCATGATTATTGCACAGGTGTGCCTTAGGTTGGTCACAATAAAAGGCCACTCTAAAATGTGCAGTTTTATCACACAGCACAATGCCACAGATGTCGCAAGTTTTGAGGGAGCGTGCAGTTGGCATGCTGACTGCAGGAATGTCCACCAGAGCTGTTGCCCGTGAATTGAATGTTCATTTCTCTACCATAAGCCGTCTCCAAAGTCGTTTCCGAGAATTTGAAGAGGAGTGGACCAACATTCCACAGGCCACAATCAACAACCTGATCAACTCCATGCGAAGGAGATGTGTTGCACTGCGTGAGGCAAATGGTGGTCACACCAGATACTGACACTTCAGTGCCTCTAAATGTCTCTTTTCAAGATAAAACTGCACATTTTAGAGTGGCCTTTTATTGTGACCAACCTAAGGCACACCTGTGCAATAATCATGCTGTCTAATCAGCATCTTGATATGCCACACCTGTCAGGTGGATGGATTATCTCGGCAAAGGAGAAGTGCTCACTAACACAGATTTAAACAAGTTTGTGAACAAAATTTGAGAGAAATAGGCCTTTTGTGTACATAGAAAAAGTCTTAGATCTTTGCTTTCAACACATGAAAAATTGGAGCTAAAACAAAAGTGTTGCGTTTATATTTTTGTTCAGTATATTTTGCCTTCAAATTCAGTGAGAAGAGGTTTAACATGTTCTTTTTGAGTAGTCTCATCTCTGTGGCACTATCAACCCAAGGCTGTTGGATTGATTGCATGAAATTTCCACAATCAATCAATATAATAAAATAAATAAATAAATAAATAAAAGGATCAACTTTGGAAGATGCTCAATTAACTTAGCTGCTAAAGCCTCTTATTAACATTCGATAAACTTTGAAACAGATTTATGCATTGAGAACACACCGAATCGATGAATGATGGGAGCCATAACCTTTTTTATGATCTATACAGGATGAAGATGATGTCGGGAAGAGTCACAAATTGCTGTGTAGTTCTGTTCCTTGTCCTGACCTCAGTGTCTGCTGTACAAAGGCTCAATTCAAATCAAGGATTTGAAGAAAATCAACTTTGGCCAATCTGTGCCCAAACACAGTCTTATACTGCTCCACTGGTTTGCCAACACAGTGGACATCGACAATTATGATAATATACGGCTGACCTATGACCCAAACAGTGATTATGGCTCACATCATTACGGCAACTACGAGAGGCTTTTGGACACACCGCCTCGGGGATACCGGTACTTCACTGTTGGCAGTCTAAATCAAGGCACGTCTGTCCAACTTCCA
Source organism: Chaunax sp. Z400 (assembly GCA_037577475.1). Taxonomy (NCBI): domain Eukaryota; kingdom Metazoa; phylum Chordata; class Actinopteri; order Lophiiformes; family Chaunacidae; genus Chaunax; species Chaunax sp. Z400. Next base: position 16,070,072 of record CM075197.1, read on the forward strand.
GATTATGTTGTCCATCCCCGACACGAATATGTGGATGAAAACAGGGCCAGGATCATCATTAGAGTCCAGGGGCAGAGGATAGACCAAGTGTATATGACACAACATTATGGAGCAGTTTATGATCGAGCTCATACCTACCAGGTCACTACTAACCTCTTAAGACAGATCAGAGAGTTTTCACTAGGAGACAATCAACTGCCACTGTTGCATCTCAGAAACAGATTTGGAAGTAACGCTGATGCTTCATACATCAGCAGGACATGGGGAAGCCTTGCTTGCCTTGGATTGCTCTTGTTTATTGTGATTGAGGAAAAGTACTCCTCACTCCAGTGCAATAATAGACCAGAAAACACACAAAATCATGACAGTGGAAATAATGTGGTGATCCATTGTCTTTTAATCATTTTGTTATTATTTTTTCTTATTTTTTGTGCATTTATTTTGCAAAAACACAACAATTAATGAGAGAGGCCAGTGTTTGATTAGATATTGTATAAATCAAAGAGTGATGGTGGTGATTTTCAAGGACAATAGCAACCACAAAACACCACTTATAGGCTGATATGGAACAGTGAATTAGGCAGATTCGTATGAAGCCAGCTCACTGACATGTTTTTCCATTGAGAGCAAACTTAAACAAGAGCGCTCGGAGAGCGCAAACCACCGCCAAGGCCCAACAATCTTCGACATAATTGTTAGGGCCTTTGTTAAGATAAACTATCTGCAAAATTAGGTACTTGCAACAAAAATGACTTCCGCCGAGTCATATCATAGCAACCAAAGCGTCTCAGCGGAAAAAGCTGTGCCTCCAAAGCGCTCTCAAGCGCTCCCAGCTGGCCGTTTTCAGAAGAGCACCTGGCATTTACAGTTGGGGAAAAAAACGCATTGGTGGACACAGGCCCTTATTCCAGCAGTACCAGCCCCATCTCTCACCGGACTTAATCACCTCTAGGATATGCTAGGGCCTATCTTTGGTGAAAATTTCATGCAAATACGTCCATTAGTTTTTGTGCAATCCTGCAAACAAACAAACAGACAACAAACCGAACTGATCAAATAACCTCCTTGGCGGAGGTAATTACAATTCTGATGTTTTTCCATGATAATCGTCTTCATGTCAACTTTTCTTATCGAGTTTTTTTTATGCTGTCTGTGATTTTAACTTTCAATTCTATGTCACTGTGTGGCATGGCGTGCATACTATGAACGGTCCTGGATCCATAGCTGACACTGCATTAATACTACTGTTGATATTGTTGTAGTTTGTATAAATTCTTTAATTGCAATCTTTCTATTATTATAGTTATTTTTGTTTCTGTACATGTTTGTGTTCCAGTTCCTCATTTCCTCTCTCCCACATCTACCCCCCCCCCCCTCTATCTCCCCCTCTCCCCCCTTCTCACCAAGTGCTTGCTCACGGGGGTTGGGTCTCTGTAGAATAAAGAGTACGGTCTAGACCTGCTCTCTCAGGAAAGTGGCTTGAGATGACTTTTGTTGTGATTTGGCGCTATAAAAATAAAATTGACTTGACCTCATTGACCTTGTCTGATGGGCTGTTCTGTTGTATGACTTTTTAAAAGCATCAAATGTTTTATTGTGTACAGTATAAGCTTTTTGTAAATGTTCAGTTAAGATTGAAATAGGGAGTTGATGCTCGTGATTAAAGGCCCAATCAGAGAGTCCTCAGGATTTAATTTAATTTAATTTAAAATTGGAAAAAGTTCAACTGCCATTGAAAAATGTACGACTGAAAATTAAAACACAGGCATTAAAAACAAACAAAAACAACTCAAGCTACCAATAAAGAATGACTGTAATCCAAGTAGTTATTTCTGATCATACACTTACAATTACCATGACTTTGATATTTTTTGATTTCTGATGAGTTTTTTTATAACAATCTTCAGTTTTTTCTCTTTGATATTATCCTTTATTGACTGAAAGCATTTTAATGCTATCAGTTTCTATTCAGTGTCAGTGATTTTCAGTTCTATGTCACTGTTGAGGTTTGAAGGGAGAGGAGAGCCTCATTCCCAAAACAATGTGCACACTATAGAGTCTGTCCTGGCAACATAGTTAAGACACCTCACTGGCCTTTAACAAGGGTAAGGGCTGTTGTATTGTTTTGTTCTATGATTGTTTTACCAGCATATGCATTTTATCCTATGCTATATTAGTTTTTATGTAAATGTACAGATTAGATTTAGATGTTAGGCTCTGTGATGGAAATTTCCATTTTATTGGATACATGCCTTATAGATGGAAGAAGCAAAGTTCGTTCAAGGACAGGAACTGATAAGATAAGAGCCTGAATGCCCTCATTATACCTTAGAAGGCTCCCTGTCTAACTCACCTCCTCCCTCCTCATGTTTGTCAGCATGTATAAAACCATTATCTCTTTAGCTAATTGTTCATTCACCTGACTGTACATTTGAATACCATTTTGCAAAACAGGGAATTAAACTTACAGAAAGACAGACTTGTGTTGGAAATATTTATTTAATAGAAAATTGCCACCAGAGCTCAATAATAACATGCTGGTGAATAAAGGCCAAATCACCCATCTCAAACTGTGTGCTATGAAGGGCTGAGAGGCTTCAGGGTTTCAGTCCTGCCCAGCCCAGTCCAGTCAGTCAAATTGACTTAGACCAGAGTAAAAACTATCAGGGATGAGAGCATCGTACTCGTCGTCGAGAAGGAGAAGCTGATCAGTTAATCATTAATAATTGTAATCTTTGCTCGGACGTGCAGACGCTGACCATAGCGCAGTTTGAGACTATATATGACTACACTTGGATGGCCTATTACAAATACATAACAAAAGATCAAAAACATGAATATAACTTTAAATTTTATTATACCATGAAGGGGGGGGTGTCTAAGAGGGGTTTTCTTTTACCAAAAACAAATCTGGATGTTTTGAACTTCAGTATAGAACATATCCTCCATTCCTTTGGTGAGCCTAGAGTAGTGTATACTGTTTCGGATATATGCTACAACCTTCGGAGTCACCCGGAAATCATCTTTCCATGGAAAACTCAAAAAATAAAATTTGTAGAAAAATCAAACTAAAGACACAGCTACTTATTATTAATTTATGTGTGGAGTTTGGTAAAGCAACAATGTATTGTTGCAAGATATGCTTTGGACAATATGACCACCCTTCAGACTCACCTTAAAAACATCATGTTTCCTTGGAAACAGCAAAAAACAAAATGAGTATAAAAATATGAGTTTCCAAATAACAAAAGGCATAACTATATAATATGGTTGCTATGTATGTAAAGTTTGGTGAAGCTATAATGTATACAGTAGCTTGCCCTTGTATAGTTGTAGCCTGTGATCCAGGGTATACCCCACCTCTCACCCAATGTTAGCTGGGATACCCTCACGTCCCCCCACTACCCTGCACAGGATAAGGGGTTACAGGAAATGGATGGACTGAATATATAGCTTGGAAGATTTGCTCTGGACAAGATGACCACCATTCAGGCTCAGCTTTAAAAAAAAAAATCATGTTTCCAAAGAAATAGTAAAAAGTAAAATTTACAGAAAATTCAACATATCAAAAGACACAACTAGTTATCATGGTTAATATATGTATAAGGTTTGGTGAAGCTTGTTTATATAGTTTGCCAGATATTCTCTGGACAAAAAATGATTACCAACCAACAAACACACTGATGACTGTTATGCCCCCTGTCATTTTTATGTTAGCCTAGGCGTCCTGGTGACCCAGTCGTCTAAAACCACCTAGTCTTTTGTATGAATTTGCGCGTGTCTGTCAACCCATAATTTCTAGCACACTACTGCACAGTTCAACAAAAGCAAAATGCCAAAGTGAAAACAGAAGGAGGTTTAATCCAAACAGATGCATTATCACACTTAGTGGAACCACCATCAATACTTGTATCAGCAGTTTTGTGTACAGAGACTATGGAAACCATCTGTTCTCACAACAACACAGAAATCAGATACCTGACAGCAGCAGACTAACACAGGAGAGCTCTCTTATTTTCTGATCACTAGATGGATGGATTTCTCATGCCACTATTCCACATGATTGGAGAGGCATTTAATTCAAGTTTTCTTTGTGAGGGTTCTCTCCTATTCATGTTACTATCCCTCTAATGTTGCCTGTGGAAACACAAAGAGAATTTCGAACTAAAGAGACGACCTCTAGGGGATGCTCGACTGTTTTTGATTCACTTTGGGTGCTGAAGCCTCATATTAACTTTAGATACATTTTAGCATACATTTTTTTGCATACCACAAAGACTGTGGATTTGGCTGGGCTTCTCTATTAAGAGACATGTGAGGATTGAGAATGTACAGTATAGATCATAACACACCAGAACAGAAAACAGACAGAAGGGTAGTCAGAGCACACACTGCCGCCAAGGCTGAACGGTCCTGTTTAATTATATTAAAGATGAATCTAAATCCAAATAAGACATGTGCGCCATCAAAATAAATGTTGTCAGGGTTCTGTTAATGTTTCACAAAAATCTGCCAAGGAGTTTATACATTATGTTGATAATTGAAAAAAGCCTCGCCTCGCAATGTTAAGACTCATGAGTAAGTCCCTTTATCCAGATCCACCTCAAAATTTCATGATTGAATGGCGTCTGCCGTGAAAGAAATTCTCCATTGATTCTTCATTCCATTGTTGGCACAAGCCCAACCCTTCTACCGTGTTTCATTAAAATCCATCAGGTAGTGCGTGATTAGATAAAATGGTGTGTGAATAATAATGCCAGTGAAAACATAACCACCTTGGCAGAGGTAATCATTGGAATGATTACGCTGTTCAGGCCCTAATCATTTTTAATTATTCTATTTATCTGTATTTTGCATTTTTTTGAAATACCTGTAGCTGGAAAATTAGACGACAATAAAAGACTGAAAGAGAGTACTATTCCTTTCTTGAATAAAGACATGAGTTTCATTTGTATAGATGCATTACCACACTTCCTGTAACTGCAAGCAATGCCAGTTTGGTTAGTTTCATTTACTTGGAAACAGAGGCTTGGCTTCAGCTGCTCTCACACCCACAGAGAACACATCACAGACATCAGATACCTAACAGCAGCAGACTAACACAGGTGAGCGCTTTAATTTCTTGATCACTCGTTTCTGATTTACCATGATTGGTGGAGCATTTAACTAATTTAACTGATATATTTCATTTAAGTACTCTTTTTGAGTAGTCTCTGTGTTATTATCCCTCAAACACTTTCTGTGGAAATTTTACACATGAACAGACTTTGAAAAAACTCTCTTGTTTAAATTCATTCAGGCTACTGGGAGTATTTTAAGAGAGTAGCCTATTTCCTCATTCCAATCGTGTGTTATACTAGTTCTTTTTGAGATATTGGACTCTATATACAATACTGCCTTACCAAGAAGCACTTAGAATCCCATTCTAGCAGTGCTGGGCAATTAATCCAAAAAACAAAACCGACATTTAGAACCTCTAAGTAACATAATCTTCCTCATGTTGGTTAATTGTATGTGCATAGAAATATGCTGCATCATGTTCAGTCATGTGGCTCTGCCCTGCCAGACTCACGTTAGTTTCATTCTTCTTTTTCTTTTTTTTAAAGAACTTTATATAGAACATACAAATGCACAAATATTTAAGACATGTACTCCATCTGGAGGAACATAAAGGCAAAATATCACATGTACTTATAATGACTACATAATGATTCCAAATACAATCTGCCTGTGATTGAAAGGGTAAAAAATAAAAAATATTATAAAGTAATAATAATAAGCGCCCATATACTAATTGAGTGTGAACAGAAGTAAAACAAATGTGTTAAAGATTCTGGTTCATCACCACAAAAGCTGCATTTGTTGTCAATGTCCATAAATGTCGTGCAAAATATTGTATATATATATATATAATTATAATATATATATATTATATATATATATAATTGTGTAAAATTTTGATGTGTACTTCTTTACTCTTTGTAGAAATAAAAAAAAACTTGTATGGTAATAACCAGGTCCTCCGACAGCCGGTGCCTGTAAAGATGTTGTCCCCAAAAGGCTTTCCCTCTTGGAGACATTCACGTTAGTTCTTAGGCACATCCAAAACAGCATGGATGATGTGAGCACAAAAACACCGAGCCAACAATATGAGCAGCTCCATATTCCCCCTTTCTCTGATGCTCTACGTTTAGCCTGGCCTGTGTTCAATAAACTAGCAGCTCTGAGGACCAGATCTATGCGGGGCTAGGCTCAGGATATTTAGGGCTGAAGCAGCAGCCGTCCACGGGACCTACAGGACAGACACACAGCTTAAGCAGCGCGCTCACAGCTGTTGTTTTCACGGTTGGCATCACGGTATACACCACAGAATAAAATCTGATAGTTTTCATACCTTTACGAACGAAGAATCTCCGTCATGAACTAATTGCATGACAGATAACGCAACGCGTCACTCATACACACGCAGCAGAGAGAAGCGAGACAGATATTACTGATCTCCACCCCCCCCCCCCCCCCCCACCCCGAAAAAAAAAAAAAACGAAAACGAAAAACAAGAAGCTGAAAACAGTAACGTTGCGCTGCTTTTGATATCCGAAAGCCAACGAGGATTTGTCCTCGAGGACGGATAACTAGTTTGTTTGAAATATGGGCGCAAAGTGTCGCCAAAGGAGGAAACACATCCAACGTGTTCACGCGTCACAGTAAATGTCCCATTTATGCCTATATGCCTAAAAAACAAAACAAAACGCATGAACATTTTGAACAGCATACGACTCGATGGACTAAAGCAAACTCGGTCGATCCATTTTGTAGCGAAACTGAAACTACAGAGAAGCAGACTGAGATTCACACACAGACGTGTTTATTTATAGGATCCTTTCCGTCTCGTCAGATTATTGAGCCGGAAAACAAGTGGTTTACGTGTATTAGATCCCAATACGATTATATTTTATGGCTCAGGTTTAAAAAAAAAATATCCCTGAGTTTTCCATCTCAATATTGCGCCATCGAAATAATTCCCGTATTTTGAGAAGCGCCTCCCCCCGTTTTGCATTATTCCATCCCCTCTTATAAATAAACAGTTCCGAATGTAACATGAATAAAGATATCTTTTGTTGCCAATGCTAAACGTGTTGACATTAAATATACAATTCAAACGTAAAATATACTGGTATAATAAGACATCTAAGACATCTGATTAGATTGTTTGATTGTTTTTTTTTTGGGGGGGGGGGGGGGGGTTCTAGACGAAACAGTGAGAGGTAGATTTTCCTAAAAACAATGTGTGTCCATCATTTGAGCACATTTGGGGAGAGTGATCAATTAATTGAGGTAAAAGTCTAATTGCCCAGCTCTACTCTCTTATTCTAGCCGGACTCATACTGGTCAGTAGGAGTAGGGGGAAAGATAATGAGCAGTAGAACCTGTTTCAGTATTCATAGGGCCACCTAACTATTGTTTTAAGACATGCAAGAATAATACATCTATCCTCAAGTCGTTAGAATGTTCGAACCATCGAACGAACAATGTTTCAGGTTCATCAAATAGAGAAACGAATCATTTAATGCATCTCTAGTTACAAACATGCATTGTACACATGTATTGTGAATATACAGAATGGATGAATGATGGGAGCATTAACCTTTTTTATGATCTATACAGGATGAAGATGATGTCGGGAAGAGTCACAAGTTGCTGTGTAGTTCTGTTCCTTGTCCTGACCTCAGTGTCTGCTGTACAAAGGCTCAATTCAATCAAGGATTTGAAGAAAATCAACTTTGGCCAATCTGTGCCCAAATACAATCTTATACTGCTCCACTGGTTTGCCAACACAGTGGACATCGACAATAATGATAATATACAGCTGAGCTTTGACCCAAACAGTGATTATGGCTCACATCATTACGGCAACTACGAGAGGCTTTTGGACACACCGCCTCGGGGATACCGGTACTTCACTGTTGGCAATCTAAATCAAGGCACGTCTGTCCAACTTCCAGATTATGTTGTCCATCCCCGACAGGAATATGTGGATGAAAACAGGGCCAGGATCATCATTAGAGTCCAGGGGCAGAGGATAGACCAAGTGTATATGACACAACATTATGAGACGTCTGAATATCAGGGAACAGTTTATGATCCAGCTCATACCTACCAGGTCACTACTAACCTCTTAAGACAGATCAGAGAGTTTTCACTAAGAGACAATCAACTGCCACTGTTGCATCTCAGAAACAGATTTGGAAGTAACGCTGATGCTTTATCCATCAGCAGGACATGGGGTAGCCTGGCTTGCCTTGGATTGCTCTTGTTTATTGTGATTGAGGAAAAGTACTCCTCAAACCAGCGCAATAATAGACCAGAAAACAACAGCAGACCAGAAAACAACATTAGACCAGAAAACCAACCCAGACGACAAAACAACATCGGCAGACCAGAACACAATAGCAGATGGGAAAACTACAGCAGACCAGAAAATAACATACGGGAAATCAACGGCAGATCAGAAAACAACAACAGACCAGAAAATAACATACAGGAAATCAACAGCACATCAGAAAACTGTCATTTCTGTAATAGATATTTGGTGGGATTTGGCTTTTTTTCAATACTCCTCGTAGTTTCGATTATTGTGTTTTTGGCCATTTATGTTTGGAGCAGATAACAAGAAACGAGGGAGACCACAGTTCCCAGATATTGTTCCAAACAAAGTGTGACTACCATGACACCAACATGAATTGACAGAGCAGTGAATCAGGCAGATTCGTACGGAGCCAGTATAGTGACTTTATATTTCTGAACTGAAAACAAAACCTGATCTGAAAAAGGCAACAACGGCTTTGAAACATGTCATCGCAAGAAATTTAATTGGTGCTGAAAAACAAGTTCCACCAAAAAATACATGCATTAAAGAGAAGTGTCAAGACTCCATTAAACTATGAATGTAGATCTAATACACTCGTTATTACAATCGCACTATACTATGAATTTTATTTCTATACAGTTTTTTTCATTCTGATGTGTTTTTCCATGATAATCGTCTTCATGTCAACTTTTCTTACCAAGTTTTTTTTTATGCTGTCCGTGATTTTAACTTTCAATTCTATGTCACTTGTGGCATGGCGTGCATACTATGAACGGTCCTGGATCCATAGCGGACACTGCATTAATACTACTGTTGATATCGTTGTAGTTTGTATAAATTCTTTAATTGCAATCTTTCTATTATTATAGTTATTGTTGTTTCTGTACATGTTTGTGTTCCAGTTCCTCATTTCCTCTCTCCCACATCTACCTCCCCCTTCTATCTCCCCCTCTCCCCCTTCTCACCACTGTCACCAAGTACTTGCTCACGGGGGTTGGGTCTCTGTAGAATAAAGAGTACGGTCTAGACCTGCTCTCTCAGGAAAGTGGCTTGTGATTTGGCACTATAAAAATAAAATTGACTTGACCTCATTGACCTTGTCTGATGGGCTGTTCTGTTGTATGACTTTTTAAAAGCATCAAATGTTTTATTGTGTACAGTATAAGCTTTTTGTAAATGTTCAGTTAAGATTGAAACAGGCAGTTGATGCTCGTGATTAAAGGCCCAATCACAGAGTCCTCAGGATTTCAGTCTTACCCAGTCAGTCTCTTTATTCACTTTAACTTTATTCAGACAAACAAATCAGTGATCAGAACATCTCTCTTACAGAGAAACGATGAGCTGATCAGTGAATTGAGGGAACGTAATCTTGGCTTGACCATCATGGCACCATATGAGACATTTGATGTAAACAATTCAAGCAACACTTGGATGGATTTTATCTTTGTGTAAAAATTACAAAAGAAATAATAAAATATCCCCAAAAAAGATAAGTGTTTCAAATTTTATTGCACGTCTAAGAGATTGCGTTTATGTTTTTGGTTCATTTGGTTGTCGGCAGGATTACTGGCCCTATTTAATGAAAGTTGGTGGTGTGGTATTGGCCAAAGTAGAACCCAATAAATCTGAAGCATTTCTGTGAGGTGATGCTTCAATTTCAAAAAACTATTTAATAAAGTCATTGTTTCCAAGAGTATTACATAATTGTAATACTTGCGCTCACTGACTGCCTTTCTAATTTTGTATTCTCTGTGTTGTGTTGAAAACTGTATATTAAACTATAATGTGCTAAAGAAAACTAGATGACCACAGCTTAGATGATGATTGGAGTGTGTGTTTTTAACAGCATTGATGCCTAATGCAAAACACACACATCCACACACAGATTGTTTTTTTTAATAAACAACCACACCTCCAGCCCTCGTGACATTCACAAGTCTAGTTCTGTTTCTTGCCAAGTCCCAAGCAGGACTATCTAAAGGCATTTATGTTTCTGTGAAAGAGATGAATAGTTTTTTTAATGTGGCGAAACGAAGACAGCACTCAATAGGCCGGCACATGACCCAGCAGATCATACGATAATGAGTCATCACATCAACTGCAGACTCAGTATTCTCAGAAGAAAATATGAGTCAAAGTTTTTCTCAAGAGTGATCCAGAGATTAGTGTTAATGACATACAAGCACTGCTGTTTTGTTTTGTTTTGTTTTGGGGTGGGTGGTGTTAAAAAAAAGCCTAAATGCTGACACCAACCAGGTCATTGTGAGGAGAAATGGTAGTCTGCAGCAAACACCTTATTTCTGCCTTAAGGTGGCCCTAAGCATTATGGTGGTTGCCTAAGGTGCCACCATGTGGAGGGGGCATTGCACTGCAAGAAAAATATAAGTGTGACTTTCTTTCTTTTTTTTTTAAATAGACAGCACTCGGAAAGCAACCCTCTGCCAAGGAAGCTCAGTAACCCCATTGCACTTAAAACCAATAGTCCCATGATAGTTTGACCCTCATAATATGATTCCTAGACAATTAAAAGCTACACCTAGAATTTAGAATTTCATCGGTATCATTATTAGTTTGATAGTTATTCAGGAAAAACAATCTTTCATTAATGGTGTTTTCCTTCAGGCTCTAGACCAGTAATATCTGAAGATACATCAATTTTGACACCTAAATGAATAAGCACAGTTTCAGCTACAATAAGATCTTAGTTGCAAGTCTGTGTGGTTATTTTATGTTATCTCACAGTAGTTAATTTTCCATGAACCCTTCTAACTTTAAACATTCCGGATCACCAGATCTGGAACATTACTTGGATTCCAGATCAAAGTTTGATGGGTGGTAGATCTTATGGGGATGGCATTGTGCATTTTTTTTATCCAAGCATTGTAGGCATTATCCATGAAGTTAGAAGTAAAATCTTGTTATTGCCCCATCCTGCAAATGGAAAGAAAACTTTAAAACTATTCTGGATCCAGATGATGATCCGGATCACCATCAAAATCTAACTGATTGTTTCTTGGGCCATACCCTACCTCTCAAAAAAAGAAAAAGAAAATCATCAAAATCTGTTAATAACTGAGTAATCCTGTGCTCAAACAAAAAAACTCAGGCCAAGAAAAACATTACCTCATTTACAAAGGTAATTATGACCACTCCCTGATCTGATATTTTCCTTAAATGTAAAAAAAAAGAAGGTGTTTTGGTTTTACATTCTGTTTTTAATGGCACAACACTTTGAACTATGATCAGCAGCAGAATCACAAGGGAAAAGAAAGGCTGGAGGTGAGGGGACTGGGTGTGATCCATGTGCATTAACAAACGACCGACAAGCACAAAAGGTGATGAAGTGATAACTTAAAAAAGCTCAAATTGATATCAAAACAATATTGAAACAAAAAAATGCCTAAGGCTATAGAAATGTTTGGGCTTAACTTGGCAAAAAAAAAAAGAGGAGAAAAAAAGAGTTAGGGCTGAAACTAAACATTTTCATTAATAATTAATCCATTAATCAAATTAAATCAGGGTCATGGCATGGGAAGGGAAATGATGAGCAGTGTACAGAATGAAAGTGTGTGTGTGTGTGTGTGTGTGTGTGTGTGTGTGTGTGTGTGTGTGTGTGTGTAAACTTGTGTTCACATCCTGTTGACACACCACAAGACTGGATACAGCTGCTCATCATTACAGGCGACAAATCAAACTAAACAGAGCATGTCATTACAGCACCTTGTACTTTACAGCTGCCATGAAAACAACCAGCTTATTATCATGTTCACCCATCACTCTCCCCTGGGCGAGACATTCTTAACCTCGTCGTCTACGCCGGGATGAATGTATACACTGAATATTTGCATGCACATGGGCACAAACACACAAAAACACAAAGAGCCCAGAGGCAGGTAGATCCCGGTTAAAAAAAATCACATCAGCCCTCAAGTTCAGCTCTCCGCTGGTGTCCCACTAAATACAGAAGTTACTACATGAGTAAACAACAAAGCTATAAACTGAAAAGATTCAGAGTTTTCCTTTCTAAAATATATAAAACATTCATGCAAAAATAAATACTTATTCTGTGCCGGGTGTACGTGTTGAGCAAATGGAAAGAAAATTGTAGTTTTGGGCATGTCGACAAAGCAGTGTGGTGAGGTTTGGTTTTACTCCCAAATGACTGGAAGTCAAAGTGGGCTTTTCTCATTTTGTTTTCTCCCTTCAGACGGACTTTACAGGAAGTCACACTCTCTCACACGCGTCATGTCGCTTTCCATTTTTCTCCCTCGTTCTTTCTGCCCTCCTCTCTCGTGCCTCTCTACACCTCCTATCTGCTCCTCGCTTCTTCCCGACCTTCTTCCTAGCAGGACCTCCCTCCCTCCACATATATGGTTGTGCAGGAAAGAGGTAATCTGAGCCCAATGTGACAGAGGCTGAGACCTAATTCTCTCGAAATTAAGAGAATCTAGAGCCACATATCAGATATACGGTGTTATTATTTGCTAAATAATTCAGCAATGCTGTGGTGCCTAATTAACTACATGAAACATCTTCATCAAAAGGCAAAAATAAAATTAAATCCTGGGTAGGGAAGAAATACAGTAGAGAGGGAGAGACACAGAGAGGTAACAGCATAAAAAGTGGAAATTGGAGGCTTTCTATTTTTATGTTTTATGACCTACAGATTTGGAATGTATCACCTCCCAGCCGCCTACGCCTGGATAGTCAACCAGTGAGAGGAACCCATAAGCACAGCTGTCTCAAGATAACAGTGCTAACACACACACATACTGACATATGCCAGTATGAAGTTGCGCTGTTCTAATAGGGTAAGAGTTAGGAAAGGAAACAGTACAAACAACCTGGAAGAAAAGTAGAGATTTCTAAACCACTGCATAATAACCAACACAAATAAAACACATATTTTCCACTATGATAAGATCCAGCTCCAAGCTAAAACTCTCCTGACGCCTACTTGTGAATAAATCAACGACAATAAAAGATAATAGCGTGCCACTCTAACTGCGGAACAAAATCCATGATCAATAACTGCCCAGCCTTGCACATGCTGTAATTCATTACACTCCACTGTAGCAAAGAAAGATGAAAAAAAAAACAACACTCTACCAATTTAGATAGTCAAAGTACTTAACCAGTATATCGGTTAAAGATTACAGAGTTTGTCCAGAGGGTGGTGCTAAAAGAAAGGTCATGGGATAGATAACCTTAAATGAGGATGAGGAATATCCACAACATGTAAATTACATCAGTAACTATAAACCTCCTCTTTAAATGCATCTACTGCATATTCAATGCACACACAACATTTACAGTGATTGATTCAAGGCCAAGTGAGCTGGGCTATTCAGTTGCATGTCTGTATGAGCTTTTTAACTGCTGGGCTGGGAGCAGCCCTGTGATTCTCATCATCAACCTCGCTGACCTACATTCACAGTTCGTCTAGACTGACAAGCTCACAAGGACTCAAGCTTGTGCTCTTAATGTTTGGTATCTTTACTTTTGTGCCTCATATGTGGAATTTAAAAAAAAATCTTGAATGAATATAAAAGAATGTCAGTAAAAGCTCAAATCTGTGTCATAAATGTGGTGTATGATTCTGTTTGTGTAAATAGATCCATGTTAAAATGCCTCAACAAGATCACGAGTTTGTTGCAAGATTAGTTTAGAATGAAATGGTTGTAAACAGAAGACGGACTCTGAGCAGCAACATGGAAAATGTTGATCATGTGATTATCATTGCTGTGTGATTGCTCCTAAAATGTCACAAGTCATTGGATTTAGGAAGACGGACCATGCTGGAGCCAAATATAACCAAAATGGGGACAGTCAGGTGATGCTTGAATCCAAATTGGAAACAGATTGTACTGTACATAGGCTAAAATGCCTGCATGAACATTTCAATCCATCAAACAAAGTTTACAGAGGAAGCATGTTTTACACACAAACAGAAAAACAAGCTGAACTGAGCAGGTACTCACTGTCTGTTTGTTGGGCTGTGGGCAGCTCTGTGACGGGTGACTGCACCCTCTCCACCTTTGGCTCTGCCAGGGAAGGCAGAGGAGCACTTGGTGCAGGAGGCGGGTGGTTGTTCTCCACTGCACTGTCCGGCACCAAACTATCGGGCTGTCTGAAGACGGGCATCTCTGGCCTCCTGGAGGGCCCTTCAACTTGGCTAAGGATTGGTGATGGGGGCTCTGCTCTTCTCTGAGGGGGCTCTGGGATCCTTGACACTGGGGCTGAGGGCAGCTGGCTGTCTATCCTCCTAGGAGGAGCAGGGGGCTCAGTGGGTCGTGTCATGTTGAGCTCTGCCCGCCTGTTTGTGGAGCTGGAGTTGGAGAAGCTCTCCATCGGAGTACTCCGATTGCTAAGGCTGACCTCAGGCCGTTTGAGACCAAAGCGGGCGATGCCAGCACTGGGTGAGTTGTCAATCTGCTTCGAAGAGACCTCAATGGAGATTTCTGTGCGGCGGGAAGGGGCTGCGTCAGGGTTTCGCCCCCCTGATAACTCAATGCGTCTCATGCCGGTCTTTGGGGAACGTGGATTGGAGGACTCTGAGGGGGAAGATCTGGAGGAGGAGGAGAAGTCCGAGTTGCGAGAGCTTAGGTCGAAGCTCCGCTGGCTGGATGTGGAGGAGGTGGATGAGCGAAGGGGGTTGGTGGTACGACGAGACAAGGGAGAAGGATGTGTGGATGAATCCGTTTCTTCCACCTCAAATGACCTTTTCAGTGCTGGAAAACACAAAACAATTGTGGTTACACAAGTAACAGAAGAATCTCTTACAAAGTTGCAGCAACAGTATCTGTGTGACATTTGAATTTGATCATTTAATAAAGATGCAGTACAGCAAGAGAGAGAAAGAAAAAAAAAAGATCAGATAACAAGAGGGCCTGAAGCAGTGATCCTTTTTTCATTCAGTGGTGACGTGCGGAGTCTGAAAGTTTATTTTGGGTCAGACTGAAAGTCACGGATACTCCATAAAAGCACCAGTGCAGCAACTCAAACCAGCACCTGAATCTTCAATGGCCAGAATTTTCCAGGCTTCTTCAGAAAGTTGGTGGAATTAATAAAATGATTTTATCTGGATGGGGGATGATAGTAACACCTTTTTATTTATTCAATCCTGTGGTTCTTCTCTTTTAGCTGTTCCTCAAAGCAGAACACAACTTTCTGTGATGCTGCTTTCAATACTCGACGGCCTTCCACAGGATCTGAGGAGCTGATAACACTGATATATTTAAACGTAAAGTGAAAACCCATCTGTTTAGTCCGGCTTTTATGTAGCATTTTACAATTTTATAGTTTTGATTTTGGAATTATTAAAACATTTTACAATATCTATAATAATTTGTAAGAAAATAACTCCTGTTTAGTACCTCATTATTCTATTCTTATGTTTTTGCTCTCATCTTTTATCATTCTTTTTTTTAACTACTCATATTTGTTGTTGTTTTAGTCTCTAAAAGGTGTGCATTAGTCTCTGAATCCATTTAACTTCTTTTGTTTCATCCATCGCTTAAAGCACTTTGAACAGAAAGCAAATTGTTCGAAAGGTGCTTTATAAATAAAGTTTGATTGACTGATTGATGACCGATTGTTGTGGAAGAACACATATGTGACGCAGCACCGGAGAAGCAACACGCTAAGAGCTAATGAAATGTTATAATAAAGAAAAATGGGATCCTTTTACATTCACTCAGGACACGGCCAAACTTCTACATACAAACACGCTTCACCACAGGAAGCATTACGACTTTAAACATGGTAGCAAAAACTGAAGTTAGCATCGTTTTACACACGATAAATCGCCCGAAATTAACTCCACCGAACATGCTCGTCTTACCGGATTTCACACGCTTCACATAGCTCGACAGCATGGTGTTCATTTCTAATCCAGTCGGTGAAAAAAACCTCCTTTATCCTCACAAAGTTCTGTCAAGTAAAACACGTGAAGCACGGACGCCTCCCTGTAGATGTCTTTACGTTCCCTGGTCACCTCGCACACCTGGTGACGTAATGACTACCCAACCAGGCCTCGCGCCTGCTCTAATTAGTCGCGTGTCCCTTCATCCATCCGTCAATCCATTCATGCATTATCTATAACTTCTTGGTTAATATTTAAACATATTTATACAATAAAACAACCAGAGAGCCAAAACCTCCACCATTATCACAAATTTATTGTTATATCATTGCATCCAGGGCACCTACTGCTATGATGTCATTATGATGAAGGGAATAACAGCACAAAATCAAACACACACTGAGCAATACTGGACAGATACGTGCACCAGGTGGACCTAAGAGCAGACAACAACAACCTCTCGCCACAAGAACCGGTCAAACTACAGTCTGACATGAACAGCTAGACTGGTATCCCAGGGGTTCCCCTCAGCCCCTCAGCATCTGTCTTAGCCTCTGGAATATTCGGCTGACCTCCTCATCACGGTGATATTCCAGAGGGTAACACAGATGCTGAGGGGCTCCCCTGCCACTGAGCTACCTGAGAAGTGGCTATGGTGAGATTGGCAGGATTTTCAGCCATCAACATGCATGCCCTACCAGTCGTCATATTCCCAGATGGAATAGTAAGCTGGCCTCAGGAGGAGATGCGTAGATGCCACTGATGTCAAGACACGAAAACTCCTCACAATGCATGGAGAGTTCCACTCAAAGTCAAGCACCCTGAGACTCTACAGGCGACGTGAAGAGGGAGGGGATTAGTGAGTGTCAGAGCCATGATACAGGATGAATCAAGGATCATCCACATCTATACTGCACCGTATATATAAGGCATGTATCATCTATCACTCTTTCCCTTTAAATGTTATGCCCTGCTGTAATGGGTTTGCAGGCTGGTTTGCCTCAGTAATTTCTCTGGAATACAGAAAACCATAGACATACATTCCTGCGCATTAACAGCATGTGGCAATTCTGGCACTTCTTCATTGAAAACGATGGCAGAAATTATAGACGACAACAAAAACACCGACTTAGACTAAAACCTCTGACTGTATATGCATATAGTAATCATCACAGATTGTTTCATCTTTGTGAATGTGCTCTTTGGGTTGATCATATGGAATAATAACATTTTATTTGAGAAAACTGGCCTTGAAATGTCCCTGGGCGACAGATGTATCAGTGTGTTCAGCCTTTCTTTATGTATGGGAAATAATTACAGGGAAAGAAACACCAGTCACAATGAAGTTACATTTAAAATTCACTGGGTGCAGTGGTGAAGGCGAAGAGAACTATCGGACAAGATATTAAACCATTAACAGAGCAGCCAGTTTTAGCTGTCTGTGTGAGGCTCATCTTTTAAAGGCAAGAGCTTTAGCTGTGAAAGAAAACAGAAAAAGCATATTCACCATGCCACAGACCATTTAAAACTGTGTTTGACTGTGATTTTGACATAACGACCTATTTGCCTAAAATTGTGCTAACTGTGTGGTGTGCGCCTGGTCTGTGGTGACAGAGGAGCCCAAAGCAGTGAGGTCGTCACAGACACAGTGGAGACAAAGACTCTGTCGGTTATGTTTCTATCTCTCTCTCTGTGTATGTGTGTGTTTAAATAAAGCTGTAGAGTAAAGCAAACACTGCCTGATCTGCTCTGTGCCTCTGTTAAGGTCATTCTGCACTCCATCCTGGGCCCTGTGTATGTGAGTATGAATGAGGGTAGATGGGGAAGCCACATATTCATATCTCTCTCTGTAATATCTCAGTGACTATTGATGTGCCTGTATGTTTATGTATATAGTGCATGTATGCAGGTTATGTGTTACTGTATTCGTGTGTGTGTGTGTGTGTGTGTGTGTGTGTGTGTGTGTGTGAGAGAGAGAGAGAGAGATACCAAGGACAAAACCATTTGAGGTAATGTCTTGTATGCTGCTCTGAGGAGAAAACTGTAATCACAGCCTTTTCAACCAAGCTAAGATAATACTAATGACCACCAATGTAAACAAAATGTCAACTCCACTCCTCAGTCTCTCTCCTTGGCTCTCCCCATCAGCTCTCTCTCCCTCTCTTGAAGATTTTGGATGGCCATTAATTTCAGACTCTAATGATACGCTGTAAACTGGCTAGCAGATTGAACTGCCAAATAAGGAAGGAATTACAGCCAAGCATAACGTTTTTCAACTAAGACACTTCGAAGCGTGGTTAGAGTGCCAGAAAATCACAAGACGATGCTGCTCTGTTCGCCAGCGTAGCACGTAACATCGCTGGATGAGCACCACATGGACATTCTCTATGCCTCCCGGAGCATGACAGCAGATGAGTCGGACGGGTCAACAAGATGTAGGATTACATTTTGTCTTCAGTTGCTGAGAGAAGTATAAGCAGGGATTTTGTCAAACTGCAATCTAAAATTCCAAGAGCTACAGAGTACCCTGTCCAAACTGTGACTACTGTCAAAATCAGCCATTATACAACAAGGGTATTAGCTATACTTAATATTCTACAGGGTGAGATCTAATCCTTAAGATCTTGTTTTGGATAACTACTGTATATTTTCAAGCATAGTCACATTGTAGCTAGAAGGGCAGTAGAGAGTATACCTCAAGCAAGGTCCAACAGTCCCTTTTAATTAAACTGAAGCCTAATCCAAACTCCAACAGGACATGAGCACCATCAAAATGTCTGCCCTTGTTAAACAAAGTGACAAAAAAATCCTGAATCTGCCCCCTTTTTGCAGATCCACTCCATAATTCAAAGGTTACCTCTTGGTTACATGCCCCATTCTCCCACATAGTTTTATGAAAATCTGTCAGACAGCTTATGCATTCAAAAAAGTCCTATGTTGCAAAGTTAACCAAACAAAAAACAACCCAGAAAACAATCCTAAATCCACCCCTTTATCTGCATCCACTCCAAATTGGGTTCTTAACTCCCTTTACCAAATTTCACAAAAATCCTGTTAACAAATAAACCAACAAACCAACAAACAAGCAAACACCGTTGAAAACATAACACATCTCTTTGCAGTAGACTTTTCATTGTGACCGGCGGAGTCCGCCATGTTGCTGCGTCCAGTTGCCTTCACACATGTGGGATTCCGAGGAAATGAGGCATGAATGTAAAACTGCGTAGATGTTTGTAAATTTCATTTTATCCCAATCAGCCTCACTGTTTACTGTTCACTCTCCCACAGCCTTGTGAGTTTGAGTTTGTTTCGCCGCTCTTAAAACATTTTCAGTAGTTGCTTTCCAAGCGGTTGCTGTAGAATTCAACTAAACAATTTAGCAATCACAACTTTACAATAAAGCAAGTTTTGACATGTTGGGCACTCAAAACGGAAGTCACTCATGACTCAGACATTCTCTGACAGAAGGTTCTGCAGTTTACCGCTGCATGTCAAAATGTGCATTGGAGCACTTAAACAACAGCATTTAGCCCTTAAATTGAATCCTACAACCAAAGTCTCTTTCCTGCAGGTGTCTATTACAGTTGTCAAAACACTTCCTTCTAAATGTAAAAAAAAAGAAGAAAAAAAGTCATCACAGGCTAGCTGTTTTTAGCTATAGCATGGAGCCTGCTGATAAATCTTGGGCTTGCCTGGGATCAGCGTTGGTGCAGGTTTTCACTCAACGTGTCCAGCAGGGAGGAAAAACCGAAAGTAGTAGCTTTAAAGCCTGATGTAGACCTGTTGCATTCGAGTGACCCTCTGCGCTTTCCAGCAGCTCCTAAGCAGTTGCAGTCATTAGCAGGAAAGCTGTCCTAGCAGGACGCTCTGATATGCTGATAAGCACGGAGACCCTGCAGAGGGCTATCATCAATCTCTGTCAGAGGAAAGTTCCTTCCTCCAACACACAACCTCTATCAATGAGGCTCCTTGTTGAGTATTAGTCAGAAGCCTGGGGTTTAATGGTTAATATTAATAGTGCATTAACCTAGTTTAGCTCTATGAGTGCAAAATGGGTTAGAGCTAGTTAACAGCGTTCCTGAGATTGTTGTCCTGCCATGTTCTTAAAATGTTTCAAGGTTAAATGTTTCATGCGGCCTTTAAAAAAAAAAATACAGTAATAAGGAAGCAGCTGTGAATCAAATGAACAAATACACCTTCTATGATACTAATAGCAGCTCTAAACTGGGTTCTGGCGTTGCTTATAATCGTCAATACTTTCTATTTTATTTATCCATCAACACTTCATGTCCCCACATGGTTATTAGATCTTTAACTTTCATCATTGAGGGTTAGTGAGTGCCATGCAGTGAAGAGAGACCCAGCTGTGCTCAGATCCACTCCTCCACTGCCTACCCCGACATTTTCACCCACCACAGAAATCCACTTCCTTGGAATTTCCTCTCACTAGACCAGTAAATGGTAAATGGACTGTACTTATATAGCTCCCTTCTAGTCTGACCAACGACTCAAAGTGCTTAACAACATGAGCAAGCATTCATTCATTCTCACATAGGCACGCATACAAGGGATTGAATCACAGATCTTCCAATAGGTGGACGACCGTTCAAATATTTTTAAGTTGAGAACACACAAGGGACTCTTACAAGAGGACAAAGCTGGAACTGAGTGTGTGTTCATGCTGTGGTGCAGAAGGCCTGGTGGCCTGGTCAGTGATCTGAATCAGTTTGTGAGGGTGAAGTCACAGCTGAGGTCATCAGCCTCATGGACAAGAAACATCCTGTCTACTGCCTCCCCCAGACCACTGACGTCATCCGCTAAGGGCATGACCGAGTGAAAAACAGTCAGTAGTGACACTGCAAATTCAAACATGAAAAAAACTACTCTTCCTACTTTCATTTACAAATTAACTATGTAAATAACTATATAAATAACAAAGGCACAAATTAGTGTTTTAGCTCTAATATTTTAAAAGGAAAAGATGTAAATATAGTTGCATGCATACTTTTCAAAACTTTCAAACAACTGCATAATCATCACCCAAAGAAAATGAATAGGCTTTCAATTGTATATTGCATTTTGTGGCCATGACCTTTTTGCCAAATCTTCCTCCTTCACATACAGTAAGTCGTGCAAAAAACTAGACAATCGTTCAGCATCCTGACTCACACATTACCCAACTAAAGAGAAAGTACGACTATGTACTTTTTAATGAACATGTACAACGTATAGTGTAGCAGAAGCAGTGAAGATTCACTATGTCAGTGAAATGGCTCAGTAATATCCACTATAAGAGTCAAACCAAGATTAGAAGCTACTAGTCATGCAAGACCAAGTAAGGCTATGGCAGCAAAACCCTGCATGTAGTGCATGAAGACAGGGTTTCCATCAAAACTTTTTATTTCATAAGTTATACCATCTTGCTTTAAGATAAAGTAAACTCACAAAAAAAACATCATTTTCTCTTTGGAGGATATTTCTGGGGGACATTTACTTGAACATGATATGAGCCACTGTTACACAGCCTGTTCGAGGCAGGACTGTTGCACCTTTGTTACACCTCACTGTTCTGTGCAATTCTTGCTGGCAGCAGAGGTACAGTAGTAACAGCACAGAATCAACATCCGTGTGAATGGAGCGAGCCAGTGAGGCGAATTACATCAGAATTTGCAGAAGCCCGGGACCTCGATACCCTCCCTCTGAGCGAAGGACGAGCTCAACCGGCATGTAACAGCGAAGGTAAAAGATTGTCGTCGTTTACAAAGCGCTGCTTGGTGCATTATGTAGAGCTTCACACTAGACGCTGACACCTCTTTTACCTGTGGAACGTCGACTTTGCTGTTAAACAAGGAGCAACGTTACACCGCTACTGGTTTGCTCAGTGTAAATAAACAAAGGTGGCCTGGAGAAGGGTCGTCATTGGGGCCCTATTGTGCAATCTTTTTGTAAAAAGGGCTAATGAAAAGGCCTGTGTGGCATCATCATTTTAACCATTTTAGTGTGAGTGACGGTCGGGTCCATCTTTTCTTAATAGCAATAGGTTTTACAGACAAAAGATAATAAATGGAACACCCTCTTAAACTGCAGAATATGGTTTGATTGCAGGAGTTTTAATGGTGTGTTAAAAAAAAAAAGCATGAATAAAATGATTTACTTTCCAGCCCTGATTCTTATCAATGTGTTGGTCATGGAATTCACAGCCCTGCTGCATCTGTGCCACGCTGTACTCTCTGAGTCATACATCATGATGAATGGTGGTGACCCAAGGTATAGTCAGTCTGACTGGGGCAACACACACCATTGACAATCACAACAGTAACCCATTATGTCAAGGAGGTCTGAAAGCATGACTTGAGCCACATGGTTAACACACATTTTTTGGACCCTGATGCCTCTCTTTTCTGAATACCACTTACCTTTCTGCTCTGCTGCACTGTGTAAGCCTGCTGTTTAAAGACCTAAAGGGGGAGAGTGAGGCGGGGAGATTCACCATACATACCACAAGCAAACTAGTGTTGACAGAGGAGCAGCTCCGGACAAGTGCAGATGCGTTCTTAATGGCTATGTGTTTGTCAGAGACAGGAGACAGACAGTCAGATAGACAGACAGGTTGGGGGAGAGGTGTCAGCCTGTCAATCCCCACCACCCTCCTCGCATCCACCATCAGCGAGGCCAAACAGAGAGGGGCCGAGGATGGACGAGTTGTTGAGAGAGGAAAAGGGGAGGCACAGCCGTAGGATGAGGAGGGAGGAGAGGGATGACATGGGGAATCTGTAGGCCAGGGGCAGGGAGATGAAAAGGAAGGGGGTGAGGGTTGGGGGTGGGTGGTGCCAGGTGTTCCCCTCACAGCCGTATGGTCACTTGCTGTGTCCCGAGAGCTCAACATATAGTGTATCCTCATAAGGCCTCTCTAGAGACTAAATCAGTTGCACACTTTCCTCTGAAATGCACACTTTTCAGACTTGGACACACAAATGGCGTCCAAAACAAACACACTCACGCAGCTCAACAAAAGTTAAAGAGCAGTAAGAAGCAACGCTTTTAGCATGAGTTCCTTTTCAAAACACCACAGCTCGCCGCAGACGTCAGCAAACCCTTCGCATTTGTCCGTTTTTCCAGATCAGCTCGGATCCAATCAAACATATGGAAACTATCTATAGTGTCCTCATGGCAGGGTTAAAGAGCGCCTCACTCCACACAGTAACAAGAAGAAGAAAAGCGGTAGAGCAGCGGAGCTCAAGAGAAGAAAAAAAAACTAACCTTCAAAGTCTGATATGATCCCTTCCAAGTGAGCGTTGACAGTGGAATCAGACATTTTGGGAAGCAAGTGTGTATGTGCGGGCTTGTATAATGCGAGAGAGAGGGAGCAGGGTTCCCTTTCCCCAGCAAGGAAAAGTCTTCCTGGGGCTCAGTCCTGCTTTTAAACAAATCCCAAATTAGGAGCCCGTGCAAGGGAGAGGAGGGGAGGGGAGAAAAAAAAAACAAGAGTTGAGCAGCTCACTGATCCGAACCCTCTCTCTGTCTCTCCTCTTTCTTACAGCAGCAGCAAGTTATTTTTCTCTTCTCTTCCTTCTCAACTTCCAGAGCTTGGAATGAGCAATCGATGACAACCCCCTACCCTCCCTCTCTCTCTAGCTCACTTCTCCCCCCCTTCGGCTTCCCTCCATTCCTCCCTCCCATTCTACAGCCGTCCTCTCAGACTGTTTCCTTTCTGTGAAAGCTCTCATTTTTTGACTGGGCAGGCCAAATTATATGCATGCTGGATTCGAACACACTTCCTGTGGGCTTGATCTGATGACTAACACACTCTGGGCAACTGATAAAACACACTGAGATATTTTTTTAAGGCCTTACTGTCCTGAATATGCCAAAAGCAGCATATTATAAGCACACAAAGAAACACACTATCTTAGAGTCACACTGGAAAAAGACACGTGTCCATTAAAACAGAAGTTACAGTGGCGGCAGTGAAAAGTTTAAGTGAGACAGAATTAAACTGTGGACTAATATGGTCAGAACTGGCTTACACTGGTGGATAGATAGTAGCTCATTTGACATGCTCAGTTGCTCTGGAGGCAAACATCAATAAATAAGTAGCCTAATGACTTAATGACCAAGTGAATGAGCCTCTGTGTGTGGGGGCAGAGGGGGAGGGGTGGACAGGGGCGTTGGTTACAGGCCAATGGTGATGAACCAGAGCGGGTGGCATCTCCACCAAAATTAACATTAAAGTAGTGAACTTATAATAAGAGCAGCAGTAGTAGTAGTAGTAGTGTGTGCATTTTCTTAAAAAAAAAAATCAAAACTTAAAAAGAGTTACCAACAAAGATAGAGATACCAACACCTGAGGCAAAAATGAAGATACATGACCTGAAAAATGCATTTGAAGAGGTAACAGGAAGCAGAGAGATACAGAAAAGGATTTGGTTTAAGTTGCAATAAATGACTCAGGCTGTATATGACAGAAGAAAGAAAAAAAAATCCTCAATCCCATGTGTGAGTTAGCATCAAGTGTTTGCGACTGAAATCCTGCATGTATGGCAATCTCACTGCCAATTTGTTGTTTAACTTGGAATCATAGTTTGTACTGATTTAGGCACAGATGTAAACACAGATGTTTAAAACAAATATGAGCCTTTACTGTACCAAAACTCACAGTTGTGAGATCAGTCTGACATCATACTCTCCTGCCACTGAACCATGAAAAGTAAGAAATGCACAAAATGTGTGAGGAAACCTATTGTGATCATCAGTGGCTAAAACTAAAACTAGACCTGTCCTTGGAATTCTAAAGTCAGGACAGGTGAAAACTTCAAGTCGCTGTCTGGGATGAGAGACTGTAGGGACCAAATTGGCCCTAACCCCATGAAGACTATTTTAATATCTTGCTCAATTCTCTTAGTGTGGTCTTCTACAAATATATACACACATCTGCAAAATACTTCAAGTGTGCACCATTGAGGTATGAACCCCACAACATCTGTCATCATGCCATTTTCTCCAGCAGGGGTCAGCATTGCCCCTATAAATAAAACACGTCACCATAGGCAACAGTGTAAGTGGTAGCATATCACTAGCATACTTGTGCAGTAATGTGATCTGGAAACAGATAAAGACGGAGTCATGGGGAGAGCCCTGCTCCGGACACACCCTTCAGCCCCCTCCTGCACAACACATGTGTGTCAGATTCTTTCTCTCCCTGGCACACACTCATATTCATATACACACAGAGCTAAAGCATGAACACAAATACAGGCAACACATCTGTGTCCATGCACAGATACGAACATGCACACACAGCACTGACTCAGGCCACCACCCAACCCTGACAGTGAAAAGCAAATTTCCTCCTACTGCATATCCTTACAAGCCTCAGCAAGCCCAGACAGCGCTATTCCAATCTGCTATGACAACTGTCACACTGGAAGAGGACTTTTTCATCCCGATCTTCATTCATATCATAGCAGTCATAGAGATGTAGAATGCAATCCACTGCTAGGAAAATCCACTATTAGCAGAACATAGAGTATGTAATAGCCTAAATGGTTGTGTGTCTATAAAAGGGTAAGTAATACCTTTTGCTAAATATGGTGTGAATTCCACTATGATGACTCTTCTTTCTGGTAAACTTTATTGCTGAGTCATGGTAGCCATCCTTATGACAGGGTAATGGCTGCTTCTAAAAACCTACATTGACAATGAACTGCTGTGGTAGTGATGCAGTGGTAATCGTACACATACACATTATAAATCTGACGATTCATTCATTATGACGAGATGCTTTTAGACTTCTTAAATTAGTTTTCACAGAGGTCTATTCCCAGATTCGTAGTACAGCGCCACTGCTCCCTCAAAGGGAGCCGGTTGAGGTGGTTCAGGCATCTGGTTAGGATGCCTCCTGGGCGCCTCCCTTTGGAGGTTTTCCAGGCAACTGGGGTAGACCCAGAACTTGCTGGAGGGATTACATATCTCATCTAGCCTGGTGAATACCTCGGGATCCCCTAGGAGGAGCTGGAAAGTGTTAGTGGGGGAGAGGGTCATCTGGAATACCCTGGCTGGACCCCGGATAAGCATGAAATAGCAAAAATAGATGGATGGATTTTTTTTTTTTTAAAGATGATAGCTAACGTATGTTGAATCCAGATAATGAATCTCTTGGGGGATCAGTCTTCCTGTACATTAGTGTTTTGAAATGCATTTGAATAGGCAGCTGCTGGTGTTGTGTTGCACTGACGCACAGTGATGAAGAGAGAGAAACAGCCGCCTAATGCTTAAAGAAACTGAGACCACCACCACTCGAAGGAGGGTCCTACCCTCATGAGGGCTGAAAAATGAGAGGAGCGGAATGGGAAAAGACGAGGACAAACGAATGCCAGGCCGCCGTGGCAGGTGCTAGGGCAATGCCAGGGCAACAGCAGGTTGCAAATGTCAGCAGTCAATCTACACATGAGCACACACACAAAGACAACAAGAGGTCCACATGCCTCGGCGCCAGTCTGCCCCCTCCACTGCGGTCCAGCCTGTGCCAGCGAACAGATGTCCTGAGATGGCTGGATTCTGAGAAATACTTCACTGGTAATCTAACCTACAATGGGAAGTGGGATGCAAGGATACACCTAAATTGTTTTATTCAAGACTACAGCTACGACAAACGTAAGCTCTTAGAATAAAAACCCAACCTTATTTGAATAGAAGAGGATAGTATCTTTGAAGAAACGAGAGTTAGATGATAACTGTGTCAATACTAAACTATCACATTAAAGCACTTATGATGAGTTTATGAAAATAGGTTTCCAGAAGATGACTTGTTGTAGGCCTAAAGTTCTATTAAAAGATATAATAGTAATAATAGTAACATTTTATATGCTGAAAGTTAAGTGTGACCAAGATATGCCTGTTTTATATTTTGAATAATGTTAAGTGTTTCAGGTTTAGACAGTCTTTAATCAAAACTTTGCTGAGTTCATCCTAAAACAAGAAAAGCTTTGTTGGCCTCGATGCCCAATACTCACCCATGAGTCAGAGTCTATCAAATAAGCTGTGTGGAAGAGGTACAGTCTTTGTGTTAATGAGTGTATACTTCGGATGTGGTTGGCTAGTCACCGGACCTCTGTTTGCATAATAAGCAGCTTTACCTACCTCAGGACTTAAGAGGTGAGAGGGGGAGAGGAGAGACGGACAAAGACAAGAGAGGGAAGGTCAGAAAAGATGTGCCAAGGAAAGAACGATAGAGAGATGACAATGAATCCCCACACAGTATAGGAACATTTCTCCTGCTGTGTGTGAGAAAGGAAGAGAGACAGAAAGAGAGCAGCTGTAGCTCAACTAATGGAATCAGCAGCATCGGTTAATATAACCAGAAAGTCGCCTGTCTTTCAGTGCAGTACAGAGCTAACAGCTAAACGGATGGATAAAGGACGGCAGTGATGCTCACTGGCTGTGCAATATGCTAAAAAGTTTGCAAGCAACAGAAAACTGCACATGCACACACGCAAGGTAAGATTCTGCATTAAAGACACATCAGGCACACACATGCAACCATGAAAACCCCTGATGAAGCCCCACAGCTCACATGATGAAGCAGCTTTGTCGAAAGTACATGCACAGCTGTAGTGACAGCAGCTGCCACTAACCGATGTTTAACAGCAGCACCCAGCCAGGCCCTGCTAACTTTAATCAAATACAGCACCTGTTGGAAACTTGGCTCGACTGCACTGCACACACACACACACAAACACACACACACACACACACACACACACACACACATATTGGCATATCCCCTCAATTACTTTTGCTCGGTGGTTCCCTTTGCAGTGAGCTGTGCCTGTGTGTGTGAGCGTATCGACTGTCTGCACACATGCTGCTGCCTGCATGTGTGTGTGTTTTCATGCATGAGATGGAATGGCTTGGTAAATAGCGAGAGCAGCTGTCCTCCATCACAGATGACTCTCAGTAGGTTTCTCTCTCTCTTTTTTTCTCCCCCACCTCTGCCCTCGTCTCCACCGGGTAATAAAACTGTTAAGTGCGTCAACAAGCCAGCATTGTGATTGCCGTCCTTGCAGCTTCCACTGCGCTCACATATTGTTCTGGTCAGCCATGGCAACCACCGCAACAACACAACACCAATCGTGTCTCAGCAGGAAGCAACATGGACACAGTTTCCTTTGATAAAATGCGTCTTTTAACCTATGGTGGGTCATATTCTGCACAGCTAGGCTATGATGAAGGAAACAACACATAAAACGTACAAATAAAAATATTTATTGCCTTGACTCAGCGTTCCCACCTGAGAGGTTCCCATGAGGAGTATTTTGGATTGCTTAACTCAGCACCACCACCTTGTGGAGGAACCATGTATTTACATATCAGACAGGTGATGACAGATGATTTGGAACCATGTGTTTACTGCCATTAGTTTATGAGTTACCAACAAAAACATGATTTCTGATAATGGATCTGGATCTATTTCTCGTTCAGATGTAACTTCTTACTTTTCACTGATACATGAATTTTCTCTCAACGACTCTGAATCTGCATGATCTCAGCTACATATTGGTGGCAGTGGCACGTCTCCACCCCTCTCAGTTATCATATTGTGACCCAATACTTAATGCCCCCCTCAAAATATATCTCCCAGATCCAGATTATGATCCGCATCTGGATCTAATTGTGTAAAGTGGTGGTAACATCATGAGCTGTAAATGCATGGGTATTTTTATTTTGATTATTATTCATGATATTGGCAACAAACAAAAAAAAACAACCTTTAAAAGGCTCAGTGGTGAAAAAAGTGACAAACTGATCCAGAATCAGCATCTGTACCTTAATGCTCCTCAAAATTGAATCTACTCTTCTTTTGCCCAAGATCCACCCCTACACAAAATTTGATTAAAATCTGTTGACAACTTTTCAAGACATCTTGCGGAAAACAGACAAGCAAAAAATTACAATAGCAATCAGTAGAGTGCTTACCTCCACAAAGGCCCAAAAGTTCCCTTTCATTCAATCAAACTCATGGCCCGGTAACCATAATTCAAGGTGACTGGATTTGTAACAGCCAACCTTTTGAATCTGGAGGATCCGGATTTTTATCTGGATCCACAACAAATTCTGATTATTTTTTCATCAAGACAAATACGTACATTTTTCCCTTAGAAATTAAAGAACAATGAAAAAAAAAGTCCTGTATTGCAATGTTAAAGAAAGTGTAAAAATCCTGAATCCATCCCTTTATCTGGATCCACAGATGACTGACATCTTCCACTGAATTCATTTAAAGGTTTGAGGGTCAGCACTACTTATAGTCAGCTCAGACTGATATGTCAGACTCATGACTTATCATGAGTCTGACATATCAGTCTGAGCTGACTGCGGCTGCATCATACAGACTCTCATCAGACACCATCAGCTGACCTCGCTCTGAGTCAAATGAATGGGACACATCGGCCTTAAGCTTTATCCACAATCTCTATGCATGTGGCTGGTTGATAGCATCATCACTGCTGAGTCATGTGAGAACACAGGAAACAAAGGCGAAGCCTCGCAATTCAGCATCAACCCCGCTGAGGGAGGCTCTCAACGATACACACTTGGACGTATCACTCTTATTTGTGTGTACAAATGCAATGACATCCCGCTGACCCAAAACACACAATCATACACACACATGCAAACGCACTGTGAAAATGAATGTGTGCATGAAAGCATAAATACTGTGGTGAAACAGAAACACACACAAAGTACGTCCTGCTGTAGCGGTTACAGCTCCCTGGAGGAAGCACCTGGAGACAAGGGGTCACAGTGAGAGAGACAGAGAAACAGAGCAAGGGTAGAGGGTACCTCCAACACACACACACACACACACACACACACACACACACACACACACACACACACACACACACACACACACACACACACACACACACACACACACACACACTTGTCAATGGTCTCACCTACATCCAGATTTCACACACCGTGTAGGTGCTACAAGTTATGCTAGGTCACAAATACACACAATCACACACACATGCACATGCTGCTGCAGGCACTTCACCATTTCCACTACAGCTACATTTTTTTTGTGTGCCTTTTTAACAACACTCACACTAGGACTCATAAAACATACCATTAAGAAGCAGACAGCATTGCCTCACTAATGGCTTTAGCATAATGTACGGCACACACACACACACACACACACACACACACACACACACACACACACACACACACACACAATTCGGTATAGGTTGTATGGCATCCAGTGAAATCAATGTCAGATTGACAGAAAAAGTAGGATTAAGAGTTTTTATTTGCAGTCTGTGTCCTCTAGTGGACTGAAGCAGGGCTTTCTCTCTCCTCTTAGCTAAAGGAGGGACTGAGTGATGGCCGAAGAAGGATCAGAGCCACAAGGGACAAGAGCAGTACTGTTCAAACAGAGCTCTTTCCTGTTTTCACACCAAAGTAGAATGGGAGAATGCAGAGGGAGAAGACGTCTAAGAAATAAATGCCGTTTCTGTCTCACAGCCCCTCGGAACATTTGTTCTGGCAATGATTGTCTCAATTTCATGCACTGAACCCAAGATACGAACATGCATAAAGGCAGGTAGACAGAGACAGGGATTGGAAAAGAGGTGACACAACAGCAACCTGTATAGACAAAGACATTTAACTGGAAACAATGGGACAGAGGGGGTGGAGATGGTGGGCACAGACCAGACAGTAAAGCCCGCAAACGTGACAGACCAGATAAAGACAGATAACCAAAACAGCTCTGCAAAGCTGCTACACAAACTCTGCAGAGCTCCCAGGTCCAGGTCCAAACCCCAGAGAAAACATGCAGTCAGCAAACAGGACAGAATGAGAGAGTGGAAAATACCACAGAGGGGGAAAATAGAGGCATGCTCCTACAGAATAGACACTCGATCACAGTGAAAAAGATGACTGAAAAGCCTTAAAACACACTTTGTTCTCCATTCAGACACATGATCTCATCCCGGCTGACACTTTCCGGAAAGTTTGTCTTACCTGAGAATTTGTCCCCCTCCATAACCAGATCATTCCCTCCACATCCACATGTAGTGTCTGCTCTTTGACTTCACTCACTCTCTCTCTCTCTCTCTCTCTCTCTCCCACTCTCTGTCTTTTTTTGGACTTCCCTTTCTCTCGTCCCTCTCTCCCTCCCTCCCTCTGTTCCTCTTCCTCCTCTTCCTACTCTCTCTTTACTTTTCGGGCTCTCTGCTCTCCCTCCTCCTAAAGGGTTTGATTCCTTCAGTGTGTCTTGCTAATGAATTCAGAATTACGACATCCCCATGTGCTGATCATATGTTGCATTTGCCGCTCTCTCTCTCTCTCTCTCTCTTTCTCTTTCTCTCTCTCTCTCTCTCTCTCTCTCTCTCTCTCTCTCTTTCACGCTCTTGCCCTCTCTTTCCTCTGATGAGACCAAAAGACTGAAGCAGCATTGTATCTTGAAAATAGAAACCATTAGCTCCACCATGTGACATGGACAGGCTCCTTACAGACTAAAATAGCCCACTGGACTTGCAAACTCTTCTGTCAGCTAACGTATAATGTGTGTGTGAAAGGCTGTGGCCTTGATTAATTTAATACTTAGAGCAATCTTGTCAAGCTGGACCAAAATAAATTCCCTAAACCACATGTAGACTCTCATATAATGCATCTGCTACAGCTCCTCCTTTGTAAATGTGTGGAAGGATGATAGCCTGGTGAAATAATACTGACATGCAAAACAATACAGGACGGAAGAAAGAGGGGGAACTCTGCGAAAGCACACTTCCCAAAAATGTGTTCAAGGGTTAGACAGTATGCACCAGCATGTTACTGGTGAGGAAAATGACAGCAGGGGTGAATATTCCAGACAAGAGAGGACTACTGGGTGTGTGTCCCTGTGTTCAGGAAACTCAGATGACCTGTGACCTTTGGCATGTCCCTCACACTGCGCCGGAGGTCAGAGGTCACATGGCAAGCGTCTGAGCCCCGATAGAGAGATCAAACACACACAGACATGTCAGGCTGACGTTTTGTGCAACACACATCTCCCTGGTGACTTCACGTGTTGCGTGATGACCGGTGTGTATCCCGTGTTTGTGTATTCATGTCAGCATTCAGTGTGTGTTTGTGTTTATAGATCCGTCTCTAGTAACATCTTCATGGATTTGAATTAAAATCAGGTTCCTAATTTTGATGCATTTGGTGATGAAATAAGACACATTTGTGCGGCGGCGTCCCCTAATGGTGGAAATACGTAACTCTGAAGTCTTGCAAGTTGCCATGAGTGAAGAGCACACAGTTTGTGATATGGTAGTTCTTATATATAACATATATAATATATTCTTATTATCTTTTAACATAAAATCTCTTTCATTGCAGATTAAAGACAGTCAAATGAAACATAAAAATAAAACATAATCTTTAGCCAAATGAGATGAGTTGTGAGAGGAAACTGTAAGTGTAGCTTGATGAGTCCTTACTAAGCGTAACAACAGAAATAATCTTATCATTATCTCATCACTGTTTAATTAAATACCCTTAAAACCTAAACATGCACACCTCAGATTGGGATCAGCACTATTTCAGTGTCGGTGTCCCGTACAGCAGGAGCTGCTGCCAGATAGAATTAACTGCACATAAATCACCAATAAGCACACTGCAGATAGGCATGTGTGTGTAAAATGCGGGAGCACACACACACACACACACACAACCACACACACACACACACACACACACACACACACACACACGGCCTGTGGCGACTGCATCGATGTCAGGGAGGTCTGCTGACAAGCCGGGCCTTATCCTCAGCCTTAAGCACTTCCCAAAAACCTGTATGTGTGTCTGTCTGCTTATGCATATCTGCATCTGTGTGTCTTGTGTGTCTATGTGTGTGCGTGAACCTGCACACTTCTTGCCTTGTCGGTCTCAGAAAGTAAAAACCCAGCAGCACAAAAATGAAACCAGAATATAAACAATACACTTAGTGTATGTGGAGCCTATTTTGGATTCTGTGTACACAATCAAATCATGAGCTTTAAAGCCAGATTCTGAGCACTTGAGAACAGGGGAGAAAGTATGTCTGAAAAGGAAACACTGTGATTCCAACTAGAAAACTTGTGTCCAAGGACACAGATGCCCCCGCTACTGGAAAAACCCAATTAGTGCTGATGGGATGGACCATACACCCTATCATGGGTGAATGTGAGCAAAATGACACGAAAAAATTCAAATATAAAATATATATTACATATTTATATATTATATAAAATGTCAAATTGAGCAAATTCAAGAAACTAATTATTACATCCACCCCTTTAGGGCCCCTACAGAGCATGTGTGAATTGTCACAAGGGTAACCCCATATGCCCCCTTCCTGACGCATGCTCATATATTTTAGTTGAGGTGCTCCACATTTGATGAAACAGACCACTGCACACAGACACACAGACACACACACACAAGCATCTACTTGTTTTTATATTTTGAAATTGCACATTTAATACCACGAAAGGAAGGAAACACCAAAAATGACAGAAATTATCAATCTTTTATGCTTAGCAGATAACGATGGTGATTTGAGCCATTTTGTACATTGTACAAAACACACCAATCAAACCTTATCTGTATTTTAAAATTGTATAGCTTTTGTATTTAATAATCAATATATATGGTTTTGTCACGTACGGCCGATTTCCGAGAGTCGACTTGAGTCTGAAAATCTGATTTCTTCAGAAGTAGCCACAATGCTAACTAATCCGTCTAATCCTAAATGGCCACGCCCCTCTTAAACTAACCCACCCCTATAAAAAGACATGAAGATGAAGATGAAAGTGACATCTGTTAGAAAGCCACGGCTGGCATGGCATGCTGGAGGCGGGGCAGTCCGCCAGACAAGATGCCAGGGTATTGAATGTTAACCATTCCACAACAGTGCATCTACGCCACCAATAAGTCCCCAGAGGAACAATGGCAGACCACATCCGCCTGCTGCTCCTTTGAAACTGGTTCTGACCGGCCATCGCTACAGCAGCAGAGACTATTGGCACTCACAGTAGGTCTGTAGGCCTACATTAATAACTGATTGACTGAGAAATTGATGCTGAATTTTTGCTCATGAAATTTATGCTTATGTTTTTGGTATTGCTTTTGTTGTGTCTCTTCGTTTTTGCTACTGATTAAATCATGGCAATCATTTAAAGTTAATAAGGAACAAAATAGGGGTTGTTATTGTCATAACACACATATATTTATGAAAGGATGCATGATGAGATGTATGTATTGATGAAAATGAGAATACTTACTTGGACTGGTGATGCCAGGCCCTTCTTTTTCTGTCCTCCTCACTCGAGCACTGGCTGATCTCACTGTAAATGGGGACAAGGGCCGAAGGACAGATGAGTAAAATCTCATGGATATTCAAGAGAAACTGGACTACAATCAACAGTTACATTACATTTCAGCATTAGGAAAGGACCATAGCAGATGCTCTGATACATCAATTCTGATAGTTGAAATATGAAACTTTTAAACTAACACTCTGCCAAATCTTAAAAATGCAGCAAACCATGCATAACAACATTAATAATAATATATTGCACCTTTATTAACACACAGTACAGTATATACATACCGACTGGAAAATCTGAAGTTGTCATGTTGAAAACTAAGTCATCCATTATTTGAAAGATTTCTGTTATTGTTTGACCACCATGAAACTGACATTTGGCATGATTTTTTTTTCTCAGATTCATTTGTGGGTTCATTTATGTGGCCTAAGATAAAAAAAAAATGCACAGAAAATACACATGATTATTGATCAGAGCCAGTATTTTTTGAAATAAATGTCAGGTTAAAACAGTTTTGTCCAGGGGGAAAAAGTCAAAGAAGAAAAAGCAGAGATAGCACATAAATAAACATCAGCATTTAAGTTAGTATAATAACCACATGCTAATAATAATATGGGCCAGTAGAGGCAAAATAATCTGAACTCAGCAGGGAAATACGTCGTCAATAAGTCAATGTCCTCTTCCAGGATTGATTTTGCCTTTTGAAAGGAGCGACAATTGTAGGAAACAAGTGAGGATAAGAAGCAGACAGATGTGCCACTGTATTGACCTCAGCTGTCAGATACTGTGATGGTACTGGTCAGTGTCCAGTACGCTTCGACTTTAGAAAAGGTTGTCATCCTCATTCACACTCATCTAAAAGCTCCCAGCGTCAAAGGCAGGCCCTGAATGACGGCGACTGGTTTAGGAATCAGAGGAATTCCACTTCCTCTGATGCGCTGACGGTCTGGATCTTGACACCGGAAGATTTCTCTGGGTAATCTCTCACCGATCGCCTCTGGTGTGTGTGTCTGTGTGAGATTTTGTGTGTCTTCAGTTCTGCTTAATCACCATCCATTGCAAGAGTGGAGAACGAATTTTTTTTGTTAAACCTATTAGCGTTTGTTAATTTATAAATAAATATTTTCTTTTTGATCTATCTCTGTTCCCCCCAAATATGTTACAATCCCTGAAGACTCCATGGATGACAGGAGTAACACATTTAGTTTTGTGAATCTGGGATTTTGATTTTAAAAAGTGATTAGCTAAACTGTTCCTGGAACAGCTGCATCTGTTTCATGTCAACCACATGCTCTTTTTCCTCTCTTCTCTTCATTTCCCCTGTCCTCTGATCATCTCCTGCACCAGCCCAATCAGTGCTGTAAGAGGGGGTAAGGTCACCTGGTGGCATGTGAGTCAGTCTCCCCATCCTGTTTTTAAGTTCTTAGAAGTACTTCCTGCCGTAAATCAGTGCGAAACATGACTTTAATTTTCAGCAAATAATTCCAACCATCATGGTTGTTTTCCACCTTTGTTGTTCCATGGAGACAGCTGGTCTGAGAGAAAGGGATTGAACATGCCACTTTATGACTGGATGTCTGATGTGACTAAAGATTTATTCATGTGTGTCTGTGAGTGTGTGTCCGTCTGTGTGTGTGTGTGTGTGTGTGTGTGTGTGTGTGTGTGTGTGTGTGTGTGAGAGAGAGAGGGAGAGAATCAGTCACTCCTTGAAAGAGAAAATAAAATAAAGAAACTGTAAATGGCAAAGAAATGTGCAGCATTTGCTTCCCGCAGTTTCAGCTTTAGAGACTCGGTATTGCAGAGATCTTAAGAGATCTAAATCACACTATTAATACCAGCCCCATGAGACAGAAGATTTATGGAGCAGGTGATAACGACTCTAGACCAAAAGGGTTTATAACGATCCGGCATTCGCCCTCATTTCACCCCATGATTAGACATTGATAATAAAGCAGCCAGAGTTTGAAATTCTCCCTCTAGCTGTTTTTCACGTGAACAACACGACACTATGATTGCCTTCCAGCAGGGACTGTCCGAGACTGTGCATCATATTTAAATAAAGCATAAACATAAACCCAACCTAAAGAGGTAAGAACTCAGACAAACATCTCACGGCCCGCAAAGTGTATGTAAAATCTGTGTGCTAACTACAGTGGGAATTAAAAACATGTCTTTAATATACATAAATGATGTAAATAAACCTTTCTTTAGGTAACAGATTCGCTGTAACACAATCCTGTTACTCCGATACAAGCAAAAATCCTATAAAAGACATCTATTTAAGCAAAATCATGGTTGCATTAGCACATTTCTACCGGCCGGACATGCAACAGCCTAATAGCCTAAACAAAATGAGTCAGTGTGTACGTGTCCAGATCAGAATAAACAGTTAATAATAAGTTGACTCAACAAAACAGCTTGTACAAACACTTAAACAGAAAACATGTCCAAAAAAGAGAAGAAGTCCATGTCCTGCTGTGGACCTTGGTGTCAAAGTCTGAGCTCCTGGACAACGGGATAATTTCAAATCAATGTTCAGCCATTAGAGCCGCAAGCAACACAGATTCTGACACAGTGGAGGGAATGCTGCTCATGTCTGCAGTAGAGTTACAGTAAATGTTAATCCAGTGTCGATTTAAATGTCAGTAAGCGAGCTGCTTCTGGCTTCACTGTTGACTCGGACTGGAAATACTGACTCATTTTAAAATCACTAACTGGTCATTCAAGCTGTCAAATTGCAATAGTCAAAGAGTCGACCCTTT
Organism: Chaunax sp. Z400; assembly: GCA_037577475.1. Classification (NCBI taxonomy): domain Eukaryota; kingdom Metazoa; phylum Chordata; class Actinopteri; order Lophiiformes; family Chaunacidae; genus Chaunax; species Chaunax sp. Z400. The sequence goes on from CM075197.1 coordinate 16,107,437, forward strand.
GTCTTGCTTTAAATGCAGTAATCTGCCATGAGCCAAGAGATAACAACATCAGTCGATAATGTGCGTGCGTGCACATCTACGTGTGTTTTAAAGCGCATGTGTGTGGAAAAATAACAGAACAAATTGGACTGAGTTAAGTCTTCCTACGCTTGCAGCCAAAAAGCATGTCTGCACTTATTTACTCTCCTAGCTGTACAGCTTGAGGAGAAGCGAGGTGAACACACACGCACACACACACACCCTCACAACATAAAGTGCTTCCACAATTTTACCACTGCGACATAGTTACAGTATGTGCTACAGAAGCCTTACAGCAACTCAAATGGGTAACTGGTAATTATTTGGCATTGACTTGATGTAATTCAGGGAAAAGTACTGGCATAGAGCAAATACACATTAGCCAATCACAGGGAACTTAAATGTAAACTTTATGTTGGCACAAAGGTGTGTGTGTGTGTGTGTATGTGCAGAGTCTGTGTGTAAACTCACCTGCTCAGTCTTGTCTGGGGCCACCGCAGTACACACACTCACACACACTCACACACACCACACACCACACGTATCATAGCTTGAACAGGTTTCAGAAAATCTCCCTTTTTTTCCACTTCCTGGGTATTTGTAATTCTGAGGTCATATTTGTCGTATGACACTGCTTTGTGTAATAGAGGCCACAAGCATATGATACATGAAAATAATGAAAGCGGTGTTTATGCTAACAGAGGAAACACACAGTGCCACAATTTAGATTGTGGACCAGGCTGACTGTGTATTTACTGAGTGATGGCAGCGGTACTGCTTGGTGATGCCATGTTTGTGTGTGTGTGTGTGTGTGTGTGTGTGTGAGTGACATGACCGGTCAAGTGCATGGGTACGCCTGGACAAACATGTCAAATTGATTAGTTGTTGGTCTCAGATGACTAGAGAAGGCAAACAGAGGGCAGAGGGTGCAGCACTTAAACATGCTTCACAGACAAGAGCAATCACACACACAAACGCACAAATGAAGACCTGCAAACAGATGCACATACTAGAGTGGAGTGTTGTATAAAACAAACACTGTGTCTCTTTCGCAAGTGCAACTATTTGAGATTGTTGCATTTCCAAATGGAGGCAACACTGTGTCAGGAGGGCAGTGGAGGGTGAAGGATATTTAATTTGCATCTTCAACAATGTCTTCCACAGACAATGTTGAAGTTTAGGTACAATATTGTTATGAAAGAGGTATTTTTTAAAACCAACTTAGATGAAAAAAAATAATTCTTTCTCCAACAGTTATAAAACTATTGTCACTCAGCACTGTCCTCTCTTAAGCCCCATTTCCACTGCGTAGTACCAGCTCAACTCAGCTCAACTCGCCTTTTTTTGGCGTTTCCATTAGGTGAAAAGTACCTGGTACCTGGTACTACTTTTTTAGTACGTCCTCCATTGCTGTTCCAAGTGAGCCGAGCAGGTACTAAAAGGTCACGTTGAAACGTTACAGACCACTGATCGGTCAATGCCGGCACACACGGAGTATCCTGCACAGCACAAATCAATGGCCGCCGCACTCAAACAGCGAAGCTACTTTAGCTACCGGAACTTTTTTTTATATTGCAGCCGCTGTATTGAGGAGGTGCAGACGTTCCTATGTCTATGATATCTGATGACAGGATCACGAGAGATGGATGAGTGGTGTGTGTCGCAGTGAAGACTGTGACACAGCAGTTTCGTGCAGCGCCCATCTACCCTGGGGAGGTACCATTCCGCATTGGAAAACGACCAGCAGAAAAGTGCCCGATACCAAGGGTCGAGTCGAGTAGAGCCAGTACTACGCATTGGAAATGTTTCTACAGACATATTTTAAAGTATACAAATATATTCTTCTCTAATATTTTGTTTAAACACGGTTTTCCCACATAACAAGTTCAAAAAATCTCTCTTCATCTACTCTTTCTCCCTAATTTGCAAATTCTGGATCTATGAGAAACAGGCATTGTGCCCTGCCCATAACAGCCGTTTGCACTAGGTTTACCAATGAAATACACATCAATATGGCTGATGCATTGCATATTGACTTGTATTAAATATCCTTAAGATTTCCCCAATATTAAACCCTAAAAATAGCAAAAAGTCTGTCTAAAGGGCACCTGTGAGATTCAAACCCAGGTCGTCTGTGTGAGAGTCGTCCGTCGTTACCACAATACCAAATTATATGATATGGCTGCTGGACTAAAATAATCATTTTAATTCTTTTTACTCTGTATTTTCCTGCAAGAAATCTATTGAATTTCTGTAGGGATCTTGAAATGCAGAAAATCCACAAGACTCACTGGCATTCTGTAGGAGCTGAACTGTACACTAATGTTAGAGGTAACATTAGAGAGATTCAGTCACAACTTGAAATGTCTGCTGTGCAAAAATTCGCCGACTAGTCAGATGAGATTGACATGTATGCATTAGCCATCTTGATGCTATGTCATATTTTATGTTGTTAGCTTGTTAGCTTGTAATTGCAGTGACTGACAGAAATGGTTGTGAACGATACAATAATATCTCCTATGATGTTACAGAGTGTTTATAGTTTGATCACCAAATAAATTTGTCTGGGTTTGCTTATTGCAAATTAGACAATGACTGGTTTTCAAATCTGTGATGTACCAAAATGTAGTTTGTTTGAATCTTAGATTTCTAGGAAGCGTAGTGTATTAGATTAAAGACAAATAATAAAAAATATACCTGACAAATTCTGATCATGTGTACCTGTGTTTATTATTAATTTATCTCTTGTTGAATACTAAAACATACAGTTCTTGTCTTGTCTTTATGTTCTACAATCAAATTAAAAGGATCTGACATAATCCCTCATGTCAGAATCAGAATGTGAATCTCTCCCTTATCTGTCTTTCTCCTCACCCATCTGTCCCATTGTGTTTTTATGGCCCTCATTACACATGATTGGGGCATGCTGCAAACACAGTGTTGCACAACTCTGCCCGTGAAAGAGCTAGGAGCGGATGGACGGGTGGAGAGAAAGAGAACGAGTGAAAAAAAGAAAGAAAACAAGGCAAACTGAATGGATAGACAACCATTTTTCATGATTGTTTGCACAGCCCAGATACGGTTCTTAATGAGGAATGACTGCACCAAACACATCCAACAGGCTGCTCATACGCACACGTGGTCACACATTTAGTTGACTAAAGACATTGGCCATGACCCTGAATTGCACTCCACCCGAATGAATAGCTGTTGTTCTGGTGCAAAAGGTATGAACCGACAAAACCTTTTCCCACCTCTGCGTTTTCAATGAAAACCTATTCCTCACTCGCCACGCTCACTGAAAACCAACACCACTTTGCCAAACACACAGTCACCTTTCTTACTCTTCACAATGCAAACAGGAGCCAAATATATAAAAGCATTTTAAGCCAGGGTTGGACAGGATACCACATCAGTCTATAAAACAATACTGGTGTGGCAGATTAGGATCAGCCTTCCTTCTTGTGAGGCTGTTAAAACTCACAGAGTCAGTAAAATAGTCAAGAGAGCTTTATGGTTTTCAACTCCCCCAGGAAACATGTAGTTACCGTATGTCACAGGTGAACAACTGAGTGTGTGATCTATGTGTATGCTTAGGGTTGTGAGAAAAATAGAAAGAGAGCCCCTTTTTCTGGATCCACTCCAAAATTTTAGGATTTCTTCCATGGCACAAGTCCCACTCTTTCACCCAGTTTCATGGTAATTCATAAGGTTTATGTGGAATTGACAAAAACTTAAGCCCTATCTTGCATAGTTTAAAAAAGTTGAAAAAATTCCATAATCCGCTCCTTTGTCCAGATTGACTACAAATTGACTGGGTTCTTCCTTGCTAGATGCCAATCAAGCAGTGTCATCAAAATCCATCGGGTCGTTCACGCGTGGTAAACATTTATGACGAAAAAAGCCCTGTCTTGCAATCTTAAAGAAAGTGAAAAGACTTCTGGGATCCGTACCTTTATCTGGATCCACACCAAAATTTGTATGGGTTCTTCGCTACCACATGCCCAACCCTCCCACCAAGTTTCAGAAAGATCCATCAACAGACAAAAAAAACAAAACAAGACAGAAACACAAAAGCTGGTGAGAACGTAACTTCCTTAACAGAGGAGGGTGTGCATGAAAACTCTGACCGACAGTTCATTCAACTCCCATGTAGTTAGAATGTTATGAATGGTTGTCTTGAGGCTATAAAACTTTGCTGTAAATGAGACCAAACTATGCTACCACCAACAGCAAGGCCCACAGTCAGCAGACATGCATTATCTTGCTAATTCAGGAGCGTTATGCCCAATCCAATACGCTCGCTGAACAGATATGAATCTCTAACACTTTAACTGATTGCGAGTTGCAATAAATTTTTTATTCATGTCACAGCAGGACAAGGTGGCTCCTGCCAAACAGTTGAGTTGTATGAGCTCCGTCTCTGCACATGCAGAGCCTGTCCTTCAAGATCAGGCATGATATCTTTCTAATCAAATCTGTACCAGATTTGCACCAATCTGTAACCAAATGACATTTAATATGAATATAAAGTAATTGTTAACTCCCTCAATTAATAGAGGTATTTGAAATGATAAGATCTACACGTACCAGTGCACTTAATCATTCTAATACCCACATCTAGATGTCAGTGCACATGTTCAACCACACACCAGAACCACGGTGAGCCTGCTATTATCTATTTTACAGGCTCTCTCCTGGCCCCAGGCCCTCTGTTCAGGCCGTCTGTTGTATCAGTGACACCCCCAGCAGCAGCAGCAGCAGCAGCAGCAGCTAGCTTCGTGGAGCTGCATTCTTGGCTGCAGATGATAAAACAGAGCCGAGTGGACACTCCAGAGTAGGCTCCACACGGCTGAGAGGGGAGGACCATACACAGGAGAGACAAGACATAGACTGTGCGTCTCCTGCAATCAGGGGAACTCCACATTCCAGCATATACAGTACTGGGCAAAAGTCTTAGGCAGGTGTGAAGAAATGCTGTAAAGTAAGAATGCTTTCAAAAATATAAAATTTGTTTATTTTTTATTGATTTACAAACTGCAAAGTGAGCAAACAATATTTGTTGTGACCACCCTTTGCCTTCAAAACAGCATCAATTCTTTACAGCATTTCTTCACACCTGCCTAAGACTTTTGCACAGTACTGTATATGGCACTGCGTTACAACCACTATCAAGTGTATTGTAGTACAAAGCGGTTAAGTTATTGATAGGTTAAATGCATTTAAGCCTTTTATGAAGCCAGAAAGGTTTGTGGTTAATAGACTATACCTGTAGCAAGACTGACACCAAATGCTTCTGATAACTGGAGACTTTGGCCCACTCTTCTTTGCAGAACTGCTTTAGTGCTGCCATATTGGAGGGTTTGTGAGCATGAACTGCTCTTTTCAGATCCTGCCACAGTATCTCAATGGGGTTCAGGTCTGGACTTTGACTTGTCCGTTCAGAGGTGGACTTACTCTTATGCCTGGGATCGTTGTCTTGCGCTTTAGCTTCAACTCACAGACTGATGACCTGACATTCTCCATCAGAGTATTCTGGTAGAGAGCAAAATTCAAGTTTCCCTCAATTATGGCAAGTCGGCCTCGCCCTGAAACAGCAAAGCATCCCCATAACATTACACTGACACATCCATGCTTTCTAGGTATAGTGTTCTTTTAGTGGAATGTTCTTTTTGGTTTATGGCAGATGTAATGGGGCCCCCTGTCTTCCAGACATTTCAACTTTCCACTCATGGACTATCAGTCCATCAAATATTCTCCCAAAAGCTATGAGGGTCATCAAGGTGTGTAGTGGCAAAATTCAGATGAGCTTTAATTTTCTTCGGGGTTAGTATTGGCTTTTGTCTCACCGCTCTCCCATGGTGTCATTTTTGCCCGGTGTCTTCTGAATAGTGGAGCCATGAACACTGACCTTTATTGAGGTGCAGTTTCTTGGATGTCTTCTTATTGTAAATTTCCCCACTGTGGGACTAATAAAGGGATATCTTATCTTATCTTATCTTATTGGATATTTTGTGACTTCCTGAATGAGTCTTCGCCGTGCTGCTGGAGGAATTTTGGAAGATCAGTTCACTATTGTTCCAAGTCCTCTCCATTTTTAGATAATGTGTTTCAGTGTGGGTCTGTGGAGTACCAGAGCCTTAGAAATAGATTGCAACCATTCCCAGACTGATGTGTTTCAATCACCTTCTTCATCATCTCTTGTGGAATTTCTTTTGATTTTGGCTTAGTGTCCTACCGGTGAGACCTACTAGCCAACTTCATGCTTCTGAAAATGGTCTATTTAAATGATGATTTGATTGAACAGGGCTAATAGTAATCATGCCTGTGTGTGTCCAGTCCAGCTGCAACCAGTTATTAACACAGATTGTTTTTTTAGCTTAGCTTCTTGGAGGTAAAATACTTTTTTACACAAGTCCAGCTGGTATTAGATAACTTCTTAAAGAGTTTATTAGAGCATATAAACAATGTTTAATCCACTCTTTAGGCTTTTTTTTCTTGTACTATTTTTAATTTTGGGACAGTAATAAAAAAATTCTCCCAACTGAGTCGTGTTTTTACCACATGCACGCTGCCTCTGCATATGAAGAAATCCAACGCTTGTTTCGGGTTCGGCTTTGATTGGAGTTCAATGCTGCATTCGTAAAATCCTCAAACCCAGTTGTAAGGGTGAACATTTAGGATGGCAATACAGGTACATGTTTAGGGAGAAGAAAATAGTTTGATTTGACAGACAATACACGATCAAATCAAACCATTTGAAATCCACATTTTCTATGACATCACTATTTTAGATCATACCAACCACAGTGCTGTGTGTGCATGTCCACGTGTTCTAATACCTTATTAGTCCATTATTCACAGGCTTCTAGGAAGCCAAATTGAAGGTTAGACCATCCTCGGCATGCTTTGCTAGATGACAGGGCAAATATGTCTCAACACAGTTTATAGCTTGACTTTCATGTTACCATCTAACAATACCTTCAGGCTCTGTATCAAAGCTTCACTCACTCTCCAGTATAAACAGGCTAAAAGCCGTAATGCAGCGCGGAGTGAGGCATTTGTCACACAGGTACAAGTAGAATTAGGTGTGTGTATGAGTGTGTTTTGAGTCGGACATAAAAGCACATACCGGGAGTATACTTGGAAAATAATAACTCTGTGTGTGTTGGAGTGGGCTGTTATTCATACAAGTTACTCATTGATCCAGACAACTTGAGGGAGTGGTGTACAAGGCAGGGATTGGCTCCATGAGCAGGGTTCAGCTGCAAGTGGTTGCATGAGTGAACACAGGCACACGCACATGTATTCATATAAACAACCCCCGCAAAAAATGACATACGCACATTTCTATACATAAGGTCTAAAGCTCAAATCTCTCTCTCTGTGTGTGTGTGTGTGTGTGTGTGTGTGTGTGTGTGTGTGAGGGTATTTGCGTACAAAACACAGGCCGACCTTCCTCTCTGAAAGTCACCCCTCCACATCTCTGATGCTTGTCTAAACACCCCTACACGTTAGCATGGAAGGCCTTTCACAACACACATCAGACTACACACACACTTTGTTATTAGACTATTCCGCACAAAGAATGTGACAGCTCCACACACGTCGCAATGCAGAGGGAGAACACACACACACACACACACACACACACACACACACACACACACACACACACACGGGAGGAGGAGAGGCGGCATGACCCAACATGCGCTTGGCTATGATGGAAAACCGTCGGACGCTCCATCACACAAAGACTCATGGAAGAGGAGCGGGGAAAGCCGGCATTCCGCAGGATATGGTTGTGTACATTGGACTGAGTGGGAGCTCAGGGAGAGAAAGAGAGGGGAGGAGGGCTAGGAGCTCATAAGAAGATGGAGGTGATAGGGAGTAATGCTGGAAAAGAGGTGGAGGGAGATAAAGGGATGTCACAAGAATCAGTGAGGACAGTGATGAATTGTGACAAGGTGACCAAGTGGTTCATGGGACCATCACACAAACAGCTTAGTTTCAAGCCTCAAGGCAGCAATTATTTCTCTGTTGAGGCGACATTAGACTTCGCCTGCACAGCCGGTACAATCTCCCAGAGATCTTTGATGAGCAGCTGCCAGTAAACAAAAACCCGGTAAACCTATTTAAGGTCTGAAGGTGAAACATCTGAGAAACACCTGTATCAATTGTTTATTAGAGTTGTGTTACCAATGAGTAAAAACATACAGAGGTGAGCAATCCGCCATGATAACTTTGCTTTAATCGGACCTGCCTCGTGCCAAATTAAGTAATACCATCCAATTCTTGACCCTGGAAACCTACCCCTGGTATCTGTAATCATGTGTCTGTCATCAGTCGTTCATGAGTTATCAACAAAAATATGATTTTACATAACTGCAGATCGAGATCTATTTCTGGATATAACTTCTTACATTATATATATATATATATATATAAAAATTGTGCAGTGGTGGAACATCATGAGTTCTCCATGCCTGGGTATTTTTTATGTTGATTGGTCTACTATTACTTTTCTTTATATTGTAAAATTTTTAAGAGATGCTGTCCCATTGTAAATTTGATGCAGAATGATAAAAAAAAAAAAAATCAAGTCATCCTCCAAGTTATCAATGGGTAGGAGTGAAGGAACCTAAAACCGTCAATCAAAACAGATTAACAAGGTAACCATCTCATGATTGGAGCAAGCAGTGGTCTAACAAATCCTTGTTTTCTGTGGTGCATTTAATTCCCGTCTTTGTTATGTTCTTCAGAGCATCACCAGAAGAGCAGAATGAGCGCAGCCACAGTTAGACTTCATCTGGAGTCCAAACCAACAAATGTTTCACAACCACACCCACAGATCCATGTGTGGGAGTTTTTCCAACGTTAAATGTTAAAATAGGAAGTTTTAAATGTCCACATGTGTGGAGGAGCAGTGATGGAGAACGTATTCATAATCAATGCACTTACCTGAAATTATAATGATTATAATAATCTCTCTCTCTGCTTCTTCACTCATGCACACATCTTGTTAGTCAGAGCAGTTTCCTTTAGTCAGGCCAGAACTACAGCCTTATGATCACTTATAAAAACACGTTCAGATTTGATATAAAACCACCACACATACCTTGATTGGAAGATTTCCTCATGATTACAGATGTTTCCTCTGTTACTCGTCAGGTGGTTTAACAGGAGTTGATGAGTCGTTCCGCTTTCTCAGTCTGTCAGGTGGACGTTTGCATGTGTAACTTTTCCAGGATGTTTCTGAACGCGCGCTCCTCTCTGCCACTCCTGGACGGTCAGCTTTCCAAACGTACCTGAGCGCAGGTAAATTCACTTCGTCTTGAACTTCCTGAACTTCTATAATTTCCACGACGAGCCACTTGAGGAGACAGTCTGTCGGCAGTTGTCACACCTGCGCTCCAAACGCACGCCCAGTCCAGGAGCGGGAGTGGTTTACTGTGGTGTAACTGAGGGCTTTCACATATGCAAACTGGGATAAAGGGATGTTTCAATCAAACATGTAGTTTGAAGCTAAATCTTTATTTAACCGGATTGCACATAAAATTAATCCTGAAATTCAACAATGCGTAGGTCTGGTTTGTTGCGCAACACGAGCGTCAAGTGCGCGCATTTGAGTGATACTTTTAATCAAACAGATTATCAAACATCATAATCATTAAAAGCAAATAAATATGATACAATTTATGTATATTTATGAAGTAGCCATGCCACCATCCAGACGCCACCACATGTGTACTGAGTGGGTTGGATTGTGTGTGTGTGTGTGTGTGTGTAGTGTTGTATAAACTTTGTGACCCGCATCTATGTAACCCTATAAACATCCGCGCTTCAAACAGTGGCTTCATCAGCTCCATGTTCATAAGACCTGAACTCACGTCTTGTCAAACGGAGCTGCTGCTCTGAGCTGCAGAGACCTCTTGTGGCTGCTGCCTGGTCCTCCTCCTCCTCCTCTCAGCAGGGATTCCTGATTTGTCACAGTAGATGGTTTATTATCTATATTATCTGGCAACTCTGAAGCCTGAACTATTCGTTCAGTCAGTAATTCTCATGACGTTAATTGGAAGCATGTTCAGGTTTGTTCCTCAAGAGAATAATAAAAAATATATAATATAAATATATATTGTCCTGTCATTCTTTGGGGTCCCATCTGTGGCATAGACTAAAATTACTATGCAATGATTATTAAGTACTTTTTCTAGTTATTAATATTATTATTATTATTATTATTATATTATTATTGAAGTGGTTATTATTAATGCTACTATTTGCAATGTTGCTGTTATTATTGTTGCTGCTGTACATGATTGTGTCTCTATTCCTGTCTCCCATATCTCTCTGTGTTGAGTGGGGGGGGTCTGATCTGAGATTTCAGCCTGTTAAAAGGCTATCTATCACTTAAGTTGTGATTTGGTGCTATAAAAATAAAAATTGGCTCGACTCGACTCATTAACATGTTAACTTAAACAACCAAGTTTATGAAGATATTACTTGGTGTTTCTTGGGACTAATTTTAGCTTTAAAATAGGAAAAGCATCACAGCAAATGTATCCAAAAGTAGGCTTAAAAAAAAGTTTTTAAAAACATGTTTGTCAGTGGTTACATCAATAACACAGATCAAAACAGAACACATCCGCACCGACGATGGGGATGGACCTACAAGCTGTCTGACCCAGAAAAACACATAAGCAAAAGTCTGAATCAGACAGCGGTGAAAGATATGAGCATTAGATACGTATCATCACTGATTCTGTGGTTGCTTTTCTGTGACACTTATTAGCATCTTACTGTACATTGAGTTTTGCAACTTTTGCTGAACAGTCTAGACCCAAAAGAGACAAAGGAAAGGACAAATGAAAGTCTCAATGTAGCACAACAGTAGCAAAAAGTCATCAAACTGATGTCAGCAATACAGAAATATTTACATGTTTGTTAAGATTTGTTAACATTAGCCACCATTAGCTACTGGTCATACCAGACCATGTAAGGCTGTAGCAGCAACTCCCCTGTGTGTAATAAATTTAGTTCAGTTGCGTTTAATTGCTTAGGATTTGTCTTTTGCAAGAGAAAGAGTGCATCTTTAAAAGTCGCATTGTCTTAAATGCAGGTTTGCAAGGGAAGTGGTGCAAAAAAGTCAAGCGAGTCATCTCTGTTCTGTGTTCAACAAGATAAATAGGCTTCTTGCGCAGCAGCCAGATACAGTTTGGATGTTTGTTTATCACAGTGGAAGGTTGAAGTTCTGTTATGTTGAAGATTGAGGGCTTTAGGCTAAGCTACAAAGAATAAAGACATTCCCAGTGATCACTCTCATGTTTCTATCCTAAGCCTCCAGCCTAAGCCTTCTATCCAAAGCATCAAAAATGGAACATAGTAAAAAAGAAGCATGCACATACCTGAACAAGAAAACTGCAATGATATAGACGATCCAAAAAACGTCTTTATTTCTAACCTTATGTCACTGCAGTGAAAAGACCATACTTAGTTTCCTTTGTGTCCTAAAGCCTTCTACAATAATATCCCATAACTGCTGATTCTGCTGAAATTTCATGCACAGCCGTCCGTTAGTTTTTGCGTAATCCTGCTAACAATCAAATAAACAAACCAAACCAAACCTATCACATAGACTCCTTGGCGGAGGTAACAATAGTCCTGCATGGTGGGTCTGACCCAAAGAAGAGACCATGGTAAGTATGAACAAAGGAACAAACAAACTGTATTCAAACTTTCAACATAATGCTCCCCAAGCAATGATAATTTGTTAACATAAAGAACACATGTAAAAATAATATGGTGTTATGTGAAAGATAAACGGGTAAGAAACAATTGGATATCTCACCCTCTTCTTCACGAGGAGGAAGAGCATGTGCTGCATCAGCACAATCAAAATATCACAAAACCACATTGTTCACCGACCACAGAAGGGAGGAGGGAAGCTGCATAAAAAAAGCAAGCCATTGTGCTCTCCATAATATTATACATGTAAATAAATCAAATGAGCAACATACCTAGTGTTATCCACGCATATCACAAGTGTAGCCTAAATGCTACACAAAATCCTCTCATTCAAAATCTGTTGAAAGATTACTTACATATTGTAATCCTAAAGCTCCACTGCAGGTTTTTGGGAAATGGAGTTTTATCTTTGGTTGACTGGGCTTAAAGTTTTACAATTCATCAATTTGTGTTTGTTAATATTTTCTCCCACTATTTCCCAGAAATTGGTTGTAATCACAATAACATTACCTTAACATATTAATGTGGATTTAATTAGGTTGATAAAAAATGAAGTAACATGTAGTACATGTTGTACATAATAGCCTATGTTATTATATTTAAGGCTATAACCACATCCTGTTACTGTGGTGTAAACACATGATGTAAGCCACTCATCTCACTTCTGCTGCTTTCAAGAGAGAAACAGATTCTACTGAAGCAACTTTTAAACTTTGTACGCCTTTTGTGGCACACACTAATCAGAGATTGATACCACTCATTTGGGATCAAAACCTTTTCATTTTTTTTTCATGCAAAACCTCCCCACAGCTCTGAAAGCACCTGGTGAATGTCACAGTTTCTGCACCTTCCTCTGATACTGAAAATAACTTCTGACAGATTCTGCAACTGAAAAAACAGAGGAGCCACATTTCATGAACCGTTACATTATTTTACCCATGATCCACAGCACCTGTGTGTGTGTTTGTGTGTCTCTGGAACATCAACCCTGATACTGAAGAGGTTACATGAAGAATTATTGTCTGTGCATAAGGCTTCAAAGTAAAAACCACAGCATTTAAAAGTGTACAACTGTGGTAGATGACTATCTCTTACCGTCTCCTACAGTTTCTTCTACCTTATCATTTGGCCTTTCCTGTTACAAGTTATGACAGGTACAGAAACTGCTGCAATCAGGAGTTTTGTGCACTCGGTAAAATAAAACATGTGAGTTAAAATAGTGACATTGTGGTGGGATGTTCTTGGCTTCTTGCTGTCAAAGTTGTTTTTCTCGTAAGAAGGGTCTCAATTTCCGTTTGTTTGCTCTTACTCACCTCGAAGCACAGTTTCCATACCTCGCTGGACTTTTTACATTTGCATAAGTGGTCGCCTACACACATACACCCACACCCACAATCACACACATGCTATACCTTTATAGTTACCACACATCTACACATCCAGGCGTAAACATACATTAGACACGTAACTGCTTTGGTTGATTTTTGCTGCTCGGTGAAGAAAAAAAAGTCACAGTTTGTGACCACAAACGAGTAAACACGGTCTAGCATGCTGCTACATGAAGATGTTTTCTTGTCTCTATGTGTGACTTTCATGCTGACTCATTCAGCTTGTCTCTCTGAGCAGTTTGGATGCAACTTGTCTCGACTTATATTGTTTGAATTGTTCCCTGATTTACGGTGTTTGAAGGTGCAGTGTTTGCATTAGTGAGCACATGCACTAGGCTCGACTTGGCACTGGTAATAAATTATTGTGCTGTTTTTCAAAAGGTTGCCTCTCCCTGTGAGGTTTACCGAGACTTCTTAAGACAAAAAAAAAGGATGTAAAAAGAGATTTGAAAAGATTTTATTTCACTTCAAAAGCAAGTCTTAAAACTGTCCTGTGTTATAACAAAGGAACTGGCTGCCAGAACAGGCTGTTACCAAATAATTCTGAAAAAAAGCAGTGGTTTTATCTGCGTGGCTTCTTTACTGTCTAAACCTTCGGTTGTTATCCACAGAATACCAATGCTCCCAGGCTGCTAATCAGAAAATTTAAAATTGGACTTCTCATACTCCGAATTAGAAAACTTTGGTGGGTGAATATTTCTAAAAAAAAAAAGAAATTACAAAAAAAATATATAAAAAATGGTTAACCTTTTCTTTTTCATATATTTGTACAGCATAAAATTGAAATATGATTTCTGTGTGTCTGTAAATGTTTTTTGTCTACAGCAAAAATCAAAAAGCGCTCAATATTTTTTCATAACTCTTGGCATACACAACCATATGCTGGAGTGGCAGCTAATGCTCTATACAAATTTTTATTTTTTTAGTTTCCACGGCAACAACTTTGACTAATTCTTAAGAAAAGGGCGAGGCTCGTTTCTGACGCACATCTTGTAAACTGTGTGTTCTTTTTTTGACAGATTGTACATGTACACCGGGATGTTTATGAAAGCAATCTCTCACTTATGACATATTATTGTTTTGGTTTTTTTATGGAAACAATTTGGTGTTGACTTGGCCTAAAAGTGAAAGGCTTTCAGAGCATATCCTGTAAACTCATTTTTTACTTGTACATGTAGTTTTCATTTTCATGATATGATATTATATAGTACTATGTACTAGGCTGTCTGATGTTGACGGGCCCCGGGACACACTGTATGTACTGTATGACATCTCCTGATGGCTCTTTGGTCTTTAGGTTTTTCTATTCAGTCTCATTTTGGCCTGGTGGCGGTGCCACAAAACGGCTGGCTTATTAATCAGTGAGCATCAAGTTATTCTGAAAGTGAATTTGATCTCACTTTGAATTTATTTTCACCAATATATTCACCAACACATTTCACCATCCTCAAGAAGAAGAAGAAAGATCAAGAGGTTAATGACTTGAGATATGGCTTCTAATGTTTTATTGACATAAATGGAAAGTCACAGTTAATATTGTTACAATAAAAAATAACCCTACCTTTAGTAATATAAGAAATCATCTGCAAAAAATAAGAAATGACTGAAATTTTAAGAAAAAGATATATTTACATAGAAAATACATGTGTACATCTAGGTAACATGTCAGGGCCATGTCAAGGTGAAGCCCACTTTTGATTAGTTGCCATTGAAAGATCAGATAACCAATAGCTGTGATTGATTACTTTCAAATGCAGTTGTGTTATGCTTTTTCATACACTGTGTCCAACCGTTCACAGTGCAGTTGTTCTAAACAGTCTTCCACTGATTTACTCAGTCATGCACAAGGCCTGGAGAGATGTCGGACAACATGCTGAGTTTCTACATTGCTTCGCATGCTTCACTTCCGCCTCAGTGGTGCACAGATGGGGTTTCAGGTTTGTTGCTTGCAGAATGACACCTTTAGCGCCTCAGCGTTCCACGCATGTCTTCATAAACATCATTGGTGGTGATGCGCTGTGGTTTCACTGCAATGTGCGCAGTCTTAGTCTGGCAAAAAAAGATATTGTTGACACCATGTTAGAAGTGGGTTAGACAACAAGAACAGGATTATGTATGTACATAAAAAAGGCCTACAGCTCCTTGGATGTTTTCTTTGGCTTTGTAACCCTTTCCAGACTGATTTCTTTTGATTTGGTCTTAGTGTGCAACTGGTGAGACCTGCTGGCCAGCTTCTGAAAATGGTCTATTTAAATGATGATTTGATTGAACAGGGCTGATAGCAGGGTTTGTTTAATCCAGCTGCAACCAGATATTAATGCAGTTTGGTAGTTTTTTTAAATTTAGTTTCTAAGGGGGCAATCACCTTTTCATACAGCCCAAGTTGGGATTAAATAACTTTTTTTTTGGTTCAATCAATCAATCAATCAATCAATCAATAAATCATTTACTTTCATCGGCTTCAATTCATATTCAAATGTATTCACTTTAATTGTCCCTCCTATTTGAAACAGTCTTTGGCCCCATGGAAAATCCATATGCACCATTCTTTTTTTTTGGATTTGTGTATTTGTGTCTATTGGGCCCCCTCAAAAATGAGATGCTACATCTCAATGGGCTATCCTTTCAATAAAGATGTACATTTAAAATGTTTATTTTATGTTTACTCAAGTTGCCGTTGTTTTATGTTAAATTTAGTTTGATGACACAAAGATAGAAGAAACCAGGAGGGGTCAAGTAGTTTTTCACAGCACTGTATACTAACATGATTTATTTTGCTATAAAATAGTTTTCATGCAGCAAACATTGCGGCTTTTCCACAGTGTCAGTGTTACTGAAAAGTGTCAAAATGACAACTGAGAATAAACCTTAGGTTTCAGTCTGAGAGAGTAAACTCAACAAATGATTTTACTGTGTGTGTTTGTCAGAATCTTGTCCTGCACTGTTGAGCATAACAGGAACATGGAAACAGCACCTAAGATTCATTCAGGACTTTGTGAGTCATAAAAATACGATCAAAGACACACACACACACACACACACACACACACACACACACACACACACACACACACACACACACACACACCACACACACACACACACACACACAAACTAGAACACATGGGTACCTTGCGGATGACCCATATGAGGACGCCTATGATGCCAACCAGAACAGCAGCAGAGATCACGACAGACAGCAGGACCGGATCCTTAATTTCTGGGTCACACTTCATCGATGTATCTGTTAATACACAAAGTGTGTTGGTCTGAAAGTTCTCATTTTTCTCACCACCATAATGTTATTGTCTGAGGCATTGGAATTTATTGGGAGTATATTTGTTTTTCCATTTTAAGTGCAATTCTTCTGATTCCTTTACACAAATTTGTTTCGGTGAAATTACCCATCAAAATAGAAGTATACATTTCCTACATGTTATTACTGTTTGAAATGCTGCATTAAAGTGCAGAATGTGTGTGAACTGAACTTGGCACTTTGATTTACTGTTTATTTAACATGGATTGTTATGGCAGTGGAGTCAAATACTAGTTTAGCATAAGTTTGGTATGTTTCTGAGACTGACTTTACTCCCTGGACTGAATACAAATAGTCTGTTAATGCCTGTAGCACTACATTATGTACAGCACTGTTGCACTTCTTTATGTTTGTTGTTAAATTGGCATTAAGGAAAAAAGCTTTTTTCTTTTGTCTTGTGGAATGATGCCGTAGTTGAACATAAATAAGGCTCACCTGTCACCACCAGGAGCAACGAACCGTTGCCTCTCTTGTGGATGGTTTTACTTTCCTGCGGGTCAAACTTTGAGTAATAGCACCAATATAATCCTGTGTCAGCAGAGGTCAAGTTCTGGATGAGAATGTCCATGCTGGTGAAACTTCCATTTGTCTGAAGTCTGCCCGTGAATTCTTTGCCGATGGTAGCTTTGTCTGAGTAGCTCTCTTTGACCAAGACAGGGTCGTCCACGAAACTTTGCTTCAAAGTTAGAGTATCTTGATCCGACTCAGGAGGTCTGCACTGGATGATGATGGCTTCTCCAATATCTCTCCATACCACTCCACCACTCTCTAAATTGATGGACAGAAAAACTTGCAATTATTCAGTTTCATCTCACTCTCCATATAATAAAGCACACGTTTGTTTCGCAGTCAGTAATCAGTCTTACCTTGGCCAGTCAGGGCCGTGCAGCAGAGACAAAGGATGGTGATGAGCTTCGACCAGTCAGCAGACATGATTAGAGGCTGTCATACAAGGTTCACTTGATTCTAACTCCTTAGTAGGAAACGTGCATGTGTTTTCACCCACAACACCCATCACGATTACTAACAGCAACATGTGACCAATTTCAAGGTGTTTAATCTGGGGAGCATAATCAGACAGTTTAGATTCACTGTGAAGTGGCAACCGCTCTCCGATGTAGAACCGCTCTGCTGAAAGTGTAGATGAACACTAGGCAGGTTTTTATCTCTTCTAAATCATCAGTCAGGATTTTTATCAGTGCAACTGCAGCACAAGCAAAGGGTGAATGGCCCCTGTTTTGCAATAGTAACTGAGGAAACCAGAATGCTTGAAAAACAGTTAGATGAATCTGGTTCCAGAGGAGAACAAAGAGCTCTTACGTTTGGTTTGTGTATTGGTATAGTATACTCTATGTCTTACAGTGTATAAGACAAATTTAAAAGGTTGGTAGAATTGTGTTTAGACAGACAGACAACAAGTCAAAGTCTCAATAAAGCTTTATTAAGTCAATAAGGCTCCCAACAACGCATGGCCATCGTGTGTGAATCAACAAAATGAGAAATCCAGGCAGTTTATATTCAGCACAATGCAAAGTGAGACAGACATCTCTGGTCTGAATCAGTCACTGTAATAATAATTATGAAATATTTCATTACTTTGACAAAAACATATCAACAAAAAAGGATTACGGTCTCAAAAACGATTATATTCAGAGGTCGTATAAAACATTACACTTTTATACACTCTTATACACTTTTAATTTTTTTTTTATTCTACTACTGTATATTCGTCCTATTTTAATCACTGCTGTGTCTTTTACTTAACTACTGTTTGCTTGTTTTCTTATGGAGCTTCCCAGCATAAGTTTTTCACATGACTGCACTTGTACAACCGGCGTGACAGTAAACATCTTGAATCTTGAATCGTAAAAACATTACTGAATGTGAAGTTGAGCACTAGACTGTTCCTCACCAGATCTACTGAAAGCATCAGACACAAGGAAAGACATCACCATAGAGTTTGCAATGCAGGCATAGGGTGTCAGTATTCTACACAAAAGTAGGTCAAAAGTTTACTTTTAACAGAGGGTGAAAGTGTTTTATAGTGTTTGCATTGCCCTCTCGTGGCAGAGGAACAAACATGAGTGTATAAAGGCTAAATAGGGTGATGTCACTGATATGAGATGTAACAGGATGATATACTCATATAGAAACCACATACAGAGATCTATAGGCTGGATCAATACATCTCCAGATATGACATAAGGCAATAATATACGAAGACACATTTTTAAGAGTGGCTTAAATTAAAAACATGTCAAAATACACAAATGAATAATAAACAAAATACATTCATGCCACAAAACACAATATAAGTTGATGGAATTTTGTTTTTGGTATTCAACATGTCCTGTTGACTCTGTCAGAGGTTGTTTTTTTCATAGGGACTATTTCGATTGAATTACTATTAATTCTGAAATAAACAATCATCAAGTGAAGAGGAACAGGATCTTCCTGTTAAAATCTCAACACATGATCCAAAAACTTGAATTCAGATAAGATTTGTCAAAGTGTGTAGCACGTAGTGTAAAGATGTCCTCCCCCATCTGAATATGTCCTTGGAAACTAAGTTAAATATATATTTTAATCTGCCAGATCCAGATTATGGTCTTTGGTCATCATGAGTTGCCCGTGCCTGGGTAGTTTTATTTTGATAGGCTTATTTTATTTTATTTTTTTGGGATATAGCCAAAAAAACAGGCCCTACCTTGAGAAGTTGAAGACAGACAACAAGTGATCCAGAATCCGCATCCATCTGCTGGAAAATACAATCAACTCTTCTTTGGCCCAAGATCCATCTCTTCACAAATTTTAATCCAACTCTGGTGTCATCTTTTTTTAGATATCTTTCAGATTAATTTTTTTTTTTAAATGGTGGAGGTGATGAAGAAATCACAAGGACTCTAAAATTCAGTCAGGCATTAAAACAACCGATCTCTTAATTTCTCATGTAGAGTTTGAAGTGACAACAAAATAAATGCAACATAACTTTGCATGAGTATTTATTGAAACAAAATATCCTACCATATTCATAATACGGCAAAGGTCACAGATGTGTACCTATTGCTGAAAAGGTTTTGCAGCATGTGTATAAGATGATAAGCCTTGTCGTTTGAAGCTGAAATGACCTCAGCAAACTCCATTAAGTTGTCACTGTCCTGAGAGAATTGCAAACTAAACATCAATAACATCAATACAGGCTTTCACAGTCTTTGGAGACAAATTAAAAAATCTCACCCACCACCTGCTCTCTCTCTCTCTCTCTCTGCTGGCCTGTGGGACAGAATAAAAAGGGTCCCTGTCCATCCCACTGCTCTTTCCCCCATCAGTTAGCCTCCTCCAGTCGCATCTAGTTAAGAAGATGCAATGAGAGCCGGAGCAGACGCTGCAAGGAGGGCTTTTTATGATCACGACGGAAATGGCCCTGTCCATTTGCCAACCAGTGCTTCCTGTTTAGAGGTTCCGGTGGGAGGGGATGCATTATATATTTTTACTGCAAGATTATCAGGAGGCTCTGTCTCAGGTCACAGAGAGAACAGGAAGTCAACAACAATAGAACACTGGGAGATCATTTAATCTTTTCAATTTTTTACAACAACAAAATAGTCCATTAGGATACTGTGCAACATATTAATGGTGCATTTCCTCCCACAATTCTGCTTCCTCCTGCCTAGTGTAGTTGCTGAGTCAGTGCACCATGAATGTGGGTAGTGATGGACTGATTGCTTGTTATGTCACACAGGGATGGCTCACCTCTTCTCCCCAATTTCTCTCCATATGCACACATCCTTTTCCTCCCGAGAGATGTCCCGGAAGACACATGGGCCTCATTTGGAGTGCACATGGTTTAATGGGTCCTGTCAATACATTGGAGCTGTAAAGGAGAAAGGATGCTTACACATTCATCACAGACGTCCATTAAATGACTCGGCATATGGCTGCGGGGGAGGAAAATGGTAATCTCCCGTCTTTAAAGATCGAAAGGATGATCAAGGTGGATAAAGAGAGTCTGTTTCTAATGTGGTTTTACTGATTAGCTGTTGACCAGGATGAAAGAGGAAACTGCTGCCTTGCATTTGTTTCCTATACAGCCCCCCCCCCCCAGAAAAAAAGCATTTGTAAACCAAACATTTTTCAAAACATATTTCCAAAGGTGCATCAAAAAATAAATGCGATCCAGGCTGACTCTGTGTCTTTAAGTATAATAAAAGACAAATGACTTTCCCTGTGGCTACAACACTTTGTGAAAACAAGCCTTCATTGACTGCGCTCCAACATCCTGGTATTTTGGCAGAGCAGGAAGTTCTTTTCCTGATCTTGAGTGACCTCTGCGTGCTTTTCACTGCAGATGAGGGCTTCAACACACCTCCATGCCACAGGACCGCTCTGATTTTTACTTTGAAGTAGCTCGAATTGTACCTCCAGAGACCAAGCCACTGAAACTATTCTGATAGTATCATTAAGATCTTCATTTTGATTAATGCCTACAATATGTGGCTGGTATGCAGACATACAGAGCACAATATAGTGGAAAGACGCTGTTGGTAAAAACCCAAAATGAGCACATCATAAAAACTTGCTGAAAAATACTGATTCTCAAATTATCCATCTCCATCGTTCCCTCTGATTTTTAAATACTTTGCTATTCTTGCTAAAAGATGATCTGCCTTCTAGGCTCCCTACCCATTACCCATATTTTGTTCCATATCAACTTTTAATGATAATCTTACTTTAATCAGTAACAAAATCAACATTTGGACGGTATTTTTTACACCATCAGTAATCAGTGTTTCCCCCTTCAGCATTGATTCCAGCAGTAATCCTCCTCCTCATGTACTGGCACAACCTCCAGATGATGTCATCCTGATGAGGATACTCATGCTGTCACACTCACTCGCTCACTCAAACAACCTCACAGGTTTTTGATGGGGTGCAAAACTGTGATGTCATTCACTTCCAGAAACTGGATTGCGTTCTGTCAGCAGAGCACCACTGTAAAGGTGTGGCTCCCAGCCAGTCCTCATGCCTCTGAAGACTTATTGGTTTGTAATATACAGGCCTCTGTTGGTGCCAATGGTCTCTGCTGTTTCTAAAGCGAAGCAGGTGGATCTGTCGATGTTGATTCTGGTTGAGCCAAAAAATGAGTGACGCATTTTTAAAACCCTTGAGTGTGTAATCAGAAGGGACATTTATAGTTCTAGAAACATTTCCTGATAGTTTTAAGGTGGGCAGTGTTGTCAACTAGAATTTCACTCTTTCTGATAAATATCTATAGTTAAGATTCCGTTTGATTCAGAGAGAAACCTTAAAGACCATAAACTTTTTATCAATGGATAATTATGCTTTGTAAAGAAGTGGAAATATGAAAAGGGACAGTATTTGATGGGTCTGATATGAGCAGTTACAACCAACAGGAGCTTGTAAGGAATGATTGATGTTCTGTATCCACTCTGTCTGCTTCTGATGGTGCTTAACAAGGCAAATAAGCTAAGACGAGCATTTCCAAATAAAGCCATCTCTTTTTAGGAGCGCTGTTAACGGTAGTGTTCCATAAGTAATATTACTTCACTTTTTGATTCATGCTTTTGTTTCAAAAACTCCAACTAAGGTTCTTCACAACATGCAATGTCTGTCTCCAATCAGAAACTATGCAAACCGAGCCAAATATCCAACATGTGATGTCATGAAAAGATAATGCAGTTTCACTTTTGGCAGAGGTGGAGGCAGTTTTTGTGTGATAATTTAAGCAAGGCAGATTTCCAGTCAGTCTGTCTCTGCTCTCCAAAGCTAAAGTCTTCAGGCTAATGTCACTATGCAGCTCCAAGTACCGAGCTGTTTATGCACAGGGAAACTGAGAAGAGAAATAAATAATTCTATTGATTTAATGCCTACATTTTACTTAATGTGCCTGAATCCACATTATTTTATGTATCTCACTTTGAATAAAGAAAGAAAGCAAAAGAATCAGCCACAGGAAATTCATATCAATCTTTATTGTACTTAGAAATACACGCATCAAATCTTTTTTTTTTTCCTTTACCATTTACAACAGGGAAGAATGAGGGACAAGCTAAACGTCATGCCTTTCCCAGCAGGCGCGATGCACTACAGGATGGGCTGAAATGGACAGCGGGAAAGAGATACATAAAGTGCTTTTGTCAACAGTTTTCTTATTTTAATAGAAAAAAGAATCAAAACAAAAGGTTTGAGGGTGAAGGGAGAGGAGGGAGAGGAGGGAGGGAGAGGAGGGGGGGGGGGGGATCCATCGACGTGACAGCAAGTGTGCATGTGAAGTAGGTGAAGGATGAACAAAGGTGACGGATCGATGATGGGCAAGAGAGCGTGGGGGTATTTATCTTTAAAAAATAAAAAAGCGTTTGAATGAAGAAAAAAAAAAGTGGTCTCAACCCAGGATGAGGCTGGACTTGCCACCAGGTGGGTTTCTTCGGTTGCCTGCGGCAGCGTTGGCACCTCCCGACGGTTCAGAGGGTTGTGGAATCTCCTGCTGCTGCTCTTGCTCCTCATCGTCAGGACATTCTACAGACAGGACGAAAGGTTGAAATGTAATGAATGCTTCCATTTCTGGAGGATATATGATCCGGACCACTGACATTTAAAACTAGTTCAACCCAACATTACGAATTCCACCTGAGTCAAAAGCTGAGATGAGTTACTGCTACTCTGCTAATCTAGATTTGTTAGCTTTCAGCAGAAGTAGTTTGGCTGCTTAGATTCTCTGAGCAGATTACAAACAAAATTACCAAGATGTTGGTTCATAAAAAAATAATCGCTAAGAGTAAAAAGAAACTACATTTCTTTAGCAAAGGCTAGCTGTGGCTATCTCACTGGCTGTATATCAGCTGTAATTGTTCATTTCTTTGAATTGGTTTAAAAAAAAAAAAGAAGTGAAAACTTATCCTGCAACAAGACAGACTCATTTTAACTGAACAGTTTGACCTATGTACTCACTGCATTCAGCACTGCAGTTTGTCAGGTCTGTAATGAAATCAGTGCTGAAACATTGGGTTCTTGTTGTCCATTAGTGCCTGAATTACTGAAGAATGTGCAAACTAACGGCAGATTTTCAAGTTGAATGTCACAAAATAAGAGCAAAACTTTCTCATGAATTTTAAAATCTTTTTTTTAATGCCTGCTTGATATCAGAACGAGTGGAAACCTGTAGAAACTGCATAAATGACATTTATAAGATATATAGGCTCTTATAATAAAGCTCTCTGAGCCACATTCACCAAGGATTTTGTGCCTGTTTTCCACGTACACATATGATGCATTCTCCCCCAGTTACATGTGCTGTATTTATCAAACAGACACACCAGGCTCAGGTTCTCAGGTTGTGAGTCAATTGTGTGTTTGATAGGTGTGCCTCTCTCCTCAGTGCATATGCACATAAAAGAGGATTGTCAAATAACATGAGGAGACAAGATAACAGAGGATGATTATGTATTCCACTGGATTAACTGGTCACGCCATATGTTGCAGTTTGCTGACAAAAATATGGATGCATCTTATATGGGTTGATGTGCAACTAGAACCTATTATTAGGAGCAGAAATTGAGCATTTTATTAATGATACCCGATATCTGATTACGGCAATGCACATGAACAGTGGTTGGGAAATGATGGCTTGTGTTCATTAAACTTGAAAAAATAAATGGGCAATAAAATCACAATTAAATTCGCTGAAGCTTTATTTGGATATTTAAGTTTGCATTTGGCTGCATTTCCCTCATCACTGTGTGTACCCTGGGTATATTTGTGTGAGTGTATTTATTGCCTGCTAATGTATTACTAAAAATATGTAAAGTTATAATATCAAAAAGAAAGATAATATCAAGGAAATGTGTAAAGAAACAGATTACTAGTCCCACTGTGTTGAAGAACATATAAGCCTTAATACACACATAAACAGACTTTAGAGTATTCAATGCAGTGAGGAACAAGTGAGCTTTGATTTCTAAATGTCCATTGTGTGGTCAAACCTTCCATTATGTGAGGACCAGCCACTCTCTTATAAACATGCACCTGGAGGTTCATAAAAAAAGCTTTTCAAACTAAGTGAAACCTGCCATCAATGAACAGCTGCTTGACTTGACTACAGACCATCACGGCATCATGACAGGGAGAAACCACATCAAAGAAATGATGTGGGGTTAACTTAGAAAGGGAGATTCTGTGCTGTATCTTGTGGTTTAAAAAAAAGAAGAAAAAACAACAACACTGACTGTATGCCAGCAGCACATGGGATAAGACCAGTCACCAGAATGTGATATTTTAGAGACAGGGAGAGTGAAATTACCTGATCTGTTAAAGTGAACCATGGAGCTATTCACTGAATAATCTAAGTCATGCACAGCTGTTTAAACACAGTGAGTGGCAGAAACTTAAAGCCTCTTTAGAAACAGTTAAAGAGTTCAGGATACGTACCATCGTTTGCTTCTTCTTGGCCATTTTGAACCTGCAATGAAAACATAAGACAAAGATATCAGATTCTGCCGTTGACAAAAATACCTTTGTGTAACCCTATATCTGAATCTTACTGGTTTTACTTTGTGACAACACGGTGACCTGAGAAAAGTCTGGACTTCTGTCATAAAAAGTCTTACTTATACCTCAAAGCCAAAAGAAATGGGTAGAAAAAATACTTCTTCATCCTAAAGGTTTGATAAGGTTCTGTGCTATCGCCAAATAATGACCAAATATTAATGACACCACTTCTTTGCATTGTTTCACTGTTTCTTTATATCTCAGTTAAATTGCTCATTTAGAAAACAATTGCACCCACGCCAGGCAGTGAGGACTGGCATGTGCCCAGAAAGAAAATTAAACCTCCACAAGGATTACAAATACCAGTGGAGAACATCTATCAAACAACATCCAGGGTCAGTTTCAAACTGATGGGTAAAGCCGTCCTTCCCCCAACGAATTTTCCACTGAGCTGTTTGGAATTGTACTTAATCTGTGACTGTCTGCTTTTCAGCCCCAAACTAGGCTGTGGCTCTGTTTTGGAAACAGCTCCTGCGAGACTCAGTGACAGATACCTCTTGTCTCTGGTTCCAAACCATGGCTGCCCCAGAGTTGTGGATGGTGGTCAGTTCCGGTTGAAGGTTCTTGGGGAAGAGAAGAGGCTGCTGGCACCGCCTAAGTGGGGCTGAGGGTTCTCCACACAGGGTTCCTGTGGGTGCACCGCCTGTGAAGGTAAAGAGACAAACGTAAATAGCAACAAACTTATTAAAGCCTAAGTCGAGTGTAATCCACTAGCTTTCGTACCAATTTATTTTTCTCTTTAGGCCATTAGATAATATTGGAGTTAGGCAGGAAAGAAAAACAACAAAAAAGTGACAGCATTACGCGGGCCTCACAGCAGCAGAGTCATACCATATGGACTCTAATCCAATTAGACACAAGCCACTCCACACTCCAATGTTTCCAACCTATGATCCTAACCATGCTGAGCACAATATTCATCTTCTCAGATTTGACAGAACATCAGCTTTAATCTGGGAACAGGACTGAAGTAACATGAGATAATAAAATAAGTGAGAACCAGCGGTAAACACCAACTAATCCCCTTGGGCGTCTGTTGCAGAACCAGAAACACGGTGGAAGGCTTCCAGGCAGACAACCTGAATGCCAAAACTCGCATAACCATGTCACGGCTGCATTCTCCTTTAGTAGGAAGAGCATTAAAACAGCCCACTGTGGGGAAGCATGCTGACCAGAGCCTCCTAAGGCAACAGAGGGGACAGACGGTCTTTGTCATGAGGGAGACAATGCTGCTGAAGAAGTGGAGGAGTGGACATTGTTGTTGATGGAGTGAAGTGAATCAGCACTGTTGAGAGCCTCTATCAATCAACAAGAGCTCCTTCATTATTGGCTCCACATTTCTGATTCTCATCAACTTGCTGGACAGTGAACAAATAGTAAACGGAACCAGACTCATGGGCTAGACAGTGATGCATTATGCTACCATCACAACAACACGTAGCTTTCTCTTTATCGTTGCAGATCTCCTGAGATGATTATTATTCATTTATTACATCTTTTTCCTTCTTTTGTTTTTTCTACGTGCTCTAAAGCCCTTTGGATCTACTGTGTTGTGTGTGAAGTGCTATAGAAATACAGTTGAGTTCATGACATAAATGTATGATAATGCTAATGGCACTGATAATATTAACTTGAGCTCGAGGGCACTTCAATTAATCATAAACGCTGGTATCTAAAAACTAGGAACGGGTGATCTGACTATTTTAATTGTGATTGATTCTTAAGGCATCAACTATTTACTTTTCTGATGAATTATAGAGATTGTGGTGTTAATGTGTTCTTATTTCTTATTCCAAACTTTACACCAACTTTCCCAGACACACATTACTTGGTTGGGTGCCCTGGAATATTAACAGCCTCCGAAGTACATTTGATGACGCATTATAGTAGTTTTTATTTTTTTCAACCATCAAGAACGACACCATCCACAATTGATTAACTACTAGAAAATCTCTCCTCGCTCTACCCCTCCTGTCTACTGACAATCGCACATACTCTGCAGAGAAAGATACACACAGACTGAGAGAGAGACAGACAGACAGAGAGGTTTCTCAGTTGATCTAGGTACAACCTCTACTGTTGAGTGTATGCATACTTGTACCCTTGTTTTGTAAAAGGTTGCATGCATAAGTACAGCAGGGTAGTGGTTGAGACTTGTGCAATCCCCCCCCCCCCCCCAGTTCAGTTTCTTCAAGTCCTGCTCTGTTGTGCAGAGGTGCCTTGGCTGGTATTCATTTGCTTCTGCATGAGTGTGACAGGGCCCATTTTGACTCTTGTCTCCACTCTATGATTCTGTTTTAACCCAAAGCATAATCTTTTTCTCAACCTATCCAAGTAGTTTTCATGCCCTAAACAAACTACAAAAAGAGTCAGCTGGGATTGGCTCAAGCCTGTTACACAGGATACGCAGTTATAGAAAACGGAAGGATGGCTAGAAAATAATAAGTCAACTACTGGTATACATAAAAATAATACTTTAAAATGTGGTTTCACACATGATACAAACCCTGGTTTCCTTAGTGAGAGTGCTGTGTGTCACCAATTCATCCACCTCCTCAACCTACTATTTAAATGTAGATTTGTTACTTTAGATACTTGATACCACATCACCTGACTTCCTACAGGCTTTCTGCCTGAACTCTCTATAAAGAGATGCATCACATTCTAGTATTTAAAAGTCGTGATAATGATGATAACGCTGACTGCTGTATTTTCCAGAAGCAAATTTTACATTGTCCTTGTGAGGCTGTTAAAAGGTTTGAAAACAAGAACGACAGAAAAATAAAGTACTAGCCAACCACAGCACAGTGGGGCTCGAACTAGGAAAAACTGGCTTGGGAAAAACAAATCCGGCTTGGGAAAAAACAAACCCTGGAGACATGCATTTAGCATGATCTTATTACCAGATTACAGACCAAAGCAAACAAACCTGTTTATCTACAGTACACTAGTAGTTCATACTGAGGCCAGAAACATTGCAAATGCTCATAAAAGCTGTGAAAGTAGTAAACTTCAGGCAAAATACATATCCTCATTCAGGCATATATACATTTAAGAGGAACAACAATGATAGGGCTCATCAGAACTTGACCTAGAGCCAGGAGAAGCAGTGCATGCAGGAAAAGCAGCTGCTGACTGCACAGGTCAGAGGATAAAGTAATGATTTTAGGGTAGATTCCTCATTTGTCCACACACCCAGGAAATTTGATACACTACAGTTTTCTACAAAGTGGCCAGTGTGAAAACATGTGATCCTTAGCTTGGGAGAAACTTCATTGCGCTGCGCTGAAATGGAATCCTACTGCTGTAGGCTTGAACTTCATGAACCTCTTTATGAACAAGATCAAATATTTGAGCCTTAACCAAATATTGACTGTAGGTATAAAATCTCTACTTTGATTAGAACCGATAAAGATAACACAACAACTATCTAGTTTATTACACGTGTACTGTGAAGTTCAATAATGTCAGATGACATTAATTTTCATTCAAGCCTTTGTGGCTGTATGCTTACAGTGATCTTGCCAACTCAAACTCATCTACAGGTCTCAGATACATTAAAACTGCACGTCTGCCTTCTCTCCCGTTTATACAAGGCCACGCATTTCACCAACTAACACATTTTCATCTGACCTATTTCTTTCCATTGAGGGCTGATCCTCAGCC
The DNA here is from genome assembly GCA_037577475.1 of Chaunax sp. Z400. NCBI lineage: Eukaryota > Metazoa > Chordata > Actinopteri > Lophiiformes > Chaunacidae > Chaunax > Chaunax sp. Z400. The sequence continues at coordinate 16,136,135 of CM075197.1, forward strand.
CATTTAACAAAGACGAGCTTCAAATTACCCTTATCCCAGTACAGCAGATTTTTTGGCTATTACTCTTGTGGGCTCCTTTTTCTGACAAACTTAATGGAAAAATGCTGAATAACACCCCAGCTTGTATCTTTTCCTAGCTCAACTTAGAAGAATTAGTTCCATGTGCTTTTTGCTTACTTAAGGCTTCTGGTAGTTCTGTCTAGTTTTTTAAAGATTCAACTTACCCTTATATCAAGTGTTTATACGCCCTCTCCAGTACAAAACTCTAATCACTTTTAATATTACCTTGTGAATGTAAACCCTATTGTTTCCATTATTTTGGCTCTGATCAAGTCACATAAAAATTTTACCAACATAAGTTAGAGTGATGTTAGACTGACTTACTGGGTGGATTGTTCCTCCGATGAGCATGAGGGTCCTCCGGTTCTGCAAAGATGCTGGAGGCCATCTTGCTCTTACGCTGGGGAGTTGTATTGTCATCTGTGCCAAGGGTGAAGCTGGATTCCCCGCCTGGCGGTCGTAGTACCCTTCGGAACAACAAATGACGAATTATAACTTGATTTGATTAGCATTCTGCTACCGTGCTCCCATTACCCACTCCTCAAAATAAGCTAAAACACATGGCATTTTTGTCACATGACTACATAGGAAGAAAAAAAACAAGTCAAAAATAAAATGGTGACGCCTTCTCCTTACTCCACCCAAACGCTTTTATGCACATACCACACATACAAAAACACACAGGCTACAAGTAAGGTCTCTTCTCTCTAAGCCCCGGCTGTCAGCCTATCAGAAAGACAATTTCTGTCTAGCAGCTGACTCCAGTCGCATTTAATCAGAGTTAGCCGGTTAGCTGCTGCCTCTCCTCAGCACAGATTCCTGTGCAGTGACTCAACAGGGGTGGCTAGCATTGTTATTCCAATAATAAATGAGGCAAATAAATCCAATGCCCCATTTGGGTCAATATCTCACGATGGAGGTGAAAAGTCTGAGGTCCACGGTGAATGTAGGTCACCTAATAAACATACATGTTCCAGAACAATATAGAAGGCCTGCTCAGACCAATGCATACTAAACAAAGATCATTTTACACAACATTCCTTCCACCATAAGCTCAACAAAAGGAACACGATACGAGTAGGGAAATCATGTTTCCTTGCTGTGCTAAAGAACAGTAGACAACAAAACTGATTTGTACAAAGAGCCACTGCTGGACCCCTCCCTCTTATTTTCCAGCAAACTCTCCTCTCCTCAGGGTCCATATCAAGCCACCAGCTGACACATTATGCAGCTGTCTGAGGGCCAGGCAGGCAGATGGGGTCCAAAAAACAACTTTGCTTTTGAAACAGACTTCGAAAGAGAGCAACACGAGAAGAAAAATCCACGCAGTATGGCCTGCATCGATGTGAATTTTCTTAATCAGTGCTTGTAGAGATACAGTACTGGTATCTGACACACTTGGCTTTGACAGTAATGTCTAAACCAGACTTTACCTCCCAGCCAGAAAGGATGAGCTCATGCTTTCCACGCCGACTGTGACGGGGGAAAAGCTTTTAGCTGCCTTGCAGCAGACCCCACCCTTGAATGAAACAGCAAATATTATTAATTAAATGGCATGTTTAGTAGCCTAAGGGGAGCTCGAGTCAGGTGAAGCTATGACAGATATAGCTGCCTCCAAAGCCAAAGACGGCATGTCTGATAAGGCATGTCTGATAAGGCATGGTAGGAGGCTTTTGATGGCCTAGTAAGATTTTAGCCTAATTCTGCTCAAGCTGCTGCCGCGCGGATCCTTTTGGCCGGCTAGCAGCAGAAATGCCCAGCAGCTCCTTAAAGGGGCTTTAAGGGGCAAAAGCAAAGAGTTAAGAAAAGATTTACAGGCTTAGCAACGAGCTGAAAACCCCCCACCCAAGCCCCCGCATCATCCGAAAACAGCATGCGCCTTCACACCGCTTAATGACTGCCCGAGATTTGATGTGATCACTCAGAAAAGGATTGTGGGACTAGTTCGCCTCACTATCCGTTTTATATGTGATAAAATCGTGCTCCATTGTTGAACGTGCCATGATGCTAAGTCTTTGCATTGCTTTCACCGCAAAGGAACGGGAATGCATCCGCGAGAGACGCATCTGTTACTGGATAGCTATGACTGCGTGCTTGGAGGATGAGTGGCCCTCTTAAAGAGATTTTTCCATTATTACTGAGATCTGATAGAAGATACGTCTATTAAAATGGACCTTATTTGAGTTCCCCAAAACTTCCATTAGCTCTAACCAGCAATGAGTCATATCAGCGATAATGACATAGGCAGACAAAGTCTCGTCTAGGATTCTTCCTGCAATCAATCACATACTTGGCTCATGAGCTGTACCTTCGGTCCTCTGCTGGAAAATTGCCACAAAATCCACATTTGAACGGAGCATTATTCACAACTCCGTAGAGCAACACAGTTAAAAACACCGCAGGATATGGGTATAACTTGAACGACAAAAAGTTATTTTGTAGAGGGCCACAGTCACTTTAATGGCAGAACTAGACAGCTTATATAATTTCTTCCCAAAATTTGATGGAAAAAACTCACTTCAGCCGCCTCGAGTTCTCTCCCTTTTTTCTTCAACTCGCGTAGCTATTCATTTTATAATGGTCAGACAGGCTAACCTAACTTACAGTAGCTAATGGCTATATGGCGCACCAGTCACCCTATAAGATTAACGAATTAGCACGACGATGTGACAGTTTAGCTAAATCCAGAAAAAACCCTCGCCATGCCAGCAGCGAGCAAACATAAGGTAGCAGACTCCGTTTTAGCAAACGCAGAGAGAAAGGCGTTTGCTAACGGAGAGGCTCGCCCGCATCACACTTCTTTTGTTCCTCCATGAAAGAGCTTATTTTACCTAGAACTGCTTTTAGCACCAGGGCTCATTCCTTGGAAGGTGGTGGTCGTCGTCATCTTAATGGAGTATTTCTTTGTCTTGGTAATAACAAATAGTCAACGAGAAACTAATAAAAAAAAAGTCCCACGTCTTCCCCGTTGAAACACGACAGGATGTAGACTCCACCCGATACTGACAAACATAACGAACATCGGATCCGTTCGTTCTGCGGTGCCAGCCCACAAAATCCATCCCACCAGCGTCCGACCCGTTCTGATTGGACAGAATGTCACAGAACTCCATTCTCATTGGATAGAACCTTAAAAAATCGCTCTCTTGTTGGTGGCAGGTCTCGGCTTCATATCACTGATGTCAGTCCACATCCCTGAGGGTTTTCTGTGCTAATCTATTAGCAAGGATCACGACACGAAACGAAATGTTTTTGGATACCTTTATTAGTCCCACAGGGGGAAAAGGGGAAAGAAGGGGAAAAGAAAAGCGTGGGCAAACCTTGACCTCCAGCGACTTAATATCTTGGGACCATCCTTAAGGTTAAACAAAAATTGGTAGCCTCTAGAATGACTGCTGTCATTATTCCACAAATGTACACCGAATGCATCTAAAAACACACCACTATGTTATTTGCTTGGGTAGTTGTTGTGTTGTGTGGAAATAACAGCCCGTATTTTGTTCCTAAACTTTTAATAACTATATTAATTAGTACTAACAAACACAAAGAGGCAGAACAAAAATAACAAAAAAATGTAAGCACCATGAATTAATCTGGTGACACAACTGGAATTTACAACATTTTACACCATCAGTAATACGTGTGTCCCCCATCAGTATTGATTACAGCAGTAATCCTCCTCCTCCATGGATGGCAGCCCACTCTTCAGTCAGAACTGTTGGAGTTGCTGACAATTCTGTGCAGGATTTTCACACTGTCGCAGTCGCACAGTCAACCAACCCCGCAGGTTTTCAATGGGGTTAAGGTCGTGGCACGTCGCTGGCCACTCGCACTTGCATGCACTTCTCTGCATGCATCATGCCGATGGCTGGATACTGGTAATGTTGCCTCGGCCATGGCATTCTTACAGATGTGATTTTCTCAATAATCTTCTTGATACAGACAGGCAGTTAAACAAGGAAGTGGTCATTTGGGATTACAGTTCAGTAGTTAGAAAAAGGCATCATGGCCTTTTCTCTAAAAAATGTTTTCATACTTGAGACTCCTCACAAAAATCAGTCAAGCATGACCAAACCACATATGTTAAGAATGATCACAAAACCTACCCTACATATAAATGTAAAACCTATTTCAAAATAGAGAAAGCAAGTGATATATTTTTTAAATCACTTGAGTTAATTTTTTTATTTGTTATATTCAGGCCTGTAAGAGGGTCAAGTAATCACACTGGAAAGCTAGATAAAATTAGTGGAAGTTTGGAAAAAGACAATAGCTTTATTTTTACAGACGTCTTAATAGACAATACAATTATTTAACTGAAACATCTTTTCACGCTTCCCATAATGTGAAGCTTGGCCTAGTCAAACAATGAATCAGAACATTTCTCTACACATCCACTACTATATAGAAATGTATAAAATCAAATATATTTTCTGATGATGACACAAGCAAGTGACAATTCAGCCTCATTCCAAAACTGGGTGTGTAGTTCACTGATTGACAGTCCCCAAATAGTTCACATAAGAAGAGATTTGCCAGACACTGACCAAGCCTAGCGCCACAACATGCGATCCGTTAAGTCAGCTCTATTAATTATCACTCTTTCACCAGCCCTATCTGTCTGCAACCTTTGAAAAATCCCTTCAAACTGGGAAGGGAAATATTTAATATTTACCACAATATTGCATGAACAAACAAAAACCTGAACTCGGGGTGATCTTGATGTGGTTTATGTACAAAAACAGAAAAATAAAAAGAGTAATAAAAATAACAATAATAATAGTAATAATAATATGTAGCAGTTATGTGTAGCAGAGAACTCATTCTGCATGGAATTCTGTTGAGACGATTGGACAAACTTGCAAAAAAGCAGCTACTGTGCAGAACTGGGACAGTTGGTTGTGTTGAGAATGAAAATGGTGATGCATGTTGTCGATTAAATCATGCCTCCCGTCTGTTGGTGAAACACGTCAATTGAATCTTCATCTTCCATTTCCAACTGTTAAGAGAAAAAAAAAGAGGAAGATACGTAAACCTGTGTCACATGACTTTTAAAAACTGTGCAATGTCTTTGCTACATTTCATAGCCAGTTGGTCAGCATCTTGTGCATTTGTCATCTTAGATAAATTGGCTTTGTTAAGCAAAAAGAGTCAAGAGACAGGAGATATACTGTCTAGAGGGGGGCACATGTCTTGTGAAGATGTTGCAGTATGCACCTGAAGGCTAACCGTATGCTCTGCACAAACCCACATTTGTTTGCATATGCAAAATGGCCCCATTGTGACTGCTGTGTACATAGATAGGCTAGCATGGCTTTACAGTAACATGCATGCTGTGTCCACTAAGGCCTTTCATTTCACAAAGTGCATTATTATATATATAGTGTCAGATTCAACACAAGTTCAAGAACACAGCAGCTAAAAATGAGCTTTGTGTGTTCCGACAGCCTGATGCTCTACAACTTGTGCAAAGACCTCATGTGTCTGGTCTCAGCCTCCTTATCTAGACACTGGACAGATTTTGAGTTTTGTGTGGACTGTAGCTACATTTTCCATCATACATTCAACATTATAGATGCAAAAAAGTGGAATACCAAAAATAACTGATATGAGCTTCCCAATGAAAGGGAATAGAAAACAATGCATGCAATAGGTTATGTATATCTTACATGATATGGATGAAACAAATGCATCACAAATGACAACGCATATGGAAGCACATAAAGCATATTTGAGCGTGCCATTAACCTCTGACACAGCATGCCCCTTGAATGTATATATTCTAAGAACACTATTGAGTCTCTTTTAGGTTTGTTTCGAGACTTCACACTTACCTGTGCCGGTGTGTCCGTCTCATTTATCGGCTGACCATCAAATCTGAACCTGATTTGCCTCATTGAAACTCCCTGGAGAGACAAACATATAAAACATTTGTTGCACATCATCCCTGAACCACCTCATGTGTCACAAAGATCATTATCCCAATTCATGTCGATAAATTGTTAAAAAGACAGTACTGACAAGACTTTTACCAACTTTATAACAATTAATCTCCATCAGAGTCTGTGACTGGCACTTGATATTTCAAAGTGTTTAAAATTCATTTTCGTCTTGAGAATTCAATGTAAATGTGATGCAACAACAACCTAATATTCAGGGCAATACAAAGAAAAAGTGGTCTGATTAATGAAGATGTAAGAAAATTAATTTGACAAAAGCAAAAAAAAAAAAAAATGCAATTCTTAGTCACATACAGCATTTTCATGTCAATTTCTATTCTAAAAGCTAAGGAAATAACAGATATTATGCTATTAAACTATAATATTTTAAAGCAAGTATTTTTTGAGGGATGCCCTCTGATGTTTGTGGGTCATAGAAAAATAATGAGTCAAACGGTCTGCAAGGTGACGAGTGAAGAAATTATGCAAAACATCTGGTTCTTACTGTCGCTTTAAAAAAATCTGCATGATAGTCATGTTTCTTTTGCCCTGCTGGCAGTCTAAGGCACAGGCACTGGGTTTCCAATCTTTCAATTTATTGAATGCTCATTAACTTTCAGATACAGAGGAATGTTAGCCCTCAGGATTGTTTTTGTGTTCATAACAGTAATGGTATAATTTTAAGAGCTGGTCTGCCACTCATTTCAATGTTAAGTCGCTTGAATGAGTAATAGAAATAAGTCAGCATTCCTGCATCTGATTACAGCAAACAGTCTGGTGAGGGACGACCTCACAAGTGATTTAGCTCAGAACTGTTGATGGAAAAGAGGAGTTTGTGATTAACATGGAATCACAGGGTCAAGTAGATAAGGAGGTTTGGTTTTGGGGGAGTGAGACAGAGGTAAGGCCTTTAGCTTTGCTAGCTGTTTAGGGAAGATTCACATCGACTCTGTCTTCTGTCTTCAAGCTGGTGCAGTAAACATAGAGCAGAGCTGGATCATTGCCAATAAAAAAATGAATAACAACTCTTTTACTAAACATGTGTTAACAATGAATTCTCTTTAATCTGGCTTTTATTTAAGGTTTGACCTTCTGGCATACTGCAGTATCTTTAGGGTGGTTTATATGTGATGTGTTTGGGTCTCCATCATACTGAACTGTAGCCTTTAAGAAAATATTTGCAATCACTTAAAGTCTTAATGGAAAATGAAAGTTATATGGTAGGTAGGACTTTAAATTTCCCAGACACAATCACTTGCTGTGAAACAAAAGTTTAAATTACCTGTCGCAAGTGCAGGAGTGATAAGTATGAAAGGGTGGAAATCTCATTGCTTTTATGGAATTCAAACAAGGTTAAAAAATGTGCATACTTCAAAATGAGTAACTTCAAACCACTAACCAATTCTAATTATTATTTCCATGTGCTGTAAATGTAGTTTATCTAGTAACAGATAGTTATGTCCAGAGGAATCCTAAGATCTAGCTCACAGGCTTCAATCTTCCTTGCTCATCAGGAGCTATTGGATGCATCTGTGATTCTCCCTCAGCTGATAGCAATCAGACTGGCTGGGAGGTTATATAAGGAGGTTAGTTTTTACCTGCTCAGTTGATAGTGTGCCTCCAGAGGGTCAACGCCACCAGTTGGCTTTCTGTATTTCCGTTTGAGTGGGGGTTTTCTTTACTCAAAACTGTGTGGAGGAATTCCTTTTTTGGCTTCCATTCCATATCTTTGTGTCTCCCCCCACTTTCCAGTGACTCGCATTTTTGATTTCTTTTGCTTTGGGACCACTTCTTTTGTTAGTTTATCATTTTGATCGAATCGGTGGGTGGTTTGGGGGAGTTACATTTCCCACCCCCACCTTTCCAGAACCAAAGGGGCCCATTTTAAATTTGACCTTTTTTTTTTTTTTTTTTTGGGTAACACATGCAGTAAGTTACCAAGTAAGAAGATCTTCTAAGACTACGCACAGTTGAAAACTGTTGTGCAAGTATTTAACCAAACAAAGTCATTTATGCATTTCGTAGCAGGATGTGCTATTGTGCTCCAGTATTGTCCATGCTGACTCATTGGACAGGCATTGCTTACTGGGACACTATAGGTGCACCTCACTGGAGGTCCGTGTTCATATATTGTGCAGTGCATGCTATGACAAAAAGCCAGTTAAGAAACAGGACTGCTTAATGAATGTTATGTTGGGGATTGTAGGTGTCATTTGTGCAACTTATTGTCCATAAAAAACATAAATCAGTGGTCAGAGGGTGTTCTTATTTTAGCAGTGCATGCAATACACTCTCAAAACTACACCTCCGTCACAGGAAAATTCAGAGAAACTATTTTCTACCTACAATACTAAATTTCTTGTTCTGTTTGACATTTTGTGACACTTGGCTTTTAATGCTTAACAGTTTAAAATGAAAGAAAAGAATAGATATTTTACTCCTGTAATATGCTTACTTTTTTTTTATTGAGGACATTTTTTTATTTGCTGAAACTAAAATATCAGCAAGCACACAAGTCAATATTCACTAGAAAAAAATCTAAAATCAAGTGGTTTTATGCACAAGAGAACAGTAAATGAGCTAAACATGTTATAGAAAATGATAATCAAACGACTGCATACTACGAGAATTGTAATGTAGCTGCAATAATATCATTTGTTCACATCTGCAGTGAAAAGTTTATTCAAATTTTGTCACACGACACAAGTGCACATCCAGCAGTAGCTCTGTTTCCCCAGTTTGGGAGCCACTAAATAAGGATAGAATCTGACATCATACGGAGTGTAAAATCAATCCATGATTGTTGTTATGTGCTGCTAATGTGTCACGCCCACCTGTCTCTCGCAGTAGGCTTTCATGAGTTTGATGAGCGCCGTGTGTCTCTTTATCTTGAACTGCACTACAGACCCATCTTGACCCGTTACCTTCAGATTTAAGTGTTCGTTGCTTTCTGTCTTGACTGCTTCCTGCCAGATAAAGCCAGAGAGAGAGAGAGAGAGACAAAGGCAGTTAAAATAGGCGTGAATAAAGCCACAGCTGGAATAATTAATTGATTCATTTGTTAATAAATCATCAAAACATTTTTGGCAAGTTCTAATTTGGAAAGATATGGACATTTTACCAACTCAACACCATTGATTTCCTGGTTTTAGAGACGTAAAGACCTGCATGTTTTACTTATGAATTGATAACCAGTTTGGGCTCCAGTAAGGCAGGATCTGTCAACGTCAACATTTTACAGACTAATCTACACTGAACAGTAACTGATGAAATAAAGGGAAGCAGCCACAGTGAACTGGCTAGTTGAAGATCAACAGGTGAAAGATAAACTTCCCTTCACACTCCCCTTCCAAGAATTTAGAAGAAAGTACTGTAGCTGCTAAAATATGAAGTGGCTTTCTGCAGAGTCAGTGTTTGGTGCGTCTATTCTGAGCTACAGGAGAAACATGGCCGTTCACAACGAGGTGGACTCCATGGAAGAGGACCCACTCCCTCTATAGCTGAAAAGGACTTGCTAATTCTAAGGTAATGAAAACACAATTCTTAGGTTGGAATTGAGTAGATGAAAAAATGATGACCTACCAATTTCCCTAAACACTTTTCTGGAAAACATGAGGTCAAGGAGAGATGTGAAAGAGACTTCATAGTGAGGCTAGGCTCAGGATATGTAGGGCTGAAGCAGCAGGAGTCAACAGGGCCGATTACGGAGCTACTCGGTATAGTGAGACCAGCCACCACACAACAGTAAATGGTAAATGGATTGTACTTATATAGCGCCTTTCTAGTCTGACAGACCACTCAAAGCGCTTTACAACACAAGCTAACATTCACCCATTCACACGAACGTTCACACAGTGATGGCATTCGTGCCATGCAAAGCGCCACCTGCTCATTAGGAGCAGTAACCATTCACGCAAACACGCACACAGCAATAGAACAGCCATTGGGAGCAATTTGTGGTTCAGTATCTCGCCCAAGGACAAGTAGACTGCAGGGAGTTGGGGATCGAACCACCGACCTTCTGATAAGTGGACGACCGCTCTACCACTGAGCCACAGCCACCCCTAAATCACATATTTTGAAAAGAACAACAGATTTAAAATAAAATAAATACAAAACACAAGCATGCGGCAAAATAAAAAAAACATAGGTCATTCACCTGTGATCACGAAATTATTTGAAGTGCCTCTCCCGTCTTGCATTACCCCCCTCCCCTGTCATAAATAACGGACAGTTCCTAATGTAACATGAATAGAGATCTCTTTTTGTTACCAATACTAAACGTGTTGTCATTAAAGGTAAAACATTAAAGCCACAATTCAAAAGTAAAATGTAGTGCTTAATCTGAATGGCCCCTGAAGTGCCCCTTCCTGATTTCCTGGCTTCCTATTGGATGTCTGTGTTATCCATCTGGTGCTGCACGCTGCCATTGGCTGGGGACCAGATTTGCCTCTTTAAATATTTTAATTTGGTGTCATATATGCAGTTTGTCAATTCACTGCACTACTGTAAACACCTTAAAAAATATGCCATAATTCATGTAGTCTATGGATATAATGCCCGCCATCTGTTGATTTATGCTTTGTTAGACTGTAACTGATCAAAACTCCCGTTCACCCTAATTTTTAAGGCGAATGAGAGAGGATTTGGGACAACTGCCCATAATTTGGGACTCTCCTGAACTTTTGTGGAACTTCTGGTCACCCTATACACATAGTACCAGCAGAGCCCAAGACGTTTTTCACTGCAATTCTTGTCTTTGCTCAAGTTGTAAGTCTTACTGCTCTAACCAGTTGTATATGTTGTAATAGTAAACATTACCTGTTTTAAAGTACTTTATATACCACACATTTGGGGAAAAAAAGGGTCTTATACATTGTTTTATATCCAATGTAGTTTAAAATTCAATAAATATGACAATTGAGAGTTTTTACTTCCTCGGTTTTTTTGACATACACAATATGCTTGAACAAGGCACAATTTGCAAAATGTATTCAATGAGGTGTGTATTTGCTCAAAAGTTTTAGAGCCGATGGAAAACAAGTAGGGACATGTATATGGATCTCAACTGAATAAGGGATTATGCATGGTATTGGACATATACTTGGCCCCTTTACTGCCCCTGATTTAGAAAAATCCTAGATCCGCCCCTGGTGTTGTGCAACGCTTTGTAGAGAACGGACTAACATGGCAAAAACAATCATGTAACAGGGAAAAGGTTTCCCTGTTACATGACAGTCAAGCTTGATCTCTGCTCGGAGGATAAGGAGCTGATTTTCTTCCTTGAGTTAGTTGCTAGCTGGTACTAGCTACTTTTCAAATATTCTGGTTATGGGTCACACACACAATACGTTGCCCCCATTTAAAATCACTGGATTAAGCAGAAATAGATATTACCCTGTGGGTAGGTACGTATAGGGTAGGTAGGTATATGTAAAGGCTTTTAAAATTAACTACCGTATATTTGAGTATAATCAACAAGATTTCCCGGCGCGCAATTTCCCTTTGTTTACATGCTGAAAAAGTTGATATAAGCACAAAAATGCTGTTGACACAGTGAAAGCAATTCTCAGTAGTATATCACTGCTGACTGCACTAACTTACACACACACATAAGCTATGAACACCGTTGATACACACTGGAATTGAGGCATGCACTGAGGATGACACCGGCTGGTTGGCTGTGTGAGATCAAGCAGAAAGCGATCTGCGCGCCGCTGGATGCGCGCTCACAAACCTTCCGGTCTATCAAAGTAGGTAGGTAACGTTAGTAGTTGAAATTTGGCTCTCAACTTTAAGAAGATAAACAGAGCAGGGGAGATGTCCGCTTTTTACTGCGAACCTCTATGCCTCATATCTGCCTAAATTTAATTATGCAATGTAGAGACACTCACCTTTGGTTTTTCATCAGCCATGGTCACTCTTTTGGCGCTTCTCTACGCTGCCACACAAAGAATACAAGTGCGCGCACGTACACGTTCCCGTGTACATAAATTGAAGTGTACGTGCGCGGTCACGATCCAGTGCGCGTCCACAGCGCCGGGCTTTGAATGGCTACAGACAGTCACGAGGATAAGAGCGCTTCTGGGCATGGGCGGGAGAGTCTCAGTGCGCGTTAAAGAGGCACTCAGCAACACATGAACGCGCACCGCGATATTTTCCTTTTGTTGTAAATCGCCAGTTCGTTCCCATGTACACCTCATCACTTTGTGGACCTCTAATCAGTTTTTCATGGCTCAGTCATCATCAACATTATCATACAGTATGTTACACATGCTGGGAATGTAGTATTTGCACTTTTTCTTTCCAGCAGCCATCTTGTTTTTCTGTCTGGTGATATAAAGCCACTAAAACTATATTAAAATAATTCTTTTCCATACAAAAAGTGTGTAGCTAAAATCATAACATTGGTTCTTAACAGATTCCATCAAATAAGTTAGTATTTCTTTTGCACATGATAACAGAAAAAAATACCATATACTGATGATTTGTTACCTCCCACTTATATGTGAACCTACGTCCCCTCTAGAGTTATTGATTATACATGTTAATGTACTTATTGATTATGTATTTTTTGTTATCGATCTGGTTGTTTGCACAAACCCATAATGAGAAAAACACAGCGTGTGGAAAATCAGGCAGGAGGAAAGGCACTCTTTCCATGACGTCATCACACTTGCGTCGCGAGGTCTTTAGAATGAATGATTGAAGCGCGCAAGCAGCACCGTGCCCGTAGTGCATGACGTGAGGTGTTTACAGCTGAATAGTTAGTCAAATTACATTTTATTGTATTGATTATATTGTTCCCTGATGGAGGAGGTAGACGTTGAGCCGCCGACCACCGTAAGTAACCTCTGTAGCTCAGTTTTCTCTCTTTTCTCCCTCAGAATAGCGATGCTAATAGGTAAGCTTAATATCGCAACAGCATTTTATTTAGCTACATTGAATGATTAACGCCATATAAACACACAAAATCCCACTAGACGTGTTAAAAGAAGTCAGAAATATTTGACGGCCATTAGACTTAAAAATGTCAACGTAGAACGTTCATAGTAGACAGTGAAAGGGAACTAGAAGTTAGAAAGTGTTCCAGTTGAATCTTTGGCTGTTAAAATTAGTACTTTATTTGTATTATGAGCAAGGTGTTCGTTAATGTAAGGCTGGAAATTGTGCAATACTACAGAAAACACAATTTGAGTCGATAGTTTGAATCTTAGCATTTTGTGTTTAACTTCCACTGTCCCTGTCTCTTTAAATGCAGAATATTCCTGCAGTTGGTGCTGGGAAGCACTTGGGATTTGCATGGGGACCTGGTGATATCCTTGTGTATGAGACCCTTTACAAAGCATCTGGTGTGTGTAAATATAATTACAAGCCCCTTTCTGAGGATTCACACTCTCTTGCCTTCTCTCTTTGCTAATGTCAGTCTTTTATCGCCCTCTGTCCTGGTTTGTCAGGTGCTTCGGGATCAGGATGCTCCTTCATCCATGAGATTAGGAAAGACGAGGACATATATTCCCCCATTTTACGCAAACTGTTCAATGAGTCACATCACATATTTGTTGGCCTGCAGACAATTGGAGATGACCTCCCCAGCAAAAACAAAAAACACCAGTAAGGCTACCTGATGAGCAAGTCCTCTCTTATTGTGCATGTCTCTATTGCTTTCCATTGACAGAAGTCTTTTACGTGAGAGGCAGGCGAAGCACCCACATAAATGATTGCGTATCATGATTTTGTCTCTGTCTTATCCCTTAGATTTGTCAGCATCAGTAAAAACTATAGATCTGTGATTCGAGCCTGTATGGAGGAGCTTCTGCAGGTTGCAGGTGAGAATTTTGAAATCAATTTTTTTATTTTAATCTTCAATGTGTGAGGACCAGGGATAATTAATTTGACCTTTTTCTCCTTTTTGCAGTTTCTACAAAAGTTGCAGAAGAGGCGATGCAATATGGAAATCAGGTATTTTCAACTGTATGTGTGTGCACGCCACAACTTGCAGATACATGCCATCCTTATCTGGAAAGTAGACTGATGCATATACAGGATGCCATCTGTTTATTCATTTCTGAGTAAAGCAAGGGATTAATTCAGTGTTAACATTATTATCATTTAGTGGACTAACACAACACTCAATTATGTGGTGATGATAACATTTCATTTTAAATGAAAACTGATAAGTAAAGGAACAATTTTTGCTGCGATGCCAGTGCAGAGGAATGTATATAAATGTTTGACTGAAATTCACTTTTGGATCATTTTCTTTCCTAACCTCAGCCTCTGTTTTGATGTCACAGGTGTCTATTCTGTTGGCCATAGAACTGATCTGGAATCTGTGTGAAGTGCTGTTCATCGATGCTGCTCCTGGTTAGAGTTGATCTTTTGTGCTTGTAGTTAATCTCTCTCTCTCTTTACCTACAGAATATGATTTGTAACTTCTCTTTGAAACCATGAAAAAACCTGGACGAATAGGTCAGCAATGTGTTTGTGTGTTTTTTTGTCGTCAGCGGGTTCCCTGCTGCTGCACCTCTTGGACTGGGTAAGGTTACACAAAGCTGATGTGGACGAGAAGGCCAAACAAGTGCAGCAAAGTGAGAGCCCTGCTGAACACCATGACTACTGGGATGTGGTAGGTGCAGGACAGACGCATCTACTCCAAACTATATGCACAAATTCAGATTTTGAGCAGAGATATTCCCTTTTACGAAAGGACACCACACAGACCAATCCTCAGCATTTCATTTCACTCTTTATTTATATTTCGTCTAACATGGAGTGCAGTGTGAAATCTCAGTTATACCATGTTCGGTGTCTGAACTGTGCAGGTGGTGAGTTACGTGATGCAGGGCAGGTTGGAGGAGGCCAGACAGATGCTGGTGAAGCAAGCCACATTGCAGCCTGCTGCCAGGGACATGTACAAGCTGATGGACTCTCTGCTCAGCAAGATGCCCTTCTACAATGTAAGAAAAATACTTTTATGTGCTTGATGCCCAGACTTAATTCACACAAGGTTTAAGATCAGCTGTAAATGGAATTACTTTTCTTTATCAGATGGAAAAGATATATTATATTAAGCTGCCTTTGGGTTTTGCATCCTTATGATTCTTTATTTAGTTTAGCAAACGGTGCTATGTATACGCCTTCTGGCATATAGTAAACCTGTTTTTAAATTTATTTTTTAAATTCCTTTTAAATATTGAATAAACATGATGTGTATTGGTGTAAGAACAGTATGAATTAGCTGGTATTTTCCATAAAGATATCTACAATGACGATGTGTTTAAAGGGAATTGGCTCAACTGATTTTTGGCACCAGGTACTTTTCTCAATTTAATTTTCCACTACAGATAGAAAGGCTGGGTGATGTAGCTGAAAAATATATCTCAATAAAATGTTTTGTTTTTATTTCAGAACAGCAATTATTGATAATTTTTAATGACGTATTTTTATTAAAGACCGGAAGAAAAATGAGTTGAATTTAGCAATTTTCGTTTAGAATTTAACCACATTTATTTCGATTTCTATCTATTCTTTCTATCAATCAGTTTTCATATTGCTGTTGATTGCCTGTTGTCAGTTCATGGATGGTGTTCTTGGTTATACAGTATTTGCTGTTTGCTCACAGCAGTGAGGCAACGTTTGTTTCAGAAAAGACTGAAGGCAGCAAGACAAGAGTCAGCTGAAAAAATAGGAACGTTTGGGAAATCCTACATCTGAGCACAGATAACTTTTGTGTCCAACTGGGGCGATTCTCCCTGACCAGACAGTGCTCTGCAGTGCTGTTGTCACTCTACTTTGCAGTTGTAGTATAGATATATAGATATAACGTAAGTACTAGGCACTACCTACTATCCACAAAGTCTTTTCCAATGGAAAACCTATAAATGAATAATTCCAAGCAAGTCAGGCTGGGCTGTAATATGCAGTGGAAATAAGGGTAGAGTAGTCCTTTGACCAAAAAACGCAGAAATAATTTGAAGTCTACACTTAATATGCCACCACTATCAAAGCTACATTTTATTCTCTACATTTTGCTTGTGTTGGGGATAAAAAGAGATAAATCAGATCTTGTCCAGCCTTACCGACACATCAATTCCCAATTGGCCCTCCTCTCTCCGCATCATACAAACCTACAATGTTCATGCAACAAAGGAGTGACTAACAAACTAGCTCATATACCAACCAATGGAGGCTTTCACCTCGGAACTTTCTGTGTTTCTTCTTCTTCAGCCCGGAGGAACCCAGACGCTGACGGAGTTCGATGTAAAGTGGAGACACTGGCATGAGGAGGTAGACCGCTGTCTGCAGGAAAACTCCTTTGCAAGCAACAAACACCTGGAGATCATCTGCAAGGTCAGAGAAATTACATCTGTAGAATACTATACTACAGATAGTCCAGTGGTTTAAACATGCAGTTATATTGAAAACATTGGAAAGTTTGTGTTTTTCATAGATCTGTGCATCTCTGTTTCCACATTCTTTCATTTATTGCACTGTGTGAGATTTAGTTTTAATCTAATGTTGCCACCTGTTTTCATTCATTTTAGATCTTAGTGGGGGATGAGGACACTTTGCTGGAGCACAAGGAACTGCTGAGCACCTGGTACCACTTCCTGGTCACTAGACTCCTCTTCTGCCACCCCACAGTCAAACCTATAGAGTTACACTACTATGCACAGGTATACCACTCTAACTGCTGCTTCACCGCTCAATCTTCAAACCCACTGTTACTAATTTCCTGCTATTTATTTTTTGTATATGCGTGGGGCGCTGCAGTCATGTATGACCATGTTTCTGGACTCGAGGAGCGTCCCTGAGCCCCTGGACAGCATCTTACTCGCTGCCTTTGAGTTTGACATACATCAGGTCATCAAGGACTGCAGGTGACACACCGGATCACATCCATCTATGCATGTACACTTCATACACATACTTGTTTATGCCTACAGTCTATAAACTTTCACTTCCTCCACTTTGTGTTTCTGTAGCATCGCTCTCAACAACTGGTGGTTTGTGGCCCATTTGACAGATCTGTTGGATCATTGCAAACTCCTCCAGTCTCACAATCTACAGTAAGGACTCTCTTTGTTTGTACTTGCACACACTTTTAATTTGAACATAAGGTTACACACTTCATTTATCAACATTTAACATGTCATTCTGGTGTGTGTGTTTGTGTCTATTCAGCTTTGGCTCAAACTTGAGAGAGTTTCTCCTGTTAGAATATGCCTCTGGCCTCTTCACTCATCACAGGTATGGTTATGTCAGTGTTACTGGTAATTACGGTTGGGAGAATCTGTAAATGAATGTATCTAATTACTCTGGTGATTTAAAGGTTTAGATTTACACAAAGTATGAAAATGTGTTCCCTATTGACAGGCCTGTCACAATTATTACATAATCGCTTTACTTGATTAATTAATTTAGACGTTGTGAAACACCAGTCATCTGACAGCAGCATCATGATGTTGTGACTGTCCCCTACAAATGCCTCATCTAACGGGATATTTCTGTGTGTTTGTGTGAAGTCTGTGGCAGCTGGCCATCGACTACTTTGACCACTGCCCAGAGTTTGGTCGTGTCTACCTGGAGCTGCAGATTGAGCGCGTTCCTTTAGAGACAGAGCACAAAGCACTCAAGGTGCTCAGGATCTGTGAGCAGAGACAAATGCCAGAGCAAGGTAGTGCTTTATGTCTCAGTCCTTCGCTCATTGTCTAGTATCCACTTGTCTTGCATTTAAAAAAAAAAAAGAGATGTTAATATACTCATGTGTTTTCCAGGCTCTTAACTTTTAATTTCTCATCCTCTTCAAGTACGAAGTATCTGTAAGATCATGGCTATGCGGGCCCTGAGGAACAACAGACTCGGCTCTGCTCTCTCCTGGAGCATCAGGGCCAAAGACGCTGCCTTCGCCACCCTCATTTCAGAGAGGTAAGTTCCCTCAAAAAGGCACCCTAACCCAGGCTGAAGTGACTCAATTCTGATTTTTGACTTAATGCGGCACAAATCAGATTTTTTTTCAGGCCTGTGTGAACATAGTAATCTGATCTTTTCAAAATCCGATTTGAGTCACTTTCATATGTGGTCACAGGTCGGATACATATCCAATGTTGCCATGTGGTTTTAAATGAGAATGGTTAGTTTGGAATTTGTGTTTCTTTTTGCATATATACGCATGTCGTAGTGCTGTCATCAGCAGCCAACACCGGCAGCGTGGTAAAACGCCAGAGAGGACAGGGGACAACAATGTTGTGAGCTTTTGACAATCTGCTCTTGAGCAGTTTGCTGTCCTCCAGAGCAAAATGTCATGCATACATTCACTATTAGCCCATCCATTTTTGGTTTGAATACCAGGAGTTGTCTCACAAATATGATGTTTTCTGTTGGTCGTGACTCAGATGACTCATGCAAAAAAGCATCAATGTGTGCATGCCTGACGTTTTGGGGGACAGAGGCGTTCGTATTACAGCTGGATACAGGTCACTTGTTCCTATTGCTTTATGTCTGTTAATTTTTTTTGTCCATTGTTTAGCTCAAATCCTGTATTCTATGGAGACCTTTTTAAAGTGTGTGTGTCTGTGTTAGGTTCTTACAGGATTACTGCATCAGAGGGACCTTCTCTGATTTGGATTTGATCGACAACTTGGGTCCAGCAATGCTTCTCAGCGACAGGCTCACTTTCCTTGGTACGAATAAGGAGCGCTCACACGGTAGCATTGGTAGCACTGCTGAATTCAAACAGGGCAGACTGTCTTCTCACACATTCTCATACATTCCCACAGAGATGGAAATGTATCTATAAAATGCTTAAGGCAGCAGCATGTGACAGCGTGTTTAACTTGAAGAATATCTACAAGGAGATGAGCCATTACAGTAAAGTACAGTTCATTTAAAGAAATGGCCAAGGCTCTAATGTTAATGTTGTTCTGCCATTCTAGAGCGGAAAAAAGTTGATCAGGGATGATGAAAAACTATTTTTTGTAGTCCCAGCCTGAAGAAATAAAAGAAATACACTGCTGTCAGTCACACATGCAGCAGCAGTCAGGCAGTTATAATGTAAAAAAAAAAGAAGTAGTAAGCAAAAATACAAGTGTGAACAATTAATACAGATGAAAGTTCTCAAATTGCACTTTTTTTTGCATGTGATAACATCTATGTCAACATTGGCGTGATCGTTATTAAAAATTAGCCAATGCTGTAGTCTCAAAACACGTATCTTGTCTTTATAGGGAAGTACCGCGAGTTCCACAGGCTGTACGGCGAGAAGCGCTTCGGTGAGGCGGCGAAGCTGCTCCTCTCCCTCATGACAGCCAAGATTGCCCCCCGAAGCTTCTGGATGACTCTGATGACTGACGCGCTGCCGCTGCTGGAGCAGAAAGAGGTCGGTCACCACAAAGTGTTCAGGATCCTGTGGATTTGGATAAAAATTATAATCAACAGTATATTGGTTCAGGGTAGATGGGCAGTAGAACACATTAAAATATTAAATATACATTAAGCTTTTGCTGGCGACGCTATAAAACGGACATTTTTACATTACATTCTTACTTTTTTTAGATTATTTTTGTCATATGTATGGACACGATAATATATGATGAAAATATTCCAATTTATTTAGACCTTAACAGTTGAAATTAGACAACGGATAATGCCAAGAGCTCTAAGGATGAAATTCATTATCTATTAATCTGCATTTTTATTTCTCCATTAATGTTTTGGTCTATAAAGCACCAGAAAACAGTGACATTGTCCTAGAGCTTCATCAAAATAGTTGGATAAACTTATTGTTGCAACATTGACCTAAATTATAGACCAATATTTTTGATAGGCATTTATTTTTTGCATTTTGAAATAAAATAGGGTAACCCCGGGGTTTTTTCTAAACTGGGTAACGGGGCGCTGTGGCCTCAAGCCAAAATGCTGATTTAGCCTTCGATGTTATGCTTTATGCTATTACACAACATATAGTCTTCCTTAAAACGACCCGTTTCTGTAAAAATATCAAAATAATACCAGTATCAATATGTCTGTTCATTAAAACCAAAAATATCAAAATTGTGACAAATAGACCATCAGATGACCTCAGACAGCTTTGATTTCACATAGCTCTTACATCCTGTTGTCCATCTGCAGAGCCACATGTTCTCAAGTGATTTCATAAAGCCTACACACAGGGTACCTAACTTAGATCTTTCACCCACTGCACCAAGCGAAAGAAAGCCAAGGGCTGTCAGGGGAAGAAGGTGGAAGCTTTTCTGCTGTCACAAAGCTGATAAAGATGGTACTGAA
This sequence comes from Chaunax sp. Z400, assembly GCA_037577475.1. Classification (NCBI taxonomy): domain Eukaryota; kingdom Metazoa; phylum Chordata; class Actinopteri; order Lophiiformes; family Chaunacidae; genus Chaunax; species Chaunax sp. Z400. The sequence goes on from CM075197.1 coordinate 16,156,423, forward strand.
AGTGAGATCAGGACCATCGAAGGATTGATGGAGCAAGAATACAAAAGGAAACACATTTTTCTTGGGAAACCAGTGGGGTTAACACAGGTTTTTTACCAATGATTACCATTAATATTCCATTACGTTTAGGCCAAAGAGTGTGACACTACTGGAAAGGTTTTGCTAAACTAAATTGAATGAAACCTTGTGTGATTTAATTAATGAAGACGGCCTACTTTCTCATATTATTAGATCATTTTATGCATTGCCCTCTTAACTTCGGTACATGTCTCTGACTTGATAATAAATAATGTCCTATCATGCCTTTTCCATTACTGGTCTCTAGACTAAAGCTTCGATTGGATCATGCTTTCTTTTGTTTTCTATCGTCAAAACTGAACTTTAGTGCTAAACAAATAAACTGCGATGTTTATTGTTGTCATGGTGCAGACTTAAATGTTACGTCAGATCAGGGACACAGACAACAGGAACTGCAAGGCCAGCAGAGAAGATGGTCTGTGTTTGGACTAAAAGGTGGCTTTGTTTGTTGAAATCTTCAGGTGATCTTCTCGGCAGAACAAACCCACGAGCTGATGTTCTGTTTAGAGGAGCTCACGTCCTCATTGAACACCACAGCTCCCAGCACAGACAGGCCCATGCAGGTATGCATCTCCTCACACAGCGTTAAACCTTCTCAGGTGACAGTGTTGTTCTGTTAGGCTGTCTTTACACCACAGGTTTTGACGCCCAATTCCAATTTGTTGCCATTGTGCTATATCTTCTTTACTTCTTCGAAATAAACATTTCAATCAATGTCAAAGACATAATCCACTGCACTAGGTAGCTGAGTGTGTTTGTCATTTCAGGGGGAAGACATGGAGCTGACCAAGGTGGAGCTCCTGAGACTCGCTCTGGCCAGGAATCTAGCTATGGCTATAGTCAAAGAGGGAACCGTGGAAGCATGAATGGTTTTGTTCTTTTTCATTTTGTACTGTACATAACATTAAAATGATCAAAATTTGTTCTTTAATAATAAAACACTTTTCATAATGTAAGTTGTTTTAAAATCTGACTTTTTGTAATTCTGTATTTGATCATTTAAGAAAAACTCAGAATATCAGACATCAATTTAATTTATTTTTTTCATGCAGCAAACACGTCATACGTACAGTATGTACAGACCTATCACTCTCCCAGAATCAACACATCAAATGTTCCAATGACTTGTCATACAACAGACAATACATACTATGTACATTAACACACTTCTGTACATCCCACATGACGAACAGAGTACTAATGGAGGACGGCGGCGACACAGATCCACTCTATACCACTGCTGCACGCTGGACAGTCGATTACCTGGTGACAGATTTTCTTTCGAGCTCCTGGATTTAAATTCAGATTTTTTCAGTTCACATTTTCAAGGTTCGGTAATGCACTGAAATACTACAACAGAAAATAACATGAGAAAGAGTATTCCTAACACTGACAATGGTGTAAGAGAAATATCTTCAAATGAAAAAAAATAAATATGGATACCCACTGCTAAAATATTTATTTCCAAAGGGAAAAAAAGTCACATGAAATAAAACCAACTCAAATTTGTAAACTATAGTCATAAAACAATTGTAATTAAAAATTACCATCTCAAGTGCAGTTGGTTTCCTCAACATTGTTGGTCCACTAACAGGAATACTTTGATCATATCACAATAAATACAAGTACAGCCAACTATTTTCCTGCAACAATAACTACTTTTTTAGTAGCATTTTCCAGTAACTCCACTCTAACATGTCTACTGGATCCCATTTCAACTAATTTCAATATCCTATTTCTGGATATATTCAAGTATATTTCATGTGGGGTGAAGAATAAATAAAAGCACCACTGCTGTCTTCTAGTCTTTGTTAACTTATAGGTTAATTTCTTTTGAAAACCTTTGTTATGCATCCTGTCAGTCTGAGGCTGAGCCCTAATGCATTGATTATTTATAGCACATTCAAAATTGTTGGGGAGGATCCATAAAAATATTTCTTAATACACCTAACCTGTTAGCCCCATGGCTTGTCTTACTTGCCAGTGTATGTCTTAAGTTTGTTAGCTCTCTGCTGGAACACATACAAGCCCTGTATAAATAAGTGTCAGCTGTTTGCTTCTCACTGCCTGTAATGACCACAAAAGTTACCAACTATGAATGTGGAGCTGAATGGTGCTGCAGAATTTCACCTCCTGTCTCTCTGGGATGACCACACCCTCTCATGAGATGTGAAGCAGTCTGTCAGGGCTGAGCAGTAGCAGGCTTGCACACTGCTATAGATGACCCCACATGTCTTGTGGTGGGAACTGGTCGACCTCCCCAACGTCGTTGCACAGGCGGTCTCCGAGTATGAAAGCCAGCTTGTAGCGCAGACGCACTTTCTCCTGTGAAGACGCGCGCGCACACATATCTTTAAGCATCATCAGGTGCCAGCTGTGGTTTGTGTATGAGTGTCGTTAAGTGTTGTCACCTACCTTTGTTGGATTGGTCAGCAACATGATCTGGGTAATGGAGGCTGGAGGCAGGATAGGGTTAAATGGTGCTAATTCTGTTGCTGATGGAGGCTGCAGCTTCACCTTCATCGACTGGAAGAGGAAGAAAGAAAGTGTCAGCATTTTGTTTTTGTGAACTTTTAAAAGGATAAATCCACATTTTATTTTTTAAGTCTATAAGATCCATTAATGTTTTTCACACAGAATAAGGACTGTGGATTTTGTCTCCTATCACTTACACTGAAATCCTGTTGAAAACCCATCTTTTATAGTCTGTATAGAGGGGCGGAATGACATAATGTACAAGTCCATGAGGAGGATTACTGCGGTAATCACTACTGATGGGGGACACACTAATTCCTGATGGTGTAAAATGTTGTATACTCCAGTTTTGTCACTTGAGAAATATCTTTGGTGGCGTTTTTGTTTGGTCTCTTTTTAAATTCAATCATTTAAAGTTAATAAGGAACAAAATAAGTGTTTGCTAGTTTCATACAACATGTTTTTAAATCCCTTTGAATGTATGTTACTTAAAATGTGAAATCATTCATGTATTATGTAGACGCATTAGTTGTATGGATAATGCTGTTTGTATAGCATGGATCTAGTCAGGTTGATTCCTGTATAGTTCTTATTCACAACAGCCTCATATAGATTTGCTCACTATAAATAAAAAACCTAATGAAACTATGGCAGGCGAGGGGCCACTACATGGAGGACTGAAGCAACATAGCAAACATATGAATGAACAAAGGAGGAAATATCTCTACCTTGGGGACAGCAGCCTGCAGTAGCACATTGTGAACAGGCAGGGGTGCAGTATTGAGCATGGACACCACCATTACCAGTACGTCAGGTCTGCCAGGGGGACAGTCAGACGCAAAGTTGAGGAGCATGCGAACACCGTCCTTATCGTAGGCTGTAACAGGCAGCACTTTACCTGAGGGCAGACGGGGAACAGCCAATCATGAACAGGCAGTCATGCACTAGTCAAAGAGTCTGCAGCATTTTGTCATTCCATTAAGCAGCAAAGCCAATCATTCCTCACGCCCTCCCTCCCTCCCTCCTCTCTCCTGTCCTTACTGGGTCTGATGGCCTCCAAAGGGACGTGTACGTTGCTCAGGGAGATGTCTGTGGCTCTGGCTGGGCTGCCCTGGAGGGGAGGGTGGCAGGGGGACAGAGAGCTGAATGTCGGAGTGCCCGGGGCTGAGCCCAGGCTCTGGGCCTTGGCATGGGACAGAGCAGGAGAGCCGGGCATTGTACGATGCAGCAGAGAGGGTGAAGAGGGAGAGCCCTGCCCAGGAACAAGGGCATGTGCTGCTGCAGGAATCCCAAATGTGTTTCCTGTGACCGTCATCTGGCTGGACAAACTGAAAATAACACTTGATGGACTATAGCGTAGTCAAGCATCAAAATAAATCCTCAGACCTGTCAATATGTCTACAAACAAGGGCATGCTGAAAGCCACTTCCATGGAAATATACTGTGATTTCCAATTTATGAGTGAAAATAAAACCAGTAAGCTGTACCTCTTGTGACCTGTAAAGCCCATCATGGCCAGGTCTTGTAGGTTCTTGAGATTGTGTGTGGCAGCAGCAGCTGGTTCAGCAGGGGGCACGACTGGACCTGAACAAGCTACGCTGCCAAACAAATCCACACTTGATGTTGGAGCCTGCAGAGGAGATGTGGAGACAGGATCATTTCCTCTATGCCATCACACACTGATCAACAAGCTGTGGTTTGTTCAAAGTTGCGCACAAACGTCTTTTCGATGTACCTTCAAGGAAGACCAATGATTGGACAATTCGTTCAATTTGGGTTTTGACTGGCTGCTCAGAGAGGTAGGGGGGTCGTTCAGTCCTGAAAAGCATTTGTGTCAAGAGAAGAGAGAAAGTTCTTTATCACGATTTCTCCTCAGTACTCTCACAAGCAACAAGGAGACTGCAACAATAAATCAATACTTAGACAAACATTTCTTCACATTTTGGCTACAGCTAGGAAAAAGTAGCTTAGCTTAACCTAAATGCTGGAAAAAGCTAGCCTGTCTCTGTTCGACGTTAACAACTTCCACCTACCAGCTCACTCTTTAGGTGTGAATTAGGGCTCTCTTGTTTTTGCTGGTGTTTTTTTCCTACCATGAAATCTTCCTTCCCATGCATGAAAAGAAATGACCAAACTTTGCACATAGGTCCAGTCCTATGCCGAGCCTCCTCAGCTGGATTTGTGGGCCTGGACTCCAGATGGGGGCGCTACAGCAACCGTCTAAATCTTCAAACTTTGAAAATTCATAAAATCAGTTGCATGTGCTACGACTTTGTGTAGAGGAAGTACAATTTTCAGAATTTTGTCGTGATAGCTGAATATTTAATGATAGTTTGAAATCTGCCTTTAGATGCCACCCTGATGATTTCCTAAATCACAGTCTGAGGTTTGTCACCTGGCAAGTAGCTGACCAACATCATGACTTGGAGTTGGAGTCTTAGGTTGTGAGTTTGAGGCCCGGTCATGAAAGAATGTCTTATACCTTATTAGGCATTGTGCTGGAGACCCCCCCCCCTGCACGTTTTAGATGTTTCCATTCTCCAACACACCTGATTCAAATGATCAGCTCGTTATCAAGCTATACATCCATTTGAATCCGATGAATATAATTCATAATTTGAAAACGTTATTTTGTATTGTGTCGGATTGATTGTATATTGCTTTAAAAGATTTTGTGAGGACCAGATCTTTATTATTTCTGTGAGACCAGTTGCCAGGCAGGAGGAGCAGGAGAGTTACTGCTCAGGTTTGAAAAAAAAACCAACATATCACGTGTTTTTAGTGAGCTTTAAAGGTGCTGGTAGGAGGATTTTGTTATTGTTGGACAGAACCAGGAGTCAAGTATATTTCCCAAACAGATCAATTGTTCCTGAAACCCAATAAGTGAATGTATTACCTAGAGATAGCAGCTCATCATCAAGGAGCAACAGTGCAGTGGAGGCATTATCAAGGGGAAGATGGTTGGGGCTGCTGCTCTGACTGCCTTGAGAGCCCATCAGGCGTTTAGGAGGAGGAGGCAGGACAGGGACGGGGAATGACATGGGATTGGAGGAGACAAGATCTGAAGCCAGGGACGGAGGGGCGGCAGGTTGAGGGGGGCTCGGAGTGTCAAGGCCGGTGAGGTCGATCAGTGTGTCTGTCGTTTCTGGTCAGTGACAAAGAGAGGAAGATTAACTGGGGCATTTGAAGTAAAGACACAGTGGCAGGATACATGTGGCATATAGCAATCATGTGTTTATGTGAAATACAAAAACATGTACAATTCTAAAATGTGTCTGACCAGCTGTAGATAGAGGCTCTTCACTGTCACCGTTGATGGGTTGTCCCTCAACGATCTTCTTATAGGAGTTGATGACCCTGGAGAGGTCATCACTGGCCTGAAGGATGTCACCTGAGGAATCACAGGTCAGCGGTTACACATTACACAGTGAAACAACCAGCATGTGTCCTCAGATACAGAAAACATCGAACTAACAAACCTAAACTAGTGTCATTGTCCTCTGTCTCTGTGGCCATTTTGAAAGCAGCACGCCTCAGCTTGTCACACCGCTCGTAGAGTTCCTGAGAGGAAATACGAAGGAGGAACAGTAGCGTATATAAAAGCAACTATGGCACCAGCTGGTGGTGTTGGCATTTCAGTGGCGAGTTAAGTCAGTCTGTTGACTCAAATATCACAATATAAACACAGAAAATAACATGTTAAAATAAAGACATGGGGATATTTCTGCCTCCTGGGCCTGAATAAGATGAATGCACCTATCAGCTTATAAAATAACATGACATTATTGCCACAATATTTACTGGAATAGAGACGTATTTAAACATAAAATCTATAATATTGCTGTCTTACCCAATTATTCCAGTCTATTAATGTATTAATTTTTTTTTAAAAAGTGTGATTGTATATGTACTTGTGTTTTGTGTGTGTGTGTGTGTGTGTGTGTGAGCACGCAACACACACCTTAATAATCTCCTTGTCTGAGTCAGTGGAGCTGTCTTTATTGTAGTGGGACAGCATCTCTGTCAGCAGCTTGACGTTGATGTCCACCTCCTCCAGTGTGTGTATACGTTTTGTAGCCTTGTGCACTCGTACCTCATCCTGACAAAAACAGTGAGAAACAACGTTCTGTACACTGCATGCAAAAATAGTCAAGTCACACATGAAGAATATTACAGTAACATCGCCTGAATATATAATAATAATACATAACACACACTATGGTGATGTTGCCATGATGGCATCACTTCACTCGGACCTGTCTAATGCCAAATCAAGTAATACCACCTAATTCCTTGACCCCAGAAAACCTACTGCTAGCATTTGGAATCCTGTGTTTATCATCAGTGCTTTATGAGTTATCAACAAATACAATATATGATTTCCTTAATGATGGATCTGGATCTCTTTTTCAACTAGATTTAATTTCTTGCTTTTCACATGATACATGAAATCGATTTAAACATTGAAATAACTCAGAATCTGCTTTATCTCAGCAACATATTTGTGGCAGTGTCATGTCTCTACTCCTCTGTTACCATACTGTAATATAAATTATAATCTGCCAGATCCAGATTATGATCCCGATCTGAATCCAATTAAGAATAGTGACGGGACATCATGAGTTGTCTGTGTCTGAGTAGTTTTATTTTCATTGGCAAATTATTATTTTTTTAATGATATTGGCAAAATGTTAAAAACAGGCCAAATTTAGCATTGTTATAGGAAGTGAAAAAGTGATCCAGATTCACTTCGAATTCAATCAACTTTTCCTTGGTCTAAGATCGTCAAAATCTGTTGACAACTTTTGAAGATATCTGGCTGACAAACAAACAAACAAACAAACATGTGACATGTCTCACCTCTTTCACCATGTTTTTGATTAATCTGTTGGCCTCCTGGAGATCCTCTGGATTTTTACTCCGGAGAAGCTCAGCAAGCAGCTAAACACACACAGACAGGGTCGTATTTCCGTCACTTCAAATGACTTAACAATGGTTTGAATTAATTTCCTGGAGACATACCGTAACCCTAACCATAGCAGCTAACTTGCCTAACTCTATACTAATTTCATGATTAACATTACGAAAGGTACGCAATGTCAGTATACATGTCCAACAACACACACTTAAACATCATGTTTCAACAAGAACAAAACAAAAAAAAAAAGCTACACTTTTACTGGACTTGACCCTCACTTGATGTGCATTTATATAATCAAGAAGCAAACATTTTTGATTTAGAGAGCAGCTTTATTTTCTTTGCTTATTTTTTCTGTACTTCACATTTGAATAGCAGACGACGGCATGAGAGAACAGATCTTGTTCTCCTTCAATCTCTTACCTTGCCCATGTCTTCATTGTCAAACACTGGATGCTTGGGTCGTGTCGGAGGAGAAGGGATCAGAGTCCTGTCCAGCGGTAACTCTGGGTCACGTGTCACAAGGCCTGGTTGAGAGATGAGGACTGGAATAATAAGATGCCTTATAGCTGGACATCTTTTCACCCATGAATTAATATTATCAATCTCAACGCACCCTGTCTTTTCAGCGTCTGGTAGGCTTCACCGATTTTGGCCTCATTTGGAAAAGCCACCGTCCAGCTGTACAGCATCTCCACAATCTTCATCTTCACCTTCTCAGGAGTACTGTCACCCATGTACTGGAAACAAGAGGCGATCAGAAATAGGCTGATAGTAGGACACACAATCAGCACACCTCTCATTTGCGTGGAACATAAACCTGTTTGGAGATTCCTCACCTTCGGAGACACAACTTTAATCAGCTCGTTCAAAAATCGGTATTTTCCGACCTCGTTATGAAACCTTCTCCCGCAATTCTTCATGCAAGCCTCCAATACCTGCAACCGAAATCATCCAGTGCTTACATTGAGAAAAGGGCTGCTGATTGACATTTAGGTGAAGTGTTTCTTACGGTCAGAGCCTGAAGAGCTTCCCATTCTTGTGCTGAGTGGATTTTGTGGACGAGTAGCGTTACGGCTATTTGAGGACTGCAAGAAGAAATACCAGATTAGACACATTCCCTGAGGTGACTAACAACATGCTTTCACAGATAATTTCACACATACCCTTCCAGTTCCTTGTTGATCTGATCACAGAAGCCTATAATGTACTCCCAGTCCTCCTGTCTGTTTGTTGGATGTGTGGCTTTATCTGTTAGACAAAGGCATTTACACTAACGCAACAAGGAACATTATGCTGTGCAAGATACTTGTACATCTAAATGCATATCACATGTCACTCTAGCTCCCCATGAGTCTTAACAACAACATAATACAGTATTTATTCATGTTCTTCCTCTTTCCAGCAAGAAACTAGGGAAACAGGATTGAGGAACTAAAGGAAGTCTTTAAATAATATAGGTGATCTTATTTTGGCAAGCCAGCTGGTATAGCTAACCTATTTGCAGGTGTGGCAAATTTAAACAATGACTTCAACAATGACTGTACACACTGTCACTTAAATGTGACCCAGTCAGATTCTTCAAGCCCTCCACCCATCCTGCTAATGATGCAGACAACTGACTGCCCACCAGGACCCTCTACCAGCTGGAAAGAGGTTATCCGAGCGCTGGCAGCTTCTGTGCTAAAAGGTTTACTGCCCCGACACCCAGAGCACTATATCTAACTAATTATATGTATTATTAAATTCATAAAACGGGATTAATCACTCACTGAGCCAAGATTCAAGCGACTCCCCTTCCTGGTACGCCATAGCACTAAACACATCGCGTGATGTCATCAGCGTGTGCGCGAGGGTCCAAAATTATTGCTCGTTATTATTCTAAAAAAAACAAAACTAAAAAAAAACATACAGCGTATATCATGGTAAAAAATATTAATTTAATTCGGAAGTGAAATTGATGTCGGCCAAATGAAGCGCTGATTTTGCATTTTTGTGAAGGCATCTTCACGGGATACTATTCTAGGGTCCTGACACTCACGTTTTCAAGATGGCAGCTTCCATCTCTGGATTATTAAAACCTTGGACACCAAGGTAAACAAAAAAATCTCTTTCTTAAAGACAAAAAACAAGTAACAGGTGTTCGCTGTCTGTTTAATATTTGTACGTTTTGGGTGCAGCTTTCTGTTGTTCAGGCTTTTGTTACCTGGTTGGCTGCGTAGCGAATTAGCCCTTATGCTAAATACCAGCCCTGAAAGACTAGGCTACACGAAATTACATAGCAAGACAGCAATAAACTATATTTAATTGTTAATCTCATAACGTCATTTATGTTTATTTTTTTTAAATCAGTCAAGTGATAATTTACCCTATATGTTGATCAAAATAATGGCCTTATTATATCATACGATAACAAAACAGAGCAAAATGTCTTTAAAGGCGCTGCCACTCACCATTATTTATCATGGATTTATCTGTCCAGTTGTTTTGTTTATTGAATAGTCTAATAAATAGACTTGATACAACTTTCCATGGCCTAAGGGGACATATTCTACTCTCCTTGCTTTAAGCAATTTATGGTGCTTAAGTTTTTGGTATTGCTTTGTCTTTTTGTACTCTTGATCTTCACCACATACACACTCATATCTATATATCAACACAATACATATTTGGTTTTTGTGGTAACTAATAAACCAACTAACAGAAATAGATGAAAACACAATTTCCTCAGTGGAGATATTGATATAAAACAAAGAAAAATAATCCAAGACCAAAAATATGTTGGACATTATCTGCTAATCAAAAACAATGTTTCAGCAAATGGCTGCAACTAATGATTATTACACAAATTTTTCTTCTGAATATTTTTCTCAACCAGTTAATTAAGCATCTGGGCCAAATTACAGTCTTCAAATTGTCTGTTCTCCCGTCGTCACACAGATACACAAATCCCTTTGAATAATTTATGAATCTCTCTCATGTGTGCTTTGTTTGCAGAGTGTTCCTGGTGAGATGGAGCAGATACAACCCTTACTATCTGGAGCCAGAGGTCAGAAAGGAGGCGTACAACAGAGCAGAGACGGAGCTGAGTGCTGAGGAGAAGAAGCAGCAGGAGCTCAAAGCACTCAGACCCATCAAAGCAGCAACCAGTGGAGTCACCAGCTCTGTTTACCACGACCCAGTCATCAGGTAGAACAAAGAAAATTCCCAGCTCACTGCAGGAAGGTGTCACTTGTTAAGTCAAATCTGTGTTTGTGAAAGTTTCTGTCAGGTAATCATGATCTTTGCTTTTCAGTAAATTCATCAACATGATGATGAAACACGGAGAAAAGGCTTTGGCCCGAGAGATCTTGACACAGGTAAGAAAGTGATCGCTGTCACACAGTGAAGCTCGAAGATTTGCTGCTGGCCTGATAGTACAGAAGTTACCACAGTTTCTCCTTCTGCTTCCAGACCCTGGAGAACATAAAGAGGAAACAGGTGGAGAAGTACCACAAAGCTCCACAAGAGAAAAAGGAAGAGATCGAGTGTAACCCCTATGCCATTTTTCACCAGGCTCTGGAAAACTGTAAGCCTGTGGTTGGGCTGGCCAGCATACAAAAAGGTGCAAGGTACTACCAGGTCAGTAATGAGGCAGGACAATCCTCTGTTGTTGTTGATCTTGTGCCCACAAAAGAAAAAAGTCTAATTACATTCTGTTTGAATCCAACGCCACACAGGTGCCCATCCCTCTTTCGGACAACCGACGCCGCTTCCTCGCCATGAAATGGATGATCACAGAGTGCAGGGAAAACAAACACAGACGCACATTCATGTATGAAAAACTTTCCCAGGAACTGCTGGCAGCATTTGTGAAGGAGGGTAACGTTGTCAAAAAGAAGTATGAGCTCCACAAGATGGCCGAAGCCAACCGAGCCTACGCTCACTACCGCTGGTGGTAGAAAGAAACCCCTCAGGACTGAATCGCTGTTAAATTGAATGTTTCTTCAGACTGAGACAGACACAGACGGTATCCACAAAAACTCATGTGAGACTGAGTGACACGTTTTGTTGCTCAAAGCGCTATTGTAAACAGTGAACACCATGAAAATCCTTTGGTGGATGGACTATACTGTAAGAAGTGCTGCAGGACAACAGTGATGACTTTGTTTTGAGAAATCACATTCTGTACAATAAACAGTTGTGCTCATTTATTTTGTTTTTTCACCCCCAATAAACACAGAAAACTGAATTGGAAAAACGTCCAAGTTTTATTAGAATAAATACATTTGCATTAAATTTACAACCCAACCATAAAAATACGATAAGTTTTTGCCTCAGTTTGATTCATCAACTTGGTCTGAATGTGTTGACAAATACTAAAGCTTATAACACAAACCTTCAAACACAACTACAAAAAAGGAATCAAGGAGATACAGAATAAAATAATTCTTTCTCTTAACTGATGGAAGTTGATTGGTCTGACTGCTGTGAAAGCGAATTATTTGAACCTATTTACATATTATTAGAGGTGCAGCATTTCAAAAAGAAATGACAGAGATGTAATAATCTAACCACATGACATTTGTTCCATGCTTGTGTCTGACTCCAAGGCACAGCTTTGGTTGAAGACGTAAAGCAGAGTATCAACAAAGGTAACGTAAGACGTCAATGAGTGAATACAAAGGCAAAATACTACTAGCTTTATTCCCATAATTGACTGTGTTCAGTTGGAAGCAAAATTATTCAACCCCCTTAATGATAACTGTTACTAATACTTTACTGTAGATACCCTTCTGCTGTGACTTGTGTGATTCCTCTTGGTCAAAGGTCTCCAGTTCTGTTATAGTCCTGGGTTTTGAGCTGCAATTAACTTCTTCAAATCCCACCAGAGATTTTCTGGGGGTTTCAAGTCAGACAACTGTGATGGCCATCCTAGAATGCTCCAGGGCTTCTTCTGAAACCAAGTCTTGGTGGACTTAGAGGTCTGCTTGGGATAATTGTCCTTTTGGAATGTCCAATGACACTAAAGCCTCCGTTTCCTCACAGATGGTGAGATGTTGTCTTCTAGGATTTCCTGATTTTTCACATTTTCTAATGAAGGATTTTTACTTCTGCAAAGTATTTCATGCTACTTTCACTTGGTCCGAGTACTCTTCCACCAAGTCTCCTGTATTAGATGATACTGTTGTTGTTATGATGACATGACTTAGCTAATGAACAAAACTTGCCAATCCAGAAGTGTATTAAATATGACTGGTCTATCTGTACAAACACAGTTTAAATATGAACTGTAACCAGACTCTTCCACTTATATGTTGAGCTTTAGCAACATTTGAAAGAAGATCCCTGAATTAAGTCACAACGCTTAATCTGACAAAACGGCCTGATGTAACAAATCACTGCAGTAACACAGGAAGGAAGCCTATAGGACACATTAGGCAGAAAACTAAACTGAATTTCAAGTGATTTGCAAAATTTCAATTCTATGCTAAAATAATGAACTAAATAACTAAAATATTGATTTCAATAAAATCAAAGCATTGGTCACACAACAATAAAAAGTAAAAGACCAAATCAGCTTGCATCTGACGGGATGGTCTGTTCCAAGTCCTCTAGATTTGGTAAAAAATATATTCGACTTTGAAATGTTTTCTCACAACAGGAATGCCTACAAGATAAAAAAACAAAACAAAAAACATCTTCAGCTTCTTCAGCTGTAAATCAATCATTAAACAAAGTTTACTTGAATGTGGCTAACCTCGTGAACTTCAACTCCTTGTGAACTATTGCACATTCCACATCAATGGCACCATGTCTCAGTAACATTATCAAACGCAGGGAAAAATCCAGCAAAATGTAAGTCTTTTTGATCAGCTGTCCTCTTCATAAAGCCCTCGACTGATTCCTGTAGGGTGATGCTGGTTTTATAATCAGTGATGACAGTGGAGAGGTATTCAAGGTGCTTGACAGAGGTGCTTGTTGCACCTGCAACAACGGCTGCTCAGCACCCTTGTCCTTGCGACAACCCTAGTCAGATATTTCGCTGTAGTAGTACTTGTGGGCGGTGCTGCTCAGCAACCAGCCTCCAGCCCTGAACTCCAGGATCTCCAGCAGTAGCAGACGGGCCATGGAGGTGAGGCCCTCCTGCAGCAGGAAGCCATCCCGCAGCAGGAAGAACAGCTCGTCCATCCGTTCACAGTTCACCTTCTCCAGCTGCTCTCCGATGCGATGCAGCTGCACCACCAGGCAGTCCACCTACAGGGGGAGGTGGAGGAGATGTCACTTATAGACTTACCAGTACTGTATTGTTCTTTTAATAATATTATCAAGGTAAAGAGTGCAAGGGTTAGAGCCACATTAGATGCAAAAAAATATGCATGTGTTCTCTTTGTCACCTCCTCCTCATGCATAAGGGCATCTGGTTGGGCCAGCCTCATGAGACAGTCAAACACAGGATGGACCAGGGCCACCATCGGCGTGTTGTTCACCTGAAAGTCAAGACATTCATCATGCTTACAACTACAGTACTGAGTGTTAGTTATCACCCTGATTCCAAAAAATGTTGGTACACTTCCTAAAATGTAAATAAAAACAGAATGCAGTCATTTGCAAATGAACTGTATTGACCTAAAACGGTCACGTGTTTCACAAAGCGGTGAACCTCGCCGCTCCATCCTTGCTTGTGAACAACTGAGCCCTCTGGAATGCGTCTTTCATACTCAATCATGACGCTATCACCTGTTAACAATTAAGCTATTCACCAACGTAATCTTCTAAACAGGTGTTTTTTGAGCATTTCACATCGTTACTACTGTTGATACCCCCGTCCCAACTAGTTTAGAATGCATTGCTGTCATAACATTCAGAATAAGTACATATTTGCCAAAATCAGCCAAATTGAAAACATTAAATATATTGTCTTTGTACCGTTTTTCAAATGAGAACATGTCAAAAAGGATTAGCAAATCACTCCATTCAGTTTTATTTATGTTTTATATGTTTTATACAGCATTCCGACTTTATTGGATTGGTTGCAAAAAGACAAAACATTTCAGCAAGACAACTATGTATGTCAGACTATGGTGAAAAATGAGCAGGCCTGCCTCCAAAAAAGGGTCAACCAGCGTAAATGACAATGGCCATTATCAAGGATGAAACCTGAGTGGAGCTACAGTGGATGTTAAAGGGAAGAGTTTCTGTCTCATTTTCCCACCACTACACACTGAACACTTACAACAACACTAAACAAGTCACATGTTTAAGATGTTGCATTTATGCAGCAATGAAGTACACTGAACATGTAATCATGTATCAGAAGGTGACACCAAAAAGCAAGTATATTCAAGCTGTTCAGCGGATGCTTTGCTCCAGAGTAATTCAAGAAAGCCACTCTGGATTCATGATTAGGATAATATGATGACAGGATGAGGTTTGAAATATCCTAGACTTACTTTGAGGTAGTCGAAGACGTTGCAGATGAACGTGACGTAGCACACCCACTCCAGCGGCGAGCGCTGCCTTGTCTCCTCGCGGTTCTTGAACTCCTGCTGGAGTCGGTTCAACAAGCTCCTCCTAAACGTGTTTCCATTGCTCTGCTTGGCCTCGGCCTGCATGAGGTGACCAGGAAAGGTCGGATAGGTAGAGTGGTGAAGGTAGGCTGGTTTAAGAGCCTCGTCTCAAGTGTTATAGGCAGTAATAAGGTAAGAGGATTAAGAATTTGGTTAAAGAGACTCAATCAGATGTTGAAGTTGAAGTTCTCATAGGCCCCGATCAGACCTGTTATCATCGTTCGTCTTGAGTGATCCAATCACATGTAGACAGCTCTAAGCAAAGGGTGTGAATGCACCCAAGACGCATTGAGGAGGCAATCTCTCCAGAGATCCAGAGATCCAATCTCTCAGACGACATCTGAAGGTGGTCGAGGCCACCTGTGGCCACGTTCCTTCGGCAGTGTGAATGCTAATCTGTCCTGGGCCTCACTTTTACTCAGCAGACATCCTCTAGTCTAGACGAAGAAGCCACAACAACGGACATAAAGGATTGCACGCTATCCATCTATCTGATTTCCATTGTGTTTACTGTAAAACACGGGCTCTATAATCTGCCATAAGAAGTAAGGAACAGCTGTTTTGTGAACACACGGTCTATTTCAACTTATTTCACCACTTAACTAGTAACTGCAATATCTCCAGATTTTGAGAGCTGTTGAGTAAATTATGCAAAACAGCAAATAGGTAATTCATACCTTCTTTGAAATTTGGCATTAAATGCATCACATTGTTTTTTTTTTCCCCCCCATTTCCTTGTTAAAAATCATTTTGTCACTGTACCAGCCTGTCTACTCGTGTCTGAAGTGCATCTAACATGTCAATATTTAGCAGCTGTTTGAACACATCATTTCACCATTTACGCCAAATTCATGAAATTAGACAACATTTTATTGATGGCATATATATATTATAAATAATCTAGGCTACTTTCTTTGGGACCCGTGTAGAAAGTACCCTGGCTCCCTTACAGAATTGCTCAGTTTTGTGAGCTGTTGAGTTAGAAACATTGCCTATGACTATTTCCTAATTATTTGTAAATTCTTGTACATTTGGCAAATGTCATACATGGAGTTATTACTTTGTTTGTGTTCAAACACTGTGGCCATTTGGACCAGTGATGTACATCTTTATTTTCATATAAAATCAGGTTTGAGAGCTGTCCACTTATGATTGTATCACCCAGGATGGACTGTAATACCTCCTATGCCTCAGCAGTGCTCACAAACATGGACAACAACTACTGTTAAATGGTGAGAGCCAATCAAAAGTGACAACACTACTGACCTGCACAATGGTGTAGCAGATGCGTCCAGCTTCTTTGCTGAACACCTGGTCCTTTAAAGACTGATCAATGATGATATTGGATACCTTCTCTAGGTTTACTGAACTTGGGTCTGAAAGAAACACATTCACAAAAAGATTGTCAGGGATGATTCTCATTCACAAAGTGGATTTATCAATGGAGCTTCAGCAACATGTCTATTCAGGTAAGATTTTGAAAGTGATGGAAGACGTCGGAAACGCGATGCTGTTGAAATTCCTATTAATGTGTAATAAAACTACAGTAACATGCTCACCTTTCAAGGCTGTTTTCAGCAGCATTTGTGTGTCCAGGTCAAATGACTGGATCCTGTAGTCATCAGTAGAATTTTCCATTATACAGTAGTTGATTGACCCCAGAGCTGTCACAATGTGGAGAGAGGACAAAACAGAACGACTGCTTTCTAAAGAAGTTCAAGTTTTTCGCAAATAGATCTACTGGATCTATCTACTATCTACTGGAAGCATAAATACATCAGAGAGACCACAGAGCAGTTTGCGTGACAACAATAACGCAAAATCCTGTGCTGTCATCAAACCGGCTGCTCCCCAGCTCATTCACTGGGGGATCGGAGGGATTATGTGCAAACTCACATCAACCATAAAATCACCCGATACCCAAAATCAATCGGCAAGTAGACGATACGTGTTAGTGTCAACGTCACGTCTTACGGTGGCAAACCTAAAAGTCAATTTGGCTAATGTTTGTTTGGTTAATTTGGTTAGAAATGTAGCCGTAACATAGTTTTCAGTCTTGTTGTCGACACACTCATTGTTAGCTTAAAATAACTAATATTGAATTAGTTAGCTAGTTTTATGTGCCTCTGCTCAATTACAGAAATAACACTACACCTTGGCGTTAATATTAAGACGAGTTAGTATCGAGGTGTAATGTTATTAAAAAAAACTAACCCACATTTACGTTACAGAAGACAGAAAGGGATTTCGTTTTAAGCTTAACTACACACCATGTATACACATTGAGTAGGTAGAAACATCAGATTGAATCAATTACTTACATTTGTAAAATAATGTGCGACAATATTACCTAAATCTTCTGCCAATCCTCAACATCTAAGGTTACTTTGGGCTAATCACTGATCACTCCTCTTGGTTAAATGTTAGTAGTCAGCACAGCCCTTCAAAGATGAAGTAGCACAACAAGATAATCCCCTGCCTCTTTTCACCTTGACAAAAATAACGTAACCGTGAACGAAAAGATGTTTAATTACGTTTGACTGTATTTCCAATGGCAGTGTATTGCTGACACGTCAGAAAAAGAAACGCCAATCAGTATCACGTTATAACATGACAATTAAACTATTATAACGCAATGTTTACTTCCAGGGCAGGAATGAGAAAAATGAACTCCTGAGAGATTAAACAAAATGTAGGGCAGGACACATAAAATGAGATCAACCAGTTCAAATAATGATGAACCATGAAGTAATAAACAGAAACAAAATGTGCTGCACGATGACGTAGGCAACAAAGTTTCAATACTTGCCTCTTTAATGTGAAAACGTTGATGCTATAACATGTTAACTTTCACGTTGTAACCTGACAGGTTTTACTAATATAACGTGAAAAAATTCACATTATAATGACATAAGTTGGTCTCTGGTGTAAGTGAATTGTTGATATGTAGCTACTCCAGCTGTGAGCTGCGTATCATAAACCATGCTCAATCAGCAGAATCTCACCATGTCTCAACCAAAGCAAGAACCTAAGCAAACATGTCTCACGAGATGTTTCCTCATTTAAACATGAGTTTAACATCATAGCAACATATTCTAAGTTATTATGAAATGACATGTTTCACGTTATAGGCTATCAATAAAACTCATTTGGTTATAAGTGAAATGTTTGTTGTAAAAAAAAATACAATATTATGTTTTACATTGAAAGCTTTCACATAATTACAATATGAATTGTCATAAAAACAAAAGTTTCATGTTGTAACTTCATAAGTTGGTATTTCGTAATAACATGAAAATATTGTTCTATCGTGACACTGATCCGTTTGCTAAAGCAGAGGCCAAACAGAGGCAGTTTAAGGCGAGGCATGGCGTTACCGTGGTAGGATTCAGATTTTTATTTTAGGCAGTTATTCATCTTACCACAATACTTCTTCTTTGACACTTGACATAATCGCCCTCTGACCCGGAAGTAATGGCAAATTCTGTCATTGAGTGGTCAAGGGCTGTTGTAGAGGAACTATCAATCTCGTTAATGATTGATGACACGTGTCTGGATCAATTTGTGTGGATATAGACATATTTATGAAGCACCTAACGTTACTATAAGGTAAGTGTCCATCTACCGGTGTCACCGTGTCAGCCACAGCTGCTCTACTTTTTGCTAATTTAGCTAGTGCCAATGTCCCCCTGCATGTCCTCTACATGCTACTGCTGTTCTATGTATGGTCCTCATAGCGTTTTATGCGTGGTGTTGGTATTAATACTGTATTATATCATACTCTACGACAATATTTGGATTTCGAGGCACACATTTCTGCACAGGTTCTTCAGAGAAAAACACAACGTACATGAATCAAGTTAATTTTATGTCATGGATCCAACTACAGGGCTTACAAGACACAATGAATTAATAGACTTCTAATCTAGGATACTGCTTTTTACATTTCCAAACAAAAAAGTTAAAGATCCAGAAAACGGTTTCTAGATAAAATTAACATAATCACATTTCCATATCTGAAAGTAACTATCCGTCTACTCAAGTTAACCTAAGTAAAAAATAATCCATCTTGTTTGCAATCCTAACTACATCAAATCCTAACATTTGTGCACAATATCTCTGGATTATCAGCCTTTTCATTGGAAAATCATAAAGCATCATAGTATGCTGTATGGAATAGGAATTTTGACCCACTTTTCCCAAATCACACCGCTTGCACAATCTGTTTTCCTCCTATTTTAACCTGCCAATAGCCAAAGGAGGGATTCCAACTCACAACTGTAAAAAAAAAAAACAAGAATATTTACTTAGTAATCAGCAAGTTGTTTCATATGATTCAGGGTCATAGTTTTGTTTCATAGTCGTGCATGATATTTTCAAGCAGCTCTTCCTTAAAATTGAATAAAACCTTACAGCAAATGGAGCTAACATTACAAAACACAAAGTATTCATGATTTTTCGCTTCATTGTTAACAGGATTCTGCGGCCGTGGAGACATGGTGGGCTATGACCCAAGGGCTCAGGGTGGAGGGCCCTCACCAGAGGAGGCAGCACTCGCTGGATCAGCTGCTGGGATGGTCACCCGAGCCCTTGTCAGCCCCTTAGACGTGCTTAAAATTAGATTTCAGGTAAAGAAGTGTCTTTGTTCTGTCATATTTCTAGTCCTCATAGCATTTTAAACGTGGTGTTGTATTGTGTTATATTCTCTTACTTTGGATTCATGCTTATGTGATTCGTATCCTCTCCTGCATCATATCATACTGTTACCAAATACATAATGATCCCCTGTATGACTGTATATTTTAATCTCTCAGATCTGGATTATAATCTGGACCCAGTTGCACATAGTGGTGGAACATCATCAGTTGTCCATGCCTGTGTATTTTTATTTTGTTAGTCCTATTACTATTTTTCGTTAAATGGCAAAACAGTATTAAATAAAGGCCCTATCTCCAATGTTGAAGAAAGTGAAATGTGATCCAAAATCTGCATCCACAGCCAAATTTAACAGTAGTGCTATCATAGGAAATTGTCTTGCAGAAATTAAGTATTCCATTTCCATTATTTGCTCCTCAGCTGCAGATCGAGTCGGTGTCTTCACAGAGGCCGGAGGGGAAGTACCGGGGATTATTTCAGGCATCCCGCTGCATTTATTCAGAGGAGGGAGTCTCTGCTTTCTGGAAGGGCCACGTCCCTGCGCAGCTCCTCTCCATCTCCTTTGGGGCTGTCCAGGTAGAGCCAGGGAACAGTTAACTGCACGCAGACACAAATAAGTTGTAATGATATGATCACCTGCATTTACAAAATGAACTTGATTATGTTATGTGTTTATGTGTTTTGCTTTGCAGTTTGCCAGTTTTGAGTTTCTTACCGAGATGGTCCACAAGACAATGCCGTATGACAGCCGGACAGCAGGAGTTCACTTCTTGTGTGGCGGTTTAGCTGCCTGCTCTGCTACAATGGTCTGCCAGCCTCTGGACACACTGCGGACACGTTTTGCAGCTCAGGGAGAACCCAAGGTAGCACTTACCACAACTGATTTTCTGTTACTGTCAGAAAGTTTTTGTCCCACCTGCATTTAATGCAGGAGATATACTGTAGCTACTGTTCTGTCCTTCTGTCCATAGACCTTTTTTTGGTCTGGGACATAACTCAAAAAACATTCAATATTTTGTCATGAAACTTGAGCTAACACATCAACTAAATGCTCCAATGGTGCCGTTTGTAATTATATTAATAGATTATTTTATAATAGTGAAGAAGTTCTTACATAAACTCATAGTCATAGATCTTATTCTATTATTTTCTTGACACAATGTATTTAACTGCAAGTCTTATCCACCATCTAAACTGTAAAATGTTTCCTCAATTTTCAAATCCCCTTTAGAGCAATGATTCCCCACATTTGGGTTTACTCTGATGCTTAGTGTAGAGAATGTTGTTGCTCCTCTTCCTCCTCCCTTATTTCTAATTTTACCAAACTTGAAGAGCTGTGTTTTTAAAAGCTCTTACATTAACATTTTTAGACTCATTTTAGCTCCAGTCAAATGTAAAAAAAAAAAAGGAAACTTTCTCCTCTAGCTCTGTTATTTATTGTCCACTTACCATACCACAGACAAAGAAGCAAGGAACCCCTCTTCTTAAACTGAATTCTGATTGGTTCCCTACATGTAGCCAGCCACTTTAACCCAGTCCCTTCATACAATATCCTGGCTTGTTTTTAGATGCTGTATTTTACACATTTGGAGCAGCACCATCAGATCTGTATTAAGTAATAACACTCCTGTTAGCTGAACTTAAAAATTAATCATATACTATTGTTATTCTCTGCAAGGAAGTAGAAACTGGGAGCTAAAAAGCTTACTTTGGCCAATATTTACCTTTATGAACGCTGCTGAAAGCCTGTATTGTGCTTCATCTGTCGTCTTAGGTGTACAGCAACCTGCGACATGCTGTGGCTACAATGTACCGTGCAGGGGGAGCACTGACATTTTACCGCGGCCTGACTCCAACACTGGTTGCAGTTTTTCCTTACGCTGGACTACAGTTCTTCTTCTACAATGTCTTTAAAAAGCTGTATGCTCCGCCACCAAAAGCTGGAAACTCAGGAGGTCAGTGGAGATCAAGCTGTCCTGCTCATAGCATTTATTACACAACATTATACACACACAGATTGAAGTCTTGTGGGTTTTTAAAAAAAATTTTTATGTCCCCCTTCAAGGAAACCTAAGGAGCCTGGTTTGTGGCAGTGGAGCTGGAATGATCAGCAAAACAATCACATACCCCTTTGACCTCTTCAAGAAGAGACTGCAGGTGGGGGGCTTTGAGGCAGCCAGAGTTCACTTCGGACAGG
Organism: Chaunax sp. Z400; assembly: GCA_037577475.1. NCBI lineage: Eukaryota > Metazoa > Chordata > Actinopteri > Lophiiformes > Chaunacidae > Chaunax > Chaunax sp. Z400. The sequence goes on from CM075197.1 coordinate 16,178,297, forward strand.
TAGGCTCCTCTTCAACATGTTTCACTTTTTTGGAGCACATATTTGGAGTATTTAAGTAGTATCTCCTTTAGGTGCGGAGTTATAGAGGACTGGTGGACTGCATGGTTCAAATAGCCAAAGAGGAGGGTGTCCGAGGCTTCTTTAAAGGACTCTCGCCTAGCCTTGTGAAGGCTGCGTTCTCAACAGGCTTCACCTTCTTTTGGTATGAACTTTTCCTCGATGTCATGCGGAACCTCAGGGTGGAACGGACCACAAATTGCCTCACCAAAGAAGATGAAAGATAAAGAGAGAGAAAACAAATATCGATAGCGCACACACATATCGGACATTGACTCATGCCTTTTATTTTTCTTGCACTGCACACATTTCTCAGCTGGCCCAGTGTTTGGTGGTGGTTTGCATTGTGTTTACACGCAAGGATGGGAAACGACCTCATTTTATATGTTTATGTTATGTTTTATGCCATCATCACACTTTGTGTTGTACAAGCATTGTACTTTATGAATCGTCTATTTTAGTCCGGCTGTAAAAGGTCTATGGATGGTTTATTTTAAAAGAAATTGACAAACATTTTAAGCTCTCATGTTTATTAAGCAGTCATAACTTTGCCACGTTTGACTCATATATCATTAAGTTAAATTAGAAGAGCGCTTTCATTTTGTAGTCATATTTGCAAAGGGAAAAACTTTTAACACGTAAAGCTGCAGTCGGTGTGACTGAGACGAGAGCCGACTAAAGCCCCGTTTAGACGACAACGTTTTTGCTGAAAACTGAGAAGTTTTTTTTTTTTTTCTTTGCGTTTTCAAAAAGTTCTGCATTCACAAGGCATCATTTTCAAGGTGATCCCCGTAAACACGGATACACAAAAACGGGTGAAAACGCTGTAGTATGCATGCCAAGGCCAAATAGTTGGTGGTGTAACTTTTCAAAATCAACACCACAGAATAAGATCATAGCGGTGGTTCAGCAAATATGCGTTGGAGGAACGTTAATAAATTCAACAGAGTAAAACGAAACCGGACATTCCGACGCAGAGGAGGCTGCTGTAATGGACCGAATGAGAGTATGTGGGGCAAGAGGGGGGCTGCATGCAGCATGCAAAAGAGTGATTAACACTCCGTCAGACACTCCTGGCTCTGATTTGGTGGTTTAGATTCAGGGACAGTGGATTCTTGCAAATAGCATTAGGAGCACTAGATGGGGCTATAAGAGTCAGACGTTTTCACAGATTATGTTTTTGTTATTATAATTTACTTTTAACAATTACCTACTGCAGCTTTAAAAGAGTGTAATATTTATTATATTATGTACTGTGGTGGGCAAACAGCATCCTACTGACTACTAATGCAGTTTTAAGTAAAATGGCTATGGTTGTGCCTACATGTCTGTCCAGCTCTGTAACTTCCTGGTCATTATTTTTTTAAATGAAAGTTTTTAAAAAGAAAAGAGAAAGTCTTTGTGTGATTCTTTACAACGGGATGCATGACTGTTTGAGACTCACCAGCATCACGTGGATAACTGCTGATGTCTGAATACGAGTGTGTTTGTCCAAGTCTGTGCAGGAGTTTTTTTTGCAAATAGTACATTAGTAACGACTGTAGTTGTAGAGCAACTTACTTCTATATCCTAACATGTTTTTTTTTACGTCCACCGGAGAGGTTACTCTTTCAGTGGTGTCGGTTGGTTTGTCTGTCAGTAGAAGAAGAGAAAAACTACTCAGCAGATTGTGATTAAAGTTGGTGGGAGATTTGGGCATGTAGTGGGAAGGAACACATCACATTTTGGAGTGGATCTAGATAAAATGGGTAGGACAGGAATTTTTTTCTCACTTTCTTTAACATTCCTACATACTGTAGGGCTTTTTCATCATTTCCGCCCATTATGCATAAACTACCAGACGGACTTTTGTGAAACTAAGGGTGGATCCGCTGAATTCTGGACTGGATCCTGATAAAGGGGCAGATTCAGGAACTCCTTTTCCACTTTTTATCCCCCTTACAAAATAATGAGCGGATTTAGTCATCTGTGTGTCAGTCTATGTGTCTGTAATCATTTTTTGTCCGGAACATATCTTGCAAACTATACATATGAGCTTCACCAAACACACATCAATTCCACTAATTTTATTACCTCTGCCAAGGAGGTTATGTGTTTCGTTCAGTTTGTTTGTCTGGTTGTTAGCAGGATTACGCAAAAACTAATGGATGGATTTACATGAAATTTTCACCAAAGATGGACCCTAGCATATCCTAGAGGTGATTAAATTATGGTGATGATCCGGATCAGGATCTGGATCCGGGAATTTTTTAAATCATTTAACATTGTGAGATAGGGCAGTTTTACCAGAAACTGAGAGATGGGACTGGTACTGCTGGACTAACAATTATGTCGAGGATTGTGGGGCCTTGTCGGAGGTTTGCGCTCTCAGAGTGCTCTTGTGCCTTGTTGTTTCCATGGAAATGTGATTTTAAGGTCACCCTGAAGGGAGGTCATCTTCTCCATAGCCTATATCCAAAACAATATTCATTACTGTAGCCTCACCAAAGGAACGGAGTATATGTCGCATCCTGAATTTTGAAACTTGAATTTTGAAACTTGGATTGGAGTCTAATTAAATTAAAAGGGACTTTTGGGCCTTGGCAGAGGTATGCATGCACATTTTTGTCAGAACAATGGCCAAAGAAATGCTTCCTGTTGTGCAAAAATAAGATTTTTGAGTGTTGTACATCTGTGCGGATGGTGCTTCTGAAAAAGACGCCTGAAGTATTATTCTTTCTTATAGCAAACACAACTTCAGGCTCACACATGTGCAGTTAAAAAATCAAACATGTAAAACTTTCAAATTATATTTTAAGTCAAAGTTGGCATCACCACATTCCCCTGTTGAAATGTTTAAGAAATTAAATGTTTGTATTCCACAGATTTGGTCAAATATATGTGTTAGTCCATCAAACTATGCCTTTGCCTTCAACACACATCTGAGCTGCTCTTTTTGTGTTTTGAGTGAATGAGCTCCTCACAAATCTTACATTTGAATAAATACTTTTGTCTTCTGAATGACTTTAAATTCTGAGTTTATTTGCTTGAGAGTTTATGTTTAAGTTACATTCAATTAAATGGTATTAACAAAGACACCTCACACAATTAATGATACAGCAGATTGAATTTACTGAATACAAAACCCATCAACAGTATAAGTAAAAAAAATTGAATAAAGCTGTAAAGCATGCAAACCACATGAGCAGTCGGTAAAAAGTCAAAAACACACGACATCAAGATCACAAGGAAAAGAGAACATTTAATTCACAAATATATTAAAGCAACCTCTGGAGTCAATCATGCAGTTACTTAAGTCATTTACATACAGAAGTTTATAAGAAACACTTAAAATGATACAGACTCCTGTAGTTTATAATACACAAAACTGATTTCATAGCAGCATCATTACTGGATATTTGAAGTACAGACACATTACCGGTATAATAATCCATACATTATAAGAAAACACGATCACCTTACACCTGGCTGTGAAAACCATTTTACTCAATTGACAAGGACGTGTCAAGAAGTCCCAACCATGTAAGAAGATGCTTCAAACCACAAGTTCCAGTTAACGAAGCCAGAGAATCTGGTGCTTAAAGGTAAAGCAGAAATGAAAACAAACTGTACATGTGAAGATTATGTGTAGTGACTGAATCTTAACATATCTCGCCAACACACCCTGAGCTTAGATGAGAGTAAGGTGATGCTCTGCGGGGTAAAACATTTTCAGGAATGTATGCTATTCTCAATCAGACGAATCAGACTCTATACTGTCTGATGCATGGTGCTGGCTGTCTGAGGAGGAGAGGAGAATGAGTAGCCTCCAGGTGCTTTTGTTGAGTCTCAATGGGATGCACTATATTTTTACACCTTGCAGGCCTTTCTGTTGTGGACATCAGGCTGCTTAACTGTACCTGTAAAGGCAGTCTGAGAGCTGCTGGCTTTGCTGTAACACCAGCGAGTTTGCTGAAGGGGCTGGGATCACCAGGGCTTTGAAAAGTCTCCTTCATTTCAGCTAGCTGAAGGGGGGCATTGTGGGATGTGCTGGGGAGGCATCCTCCAATGATCCACATGTTCAAGGCGTTCACCAGTGGCACATACCAGCTCTCATTCTGGCTGTGGACTGGAGTTCCAGGAGAAAAAGCTGGGCAGTTTGAAGATGGAATCCCTGCGACCCGGATCCGGCAGAGTTAAGGTCTCCGGTGCTGACTTCTTCCTGGGACGCTCTTTTGGCACCGACAGGAACTCAGGGGCCTCTGTGGTGAGGGGAGTGGACGGGGCGCTGTTGGGGCCGCCGCGGGTGCTGGATGGCAAGGGGGTCTCTGAGATGGAGATGACAGGGGGGAATGTGCCAATCTTCAAGTTGGTGGCTTCTTGTGTGGCACGCTCGTACTCTCTGACTTCCTCCATGGTCATGTCTGTTGGGATGGAGCCATTACACACTTCAAAAGACTGAAAGAACTGTTTGGTTTTGGTAGAACAAAGCTCATAATTCAATTCCAGAGAGGTGAAACATTTCCCAATGACTTATGATTAACACAGAAATAGTCAATTGCTCAGGAAACTAAATGGGCCTTTGTTATGTTATATTTAACGGAATGGTCCAATATCACTTCTTTTTTTGGCATTTTGCCTTTATTCATATAGGACAGCTGAAGATGTGACAGGAAATGGGGAGAGAGAGTGAGGGGGTAGACATGCAGCAAAGGGCCATGAGCCCACAGCTGCTGCAGGAGGACTGCAGCCTCTGCACATGGGGCACACGCTTAAATCACTGCAGCCCTCCAATATCACTTCTATGTAAAGTAGTGAGAGTAGCAGAAAAAAATTTACATTGACATTGATTATAGAAAGATTGCAATGTGACGGTATGACACAACAGAGTCTGGAGTGGACATTTATCAATGTTGATGGACGTGATGTGGAGTGAGTCAATTGTGTCACTGCTATTGTCCAACTGATGCAGTTGTCAAGTCCTATATTCTTTAAGAAGCAAATGTATATGCAGTCATGGGCAGATAGTCTCGTGGTCTGGCACATTGCTGTCCTGAAAATCTCTACACAACAAACAGAAATTTGGTTCAAAGTCAATGGAGCAGTGTTTTTCCTGCTATTTAAAGGGCGCATCAGATGCGCCTACATAGGTCAGTACACAGTGATGCACAGATCGGCTCTGACATCAGCTGAATCTGCATGTACATTTTTTATCTACCCTCCACCGACCCAAACAAAGTATTTCCTCCAATTTAGAGTCTCCCACCCGCGTGAGCATTTCACTGCAGCTCTTCCAGATTAATCAGGAGAACGGCTGCTTTACTCCAAACAATTTCACTGTATGAACCTGGACTGTGTGTGTGTGTGTGACCTTTTGTATGTGTAAAAAAAAAAAAACACAAAACATTTATTAACATTAGATCCAGTCGTGTTGTTGAGAGATTTAAATGATTAATGAAGGAAAGCTGATGTCCCTCTCTTGTTGGATATGCACTCAAGTGGATCGCTGCAGATAATGTAATTAATATTTTCCATGTTAGGGATGTATCATTTCACCCACCTGCATTCCATCTACTATTAATCAAACTGATCATTTATATGACCTGGATGTTTCTGATACTTATTTAAGAGAATTTACGACTTAGAGGACAGTAACGTTTTTTTTTTTCATCAAAGAAACGGCTCCAGCGTCTTATTTGACTCGTCTCTTTTGAAATATTTGTGTTAAATCCCTTTGAAGCAACATCACAGAGGCGGTTAGCTCTAAAGCACCTGCTACACACTCACTCTTTAAGTTTACATGGATTATTCTGATATCTCTGTAAAACGCTGTATAAGCCTCTTCAAACAGAAAGCTGCATACCATCAAACACTTGTGAGTATAAAGATCAGAGTAGATTCCTGCTGTGTGCTTGAGAACCAATACCTTACTAATACCTATGTGTATCTGTTGTGGTAGTGGCTTGCACTAATTAAAACGTTTATTATAGGTTGCCTGTTGTGCAGTAGATAAAGAAAATATAAAGAAAAGAATCATCAAATTATTATTATACGGTCAAAAAAATAGTAAACTTTATGTGGCTTCATTACATACTGTAGACATTTAAATACATTCAGTATTACACAGCTGTATTAAGGATTTTTAGATTTTTTTTTTTTTAAGATTTTTACCCTACACTTTTACCTCACACACAAAATATTACCACTATATTAAACACAACATGCACAGATTGGGAATATGCAGAGTGTGAATGCAACAGCAATTCAAAAATATAATTATAGAAAAACTTAAGTTTGAATTAACAATCGAGGATGCAGTTTTCTGCAGGTGTGGAAAAATCCTGCATTCATCTCCATAATACCTTTGGTAGGATGAGTTTAACATAAATGGGTACGCGTGGCACCACCATGTTGCTTTCGCTGTTGTTTGTCATTATAGAACACTAACAGAGTGTCATCTTCATAAGTGTTTAAAAAAAAAGAAAAGTTAATAGTGTGCACTGTGTGCAACATAAACAAAAAGGTCCTAAAAATAAGGATGAAGCAGTAGCTTAGATTCTGATAATCACATATCGTTAATCTGTTTTGTAAAAACCCATCACTTACTCATTAAATCAGAGAATAATTATAGTGCTTTTACTCAAAGAGGCTTTATCGCGTAAAAAATGGCTGAGCAAGACCTTTAAAAGACACATTCTCATTATCCATTATCAGGTATATAATACTTTTTACAAGGTACACTTTGAATTATTACAGAGACTAATTGCAAGAAAACTTCATTCCGTTTGTATCTAAACTGCTTTTAAACTGCTTTTAAACTAACATATCTTTATTAAGTAAATGTTGGTTGTAGTGGTTATAGAAAAATGACACCATCAGCATTTAGGTTGGTTCCCTATAAACCTCTCTTTATTAAAGGGTGACTACAGATGAAAATTAGCCTCATGCTAACTCTGGTGCAATGCATCAAATGGTAACGTTTATGTTTCTATTGTACATGGCCCCTCGCAAATAAATGAATACATAAAAATAAAAAATAAACTATTCAATTTTGTCTTCCATCAGCTACAAAATCACCAAACAAAAGCAGCCTGGCACTATATCTGCTTCCATGTCTCCATCATAGACTAAATGAACAATAAAACTCACGTTTTATCCTGTGTTGTCGTTAGTTGCTACTCTGAGGAAAGTGACCCGATTGTCTTTGCAACAGCGGCGCCAACATTAACAATAATGCCACTCGGAAACGCTCCACTGAATCCTTTCCTAAACAGCCATTTGTCTGTAGTGGCCATCTACAAAACTGATAAGGGCTTTGCCACATTATCAAACTGCAATCTTGAGATGAGTCAGTGTCTACGCTAAAAAAGCGACAGCTAATACCAACTCTAATAAACTTACCGATCCACTCATCCACCCAGGCAAAGGCCTGCCTGTGTCCTAAAAGCAGGACATCTCGAATCACCTGAGCAGAATAATAAAGGAGACAAGATCACAGAGGAAAGGAATGTACAGAGCGACAGAGGCAGAGAGGAAATTCAAGGAGACGAGATGTGAGCAAGAATGAGCTAACTCTGAAGGCCATAGAAAGTTTCACAAAGTTCTACATGGTTCCTTTCGTCCCTGGAGTAATGTGATTAATGTGAGTCTCTCCTGGTGTTACCATCTGAGTAATGACCCTGCCTATATGTGTGTGCCTCTGGCAAGGGGAGGAAAGGGACAGTTCACCCCAGGGACAGAGGCTGTAGAGGGCTCGGCGAAATGCATTTTGAAAATAGGATATATGAAGTGTGCAGCCAAGGTACAGGGAGGTGGTGCAAGGCAATCTGTAGGACATGAACAGGGCAGATATGGTAGAAGGCGATAATGGAACTTCTGATTAAGTTGGTTGTCCAACTGGTTGTGTATGTTTTTCAGAGCAGAAAATGTCTATGCCTCTGGCATTGACACCAATCCATACAGGTCAAAAAAATATGAGTTAGCAAATAGGATGAGGGTCCACAACTTGTCCCATACAAAAAACTCTTCATACCGACCTTGTGTACAAACTGCTCCACACGTGTCTGCAGGCCCCAGACTTCAAATTTGACTGTGACCAGTTTGTAGGAGCACATGATGGGGTCTTGGTTGTTTATCCATCCTTCCTGCAGGAGGCCTCGGTTAGTCTTCTTTGACTTAAAATACCGCAAGTCCTACAGAGTCATGAGACACCAGAAAAATAAGAAACTCTTCCTCAGGGAGAAAAAGATTTGCAATGAGCATGTCTGCAAATGGAAAAGATTGGTCAAACTGTCGGCCAATATTTAATGAAACTGTTGTTTCCCTATAAATCAGGCTCACCTGCGTTCATTACAAGCCTCGTGCAGACAACATCCGGATCCAGAATAAATCCCTAATCACAAACTTTATGTGCATTAATTACCTTATAGACCAAATTATGCTGTAGTGCTCATTTGTCTCATGTGTCTGACTGTGAGTGTGTGTGGGGCTAATACACATGTCTGGAAAAGTGGAGATGAGAGAAGCCTGTTGCATTTGTCTAAGACTAAGATGGAAAAAGTAATAAATGTTAATGAGGACATTTAAAAAAAAATCAAATACGGTGTAAACTAATATTTTACCTTAATATCCTCCAGATTTGCCAGACAATATTAATAAAAATATGATGGTGTGAAAAGTGATATTTCACTGAGAAAGAGCCATTTTAAAATTATAACTGTGGATGTAGAAAAATCAGGATGAAGTGCCGTTAGTAAAATAAAATCAAGGGACCAGTTTTTGAGTTGTGTCCCATGAAACCCTCATCTGAGAACAATCCCACTCATAGAATGAGCCTAAATTCAACTTGTAACCATGGAAATGAAAAAAAATACTTATGATAAAAGTCCATAAATAGCAAAATGCACCACTTTAATACTTGGTTGTTGTGTGTTGAAAGTTTTGTGAGCAGTTTTTTGAGTAATTCTCCGGGAACAAAACGTGACAGACGGAACCCGTTCCTACATCCCCCTCATACGGGGGATGAAACGCCTGTTTCCCTGTCTGGGATCTGAACGCCCTGGTAACTGTGGCTCATTCATGTATATATATATAACACTGGTCTCTGTGGTGCATCGCTAGGTGTGAAAATCATCTGTCTTTGAAATCCAATGAAATTTACATCCGCCATGTGACATCCACTTTTAGCCCGGAGCTATTCTTAGCTCCGAGTGGATAAGAGAAGAAGACCATAAAAATCGGCAGCAGGTGTGTGCGTGTATGTTTGTGTGTGACTGGGGGTGTCTATAATGAAACACCACTGCTGTAGCATCATGACCCTTCTGGATTATAAATAGCTCAGCTTTTTTATCACCATCACGCCCTGATAGATGGGCGCACACACGTGCATACAAATGTCAAATCACCATAGCTAATGTCCATCACCTCCCCCACACACTAACATGTATTTCCATCACTCTGAGGAGGCAGATGGTAGTCAAAAATGAGCTGGTGCTGAAAGATAACACACTTTTCTGTTTCTCACACGACATCCTTTCTTCTGTTCATCTCCATAATCTCCCCTCTATTCTCCGCTTTTCATCCATCCGTCCACCCTCCTTTATCTCTGCCATGTGCATTCATTCATTCTGTGCTCCTGTACACACACACACACACAAACAAGAGCGGTGTGTCTTGAAGTCAGCGAGCTCACCTCTGACTCCTTGTAGTGGCGCTCAGGGATCTCATCATAGGCGATGTCCACGAGCCATACCTCCGTTTCTTCATCTCTGGGCTCGCTGCCAAAGATCTGAGCAACAGGGAGCAGTTCAGTGTGTGAGGAGGACCGCTGAATCAATAATGCACTCCAGGGGTTGACAAATGTTGCAGGATGACGTGCTGTTATTTCTCCTATGGTACAGTATGGTTCAAAGAGCTTAAAGAGTTTGATAATAAGACCCTTTCCTGTTGGTCTTAAAAGTACAGAGATCCCATGATGAGCTTCCTTCCTTCCTTCTGGCTTTAACCTCTGACAACACAATAATCAAACTGTGAGGGTGAATGTGATTCACACAGTCAGTGACACACCGTGTGGTCGATGACTTCTTTGTGTGCCTGACTCACACAGGAACAGTAAAGCAGTGTTGCCAGCTATCCTGTCCTTTCAGAACGATTTCGCCCCTCCTACGTCACAGAGAGTCGCTCACACTTCCCACATCCTTCAAACTTGTATGCAGGTGTGGAGGACGAGATGATGTATGTATGTAGGTATGGAGAGGGATGAAAAGGTAGTTAGACGAGATGAAGGAGAAGAGCAGAGGAAGGAAAAGGACAGCATGTACAAATGGCGAAGGCGGTGGGGTAAAGTGTAAACTCGAGAGCGGATGGAGCAAATACTTCTTTTTTACACCACTACACTCCCCAACCCCCTCGTTTTGTTACGGTCAGTTTCAAATGTGAAATTCTGACCATCTGTGAAACCATCTAAACAGGTTTACACCTCTCATGCGCTACCACTAAGTGGAGCTGTGGTCTTTAAGTTTCAGCTACAGTCTGGATGGAGGCATTATTGCATAACGTTCAGACGTACCTCTAGTGCCTCCTAAGTGTTAAGTGATACTAAAGGAGAGGTGGAGAGTAGGTTAAGTGCTTTTAACTGTGATGAAAGATGAAACAAAACCATGTTTGTCATTCTGTTGTTGGAAAAAGTCAGCATTTAATTTTCTCAAATCGTTTTTGCTATTATTTTATGGTGTTATGTTTTTGCCAATATCGGTTTGTTTTTCTTTTTCTCTGGATTACTCCAAAAAAGTTATGAACAAATTTTGATGACATTTGTTGGAGAGGTAAGGTATGAACCAAGGAACAGCCCATTAGATTTTGGCGGTAATCCTGATCATCATCTGGATCCAGACTATAGGATTCTTTACCATTATGGGATGAGGGTGATGACAAGATTTTTGTTTCTAATTTCGTAGATAATGTCTACAATACTTGGACATGAATTAAACAATGACATCCCCTTAAGATGCTCCACACATTAAGGTCTGAGCTGGAGCCAAGTGAGAATGTTTAAATTGTAGGGCTCACAGAAAAAAAAAATCACATTAGATAACAAATAATAATGCTACAAACTTATATTAGGTGTCAAATTTGACAAATCATCAAAAGCTACTGAGCTAGATCCTGAAAAAATAAAAATACTATCAAACTAATAATAACACCAATGTGATTCCAAATTCTAAAGGTTTTCATGGTCAACGAGTCATATTATGAGGGTCAAACTATCATGTTACGATTGGTTTTAGGTGTAATGACATGATCTGGGGGACTTCCCATGATGCACTGAGCTTCTCTCTCTTCCTCTCCCCCTTCTTCTTTTGTGTCTCATTAATTCATGTTACTAACTTGACTTCTTCCCCGGGGTCTTTGTGCTTTCTCACCTTGGACCAATCTACTGGTGGGATCATGGTTGACACCCTCTGACATCATCATCATTATTAATATTATCATTATTATCAGTGTTGTTTTTGTAGCAGTTACATACTGTAATCTCTCTATTATAATAGATGTTTTTGCTATTGTGGTTGAACATGTCTGTGTCCCTGTCCCTCACTCCCTCTCTCTCTCTCCTCATCTATCTCCCAACCTTTTTCTCTCTCTCTGTCTCTCTCACCCCAACCAGTCAAAGCAGAGGGCCGCCCACCTTGAGTCTTGGATCTGCTCTGAAGTTTCAGCCTGTTAAAAGGCAGTTTTTCCTCACCACTGTCTCCATCTTCTTGATCATGGTGGGTTGTTGGGTCTCTTTAGAATAAAGAGTACGGTCTACACCTGCTCTTTTTGGAAAGTGCCTTGATATAACTTTTGTTGTGATTTGGCGCTACACAAATAAATTGAATTGAATTGAATTGAATCTAATGACGGGGTCTGAGCTGCCTCGGTGGAGGTTTGTGCTCTCTGAGTGATGTCTAGTTATTGCTATATTATAGATGTGACTTTGTTCTCTACCTATGTGCAAAACTTTGAAGCCAGAAGCTTTCATTAAATGTAGCTGAACCGAATGTTCTGCCTAAACTGCACCTCGTTGCCATAACTTTCCAAAGAGATCATTTTAATCAAAGAAATGTTTTCGTGGAAAGACATCAGACAGCCTTGTGAGATTTGTGAAAGAGAAGATGAGATATTTCATCCAGCAAGGCCAAACTAGCTTATGTACCAATAAAGGCGTATATGATTTAACAGAATAGTAATGCTACTGAGATACTTAATCACATACTTATATAACACGTATAAAAAGCATTAAGAACAGAGTAAAATGCGTGCTAATTAATATCCTACACTTAATTAAAATGACTGAATTATGAGCAACATCTCACAACTAGATGATGGCAGAATGGTGCAATAACTCTTGGTTAAAAAGAGAATCCATTAGTTGTGATGTGTGGGCTTTGAGACAAGAGGATCGGTGAGATTATGGTCAGAAATATGACAATAAAATAGACGGATAGGTGTGTAACATTGGGCTAGCAGAGGTACAAAAAAGGAAAGGGAAACACTCAAAAAACAATCAAATCTCCTCTTTCTTTGTCAGATCCACTCCCACCACACGCTCCCAGCCACATGACGCCCTGAGATCTACTCACATTATCATTGCTCCCTTTGTTGTTCTCGTATTTGGTCTCTATGTGGATGGAGAACTTGGGCAGGAAGGAGCACTGGAAGGGATAGAAAACACAAGAGAGTGAGAAATCCATTTGGAGAGTGAAAACTGAAGAGGTGGAAGGTTTCTGTCGGATAATCCTCAGGATGGGATGTCAGATTAATTATGTGGCTCTATGTCTTCATTTTATGGCCCAAACCAGATGAGCAATAACAGCTCTGCTCTCAATGTATAAATTTACAACTGCACTCTATACACACACACACACACACACACTGATTTTATTGTCTTTGGCCATGTTGACTGCCGTTCATCAGCTCTTACACACAACACTTTGATTTGATTAAATTTGAACACCACTTAGTATTACACAACCAAAGAATACTGGTTACATAAGATGTTGATGTTCAAGTCGGTGTGTGTGTCTGTTTATGTGTGGCACAGCAGGACAGAGCCAGCTCAGTATATGAGAAAACAGCTTATAGGGCTTGATTGCTGGGAGTTCATGGGGAATCAATAGGTGTATGTGTGAAAGCAGAAGGAGCTAGAATCACCACCTTGGAGCAGACAAGCTGCAGAGTTATTGAGAGCAGTCGTCAGCCAAATGGAAGCTATCGCTGTATTGACATGACTGATTCCAGTGAATTATTTCCAATCAGGAATATTCTTCCCTCATTCAGAGACTAGTTTTACAGAGGGCTGACAGAGAGCTTCATCATGTGGTGCAAACACAGTCACCTGTGGCTCAATATCAGCAAAACCAATGAGCCTGTTGTGGAATATTAGTGTCTGTCCATTAGTGTACTGGTTGATTGAGATAAACAAACAAACAACCGTAAAAAAAAAAAAACATTCAAATTCCTTGTGTGTGTTCACATGCTTGCCAAATAAAGCTGATTCTGATGGAACACGAAGAAGTTTCAAATTCAAATACATGAATGCTTCCCACACATCTTTAATCCAGCCGTACAGAAAACACAATCAACACATTTTCAAGATTAGCGCAACCAATTCAGAAAGAGACGTGTGTGTCTGTCTGTCTTCATCCCGGAGGTGATAGTGTCTTTCTTAGGAGACTGACTGAGCTTTTATTTATTCATATTCCTCAGTGTTGAGGAATCTCCATGAACATAAATCACCCAATACAATATTCACTGTTTTATTGACTGATGCACACACACACACACACACACACACACTTCATGCAGTGATTACTTTCCAAAGAAGGGCTTGCTCTTTAAATTCTTTGACATTATATTATTTTCTGTTTGTTTTCTTACAAAACGTGATCAATAAAGACTCTGAATGTCAGGCCAATCACCATCAAGCTAAAATGCTAAAATGCCTGCAATATCAAAGCTGACATGCCGATGCTAAGCAGGTATTATGTTTACAATGTTGACGTCTTACATCAGTTGATTAGCGCAAAACACAAAGTACAACTGAGGGTGGTTGGACAGTCATTTGTTTTGCAAGGCCATAAATCAAAGTACTAAATAAATCTAATGATGATGATGTAAAAATCAGATTATAACCAAAGGGATGTGTACACCAAATCTCTATATGATAGCTATGAAGATAATTCACTAAAAGACAAAAATGTCAGCCTGCTGGTTGCAGCTTTGCAGAGCAAAAAACAGGAGATTTTATTAGTGATTCAGCTTCATGCTTTGGGGACCTTACATGTCTGAACAAAATTTCCCAACAATCCATTTGCAGTATTTATTTATTAAATTTTTTTTTTTAAAGATATTCAAGTCTGGAGAAAGTGTTGGACCTAATGACTGACTGTCAGACCATTTGACCCCACTGTCATGACTGCCTATTTTAAAAAACAAAGCATGAAAATCATATCAGGACAACACAAACGCCATCAACACATGACTCTGAATACTAAAATTATAAATGAAGCTCTGTCTCATCAGAGGATCAAAAATAATGATGCTTGCTGATTTGAGAATATTGTGAATTGGTCCGTAGAAGAAAGGGAGACAAATTTTCAACAACACTCATAATCTTAAATCAGAAAAAGTTGCCTTCACACGAGCTGGCGAGACGTTCCTAAAACATCCAGATGTTTAATTTGGACAGTCTCAGCCTGCTGCAGAGTTTATTTTTGCTTCATTGATGTTTTCTTGCTGCCGTGGGGGAAGGTGGGCAGGCTAATGTCCACTAATGTCCTGGAGCATATCATTAGCATTTTTCCCAGTGACAGTCAATTAACCGGTTAATCCTGTAGAGAGCTGCGAGGTATTTTAGTGTTTTTGAGACAAGAGCTTGATTCCTTTGTATTGATCGGTGGATTGTAGTGTTAATTTTGTCAGTCTTAGTCCAATCTGTGTTAAATGTCCTTATTTATTTTTATCATATTAAGTCAGCATTATCCTGTTTCTTAGTCAAATTTTAGTCCACTGAAAGGCAGGGCATTTTAGTCTTATTTTAGTCAAAGAAAACCATAAATATTTTAGTCTAGTTTTAGTAGATGAAAAGTTTAATGTATTCAGTCTTTTCTAAGACATCAGGTTATTATCAACATTTCAGTCAGTCTAGCTAAAAACACTCTAAAAGAACTCTTATTAAACTTATTTCACATCAGATTTATCAGATTATTATTTCATGGAAAAACAGGTTGAATGATAAAGAATGCAGCTGTGCAGAAAGTGTCTGGTCTGATGACATCAGTTTAAGGAATACATCCAGATATTGGAACATTTTTTGATTTACATACTTATTTTGAACCACACCTGGCTCCAAGCCAAGCAAGCCAGGCTTGTCACCTATTTAAAGTTAAAGAATAGGTTGAAATAATTTTAGCTCAAATACCTCTCATCATTGCGTTTACCAGAAAAAAACAAAACTGTGAGACTGTGAGTGCCAGCTATCCTGAGGGAAACTTCAGAGGGAACCATATGGTTCCATTACTCATTGGTGGCTAAAATGGTATAGGGGCTGAAGTTTATAAGTTATAAGACCTGTAAGCAGGTCAGACTACCGATTTGCAGCACAGCTGTGGGCCTCCACCAGAGTTTCGACTGGCTTCGCCTCGGCCAGGCATAGCTCACCATCCTTCAGGTCCTATCACACTTGTTCACGCTCCATCTCTATGATGGAGTGGGTGAGATGGACTGGTTGGTGGTGTGTAGGTGGATCCCACCTCTGCCGGCGTAGCGCAAGAAACAAAACTGCACAGACCATCCAATGAACGGAATATTTGGTGGATGAACTTTTTTTGGAGACGAAAATAAAGAGAGACTTTGTTACAGATTTTATTTTTTAAACTACATTTTAGTTTTGTCTTTTTTCGTCATCTTGTCATCACCATGGAAAAAAAGGTGGTCGATCGACCGTTTTCGTCATACAGTAGTTTTCTTTAACGAAATTTACACTGGTGGGTTGGTGCAGCACGGATGCCAAATAACTAGAGGAGCTACGATAACCAGGAGGAGCTTAGAGTAGAACTGATGCCCCTTTAGGTGTTTGATCAGGATCGGTCCTGGAGACTTCACTGCATAGGTATTCCAGGAATATCTAGCTGGGAGGTGACCCCATCGCTGACCCACAACACATTGGAGGTATTGGATATACCCCCTGGCCGGGGAGCACCTCGAGATTTTCAAGGAAAACATCACGGTTGGATTTCTTAGCCTGCTGCCATGAGGACTCTGACCCAGATAAGCTGTGGAAAATAAGTGAATGAATATGCTGTTGATGCTGATCACTACTCTTGGCTCCCTCTTTTTGATTGAATGGTGCAAAGCCTAAGAGCTAGTTTAGGCATCAACTCGAGCTGCACTGCTGTATACACATGACATGCCTAATTCTCCTCAATCGTCACCAAATCCCCTCCTCAATCTTTGTAAGCTGCAACAATTTTCCATCTCTCCCTCCCGCTGTCTGTCAATGCCTTAAAATGCAGCTAGTTGTAGTCAGTAATTCAAAGAAGAAGAAAATCAACTGAAAATGTCTTTGAATTGGGGAGACACCACAAGGTCCGGGAACTCCTTACCCTCCGAGCAGAAGACGAGATCAACCGCCAAGTAACAGGGAAGGTAAACGATTGTTGTTGCCATGTTATTTTGTTGTTTACAAGCCCTGCTTGACGACACATTAGACTCCAACGCTACTATAC
Source organism: Chaunax sp. Z400 (assembly GCA_037577475.1). NCBI lineage: Eukaryota > Metazoa > Chordata > Actinopteri > Lophiiformes > Chaunacidae > Chaunax > Chaunax sp. Z400. The sequence continues at coordinate 16,195,099 of CM075197.1, forward strand.
CTCACACCTCCTTTTGCTTGCGGAAACCCCGCACGGTATTTGAGGATATTTATAGCTAAATGACGCTCCATACTTTTTGCATTAGACTTCATTTGCGATGAGCACAATCTGATGACTGAAGCTTAGAATAGCAATATCATGAAATAATACTTTTACCACAAGTTATCCATGACAGTCAGGATGAGAAAGAGATTCTGGAACAGATCAGTCATCAGGTGTATGTTCATATCCTGATACTAATTATTGCTAATACATATACAGATGTACACAGTGCGACATGTGGTGCAGAAAGACATTGATATATCACAGTTTAAGTGACCATTAATTCTTGCTTGAGACTGGATTTCATCTGAAATGACACCTCACACACATATTTAGGAACTGTGTTACCACTCACACTCTTAACTTCTAACACAAAGATTTGTCTATCTGCTTTGGGACCAAAGTGTTTTTGTGTGCATGTGTGTGCGTGTGTGTGTGTCTGTGTGTGTGTGTCTGTGTGTGCATGGCTGCAGACACTTTCACTGTGTACTCACTGTGTACTCTGACCGTATTCCCAGCAGAGGCCATCAGTTTAATGGACAGGGAGGCGTGTGATGGGGACAGACAGGTAGAAGACAGCAAAGGAATGAAATAATATGAGAGAGATAAGAAGAGAATAAGGAGAAAAAACATTTAGTTCAAAATAGAAACAGAACCATTAAGTCTGAGTAAAAGCACTTCAGTCCTAGAGAGGAGATGAGAGGAGCCCATTTCGTTAGAAAACAGTCCCATTTTTTTCAATCTATGTGACACTGATCATTTTTATATGTGTATGGTCCAACTGAGGGTATACTGTGTTTCGTCACATGGACATGCTGTACGAACAGAAGAGCTGCATGTCTCTGTGCAGCTGCTACCATGTTGTTGCATGCAGCAGTGCTAACAGTCATTCAAAGTTCAACATATCCATGTGGCAATGTGATATCTGCAGACTAGTTTATTACCTGTCAGGATTTTTGCAGCATTTACAGTAAGTTACAAATGACATTTCCCAGAGCTGAACTCAACCACAACCAAACTCTAATCTATGATAACACACTAACACAGTTAATAAGTTAACTACAATTTGCTACATCTAGACAGGTAATTAAGCTTTTCAATTTCATGCCAAGTGACTCTTAAGCTCCTAAACCTCACAGAGGAGTTCTTTTCCGCATAGAGGAGCCACATGATCATCATGGAAACACTGAATACTGGATGTCTGGGCAACTCAGCGGATGATTGCTGAAGATCTATCAGGCTTCTTTTCCAGGTGAATTGTAAGAGATGACATAAGGTGTGATGTGGATGAGAATATAGGCGTATATCTATAACAATCCTATACATGTATGAACTACAGTCAATCTGTACACTGTAAAAGGGAACCCTTGAAATTGCTGGCCTTATTATGATCTTTAATTAAACTGAACAAAACATATTCAATTGAATCAAAAAACTATATCAAACAGGTGCGGATCTAGAATTTTTCTAAATCAGGGGCCATAGAGGGGCCGCATTTTTTACAGAGGGCCAACTATATGTCCAACATTCATGCACATTTCCTTATTCAGTAAGATGTATACACAGACTATATCACCGAAGCATTCATAGCTTTTAGTAAAAACACACATAATTGAATATATTATGCAAATTGTGCATTTTTCAAGCACATTGTGTACATCAAAAAAGTTTAGCAATTATTAAATTTTAAACTAGGATGCATAAATATCCATGCTATTACAAACAGAGATCTTTACTAAAATGTTTTCTCAGAAATAAAAGGGGACAAATGAGCATGAAAACACATCTATGAATGTGTATTATTTTGAAGTGCACATTGTAGATAGAGGCACAAGAATGTGTATGTAAACCATTACCTGTGATAGTGTACGGGTAATAGTTCCAAGCCTTTTCTGTGACATAGAAAATTTTAGGGACCACTGCTCGAGCCCAACTGGGCAGCTTGCTGAAACACAGAGAAAGAAGAGTGGATGGATTTGTCAACTGAAGGACAAGAACAAAAAAAAGTTAAAGGACTGATTGGTCAAACATCCTGTGTGCTGTAAAGTCAAAGTAGTCCCGTCTTATAGTAGCTGCACTCCTTCCATTTGGCCACATCACCAAGAAAAAGCTCTGACAAGCATCCAGCTGTGCGGAGCCACATTGAAGGGTATGCAAGGCAGCCATGACGGCCCCTGGAGAAGTTGATTACACTGATTACACCCTGCACCCTTCAGTGAAGTTTCATTAGAGCCTGAACCGTGATAGATGCAGAAAGGGACTTAGAGGGCAGAAAGTACTGACAACTAGCTATTTTCTAGATGCTGCCAGCTCTAGCAAAGTAGCCGGGCATCTTATTGGGGCGTCCAATCAAAATGCAAATGATTTCTGAGGAAGGGGAACAAAAGGAGCCAAACATTTGGTTTGCTGGAGGGGAAAATGCCCAGCTACAGATTAGAAAACGTGCATGAATTCACCAGCAAGACATATAGCACAGTTACTGGACAAAGCCATCAGCAAGTTGTACCAAATTTCACTCTCATGCTAATTCTCTTTAAATCATTCACTGATAATTTTAACTTTCACATTTTGAGTCTAGTTGTAATTGAAAGCGGAGACTTTATGGAGTCTGTTACGGACTACTGGGACATAAGATGGATAGTTCCCTCCAATGGTCTGTCAGGGGAGTGTGCACACACAACAGACTGTAAATTTCATTCTCTGTTCTAGCCCTGTACCATGGGGCTGTCTGTTTGTGTCTGTCTCATTGTGTACAATGTAGACTTCATCTTATCCATCATCTTATCACACCAGGAAAAGTGAGTGGAGCAATTGGTGCACCAAAAGAGCCCACTAACATAAGGATAGGTTACATAATTCTCTATTGCCCTATAAAACAATAATTACTTACCTAAAATGGGCAAAGAGAATTTAAGACCTATAACTTCTTATTCTTTGTGGCCCACAGGATTAACTGTAAAACCCTTTGTGGATTTAGGTCCTGTCTAAATACCTACATGTCCTGCCTTGGTCCACTTTTCCACATCAGCAAGTCTCTCGAGCGAGACACTGAATCCATACCAGCTAAAGTGCGTCACAGCTGACCCTGTGCTCCGATCTATGGAAAATCAATCGTTTCAAATCATATTACTTTGATAGGAGTTGTGATGGATTTGTGCTCCTGCCAAGTGTGTATTCATTGAACTCACTGACCAGGTAATGACAGGCCTACAGAATATGCCTGGGCATGAGCTAACTGAATTATTGGTCTAGAAGGAAGCCAAGCACAAGATACAGCTAAGATATAAATAATCTGTCTGGACACAAGAAAACTATGGAAAATATGAGGTCTGCATGACTATAAAGTCTGCAGATGGTGTTTTCACTTAATGCCCATTTTGTTAGGTTTACCTGTACAGCCTAATGCAAGCCACCTATATTGATCTGTCATAAAATCTACTTTTATTATGACTACAATTTTTAATCTTTCTTTTTTTAATACTGGATTTAAAAATATGCTTTATCAATGAATTCATAGGTAGTGGTGCTGTTGTATCGGACAGATGTTTGTCATAATGCTGCCCAGTTCAACACCACCACTAACTATAGTCTGTTTCCACTACATGGTACCGACTCTACTCGCCTTTAAAGCTGAGCAGGTAATAATAGGTGATGTGAAAACACGGCAGACCACTGATGGTCAGAGAGAATCGCCACTGCATCATTGCATCATCAATGCACGGCACGCACGGAAGATCCTGCACAGCACAAAACCATGGCCGCCATTTTTAAACAGCCAAGCTGCTATAGTGGCTTTAATTTTTCATTGCGGCTGCTATATTGAGGAGGTGCAGATGTTCCTGTGTTTGATAGCTGAGCACCACGAGAGGTGGACGAGAAACGTGTGTCACGTTGGAGAAGATGTCACAGCAGTTTCACGAGTTGTCACTATGACGACTGAGGTGGTACTATCCTCTAATGGAAAATGACCTCTGGAAAACATGATACCAAAGCTGAGTCGAGTCAAGTTGAGTAGAGCCGGCACCACGTAGTGGAAACACGGCTTATGATGAACAATAAATATATAATTCAATGTACACACATCCAACAATGTGCATTATGAGACACATTTATACACATTGTAAAAATGCCTTTAATTAAACCGATCATGCAGATGAAAAGAGGAAGGCGCTCACTTGTTGAGGTAGATTCGTTTCTCAGTGAACTGGCCTGATCCGTGCTCAGGGTCCTCATATGGCTCATTCTGGACAACTTCCACCCCCTCCCCACGTTCACTCTGTTCATGACTGTGTTTGCTGATCATATACAGCTGGCCAATCCGGTACTGAAAGACAGGCAGGAGACAAACAAACAAAGATGCTTTTTATTAGATTGTTTGATTAAATGCAGACAAACAGATAAAAATAAGTAAGCATCTGGACAGTTCATCTCTGCTGAGGCTACTCTGAATGGAAGCAAAAGGCTCATGGTGGAAGTCCAACGATTGACTTAATAGTATCATTTTATAGCAGCCATAAAAATACATGCGAAGGGAAAATACCAGGATTATCACTCTCACTGAATGGTCCTGACACCTGGGGACAGCGGCCATAGATGAAGAAATTTGAGGGATTAGATGCTGTCTGCGGCATAGTTACAAAGGGCTCATATCAGGTCAGGACCCAGCAGCACAACAATAGTAACAGCAGGAGCAGTAGCCAGTTCTGTGACTCTATCCCACGGCCCCTTGTGACACATCAATCAACACCCACATCTTTCACTCACCACTAACTGACCTACTTGGTCCAAAGACCATGTCACTTTTGGTTGCACTGACAGGCCGGCTTGGGGCGTCACACGGAAACTATTTTCAATACATTCGGAAAACTACGAGTGTGTCAGAGTGCTCCAGGACGGAGATTTCTGACTGTTTGCGAGGCCTATTTACGGGCCAGAGGAAAACGATCTGGCCCTGATGGTGACTAGGGCACTCTGCTGGAATGCCAAAGGTTCATGTAGGACTCAACTGTCACACACACACACACACACACACAAACAGAGGTGCAACCAAGGATAGCTGTGTTAAGCTAATGGAAAAAAGGACTGCCTGGGATTCTTGACTTGTGACTCTACATCCAGCCACAAAATGTGAAGAACGGAGCGAAGAGAAACGTGATAGTGGAGTGGAAAAAAGCAGAGCCAGTGTATACCAGTTAACAAGCTCAGTGTGCAGGTTCTTAAATCACAATGTCAAAATTTTCCATCTGTTGACCATGACAGAAAAGCAGGAGGCTGCGACCGAGTATTCCCAACTGGAATGTCAATTGCTGGTGTGTTTCTGACTGAACAGCTGTTAGAGTCTGGAATAATTTTTCTGCCACAATGACACAGTCACAGTCCAGGCATAATAGAATAGGACCCGTTTGACTCATTATTTTGATTTTAGGCCCCCAAACTTTAGTATGGTGTAATTTTAGAGGCATTTTTTTTCAACCAAATAAACTCTGAAAAATGACTGTATGCTAACTAGAGACTAGTTGGAGAAAATAGTGGAGCATTTAGCAGCTAAAGAGAGTTGGAGAAAACCAAAGGAAATAAAATAATGGTGAACACTGGAGTTAGATTTGTTACGGCCACAAACACATCTCTAAATAAATATCAATGCTGCACCTTGTATTTTGGATGTGTAAATAATACACTGTTTGCTAACACAACTTTAGTGCTTATATGTCATTGTTGTTTTTACAGCTTGTCCCCAAGGGGGCAAAAAATGAACCGTGGTGTAGGCTAACAGATGGATCATGTTTCAGTCAGACTATGATGTCACATATAGTATGAGGATTAGAGCTCACCAGGTGAGACTAACCACTATGGACATACTGGACTATATATAGCAATAGTCATTTCTTATGTGAATTAATTCTAATTATTCTATTATTTTGTCCATCCTTCGTAATGACCCACAGAATTACAGTATTATTTGTTGAATATTTATAGACATGTGCTTCATATATACTGTGAATGTCATCAGGACAAGGGAGAGATGAAGAGTGGAGGAGTTTAGGACATCTGGTCAGCTAAAAGGTTGGTTTCTCTGTCTGTGTTTAGTCTTCTATGTTTTTAGTTCCAGTTTGCTCTCTTTCCCTTTGCTCTGTCTTGTTAGTTTTTCTTTGTATCCTTCTTGTGTCTTCTCCTTTAATATTTTCCCTCCAGTGTGTGATTGTCTGATTGTCTCCACCTGTTGCTGATTGTCTCCTCCTCCCTATGCCACCTGTTTGTCATTCCCTCATTATCCCAGTGTATTTAGTCTGTGTGATTCCCTCTGTTAGAGGCCAGTTCGTCGTCTATGTTTCGATCACTCGTCCCAGCCTTTCCTTGGTGTTCCCCGTGTTCATTGTTTTCGTGTTGGATACTGTTACCTGTTTATTAAATCCCTGAACTGCTTCTGTGTTTTGTCTGCATTTGGGTCCAGTATTTTGTGAACCCCAGACACACTGATGGCTTGTAAAATTAATGTGTTAACACATAGCACAATATTTCCTCTTTGCCATGGCTCATTCAGGGTTCAGACATATTGTGTAAACGCACCAGCTGTTGTATTACTCCTCCTACCTGCCATTGTATTCCTTTCAATGATCCACCGGAGAGCTGTGGTTGATGGGTAAAAGGCTGTTTTCATTGTTGTCTTAAGAAAGCTCGCTCTAATAACTATGCGGGAAAAGTGGATTTTGCTCAGGGTGGAGAGGCTGTGAATAATCTCTTATTATCTCTCGTCTCAGGAGAAGAGAAAAAGGAGAAAAGATGCTAAATTATTGGCTCAGGTGTAGTTTTGTCTTCTGTCATATCCTTTTTGTAAAGGCATCTCAGCATGTTGTCACTAGAGCTATTTTAGTGCCAGTTATTTTTTTCAAATCAAAACCCACTTTTATAATTCAACAGTTTAGGGAAATACACCTCCCTAAAAACACCTACACAGACGGGTGTTAAAGGCAATGATAGGTCACAGAGACTTGCAAGGAACTGATTTCAGAAGCGGATACGGCTACAAATATAAACCTAGTGCATGCATGCATAAAGCAGACGGCTACATACATGTGTCCTGTGCTGCTCAAGTCAGCATAATTCAGCTTTCCCTCTCTGGCAGTAAGTGAATAAGTGCATTTCCCTAAATGTTGAACTCTTGGTTTAACAAGCAGATACAAATATTCAAAGTTAATGGCAGTGATACCCTGATTACATTTAAATGTAGCCTACCACTCATAAGAATTACTGACAGGCATCCTGATCTTAAGAAATGAATTCCCACATACATGCAAAAAAAATGCAGTGCATAATATGCATATGAAAAAGGCAAAATTCAATTGAAAGATGAAAGCAGGAGGCCAATATTGTGATCAAACGCTCTCCGTCTCCTTCTGCATTTCTGGCTCATGTGTTCTAACACAACAGCAGGTGGTGGGGAGCTGTGGTCATTGTGCTACATCCAAGGAGTTTATTTGTATAGGCAGATCATCCAATCTGTGTTTGTGCTCAAACACAAAGGAGATCATTAAAATATGACAATTATTGTCTGCGTTAATGTATTGATATATGAACAGCTGCATTCTTTAGAAGTGATTTATGTTACAGTGTACACTGTTAGTACCTGCAGTTAAACAAACACAAACGTTCTAAGTGAGTTGTTTCTTACACCATTCTTTGTGTGTGAAATACAGTACATCCATATTGTTTTATCTAATCTCCCCATACGGTGGATGAATTATTTGAAGATGAGAGGGCGCACAAAGATATAAACCCCAGCCTCTAACAGCAGATGCATACAAATGGCTGAATTAAATTTCCCAAATGTAAACAGGGATGTTCATATCACTGACAAAAATAGAGCCTAATTCATCAAACCATGTGCTAACATACTGGATAAGGACATCAGCTGACATATTATATATATGGATCTGCAGGTGCACAAATGGAAATTCAGCTGCAAATCAAAATCTTCCAGCATATGAATCAAAAAACCAAAACAAAGAAAAACACATACAGCTACACTGCATTGTGCCTTCAGGCAATGTGGGAGAGAAACCTCTGCTTACTTCTTCATTTTACAGACGTAATGAAACCAACCAACATCATGGTAAACAGAGAACTGCTAAATATCAAACATAAAGATCACAGGACTCCATTAAAAATACAGCCTGGACACCTGATGGCTGGCACGAAGGTGCACAAGCTCATACATAGCTGTCGATTGCATTGTGCTCCAGGGCTGAACTCTGTCAGCAGTGTGGGAGGCACACACAGGACCTCTGCTATAAAGAAACATGGAAACATGCAAGAGTTAAAGTCTCATTTGGCTGACATTGTGAGGGGTGAGCTGAAAGAGAGAAGAGAGCTGGTGAGGAAGAGAGGGAGTGAAAAAGTGACAGAGCTGTTTGAGCATCAGATACGGCAAATGTTAAAGAGAGTCATTCTGTGCAATAGAAAACATTTTTGTAAACAGCACATGGAGAAAATGTCGAGACCGTAATTAAACTGAAAGCTCTCTGCAAATTTGTACAAGAGAGAACATTACTGCAACAAAATCAAATCACAGCCAAGCTATTTTTATAAGAGGACTCTGAGTCTTAGCATTTTTCATGGAGCGTAGAACTGATGATTCCGTACAGCAAAGGAATGTGAAAAAGGAAACTAAAGAGTTTTGTCAGCATGAAGAAAACATGTCATAAGTAAGTCATTTAGAACAGTAGTTCAATCAGGAGAAGTAAATAAAAATAAATTGAAGTAATTAAGAATGTTTATTACATCAAATAATATGTGATAATTAGTATGACAGAGTCTTTGGTGTCAGAAAGTCTTTGGCGCTTAGACTCTTCAGGGAGATTGAGACTGAACGGCATCTGTCCTGAGCAGCAGCAAGAAAAAAATCCCCCCATGGAGTCCAGACACTGGTGGTGGTGGCTGATGACCCTGTGGAGATGATGAATGATGAAGTTGGTGAATCTTTGAAAACTGTGCGGTGACGGGGAGGTGGAGGGTGCGCAAAACAGCAGCATGAAAGAACTACAGGAGTGGAGAGAGTCATTTTTATAGGCTGACAATGAAGGTGTGTCACTATGCTATTGGATAGAGGTGACTGGCTGATGAGAACAGCAGATAGCAATTGATGGCTCCGGACCATGATGCAGGAAAATAAGACTGAGCAAAGTAATAGCCTGAGAGTGCAAAGGTTTAGTCTTCCTGACTGAACTTACACAAGAGCTTCATTCCTCTGGTGCTAGTGCTAATGCTCATATAGGCCTATAATACATCTGCCAGAGCACCAACACACCAGGACACATCTGTGGGCTCAGTCTCATATATGAAGTACTAAGACCGGCACCCACTAGTTCACACTTACATAAAGGATCAAACTGAATGAATAGCACAACATGTAAAACTAGAAAGTCAAATTAATTTATACCACCTAATTCCTTGACCCTGGTAACCTACTCCTAGAATTTGGAATCATGTGTTTATCATGAGTAGTTTGAGTTATCAATAAAAATATGATTTTCCATGTTTTATCTAGATATGACTTCTTACATTTCACAGATAGATGAAATCCATTTGAATGACTCTGAATCTACATGATCTATGTATATTGGTGGCAGCGCCATGTCTGTTATCGTACAGTGACCCAATTCATACAGCATGTAACATTATCCAATACATACTTGCAGATCTAGATTATAATCCAATTACACATAGTGGTGGAACATCACAAACTCTCTATGCAGGGCATTTTTTATTTTGACTGGACTGTTATTATTTTTCATGATGTTGGAAAATGTTAAAAAAAAAACCTTGCAATGTTGATATTTGTATCCACATCTACCTAAAAACTTACTAAATTTTTCCTTTGCCCAAGATCCACTCCATATAAAAGGTTAATTCAAAATTGATTGAGAGCTTTTCAAGATATTTTTTGCAGACAAACAAACAAACATGGGTGATCACACCTCCTCCATCTCTCCCTGGTGGAGGAATAATCTTACTGATTGACTCTCTGTGTTTACCTGTCTGATATTGTGAAGTATGTTTTACATTTCCAAATAATAAATCCTTAATATAACCATTTGAATTTAATTAAGACAATTAGTCTATCAGTGAGGCATATGCCCACAAATATAACCTTGTACTTATGAGGACATTGATATCAATAACCTAACTACCATCTATAAACCCCCTACATGTATAAGTTGGGCTCTTTCTTCCAGTATTTCCAACTTAACTCTGATGAGGTTAACTCATGTCGCAGAAATTCCTTCAGTCTCAAGCAGTTTTCACAAGGATTAAAGTAGAAGACACACACACACACGTACACACCACACACTGCTGATTCAGCAGAAATGTTGAGAGTGAGCGCATACAGCATCACTGACTGCCATTACTCTGTTCATGCTGATTCTGCAAAAAAGTGAAGGTGAGTGTTAATGCTACGGTTTGATAGATTCACGTGGCAAAGCAGTGTTGGTCTCATCAGTAACGCAGGAGGATCCCAAGGATGGCAGCTGGCTCAGGGATGTTGTTGTAGCTCAACACAAACTGCCTTTCCTTATTTCAGGGCCTCAGTCAGATAGTCCAGCAGCCAAGAGCAGTGGAGCCTGACAGGTCTGACAGCAACATAACCTAGTGTCAGAGCTTTTTCTTGACAAAGAACAGGAGGTTTAGATTCCAGCCAAGATGCTCACAGTTCACCGTTACATTTTCATTTGTGTCTGCTTGTTTACTTACTCCTCACTTTATGCAGGAGTGTATTTTTTTTAAACTCACCGTAGAGCACTGGAAATGTTAAGAAAAATGCTGCATGTCCTAGAAGAAGCACAAAATGATTCAACCCCCTTCATACATTAGGCTTATTGGCAAAATATTCTACTTATCAGCTGTATGTCATAACCAAAACAAACAAGAGCAATTTAAATAGCTCAACGCAACAGAAATTGCAATTGTTTTTCCCAACTATAAAGTAAAATGTTAATTTTACTGACTACTGCAGCCATAAAATTATTCAAACCCTTAATGAGAAGCGTCTCTGGTGCATTGTAGAGACCCTTTATAATCTGCTTCAAACGTGATGCATAGCCAGACGCCAGCTTCCGGCAGCGTTCCTGAGGAATCTTGGCCCATTTCCCGTGGGCAAAGGCCTCCAGTTCTGGAATATTCCTCAGTTTCTGTTCTGCAATCACCTTCTTTCTTCTCCTCTAGAATGTTCCAGGACTTCATCTGAAACCAAGCCTTGGTGAATTTTGAGCCATGCTTGGGATCATCGTCGTTTTCTTCCAAGATTTCTGGATACTTGATGGAATCATTCTTACCCTCGACACGCTGCAGGTTTCCAGTGCCTGAGGAAGCAAAGCAGCTCCAGAGCATCACTGAGCCTAACCCACTACCATGCTTCTCTGTGGGAAGGGTGTTCTTTTCAGCATATGCTTCAATCTTCCTCCTCCAGACATACCGCTTATCCATAGGCCTGAAAAGTGACGGTTTTGTATCATCGCTCCACAGAGCAGAACCTCCACAGAACCTCCTGAGCCACAGCCGCCCCAAGAGGAGGTTGCACATGGAACGAAAGTTTGGTGGTTCGATCCCCAGCCCCTGCAAGTCTACATGTCAAAGTATCCTTGAGCAAGATACTGAATCCCAATTCGCTCCCCGGGCGCCGTAATGACAGCCCACTGCTCCTCAGGGATGGGATGTAAATTTGTAAATTTAGACCATAACAGAAAGCTTTGTGAGTCTACTGCTAAAGTCAGTCTTTGAAGGTTGGCACAGTGTTTTAACAACATCTGATTTGCAAATGTGTGCTCTTATGAGGGATGGTATTCAGGGGTTTGAATCATTTAGTAGTAGTCATCAAAAGTATAGCATTTTGTGTTGAATGTGGAAAAAAAACAACTTAATATCTGTTATATTGAGCTATTTAAACTGTTCTTGTGTGATTTGGTGATAAATTGTGTATTTTACATATCATATAATGGGGATTGAATAAATTTTCTTCCAGCTGTAGATGTCGATGTGTCCCGATCAAATGCAACGTAACTCCAAAAAGCGCTTGAATCCAAAAAAACATGGATAGAATCGATCACATACGAGGCTACTATACTAAATCAAATGTTGTGCGTCTTCAACGTTACGATGAAGGAGGTCATATGGAAAATGTTAAACAGTGTAGTGTCAAATAACTCCCTTTTTCAAGGATCAAGAGTTCAGAGTTGCATCTCCATAAGTTGACACATAACTATCACTTGTTTGATGCACAGCGACAATATTAGAGATCTGTACAGACTAGATAAGATTTATGCCTACAGCTCAGTACAGTGGAGATGAATGAAGTTCATTTTGTTTGGCTCAGTTGAAGAGTACTGGGTGATACTCACTTGCATTTTATTGATGAAAAAAAAATCAAATATAGTGTCCAACTAAAATGAATGGATCAAAGTGGATATAACATAAGCACAGAGCAACTTGAGCGGAGGAAGACATAACATAAACTACGTCGATGATGAGTGAAGAGGCATAATTTATTCATTCTGATCGCTGCGGGTGGCAGAGAGCACTTTCCTGTTGTGCTTCCCTCTCCGCTCGTCCAGTCTCATCCCCCGTCCATGCAGCGTCTGAGGCCACTGAACCAAAGATAACGTCAAGATCGACCCACAATGCATTAGCTCTGCACCCTCACTGGGTGGTGAAGGGATGTCATAAGCATGCATGTATCAGGAGAGAACAAGGTGGAGGAGAGTGGACTGGGAGAGGGACTGGTACTCGAGGAGAGGGAGAACTGATGAGCAGGACTAAGAGGAGAAGGCAGTGCTGCAGAGGATAGATGTTGAGGAAACTGACAAATGCTGAGCCATTACATAAGAGGATTTTATTAAGGACAGCTGTCTCTCATTTGCCTCCCCCACTATTCCTGTTCTTCTTCCCATTTACCATACGTGATGCATGGCACTTTCTCCTGCAGCCCTTTCTCTGCTGACACTATTTTACTTTGCGTTACTTTTCTAGTGTTTCTCATTTGCTCCCCTCTCTGCCTTTTCCTCTCGTATCTCTGAGCCAGGCTTGAGAGCATCATTACGCGTGACATTTTTCTCATGCTGTATTTTCTGAAAGAATCACACCACTTTTACGGGAAGACGACTCCTTATTTCAAGCCCACAAATTGGACGTTTGACAATACTTCACAACTGTCACCACGTTAGACCTTGACTGAACTGGCAGGGAGAGCAGTATAGCAGTATATAATCACAAGAGACAACTGCCTGCACAATTAGACAATTAAATATTGGATCATAAACTTTGTGTATGTTTTTCATGCAATTCTACTAACTAAAGACCATACCATTGTATAGTATGAAAATACTTTATTTGGAATGAAAATGTGGGATGATGGAATGAGTGTCGTGTTACGTGGGTTGATTAAGATGAGGGTCGTGTTCGATGGGATAATGAGGGGTCGAGGAGAGGGATGAAATAGAGTTGACTGCCCGGGTATGAATAAGGGTCGAATGGAGTCATGCTGTGCCTGGAGCAATTGGGAACCCAGGGGTCGAGACTCATGCTGGGTGCACATCTTAATGAGCACACTACCCCCCTGTAGTTCCTATAATAGAGAAGAAGCGACAGAAGTATTAACCGTAGCAAACATGAATTTGATGGTGAGAAGAGTCCAGAGTATCAGGTGGACCCCACATAAGCATGGGAGAATAAACTCCATGCCTCAAGGACCTGGGACACATCCTGGACCTTCTAAGCTGCAGGTCCATCCCCGCTGAAGGTAGAGAGTGGCTAATGGGGTTTGGGGTGGTGGTGGGGAGACGTCATTTAAGTCATATTGGATGATTTGCTTTCACACTTGTGTCCCTTTGTTATTCTTTCTCCGTGCGGTGAATGTTTTCAGGCATTCAGGTATGTGCCATAAATGCACTCTGTCAAAGGACGATGATGACTGCTGTGATTTGTGGCCATGCTATAGGGCATGGCTGCAGGGATGGCAATTTATGTGACAGTTGGTTGGTCAGTCAGAGCACCACTTTGGTGCAGCCTGAAATATTACTTGGATTCACTGTCAAATTGCATATAGATTCAGGGTGGTGAAAATAAGGCTGACATTTTTTTTTTTTTTTGCTTTTACTGAAATTTTAACATGCATAAGATGGATTGGCATAAATTGTGTACAGATATTCAAGTTCTCAGATGATGTGTACTAATGACTGACCTTTCCACTTGGATTTTCCACAGAATTATCACAAGTATTAGTTGAATGGCCATGACAATAGGTCCAAACATTCTTATCCCCCAAAGGGAAATAAGAAAGAAAGCTAACACCACATGATGCTAAGGTGAGACATAATACTGTACATTAGCAGCAATACTTCTTTTTGATGTCATTTGTGTCACAAATATTATATGCATGTGTAGAATCACACATACTGTAAACGCTGCAAGCTGAAGACAACTGAAGAATCATTTACTCTACAAGCAATCCCCAATAGTCAGCTCTTCACCCCTACTTAATCTTTGAGCAAGAACCTAGTAATGTTTTCACATGCCAGTTGTCAGCTGGTTGCTTAACAAGTCCCCCTCGATGTTACGCAAGCCTTTTGTTCCATCTGTTCCACTCTGGAGTGTTTTGGTACAACTTGAATTTCTGGTTCTTTAGGGAAAACCCATGACATTTATTATGCATAGATAGAGAGTACGGCGTACTTCTTAGAGCCCTGCTGCTGAGAGATGAGAAAAAGTGAGCTCGAAAAGCAGAGAAATGGAGAAAGAATGAGAGAGAAAAAGATTGACCACAAATGATATCAAGGTTTGCATTGCATAAAATCAGTCTCATCTACTTTCTACCACCTAAGCCACCGACCTTTGTAGAGCCTGCTGCCTGGGAAAGCTGTGCAAACCCACTATTGATGGAAAAACATACTGTAGATGAAGAAATGATGACGATGAAATGACGCACATTAAGGGATGGGAATGGGGCAGAAAACATTCTGGGAGCAAAACTCAGGAAGAATTTACATTCTCACTCTGATTTTGAAAATGTACTCCATGATTTTAGATGGAGAAATTGCTTCATAGCTGTTTTACACTGTTTCCAATGCCTGTTCTATTCTATTATGCTTGACTGCACCACAAATCCAGCAACAGCCCCTACATCCAACGGTAAGTTGTGACACTGCAGGCTCCAGGCAGGAAGCAGTCCCCAAAGTAGCATCTCTCTCAATCAGCATTGCCATCACTTGCAGCTGCAGGTAAGTCATAATTTCCTCTCTCTCTCTCCCTCTCTCTCTCTGCCTGTCTTTGCACACATCTAGACACAAACATCCACAGACCAATCAGAATCAATGCAGACATCATTGTCTCAAATTCAACATGTTTTGCATGTAAAGATGGGAAACAAGCAATCCTTCCAGCCTGACTGCCTGGCTTGTAGCTCATCTCTCTTTTCCCCATCCACCTCAGGTAATGCATGCTAGCATTGTTGGGCCTAGACTTATACAAATTATACAAACATAGGTCTCTTATCAAAACTTAACCATTAGATGAATGTTAACCTATAAAGAGTGCATTCGTAAATAAATTCAATCAGGAAACGTTTGACAGTGTAGTTGCTAATGGTGATGATGTTCAAAGCAATGCAGATATTACTCAATATCTTAAATCTATAAGAGAAAATAAATCAGTTTTAATTATAATTATCATATATTTCATTTATTTTATTTTATTTTTAGGAGTAGTACCATTAGTGACTTAATATCCATCCCTGTGTGTGTGTGTGTGTGTGTGTGTGTGTGTGTGTGTGTGTACTGTGCCTTTATCTGACTCAAGCACTGCTTAAAATTCTATGAGTGAAGATAATAATTAGTCACCTTAAAACTTAATGACAGATCTGTAGAGGACAGTCCAAGACTTTTAAATTAAAATATAAAATTACTCATATTTTCAGGAGAAACTATCCTATGCACAATAAATTATTATGACCTTCTTGTAAATTATTATAACATCCTCACTATTTTAATGCATTTCATTCTGCCTAATCAAAGTAGAGTAGTGTATGTTACCAGCGATTTCTCGTTAAGTAACAATTCCTGTGACAAGGTTATTTTGTCCTCATAGTTTGTAGGAGTACTCTTTATTATAATTCTGCAAAGGACAACTGATTAGCTCATGTAATTGACTGTAATTAGTACATTTAGCCTTCTCTACTTAAGAAAATACCTGCCTTCCAGAGACCTTCTTCATTATTTTGTAACCAAAACCTTGAGAGGGTGTCATATTGGAAGATAGCGACTCTGTGAGGCTGTCAACATTCTAACATACTCACAGAGACAATGCTAACCCGCTGTTAGAACAATTATATAAAGGAACAATGTTCACCGTGTCCACCTCTTTAGTTGAACATGTTAGCAGGCTGACATTTGTTAATTAGCACTAAACACAGTGTATAGCTGAGGTTTATGGTATCGTCATTTATTATGTATGAATTCCATCGTGAACCAAGGTATAAGATAAGGTTGATGTGATGATGGCACTAGATGTAAAGTCATATTGAAGGGGAAATGTCAGAAAAATTTAAAGCCATCCTGTAGTTGTTGAGAATTTTCGCTCAAAAACATAAAAGTCAGAGTTAATGTTGAAATATGAGACATTATAATTGATAATTAAGAACAGTCAGGTGATCCTAAGAGCCTTAGAGTCATGGCATTATCAATCAGACTTTATTTGTATAGCACTTTTCATGCAAATAAAATGTAACACAAAGTGCTTCACATAATAAAACAATAACCCTCCCCCGCCAATACATACACACACACAAACATCCACATACACACACAGCAATAACATTGTAGTAAATAAAGCATTAAAATAAGATCAGTACTCTTAAGAACCGGAAGTTAAGACACAGGAACGGAGGAAACGCTGTCATAAAAAAGGGGGTTGCCAACACCAGGAGCTACAACCACAGCCATGACTACAAAAATACCACCGCAAGAGGCACCCCAAGCCCAGCGGATGAAGGAGCCAACACCACAACCATAAGGCTGCAGTATGGACTCCCCCATCCACCCAAGCCGTAGCGACCCCCAGAGCGGCATTCCCACAGCCACGGCCACGATCACAGCCCCCGACATGGGCAGCCCCCAAGTGAGGAAACACCAGAGGATAAAAACTAAAAAATAGTAAGATAGGGTAAATATTAAAATCAATCAAAAATAAAAACTCCATACAGTAGATAAGAAGGAGATGAGAGGATAAGAGCATGAAATAAAATAATAAAATACTAAAAGAGAGGATGTGTGTTAAAATGAGTAAGAACAAAAAATAAAAAGTATTAAAAGGAAAACAGTACAAAAGATAAGTTAAAAATTGTAAAATGATATACCAACTAGTAAAACAGACTAAAATTAATAAGTAAATCGTTGATAGATAAATAAATAAATTAGTGGAATTCAGTTAAAAGCCTGACTAAAAAGGTGGGTCTTGAGTTTGCCTTTAAAAGCATCAACACTCTCTGCTGCCCTCAGGTCCTCAGGCAGGCTGTTCCACAGACGTGGGGCGTAGTAATAAAAAGTCACCATGACTTTTTTTTAGCACGTCTAATAATAATCCTTTGTCTGACTTCTACGTCAATTCAGCTGCAAGGCCATATTCCACAGGAATCGTAACTCTTCCTGTTAAAAAATAAGCATAAGAACAATGATTTATTGCAGCTGCAAATACATAATACAGTAATAAAAAAAAAAATACTGTTACAAATGTTCTTCACCTCGCCAGGGCATGATGTGTGCTCCACACTTTTTCATGTAGTAGATGAACCCAAAGCTCACTGAGACAAAACCAAGTACGAGCACAAATGTCCCCATAATAATTTTAATCCGTTCTGATGCTGGAAGCGATGATTCTATAGAAATGAGGGAAAATTATTGAATTTATGTATCTTAAATATTCTTGTCCTGTATTTGTATTATAGTGGTAGTAGTATAGTATACATTTACCCCAGACTTGAATGCCTGGTTCTAATAGGCCGGTGTGTTCAACCATGCAGGTAATCTCTTCTCCAGGGGTCGGGATGTACTCCAGGTAAGAATGAATCTGGTAGTACCATTCCCCACCAGGCATCACTTCAGTAAAAGTGACAGCTGAAGTCACTTTCTGCCCGTTCCGCATCCACATCATTTTACTAATACATGTACGTCCCATCAGAATTGGGTAAGCATTTATTGAAAGCAACTTCTACTGTTACGTCGACATTGTTCTTGGTCCACGTTATGTTGATGGTGGGAGGGAAAAATTGGTTAATGAAGCAGATGAGTGTGTTCTCCTCCTCTTCAATCACTTCGCCTCGAGGGTAGATCATCATTTCTGGTTCCTCTGAGGGTTAAAATTGGCACAAAAGCTACTTTAATTTCATTTTGCATACTTAAGTACACATTTGATTTTAAAATGAATGCATTTAAAAATAAGCTGTCAATAATGAATACCTCTGGTCATTGATGAAACTGACTTGTCCTGTTCCCAAAAGCCCAAATTACACTTGCATACAGATCTGTAATAAACTGCATATTCAAAAGCTTGGGAAACATGAACAGACACGGGAAGCCTGCCGTCCCAAACAAGATATCCTTTCTTAAAGTCTGCGTAGTAGACTTCGTCACCATCCAGTGTCATGCAGATTTGAGTATGGCTGGAGTCAAAGCATCCATAGATGTGACAAAGTTTATAGCTTCCTGGAAAACATTTAAATCCATACATCAGGTTCAGTAACAACAAATCCATGTTACTGTTAAACACAGAAATATCATATTCAACCAAAGATTTACTAACAAAATCTGTTTCAGATTTATAATCCATGTCACTTCCACATCAGCTGAAACAATGTCCTTCCTGTATTCATCTTTCACTGACACAGAGTTCAGATATGGGATGAAGTCTGATATTAATTTCAAAACAAAACCAATACAAAGAATAAACAACACTCACTCACCTTGTGCACAAGTGCAAATAGCTCCTGAGATAATAAGTAACATTTTATAGAACATGTTGTCCTCCAGGCTGTGTTTGTTATAGTCTGCTGCAGCAGCTGTCTAGTTCTTTGTGTTGTTTGCAGCTGTGCCGGATCTTCCTCATTCCTAACTACTTACCTGTACCAACGACTGGGATGTTCTGTTAACTTGTTGGCCTGATGAAAGTAAACTAACGAGTAAACTAAAATATTTTTCTGCCTGATTTTACATTCTGATCTGAGTTCCGTTTTGAAGCAATACACAAAATGGCAGCAATCTGGTGACAAATTTTCTGATATAGCTAAACAGTACATTAAAAATGGTTCTGAAAAACAGAATATTGATTCATATTTGACCAGCACTGCCTAATAGTACAGATTGATCTTAGATACGTGAGCCACCATTTCAACGTTGGATATAATATGGCGGCCAAGTCGTCAAAATCATGATTCACATTCAGCACTGTGTAATTGCACGGTTCGATCTGAGTTTCTCGAACAGCTTTTCTGTAATTCCTCCAAACTCTATTGAGTGAATGACATGCATGTGTTTTTGTCTAGTGCTCTAGTGCGATATCTAGTGGCAGTGAATGTCGCATATTTACACCTTTAACACTCAAAAACATACGAAGACGCAATCAGCACAGCTAACACTCATCTGAAGCATCCATACATGTGACAAATGTTAAAACTATGAGCAAACGCTTTTTATTCTGGTAACAAATTCAGGATAAGTTTTAACATTTAAGATGCTAAAGGAGCAGTTATGGGTAAATAGCCATACTTACCTTGTTGATGGATACAAGGTGCTGCTGAGAAAGTCTGCAGAATTTTGAAGTACATATCTTTTTATATGTTTTTAAGTGTGCTGTCATAGCTCTCCTTCTCTGTGAGAGACCCTCTCTTAAGGTCGGCTGTGTTCGACACAACCTTTCCTCATAAAGAAGTCATATAAATGTGACTGCTCATGTTTTGATCTTTGCTCACATCCTCTTCGTCTCACACTCTCTCTGTTTGGCAGGTTAATAAATCAGAGCTGCATCCTTCTTTAGTGCATCCCACAAAGATCCTATTTCATATAAATGTGTATATTTATATGTATATTTCTTTGTTTCTTTCTTTCTTTTTCTGTTTTTATTATTGTAAAAGCAATAAAGCGAACAAATAATTCAAAAATGTACGTTATTATGTTATTAGGCACAATTCCAGTTCAATTAATCAGAAAATAACTGACGATGTTTTATCATGACGTATTATTTTGATTAAAAGATTGGAACGTTTTATTTATGCTTACCCAGATCAAAGAAAATGTTTTCTGTGAACGTAAAAAATTAAGAGCTACCCCTATATAGCATACAAAATCAGCTATTCAATATTCATCATAAATAATTCTGATTATTAAATCATGGTGCAGCCCTCTTTCATTAATCAGTGACTGTAAAGCATATAAGACTGAATGAAATGACAGGGTGACACACAGGGGAGAAGACTGCAGGGTGTGGGTGTAGCTCAGAGAGGGGAACTAAAAGAAGACTCACACACACACACACACACACACACACCTGTCTGCAGGATTTTCAAATAATTACAAGGGAATCTTCATCAATAACACAATTGCAGAATTAAATGAGGGAGAAATTGGGTTCTTGATGAATTAAACTCTGATTGAGAGGGAAATTGACCACCTCGTTGGGTCTATATTGTATGGCTCTGCGTTTAGTGGCTGCTACATTCAATGTGTGCCAGAGGTAATGTGTTTGTGTGTGATCCAATTACCAAACAAGATTAAATCTGCATGTTTTTTTCCCCCACAAAAGATATAAAAATCTGCTTCGATGTAATTAGAATTGTGTCATTTTTCAGTTCAGCCATCTCAAAACCTTATGAGACTTAAATTCAACTTTAAAAAGATCACCAGATGTAGATTTGTGAAGTGTTCTCCAGCACCTTAGTGCACAAATGAACATTCAGCACCACACAGTCACAGCTTTTGCAGATAGCACACTAACATACGGCAGTATGATGGTTTCTTTGCCTCCTCCAATCCAGACGGGAGAACAACGGGCAGCGGGTGGCATGAGATTAGGGCTGTACCTACAATTTGGCTGTATGAACATTTCTTTTTATTTCAGTTCAGCACGATAAAGGATTTTTTCCCCCTCTAAACTTATTAAATTCCTATATCAGCAGCAGGAGTCTCGTCTTTCCCCTCTAAGAATGATGCTTTATTGTCTTTTTTTGTCATCTGTGATGTGAAAACATCAGATTTCCCCACGATCCGAGAAGGTAAATGTCAGTTATAAAATTTAAATGACGGAGCTTCTGCCCCACCAGGCTGCTGACCGCGCTGTCAGCCTAGTATAGTCAGTCAGTGCATGGCATTGGAGGCTGTTTCACCGGCTTCAGCCAACAGACTAGAGTCACGCTGCCCTTTGTCCCTATCACCTGTTTCTGCTTCCATCACAGTTAGTTTTGAGACTGTACATTTTAAAGCCATGCTGTTACTCGTGCGTTGTTCTCTATACAGTGATGCACTTTTAATGGAGGCAGCCACACAGCACCAAACCATCTAATGTGGTGTGTTTTGAGGTGTGACGATAATGTTGGAGGTGACCTCTGTGTCAAATAAGGGCCCAGAGAGAAAATTGTCCATGTTAGGGATGTGCATTTCAAACAAAAATACTATTTGAATATCGCCTGTCACTATTCGACTACCATTCGAAATTCGAAAAGTAATAAACCCCCCCACCCTCTACCCACATGTCTTTAGTTATCATCTGTGAGATGATGGTCGTTATTCATTCTGCATGTCTAACATCAAGCTTACTTTGTCTTTGACTTGTGATGAGATTATGATTTCCTTTATTTATTTAAAAGAGAACCACATCAGACTTCGTTATGGCTAGCATGCTTCTCCTCTGCCTTGTGACCGTAGTGCGTTCTTCTTCTTTTGTTAATAGCAGCTACAAACAGCCTGTAGAGGTATTAAGGACACCTCGAGCCGGTAGTACTGAATTACCAGCAGCCGCAGGTAATAACAAGGGGAAAATATTTTTTCATGACAAAACGTCAATCATGTTTACTAATCTATTTTTCTTTTATTAGTTAATGGCTATTCAAATATTCGAAAATCAGTGGCCATCCCTAACACTAACATCATTAAATCAGAGCGGTAGAAAGTCGACTATGGGTGAATGAGAAAAACATGGCAGACATGGATATAAATATGTAAAGGAGTCGAGGTTTCCATCACAACAGCTGCAGAAAGTCTTACAGCAGCCACTCAAACCAACACACAACAAGATTCAATCACATGACTTTCTCAGCCAATGGTATTTTATTATGAGGGCAGTGTTCCCGACCTCTGTGCCAACAATAGCTGTATGTAAATGACTACATTTAAATAGCTTTTGTATTAAAAGCACTTGACAAGGTTTTTGCTGCTTATTCTCCCATTGACATGCAGATAGAAGGAGGTTGGGATCAAACTGCCAAACTCGTGATCAGCGATTGATTCGCTCTACTTCCTGTGCCATTACTGCTAAAGTCTGTCAATGAAAATGCCTACAGAATTTTGCCTAATGAGCACAAAATGATTTAGAACACAGGGTCATCAAGTGTTCTATATTTGTCTAAAGAAAAATTTGAGTCTTACATGAATATTGAAGGAAAGGTAATTTGGATATCTCCTGAAGGAGACACATCACAGCTATTAAAAAGCAATTTGGAGAACGGAGAACAAGTCACTGGAGTACGCTGACAAAAGCAACAGATGTCAGAGAGATAGAGAGAGAGAAGAGGATTCAAGCTGCTCACCACCTGCACCCACAGCACTGACTGCCTGGCCAGGAACGTTAAGGCAGAGAAACCAGACAGGAACAAATACACAAACAGACAATAAGTGTTTGTGGTAATAACAAGTGTAAATCGTCCCTGATGTCACCCATTGGTTTGTGGACTATTGAATTTTGCATGATGGCTGTTGCCTTTTTTTGGAGCCTGAACATACTGTATTTGGAGAGGGTGGAGCCTGGGGAGGAAATTGATTGGAACTGACTGAGATGCAGAAGACACACTGGGGTAGCCCTACAGCATACCCTCCTTTAGCATCTATTTTACTCTAAGTAGGACCATAACATAGAAAATTAACGTTGATCTGTACTGAAGATGACTTTAACCAATTGAGACCTTAATGACCTTAATAATAATCTTATTAGGAAAATGTTTAGTGAGGTAATAAATCAAATGAGAAGTTGGGTCATTTTCTCATAAGCTTACATACAATCAGATTTCTTTTTGAAACCAGTGGCATCACCTTCTAATGGTCATTAAAAAGAACGCAGGTTTATGACACTTTCACATTTGCTGCATTTGTCAGACCCCGAAACTCCATCAAAATGTCTCTACAGTCAGTGAGTTAAACAAAAGGAAGGGAGCAGTGTGACAAATGCCATGATCCCCTCATCTTCCACAAGTTGACATAATTTTCTATTTTTGGAGTTGGTGGTTTAAAAAAAACGTTTGTTTTATACAAAAGCTTGTTCAAATTACTTTCCAACGTTGTGCACCTACTCTTTCCCACAAGATAAGGCCAAGATGATCTCCTGGGAACATATTGTTCTCTCTATAGCTGTTTGGTATTCACAAGCCAGTTTTCTGATGAGTGATGCAAGTTAATGGGGACAAAAAGAAGGGTTGCTTTTTGTCCTATGACTGCAGTGGTAGTCTATTCTTGCTTTCATTGATTCAATGCCGAAACACATCAGATAAAGGCAGTAACACACACACACACACACCAGGACCTAAGTCATGGTTGATACATGTGAACTTAAGTTTCTATTGACACAGTCACTACAACAGCTGTTCGCCAGATTTTAAGGTCTTTAAAAACACCTTAAGATCATTGAAGGTGTGCGAGTCTTTCAATTAAAACACAAAGCAAGATGAAAATGTATGTTCTTAAATGTGACCTTCAACAAGCTCTCTTCCTCTGTTGTTTCTCAGAAAAAACAAATGGTGGCTTTGGTCAATTGAGTTCAAATCTACACACACAAACACACTTCATCCGGTCAAGTCCACTTCATCATTAAGGGAATCATGAACCACTAATGTAGTAGACTAGTTATAGTAGTATGTGCATCTGTGTCTGTGCATGAACCCACATACTGTAGACAGGTACAGAGTGTGTCATGGTCCATACATTAATGTCCCGATATGCTATGTCTCCTTTTGCCTCACAATTTACACTAGTGTTAAATTTGCTAACAAAATCTACAATGAAAAATGTTCATCCACCACCTACCTGCACCAGAAAGATGGTGAACTATGCCTGGGCAGGGCGAAGCCAGAGGAAACTCTGGTGGAGGCCTGCAGAGGTCCTGACATGCAAATTGGTCGTCCGATCTGGGTATAGGGGCGAAAGACTAATGAAATCATCTTGTAGCTGGTTCCCTCTTAAGTTTCCCTCAGGATAGCTGGCACTCAGAGTCTCAGATTTTAATCATTCAATCTGTTAATGAACAGATAAAGCTGATGTGAAATAAAAGTAAAAAAATGACGAAAATATTGTTTTTAGCTGGACTAGATGTGACTCAGGTGGTAAGAGCGGTCATCTACTTATTGGAAGGCTGGTGGTTTGATCCCCCTTGAGCAAGATACTGCAACCCCAATGCTCATCCCAACCTGGACAAACAGCAAGGGTTGTGAACCTGTGCCAAGATCCAGTACGAAGGGAAAAATCTGCTGTCCATTGTTAATTATATCCTGATGTCTGAGAACAGACTAAAATAATGAATTAAACTAGACTGAAATACTTAGTTTTCCTAGGCTAAGATAAGACAAAAAATGTCCAGACATTTAGTCAACTAAAACTTGACTAAAAAACTGAATAATCTTGACTAAATATGATAAAAATGAATAAGGACATGTAATTAAGGACTAAGACTAAATTCAAAAATAGCTGACAAAATGAACACAAATTTATACAGGGTCAATTTACGGTGAAGTAGCTCTTTGATATGCTGAGAAGGTTAATGTCACAGGCCAATGGAGAGAGAGCCGTATGTTATATGTTACCATACCTGTGTCTTATGATCAGGCTGGGAGCTCATTAGCTTTATGCCCGTGAAGTATGGAGTGAACACCTCCTAATTACCCTTTGAAAGCGAATCCTTTCAAATGATCAGATGAGAATTATGCAGCTCTTTGTCTGAATTGGTCAAATCTTTTGATTTGTTTTGCTAATTAAAACATTGTAATTGGTGGCGTAGGCACTTGTTGTCCACCACCATCAGAATAAAACTGTAACAATGATTAGCATCTGTGTGAATTCAGCTGGGAGAGATCATTGTTTAAATGCAGATCTGGGTCCAGACAGAAATTCTGATTCTCCAGGCTGCACCAAAGTAAACATAAATCAGGCTTTCTGTGTTTGGGGTTATAACATGTGTCTCAACTAGGAAGCAGGGTCACATTTAGCCCACCGCAATCGGGAGAAAATTAAGAAATGAGTCAACTGATCAATCATTTTCATCTCAGGGAAAGTGTAACATCTGTGAAACAAACGTGAAAGTATTTGGACTTGTCAACATAAATGAACGGGATAATGACAAGATGGGCAATCATGTTAAGTAAACTTGTAGAGCAGTTTCTTTTCCTGGTCTGTCAGTGGACCATTTAGCAGTGCTGAAATGCACTTCCAAAAGCTGAAGCAATCAAAAAAGGCTGAGATTTTTAAGGTGTGCATGTTGGATCTTTGGCCAGTCTCTGAATCTATGGTTGCCCATAACATCCCTCTGTGTAGGTTTGCAAACATGTTCATGTCTATGTAAGCTTATGACATGTACACATGACAGACTTGATTCTTAATTTAACATGAGGTTGATGGCTGAAGATGAGACTTAAATATCTTTTTCAGGTGAATCTTGGAATGATCAGTTCTAAATGGGAATTTTAGTCATTTAAAATCTGATCCACGTGCTTCTCTGTTTTCATGAGTCCGATCACACATTCTATCTATCACCAATCAGGGTGCACAATGCGTCTTGATACACGGTGATCACATTAGAGTGCAGCGTGCCCAGCTGCTCCCCTTTTCATACTGCATCTTTCCTAACACCTGTCCCATAACTCTACTGACACATTCGCGATGTGTCAGCACAGATTCTATTCTCAGAAGCTTTTGTTTCCCCTTGTTTAGACAGGATGTTGACGGTCATTAAGGTTTAGGGGGACAGGAAGAGAGGAGGTATGGCGCGGGGGGGTAAAGGGATGGGTGATTAAGAGTTTCCTGTTCTGATAAGGCAAATGGTGTTAGATGCCCATTAAACTGGTGTCAGTGCAGCCTGTTCTGTGGAACACATGAATGTATGCATGCATTTTTCACACCATTCACCAAACGTCCAACTGAAATGTGACTCACAAACGTCTCAAGTGATACAGACTAAGCAAATGTGACACACTTGTTTTTTTTTTTTTTGAGGTTTTAAACTTAAGATGATTGCCGTAGGGATGGTACATTAATTATAACAACAATTGTATCATTATTATTATTATTATTATTAATAACAACAACAACAACATTGGCCAATATATTGGCCAATGTTGTCCTGACTATTTATTTTATGAGGAGGACCTTTGACTGATTCATTTTTTAAAAATGGGGTAATGTGTTCGTATAAGTTTATAGTAATGTGTAGTGTTAGTGGGACTAGACATAATGGCTTAAAAGGGAAATATTAATGTAAGAAATGTCCTGAATAGTACAGTTATCCTCACTTTGCCTCTATTTCAGCAGCATCCCGCCAATGCACATTCAACTAGATACTGCAATATTAATAATATAGCAACGAGGCCGCTATTCCCTGGAATTAAAGCAATGCCTCAGTTCTTTAGAGAGTGTCAGTACAATGTGCATGGGTGGTCTGCAGTGTGTATGGGACTTTAACAAACGTGTCACTGCTTTCACTAATCCCAAATGGCCACTGTTTGAAGCTCAGCGCCACAATGTGTGTTGTTTGAAACAGTGCCAGAAGCAGCAGCAACAGGGCACGACGGATGCCTTGATGTGACATGGGCAATAGGAAGAGTTACTGGCTGATATACAAGTCCATGTTCAAGCAACTGTATCATAGACTCATTGAATCAGATAAAAAGCTTCTTTTTAAAAGATTCTTTCATTGGCTTCAAAAACAGCACTTTACTGTAGTTTTCAGGGTTCACATCTGTCAGACTATTACTTTAATTGTGATATTTTTATTTTCTGTGATATTTATTACCATATGAAAAAATGCATTTTCATTTTCACCAGATGGCTAGAAAAAACTATTTGGAAAGAAAGAATGCCCCTGGAACTTTTTTGTAGGAGGTTTGAATGAGTCACCTCTGACAAATAATAATCATTAAGGAAGAAAACAGCTCCATTAAATCATAAAAAAACAAGAAAGCAAATACATATAAAGCAAATAAGCAGGTTGGAATGAAATATACATCACCTGTAGCAGCACTGCAAAACCAGATAGACCACAACTTCATTCAGTCTTCAATAGGTGTATTAAATCAAGCAAGCAATGCAATATTGAGGTGTATGTGAGTGTGTGAAAGACTCACCCCACAGACTCAGAGTTCATTCCAATCGGAACAGATTTTATTTCCCCAAAACAGCTCAGTTAGAGTCCAGTTCACGACCAAAAGAAGAAAGACAACTCAAAACTTCGAGAAGGAGAGCAACTCTGGAGAAACTTTGACTGAGAAATAAATAATGTTTTACTACGAGCTGGCTACAATGACGTGACGTCACAACACGATCTGATGCCAAAGGTAAAGCTGCAGTCGCTCCTCTGTTCCTAA
Organism: Chaunax sp. Z400; assembly: GCA_037577475.1. Taxonomy (NCBI): domain Eukaryota; kingdom Metazoa; phylum Chordata; class Actinopteri; order Lophiiformes; family Chaunacidae; genus Chaunax; species Chaunax sp. Z400. Next base: position 16,223,006 of record CM075197.1, read on the forward strand.
GTTATGACATTGTGCATTGGCCACAAAAGGTTATTTTTGAATAACATGATTCCACAGTGAGGATGAAGATGACTGACCTTTTGGACATAAAATGACATCACTTTATCATTTTATCTTAGTAGGCATTTCAGTGAAAATTTGTCACAACCCTGTGAGCAAATAGCAACAGACAACCGGGTGCTTGTCTAACACAAAGAGTATTGTTGGCCATTAATAAACATACAGCATTTGTTCTGTCTGGCTTCCAGTCAGTGTGAAAGGCTCTGAACTCTGCCTCCTCGGGACGTCATATAATTTCTCACCTGGCCATGAGTCTTCCTGGTTCCCCAAACCTAAAGTCACCTGTACAAGTGTTCATGCCACACCTGCTCAGTAACTTGCCTCGACGTCTCTGCCACATGTAGATAAGGTTAGCAGGGTTCTTGATCTTCGGCAGCTCTTTTTGCCCTCTATCAAGGTATTTCTGACATGTCTGTTGTTTGTTAGATTTACTCCACCAAGCTCTCTTTAAAGAAAAATAACTTAACATATGTTTCAGGTTCTCCGTGGTGTTGTTTTTATCAAACATTTACCAAAACATTTGTCAAGTGAGACTAACCCTTTTTCCTTGAATGCACCGGTGCCCCTGAAATTTAGCAGGTTTTATTGAAACAAGCACCAACTGGGTCTGCAGGGAGTTGTGTTATATTGTGCTGTCCTGTCCTGTTCACATCAGGCACAGCAGTCTCTGATTTGACATTGTTTGGCCAGTACGATTTCATCTGAGACCAAACATTAGCCAGGAGCAGCCCTGTGTCCAAGCTGAGCTAGAATGGTTAACATCCTGGACGTCTTTCCTCTCCTCTCGAGGGAGTCTGCCAAGTCTGTTTGAATGATCGAAAGGTGCCGTGGGCAGTGAGCAGTGAAACCTGTGCCTCCTTCTCCAATGCTGCAGAGTGTATTTCTCTCATAGTACATCTCTCTACAACACATGTTTCAGCAAGAAAATAAGAAAAACAACCAAAAAACAGAAAACATGATTAAAGGAGCTACAGGCAGCTGCATCTGGATGCGCCACTGTTGCCATGCACACATGAAGAACATGTGATACTAGGATCAACACAATCTTCATCTAAGAACTTCTGCTGTGTGAGACAGAAACACATAAATGCAGCCACAAAAATTCTGAAACAAATTAAAATTCTATTAATAAATTATGAATCTTAATACTTCATATTATTACTTTTACACCCTGGGAAAACACCATTGAATCCACTAATGATTGCAATGTCAATATTGCATAATCACAAAATAATGTATTACAGAGAAAACAGCAACTGTCAGATTGAGAGAGAAATTCTCTCAGCTTGGGGAACTATAATCTAATCTGTGTGCAACCTCAAAAATACCAGAAGGGTTTCAATTATCTGTACAGCGGCTGCCGTCCTGTGATCCAGCAGGCTGGCAGCTAGATAATAATACAAATCAACAAATAGAGGCCATTCAGGTAATGGTGAGCACAATCCATTCAACACAGTCCAACAGCGAAAGAGACTGTAATCATTCAGAAAATACATGGACTTGACAACAGTTGAGTGGAATATTGCATGAACTATGATGGGTCTGTAGATTTGACAGTTTTCCTGTGACGGTCCTCTACATCATTAAGAGGCAGCATCAGCTGTGGTCTTCAAGGTTTTTGTTTAAGATCCAATACCCATCTGATAAGTAGTTTAAACCCCAGAACTGACCGAACGTGGAAACAAGCTCCATTCGAATGACTTCGAGGGTTAATTCAGACTAGACCCGTCAGTAAATGATGAGGTCAAACAGACACTCCCTGTCTGTTAACCAATCAAAGATAATGTTCCTGTTCCCTCAACCCATCGTCCAACTCTCATTATTCAGCATGCAGTGACAGTAACTCGAATGCTGCTCAGGTGCAGAAAAACACTCTCATTCTTTAACCAGTGACTGCTTGATTAATTGCAGAGGAAATTGCATAGTGATTGATAAAGCAGTGAAAGTTCTGCTCTGTGTAATCTGAAAATGAATGACAAAATGAATCTTCAATATCTGTGTGTGACATTTGTTTGATTGGGCTCGGTAGGTATTATCAGACAATAAAGTAATCTATCTCTGTGGAAAAACTAGGTTACAGTGTATGATCTATAAGGCATATTAGAAAAATAAATACAGATAATGAAAATAACAACTATTACTACCACTACTACTAATAATAATAATAATAAAGACTTAAAGGAGTAGTTCCAACATTTTGGAATACTCTCTCTTGTTAATCTGGACTTGATGACATGCCATTCTTCCTGCAGTGCTGTGACAAGTTGTTCATGTGTTGTTGGAGCAGGATCTCTCCATCTCACCCGGTGATCCATAACATCCCACAGATGCTCTGTTTAGTTGAGATCTGGTGAATATGCTGGCCAAGGAAGGACAGAGACATTGTTCTGGTCCAGTTACTCCTGACAGACATGAGCCACATGTGGTCTGGCATTGTCATGCATGAAGGTGTTGCCTGATCGCTGTATCCTGGGAATGACATGTGGACCTAGGACTGTATCTCAGTAACAGATAGCTGTCAGTGTACCGTGGATTTGGACAAGGTCTGTTCGCCATCCATTAGCTATGGCTTCCCACATCATGACACTATCACCAAAACGACCATCAGCTCTGTGCAAGTCAAATCTGGACTTGCCACTAAATGTGATCTGCCTCCACTCTGCAATGCGCCCTAACATCTGTAACATCTGTGCTACATGAGTCTGCCGAGTTCCGGCCATCAGCATCATCAGCATCCCAACTGCCTGGTCACATAAGTTTTGCAGAAGTCAAGGCATCATCAGTTGTTTCAGTAGGATATTAATCATACCTGGGTTTTAATGTTTATTTTATCAACACACATCAATCTTCTCTCTCTCTCTCTCTCTCTTGCCCTCTCTCGCCCTGGCTCATGCTTTGCTTCTGGCAGATCATCTCAGTAAGAATGTTTCTCTCCATCTGTTGAGTGTGAGCCAGGCCACTGTCTGGCTGAGCTACGATCTCCTCGAGGAACAATGAAAGAACAGGTTTCTCATTAGTCAGAGCCTTCACTCTGGGGATGTAAACAAGATCTTGGTGCTGGGCCTACATGTGCTGTGGGGCATCTCGGGGTAGTGTGTAGTGTGTCGATGCAGAGGCACACAAACGTAAGGAAGTCTGGCTGCTGCAGTTGAAGATAAGCTTCCATGGAAGCTGCACGTTATTAGTGTAAGAATATACTACATACAAGAATGCGGAGATAATTATGAGACAGACTTATATATTTTGTCATTGTTCGGCCATATCTAATGAGAATTTTTCACATTTGCACATTTTTCATCCTTTTTCAAAATTCTTAGGTTATTGGTTCCTAATTCCAAAAAGCTTACTAACAAGGATATCTGACACCACTAGAAATAAATGTGACAGTAAATTCTGTGAAGTGACTTGTTTTGATGGACTGTTTTCTGACAGACTTTTGTGTTGTGTCTTCCTGTGGACACAAGATGACAAACATGATCATAAAGAATGTCAGCATTTTGGCTAAAATTCCAAGAGGTCCTTTACATAAACCCTCCTCCCCCTAATGAGGTCCGAGCATGTTACCCTCATGCTGCAAAAGCCATTTCAATTCTGGATCATGACTCTTGAGATGGGTCGAGCAAGCACATCATACAATATAAACAGTGCACCGGAGCACTTAATCAATCATCCCTCATCATCAATCCAAGGGACAACACAATATACTGGATCTGGGAGATGAAGATGTGTTTTATCATGCATTCAATTTTCAGAGGGGCAGTACATATATGTCATATGCACCGGTTCAGACGATGACATCAAAATTTCTTTGGCTGCTGGCTGCTGCATTGAAGAGGAAAGAGCAGTAAATGATTTTCCTTTTACTTTATTTTGGAGAGAACCACTTACAATTACTGTTTTGTAATGTCCACTTTTATTGATGACTTTATGATTTATTTGGCTTTGTGTCTGCGGGCATTGCGACAGAAATTAAAGATAACCGATGTTCATTTGTCAAGTCAATGACAGATCAATAGATTGGGTTGGCCCCCATTATTATAATTACAACAGCAGATGTAGTAGCCATCAGCTGGCCACAGAGGACAACAGTGTCCTCCATCACCACTGGAGCGAAACACAGCAATCAGCCCTAGGAGAAGATGTGATAAGGCAACATGAATACACTTGATCAGGATCAATAGACTTCAGAGGGGACTGTTCAAGTTTCTGATTAAATGAATACAGATGGCTCCTATTTCATCCTCATCCAACCTGAGAACACAGCAATGGGCATTGCTTAGTGAAGTGAAGGACTGTGTCTTCACAAACAGCACAGTTAACTAAGATAGAATTGGACTCTAAGGTAACACACGTATTCAGAGGAGAACATGGGTTTACAAGCAGCAACCGATGTTGCCTCATAAACTGGGTTAAATGATGTGTAAAACCTTTATGACAGTTGCATTCAATAAAGCACTTCAGCTGGAACATCTGTTGTTTAGGTGCAGGTAACAGTGGAATGAATGATCTGAGGACCATCCAGGCGCTACACCTCTTTTAACATCTCATACCACCATTGTAAGAAAAGCATGTATGCCAATTTATGTGATTATTGTCATTATATAAAAAGTAAAGACAATTAGACCAGATGGAGGAGAGTCAGGAGCAGCACCGACCATAAATCAAATAGTGACATCTGAGCTTAGCACTGGATGTTCAAGAAAAGCTGTCTTATTTGCATCTTAACAAATTGCAGCAGCATTGCTTAATCGTGAAGCTGTTTCTGTGCTACAGTGACCTGAAGGGAACTTCAGCCCTCAGATGCCTCGCTCTCCTTTCAACCTACCCATCTCCAACCCAAAGGTGAATGTGTCTCTGCAAATGAAATGTGACCATAATGCATTAAATCTGTATTTCAGTCATTTTAGCTGGGTGATATACTTTATAATACATGCAGTGGTTGCATAAGCATCAATTCCTGCAATCAAAAAAAAAAAGAGGAGTAAAAGGTAACAGCACTTGAACTGATTTTTATCTACATATTTTAATGGTAACCCCTCACAAAACACACAATCACAGTCCAAACACTCAATGTAAAGCAGACCCATCTCTTCTTCTAATGATCACAAGATTCAGTCTGTGGCTTCAGTGCACAATGGTGAATTGCACGACTTGTCAGAGACATATCAGTACCGTTAGGCTGAAAGAGAGACAACAGCAGCTCCACCGCGCGGTGGTTGTCCGACCCCGCCTCGGTTGTACGAGCTCTATAGCGCTTTGGTGCAAAAATGACAGGCGCATCTCTGATAACTTTGCAACAATCGTTTCCCCAGTAAAAACTACAGCGAATTAAACAGCCTGAGCTGCAACTCTGCAAGCTGTCAGAACAGAAGACATTCAGCAGAGACAGCAGGGCGCAAAACATCTCAAAAACCAAGATAAACTTCACCTACCTCCTCCACTGTGAGAGGCATGCAGATGCGGTACTCCTTCATCAACATAGTCCTTGCACAGAGATGGCAGCACAGAGGAAGGTGTAGGTTACAGGGCGACCTTGTAAATTTTATCTGAATTTGCCCAATAAAACTAGGCCACTGAGATTGGCAAAATTCACTTATTCCGCCCTCACTTCTGCATCAGTAGCACCTCCTGCACCGGCTACGTGAGTCTCCACACACACAGATCCGAAATCCAAGAAGGTCTACCAAAGGAAACAATGACCCTGCTGTAAAATCAGTTTCATAAACTACGGATGCAGTGGATAAGGTCTGCAGTGAGGAAAGTGTGGAGATCACACCAAACTTCCAAACAAGCGGAGTCTTGTATCCCGGACGAGGAGCTGTCCGTCGTGCCTTGGCTCTTCGGCTCTCCGTTTAACGGAATAACTTATGGGCAGTTTATTTATCTCTGAGCCTCCTGCTACTGAGAGTTCTCCTGACAGCTCCGTCCAGGGATGAGCAGCCGTGTGTGGAGTCGCTGCGTAAAGTGAGCGACAAAGAGACAGACAGGAAATAAGAGAACATGACCCTCACTCTAAAAGCATCACAATAGAAAAATAAAATATTTGTGCTACCACTTCTCTACTGTATACCTATAGTAAAAGACTATTGTATTTCATTAGTATGAATGCTAATGATTGATTCGAGTCAACATTGGGGTTTTCATCTAACGATCAATAAGATTTATTTTTAAATACAGATCGGAAGTCCTGCGCGTTTTTTCTGTCTCGACGCTCCCCGCACAGGGAGGCAGCGCAGGCATCTTCAAGGATTACAATTCACAAAAACATGATGTTATCGTCTACTTTATCCAGTCATGTGGGATTCATTTTGCACAGCTGTTTCATAACGGGGGGGGGAGGTGTTGCCAATCAAACAGAATCCCTTCATTTGGATTATAAAAGTCAAATAAGGTTCGCATAATTACTCCAAGCGTAACATTTTTGCTTTTGCTCCCATTTTCATGAGCTCCAGCAAAAGATCTAAGACGCAGATAAAAGGCTTATTCCCCTCAAATTTTGCTCACAAATGTGTTTGAATCCATGTTAGTGAACATTTACCCTGACAGGTGTAGCATATCAAGATGTTGATTGAACAAAATGATTATTGCACAGATGAGCGTTAGGATAATAAATAAAAGGCCATGTAGTTTTATCACACAACACAATGGCACAGATGTTGCAGATCGTAAAAGAGGTTTTGCACCCACCACACTTCAACACAAAGTGATGCCCTTGATCCACTTGACAGGTGTGGCTCATCACGGAACTGACTAAACAGCATCATTATTGCACAGGCCTGGCTCCGGCTGCTCACAATTAAAGGCCGCTCTAAAATGTACAGTTTAAAAGGAGACATTTACTGGATAGGCCTACTGGAATATCGATCTCACATAGGGCAGATACAGATACACCATGTTTTAGAAGAACAGTCAGTATCTGGTGTGACCACCATTTGCCTGTTGCAGTGTGTTGCATCTCCTTCACATGGAGTTGATAAGGTTGTTGATTGTGGCCTGTGGAATGTTAGTCCCCTCGTCTTCAATGGTTGCAAGAAGCTGTGGGATATTGGCAGGAGCTGGAACACACTGTCGTACACGCCGGTCCAGAGCATCCAGATGATGCTCAATGAGTGACATGTCTGGTGAGAATGCAGACCATGCAAGAACTGGGATGTTTTCAGCTTCCAGGACATCCTTCAACATAGGACCATGCATTATCATGCTGCAACATGAGGTGATGGTGGTGGATGAATGGGTCGACAATGGGCCTCAGGATCTCATCACGGTACCTGCGTGCATTCAAATTGCCATCAACAAAATGCACCTGTGTTCTTTGTCCGTAGCTTATGCCCATACCATAACCTCACAGCCACCATAGGCCAACAGGTACAGATATAGAAATATATACAGTACCAGTCAAATGTTTGGACACACCTTCACATTCACTTGAATGCAAAATTGTGTCCAAACTTTTGACTGGTACTGTAGATATATCAATATAGATATAAAACATAGATATAGATTATATGCATGCACACACACACACACACACACACACACACACACACACGCACACACACGCACACACACACACACACACACACACACACACACACACACACACACCAGAGGAGCCGCTAGACATAAAGCTTTACTGGGGCACAGGCCCCCATTACTCAAATGACAGTTTTTTTCCTTGGATGTTATGTGCTATACAATAATTTCAAAGTAAAAAAAATATCCCCCTGCAGACACAAATAAAACTTTGTGTATCCTCTTTTTATGCCCCCCTCAAGGAGGGCAAATAGGGTGACCCTTGTCTGTCTGTCCCTCGGGGTTTATCCACATCTCCTCAAAAACTGCTGCACAGAAATCAATGACATTTCACACATGCTTTATAGAAGCCATAAAGACACATGTCAACCCTACAGAATGCTAAAAAGTCTTCCGGATTTTATGTATTTCCCCACAAAAGTTCAATAGATTTCTTATGGGAAAATGAATTGGACTTCCACATTGTCAAAAGGATAACAAGGCTTGTTTAAGTATTGTTATCATGACACTCAAGCTTGTCAGGTTGTGGCGACAGTTGATTCCCATACGCATGAACAGAGACTTTTTTTATTTAACGAATTTTTGTTACTTTTGGGGGTTTCATTCAAAATTTTGCATGTTATTTTTTCTTGGATTGAATCAGTGAATGTGTGCAGCAGAGAACCTGCTATGACGTGCATACTGCTGTGCATGGATTTGTGTACACAGGCGGTTTTATTTAATTATTTTTTGTTTGTATTTTTTGTGATTTGTTGGGCTTGGGACATTTAAACATCAAAACAAGAGCAGAAGACTACAACTTGTAGTATTCTTTTTGAACAGCAGATGTCGGCAGAGACCTTTCTTTCATTGATAGGCAATGAAAGGAACAATTACTGTATTTTAGTATTTACTGTATTTAATCTTTAGCCCTCTTCAGTATGAGGAAAGAGTACTTTCATTTTTCATTTTCACACAATAAGATAAGCCATTCTGGTTCTTGAATAACTGGGTGCATGAAACATTCATTAGTAACTTTAGTTGCACAATATGTGATATTTGCCACAGGAAGGGTCAAGAGAATGAACATTTTTATGTTCGATTTTGCAAACCTGTCACATTTAGTTGAATTTCATAAGGTACAGAGCAGAACAGCTGCTTAATCTGTGAACTCCGGGTTAATTGACTGGATTTTTACATGGTGGAGATTTGAGCGTGTAGCCTAATGTATAATCCATATACATGACAACTAGATTAAGAATAATAACCACTCATTAGGTTTGTATAAATCAAGCAGTGTTGAGCTCTCAGTGATGTAGCTGGTGGGATTCAGGGTTTGTGGAATAAACTTTTTCCTCTGTGTCGCTAAAACAAAAATTCTTATGTTTCAACTCAAGGGGGTGCAATGCACTCGCAAGTATTCTTTCTCTGTTGGTGCCATAGAAAAAGTCAATGCACAGGCATCAACACAGACGCATGCACACAAGCCACTGATATAAATGTGAATATAATATGTGAAATGATTCAGATGGAAACACTTTTCACACGATTCACACTATTATTAAAAGCCTGCACAGACTGAAAAATGTTTTGTAAACCCTATAGATCAGGGACTCTAAACGCTTCTAAGAATGATATTATGTTTAAAGTAATGAAGATTTACATTTCAAAATTGTGCTAAGCAGCTGAAAACATGCAATAATTAGGTGTTTATATATAATATAACCAGTGTTTAACCACCGTATTGACACACATACAGATACACTGAAGAACCGAACGTTTCAAATCGATTCGTGGGTGACTCACTGTTACTGTTGGAATTACACAAACACACACACACACACACAGAGCGAGAGAGAGAAACAAAAGCAATGTTTTGATACTAGTTGCCATAAGACATTATGCTAAGCTGTTTGTATTGTCAAATTGATGATGCCTGCTACTGCTCTCTCTCTCTCACTCACTCACTCACTCTCTCACACACACACACACACACACACACACACACACACACACGCACACACACACACACATACAGAAGTCTGTTTATTACAGCCAGTATCAGAGTGTTGGCAATGACGAGAAACTGTTGCTAAGAGACCTGGCTTCCTCGCCTCTTGCTGCATCATTAGTTGGCCTTTACTGTCATTTTCCTAACCTCTGAAACCAGTCAATCCACTGTTATTGTGGAGAAATGAGCTTGTTTCACAGCTGGTTCAATAGGGGGGAGCTAGACTGGAGCCAGAATTAATAAGAGGTTTATTGGAGTCATCAGTCTGGGGGGGAAAAAAAACTACTGGTGTTTGATGGCGCCATAGGCCGGCTGAATGATTGCATTCAGGTGAATAGACTGGGAGGGGATCTCTGGGGAGTGTGATGGGGTCTTTTCACCGTTCATTTGTGTTAACAGTGAATTTCTTGCCACTCAACAAGGACAGGATTTAATCCACGCTAAATTCAAAATGGAGCTGCTGCCTGTCACAACCGGGCTCCTCAGTGAGCACATCAAGGATTTTATTCCAGCTAAGTCAAAATGAAGACTTCTTTGATTATCCTATTGCTAGGTGGGGCTGTTCTTCTTTTCGTCTCATTCTGCTCTTGCTGGGAACACATTGGAGGACAAAAAAGATTCTGACAAACTGTTGTAGCAATTTTAAGGTTCCCCCAAATATTTTTGGTGCAGTCATTTCACAGGAGAGGAAGTTGGCGGGCTAGATAAGATTGATGTCACATACCTCCATACACATACCTGTATGCAACAGAATTCAGCAACCACACCCACACAGTCCCATTAAAGTAGATTCATTACACCGCATCTCAGCATGCAGGTGAGACCCAAAGTCTTCTCACCGAACTGATCCTATGGATGGCTGAGATGTTAACAAACACTTGATCATACAGTAAATATAACCTATAACAGATGAAGCTTTTCCAACTGATTAACACGCAAATCACTCTTATATAATTGTAAGAATGAAATGCAACTCTTAATTGTGAGTAACAGAAAAATTATGTTTGAGGGAGATCAAATTCAGTCCTTCGTTATGCACTATGAATGCATGAATTGGGCCTCAGCAGTGAGAGAAGATTGGTGACTGGTTGTAAGGTGATTATGTCATATAACAGATGCCGTTCTCGGCTGTGTTTTCACCACAGGTATTCACACGTAGATGTGACTGTCACTCATCAGCATGCGATACATGCATGGACACACATGTCCCACTCTCTTTGCAGACAGCTACTCATGCACACAGAGCCCTGAGGTGTGCTGTCAAATGCACATCAGTGAGGTGGAAATTGAGAGTAGAGAGTTGGCAACAGTGACACTGACAGCAATTTGAATACGGAACACCTTTGAGGGATTTTATGAGGTGTGGTGACAGTGAGGTTTGTCTGCAGATAAATTGCTGTCTGTCTCCACTGTTACACTGGGACTGACATAACAGCACTTTCTGCAGTAGAACTTGCTCCTTGGTCGTTTACTCCTGATACCATGCCAAAAGTCTAAAGGGACCAACAAACTGGGCCTTTTTTTTTAGAGAAATTTGAGTGTGAGTGCGAGTGTGGGTTTAAGATGAAAATGGAGGCGTTCTGAGGTTACCTGAGAGGAGTAATTATTATTTCTTCTTGTATTCCTGCATGATCGGTCCCTGATTTTGCTTTCAGTAAACATCTTTATCAGCTTTGTGACAGCAGAAAAAGTTCATCTTCTTCAGCCCCAACAGTCAGTTCTCTCTTTGTAAAGGGTCACAAGAATGCGAGAATCTTTGTCGAAGTCAGCTGATCCTGTGTTTTAGCCGTGAGAAATCAAAGCTGTTTAAGAATGTCTGATGGCCTATTTGTCACGATTTTGATATTTTTGGATTAATTATACCGTTTATAATGAACAGACATTTTATTTATTGGTTTTGAGGAAGACTACATAATGTGCAACAGCATTTAAGGCTAAATCAGTATTGCATGCCAATAGCAAGAAGGCACAGTGCTCCTGTTGTGGTTTACAGGAACATTATAATAGGAAGGGGCATTAGAGCTCTTAGTTATGATGAGAAAGAAAAACCATAGACAAAAGAAAAAGCGTGAACCATGAGAATTGAGCTGCATCGCTTTCAAATATGGATAATTTACAAATTAAAGATGAGATGTTACCAACACACCACTCACAAATGTTTCTTTAGCCACATCTGCACTTATCATTATCAATCATGCACATGCAACCTTTTAGAGAGGAGATTGATGCTTCGATGTCAGACTGTTTCCATGGATACACTGGGATCCAATCCACTTCTCGCGTTTCCCTATTGCTGGCCTAAAACCCCAACATGTATACTACGGAGTGGTGGCATCTCAGAACCAATGCTGAGAAAAAAATATATAGAAGAGAGGCACCAGTAATGTTTCTTTTTATCCAGGTAATCTTAAATTCCAATTTCCCAATCTAGTGGGTCAGACAGCCATCGAGGTGCCATGCACATTTCATTTAGAGCAGAAGATTGTCTCTTGCATAATGTATAATGAAATCTGAACTTATTGCCAGTAGAGAGATATTGGTCTGAGAGGTGTGGCATCTTATTTCATTTTCAAGGCTCAGCTTGCATATCTCTTTCAAGATTAAACGACAAGCGCTCAATATCGCAGCTATTAGGATGTGATGTTGGAGGGGAGAAGAGTGTTTTGAGATGTGTATGTACGTGCACACGTGTCCCTGTATGTGCATGCACTATAGTGCTCCTGTGCATGACTGTGTGTGGTATCAGATGCAGTGATTTTGCTTTGTCACTGTGGTCGTAGAGCATTTGCAGGCTGCTGATCATCCTCTGCTCATAGCCATGCTGCTGCCTCCATGTCACTATGGAGACACTGGTTGCTATACATCAGCCAATCAGTGCAGACTCCGGGATGTTAAAAAGTTTTTCAGTGTGAGGATTGTCGGTTTCGTTTGGTGTATGTTCAGGTTAATCTGTGTCGGTCTGTGTCTCTCTCTGGCTGCCTGATCCTCTCCATTGATAGACAGACACGGCAAAATGAACACAATGTTTTTACTGTTATAAAAAAAGTTTTTACCTCCACTTGAAGCAGAAAAGTCATTTTGTTGATGAGGGAAGGAAAGTGCAGCATGCAGCATTCAGTTGAATAAATAATGTTCATTCACTTAGAAATTCAAATTCAAATGATGGTTAGAAGAAAACATATTTTTTTTCTCTCTGTCACTGTCTTATTTTCTTTTAGTAATTTTAATACCACGTGTTCACTGAACTGAGTCACATGAGGACGGGATAAATAATCAGGTGTTTCATCCAAACCTTTAATTACCTTCGCCAACAAGGAGGAGGTTATGTGATCACCCCCATTTGTTTGTTTGTTTGTTTGTCTGCAAATATCTTGGGTCAAGTTTTTATGCAGTCTTTTGCAGTGATCTGAGATGCAAATTCCAGATCACTTTTCCCCATTTCGGCAACACTGCGAGATAAAGCATTTTTTAAAACATTTTGCCAATGTCATGGAAAAATAATAAAAGTCCAATCAAAATAAAAATACCCAGGCATGAACAACTCATGATGTTCTACCACTATGAGCAACTGGATCCAGATCTGTATTATAATCCAGATCTGGATCATAATCTATTAACAGGAGATTAAATAAAATACAGCATTTGGAGGAGGGGCAATATGTAGTGGTCACAATACAGTAACAAAGAGGGGTAGAGACATGGTACTGCCACCAATATTTAGCTGAGATAATGCAGCATCAGACTCATTCAAACTGATTCAATGTATCTGTCAAAGAAGTAACCATATATATCGCAGTGAAAAGTAGATCTGAATCCACAATTACAGAGAATCATATATTTGTGGATACCTCATTGACTACTGATAAAATGAAATGATAAAACACGTGTTTCCAAATGCTGCGAGTAGGTTTCTACGGTCAAGGAATTAGGTGGCACACTTAATTTAGCATGAGGCAGATCCGAGTAAAGTGACACCATGATGAGGACATCACCATAGTGTGTGCAATGCCCTGAGTGCAGTGATACAACAAACGATTATCTCCTCACGGTGATTAAAAAAAGGCAATGCACATATTGTGAACACTCACGAATGAGTCACTTTTCCTCTTCCAGAGGTCAGACTGCTGACGGAAATTACAGAAAGGGCTTTTATGTGAGAGAGCTTTTCCGACTGTTTAGGTTTTAATGACAATGGCGTCAGCAGTGGTACGTGTTCTCTGAGTGCTTTCTAGCTTTTTTCCAATCTCTGTCCTATTTTCCTTCAATCAGTTTCCTGTTGTGTGTCCACTAAATTCAGATCACCTGAGGACAGGGTAAGTCATCAAATGTTTTACCCCAACTTTAAATTTGAATTTGCCATTCTTGACTTTGCGGTTCAGCTTTGACCTACCATACTTTATGTAGTCGTGTGCACAAGCAGATCTTCTGTGCAGTGTACGTCAGCGTAACAGTGTAGCTTAATTGTACTGATGAAAAGGATGGATAGCCAAAAATACAAATATAAGAGAGGGAAAAAAAACATACTTTAATTGCCCATTAAGAGGATTACAGGTGCCTTTTTAAATGATAGTGACGGTAAGGAGCAACAGCAGAACAGCAGGAAGAGGCCGGAAGGAAAATGAAAGGAGAGGAAGTGAAAGGGGATGAAAAGAAGGAGTGGCTTCAAAGGTAAACAAGTAAAGGTGTGAGAGAGAAAGAGAAAGGAAAGTTAAGTTAATGATCCTTCAAATGGTGGCTAATGAGTTCATCTGAGAGGCACTGAGGTGCTGTCTAGACTGTGATCAAAGTTAGACACATACACACAGCTCACCCCCCCTCTGCTGTCTCACCTGTAGAGTGGGTATAAAGACAACTGATGCATTTCTTCCTTCTGTATTACTGGTGTTAGCAGCTTGTGTCGAGCCCTTCAGGCTCAAGCACAGACAACTGCTGCTTCTCATGAAGAGAATTCAGGTTGAAGTGTGACAGCAACCCTTTAGTCCTTGATAAATGTCACTATTAGACAATAAATCTATCGTACTTTGTTCAACCTCTTTAATCGTTATCGCTGTTCTGTTTAACTGTGACTGATGGACCAGTACACCTGCAGCTCAGTTGCCTTATTCTGTAAATGTTAGAATCAACAAACGTTTTATTCTTGAGGATTAACACACCGTTGATTTTACCTTTGTTTTCCAAAATTGCAGCTGAAATTACATTTGCACACGTAGAGTTCAGGTTGCCTTCGACGGACCGTCTCACTCAGCTCAGCTGCAAACACAGCTGATTAAAATGTCGGTGCCTCTCTCCTCAGAGGAACACCAACAATTGGTGGCACTGAAATGAATCATACTGTATGCACAGACACGTACAGACGGTCATACCTGCATGTCACACTTGTGCTGTCTGTGACATGTGTCTGTTTCTTCATAGATGTTTCTTCATTTGTCCATCTAGTTAAAATAATTGGTTGAATAATGGCACTGAACGCTTTTTTTCACATCTCCACGCATCACTCTTCAAATGATGCTTTTAAGCCAATAATAAAACAGAACAGAACAGGAAAGGTCTCATTTGTCACAGGATGTCAGTTTGACCTCTTCCAGAGCGGGACACAACAGAGCCCTTCATTTTGATTTTTTGATGAGAGTCAATGGCTGTTGGCTTCAGCTAAGAATAAGAAATCTATCAGATGTGTGTGTTTGCGACGGTGTTTGCCATCTCTGTTTGTCTTTTTAGGTGCATGTTCATTTCATGCAAACTTAATAAACAGTGAGGTTATTTTGCAGCACAAGATTGGCTTCAGGTGTGAAGTGAAGGCTCTTAACCAAATGGAGTCAAATGCCCAAGAAGAAACCAGCTGACACTGAATATTACCATGCAGCAGGTGTTTCTGAATCATTTTGACCGTGCTGCAGATAAAACCAATGCAAATCTTTTTCACTGTGTCACACATGACATGGAATTACTTGAGATGCAAAACATGTGTAGTGCATATAGTGTACACATATGTAAAAGCCCTGCAATTTCAATGACCTATGTATGAAGGATTCAAAGAGTATTCCTGATATGTGAAAGTACCCTGCAATTATAATACAGTGCCATATACAACAATGTAAAAATACTCCACTGCAACTAAAAGCCCTGCTTTGAAATGCTGGTAAGTGAAAGCAAGAGTCATCTGCAGATTATACATACCCTCGATAATTATACAACAAATGTATCAGTACATGACATTTCCTTCATTCCTTCGATGAGCCCAGTGTAGTGTAGAACATTTGGGATATGTGTTTTGTACTAAGAACCTTCAGAGTCACTTTAAAATCATCTTTCCATGGAAAACTCAAAAAATAAGATTTGTTGAAAAATCAAAATATTAAAAGTCACAACTACTTAGCATGGTTATATTATGTGTAAAGGTTGGTAAAGCTAGAATGAAGTTAGGATATTTGATATTTTGCTGTCACAAAACTTTTGCTGCTTAGACATTTCAGGGAGATTGTGATTGAAGGCCATCTGCCCTGAGCAGCAGCAATATACTGTATATCTCCCCCCCCCACCCCCCCTGGAGTCCAGATACTGGTGGTGGTGGTGGCTGATGACTCTGCTGGGTTGATGAAATAATGAAGTTGGTGAGTTTGCAAATACTGGATGGTGATGGGGAAGTGATGGGTGCATGTAACGGCAACATGAATGAACAAGAGGAATAGAGAGAATCATATTTTTAAAAAGTCAGCAGCAAGATGATAGGCTAAGAATGAATGTTTATTGCTTTGCTACGCTACGCTTGTGGTTTTCTCGTGCGATTTTACTGCAAATTCTTCTCTGTTTTGTGTCTGTGCTTCACATTGTGGATTCACTCCAAACCACAGCCTATCTGTGCCATCTCAGCCAGCCAGGTTATCGTATGTTTTTTTTTAATGTAAATCTTCCAGATTACAATCTTACATGAAAAGTAAAGTTGGTACAATAAATGTAGTGGAGTGAAAAGTAGACCTACAATATTTATCTAAAGTACAACTACCTCAGCATTACATATGTATACACATGTAAATGTACCGCTATTTACTTCTCACCATTGTACACCTGTATCTAGCAGATGTACCTAAGAGCCACATCCATCTGTCAGGTTAGTGCATTTTGTGTAAATGTCACACACATTACATGTTAAAAATAAAGTACTGTTCTTTGACAGCTACCATTTTAAATGACAAAATGTCATGGCTGTTTCCTTTCAAGGTTAGAGAGTTAAGACTGTCAAAAAAATTAAAGTGCAAAATAGGGCGAGTGCACAAACAGAAAGCAAAATGACCTCGAACACCTTGAAGAGGCCGGCAGACAGATAGAACATACATGTAAAACAGGAAGCTGGGCACATTCAGTACCCATAACTGTGACACACTTGATGCAAATGAAGACAAAGTAAAAATAAAACCAGTGCCAAAACAGGATTAATCATAGGTGGGTGGACAGCCTAACAGGATAAAGCAACATGATGGAAGAGTGAGGGATTCACATTTTCTTCACTGGTTATCATACAGTACAACGTAACAACTTTTGTCAACCCTGGAGCACAGCTACGCCTGTTAATGAGGAAATGCCCTTTATCCACGGCTGCCATTTCTGCTTGTAGAACCAGAGGAGGCTGTGGGATGGCTGATGGACGTGAGGGGAATATGTCAAGCTGAATCAGAACAGAAGATGAAGAGACTGGCAGTGTCAGTTCCAGTAACACACAGCTCTGATCAGCTGAAGGCACAGAGGAACCACTGTGTCGTTTTTGACCCTGAAGAGGTTTGTTTTGTGTGTGTGGAAGTATCCCTCCAAGTGATGCAAAATATGCAAATAAATGATGCACAATGTTTTACTTTGAAAACTCCACAGGCACCAAAAACTCTTAACAAATTAAATTCTCTTGAGTGAAACGTGCACTTTTCTCCACCCAGCACAGCATGTCTCCCACTCTTTTCTCTCTGTGTCTCTCCTTTTCTTCTTTTCCAATAGTTACTGTGAAGCTCCGACTATAAAGCAAGCATATATGGTGCAGTGATAAAAGTTGAAACTGAGATGGAGAAAACTTTGGCCGTATTTATGCACTCTCCTCCCACGTTGCCTCTGAGTGAGTCACAGGCTTGCATGATGGGTTGAGAGTTTTTACTGAGTGAGTGAGAAAAATTCTCGTTCTGCAAGCGTCATTCAAAGGTACAATTAGCACACAAGCAGCATGATGCTGCGCTTTCCCCTGTCTTTAATGTAATATAATATGAATGAGTGGATTTTTTTTAGTCTGCTTGTTTCATTTTTTTGTAAAAGTTGGTCTTGTCTTACAAATGAGACGTTCACAAAGGACTGAGCCGCCCTCTTGACTATCAAAAACAAATTAAACTTGATTTCAGACGAGGGATGACGGAAATCTGTCTGTGAAAAATTTCACTTTAAGACCTAAAGATCGTATTTCTTCAAACAAACTTCATCTCAAATTTCAAACAAATAATGGCTCATGTCATGGAAATGTTAAGCTCTCACTTCTTTTCTATTATTTTCTCTTCCAGCATCATATACTGCAACCAAAGTTAGATAACTGGAGAGATGTAAATATTAAACTCCAGATTCAAAAGATGATCTTTTTCTCTTTCTTTTCTATTTCCTGTTTTTGCTCCCATTATTGTCCAGTTCCAGTTTTTTTTTCTTCAGAGACAAAAGTAAAGTAAACAACCCCAGATATAACAAAAAGAAAAGACTGAAAAACTTTGACAAAGGGAAACAGAAATTCTGTTTTTCTTATTTCACATTGTTGTTGTTTGCACAAAGCTCTTAAAATACCCTTTTGCAAAATGTTTTTTTGTCTCCTTGATTGATTGCTGTTTTTTTTTTTCATTCTTAGTACGATTTTCTCTTCCTGTCTCTGCTTTTCTCTTACATAATAGAAAACACATTATGGCAGTGCTTAAATCTATTATTCCACAAGGGTCGGGCTGAATAACGCCTCCATGCTCATCATTCTTAACGAGTGTTTCCTGTTCGTGTGTGTTTGTCTGTGTGACCTTATCTCTCACCTCTTCGCTGTATTGATTGTGAAAGCAGACTTGGATTAATAATTCACAAAAATAACAGTGGGAGTTTTGACTACTCCTGTTGCCCATGGCAGCAAGACTAGCGCATGTGTCTGTGTGTCGTTTTGCTTGTGAGTTGTGTTGTATTGAGCATTGCACCTACAGGTGTTCTTGTATTTGTATATTTTACAGCACCCGAACCCATCTGATGTCTAAGGCTTATGTCTATCACGACTTTCACTCTCTCCATTGCTGTGTGTCCAATCTTCACTTTGAATACTATTAAAGCAAAGATGGTACAATGTCGGTCAGTGGGAGTCTTTTCATTTCACTTTTTGTAATGTGCCGTTTAAGGAATAGTTTATGAAATATGCTTATTTGATATCTCAATGAGACAAATCTCAGTACACTTGCAGTGCGGTGCAGTGATGTCCACTACAGAATCCTGCTTGTGTCAATGTGTTTGTGGCATTTAACAATTGTTTTTTTTTAAATGTATTTATCAGACTGAAAAAAAGCTATGAGAGCTCTATGAATTTGGCAAACTGGCCACTCACATGAATCTCTCAGTTGGAGCTATGGGGCAGTCAGTGTAGACAGGCAGTGCTCGTTCAAGTGCTTCAGACAAGTGGCTTTGGATGGAGTCCTGACGGGAGGGAGTTGGATTTTTTTTCATTTGGATGCTTTCATAATCTAGCTACTCCTGCTGGTTGCTCCTGTTTACCAACTGTTTGATCCAATTTAGTCCAGACTGAGGATGTTGATAAATGAAAAGTGCTCTGCTGTCCAAGCTCATTAGCGTATTTCATATGAAATGTAGGAGCACCTCTTTATCTCCATATTTTCACCATCCTCAGAATTCATTTGTTGAAAGCCCCGCCCCTCTATGTTAAAATAAGAAGGCTTGTCCCCTCTCTTCTTTCCAAAATCAAAGCAGTTAACATATGCAATCAAGTCAAGCACTTTCAACCCAAAGAATGTTCCTCTTCACATCCATGCCCCATCAGCTCCTGTTCTTCCAGGCCAGAGTACAGTCTGTGGATTAAGCACTGGTAGCGCTCTTGCACTGTGTTGTATTGCCTTATTACAGGTCTATCTCCTCACAACAGTCACTACCGATCCAAGTCATTAGGCAGTAGAGTGCCTGCTTGAGAGAGCACTGAAGCAGAAAGATAGAGTGAGAGGGAGGGAGGGAGGAGAGAGGGAATTAGAGAAAAGGCTGATAAAAAGAAGATGGGGATGAACCAATGGTTCACTGTCACTGCCTGCAGAGGAAAGTGTCAAAAAGGAGAAAGGAAATGAAGGAAAGGGAGAGGAGGAGAAAAGAGGAGAAGACTGAAGCAGACCCAGTAAAAGAAAAACAAAGAACCAGGGTGATTAATGAAGAGGAACACAGAGGGAAAGGGGGCATAGGCAATGAAGAAACACAAAGACAAAGATGATGAAAATAGAGGAAAATGTCAGAAAACAACTCTGTGTGACAGAAATAAGGAGGCTAATTTGGTTGGAGAGCACTGGGAATGTGAAGTAAAGAGTGTAGCCAAGAGATAAATTACAAGAAAAGAGTGACATGATGGCCAGGGTCAGAGGAAAAGAGAGGAAGGCATGACTGAAGGAAAGAGACATACAGTCATACATACAGTGAGCAGCGTGGAGACAGAGAGGAAGTTTGGGTACTGTAGGCTAACTTGACAGTCTGTGTCTCCCTGAGGTGGAGCTTAGTTTAGCAGAGCAGCATTATTGGCAAACATTTCTCTCTGTTTCTTGATGTTGGATTCAGTGAAAGGTCTAAGAAACAGGATCCAATCTAAGAACACTAAAGGCCCATTTATGCTCTATGTTAAAGACGGATACAGAGACAACAACGAAGAAGAAAAAAAGTGAGGCGAAGAAGTGAAAAAACTCTCCGTCCTCATGTCTCGATGTACCTAATGACCTCACAGACCACCGCCGAGTACATCATTACTTTGCCGCTTTGTATTTACTAGATACATTATCACAACCTACTACGGCCGTCGCCATATTTGTTGTTGTTGAACCTTTTGAAACTTCACTGCCCCACTGCGGTTGTATTGATGTCGATGTAAAGGATGTACAGAAGTATGTATGGGTCGACCGACATGGATGGACGTATCCATTTATGTACACAGAAGGAGCATAAATTGGCCTTAAAATGGGTGTAATATGATTTTACTTATTGGTTCTATTTAAAGCCTTGCAGCCGAGTTCTATTCAATCTGAAGTCAAAGTTTTCTGCTTGATACAAGAGAAAAGGCTGCTGCAATAATCAAGGTGTGAGGAAATAAAAGTACGATACAGAGTTTCTGCATTGCTAAAATTTAGAATAGATCTTATTTTTGCAATATTTCTGAGGTGAAAACGTGAATGGATGAGTTTTATCACAAGGAAAGTATACACTAATGGTGTACAACAGGTCACAGACAAGTACAACTACAACTACAAGCACTGAATGGGTGTGTATTGGGATGGACACAAAGAAAGCAGCAGCTTTCAAGGCAATATTTGTGTTTTCATCTGTGAAAATATTTCATTCTGAGCATGTTGTTTAAATGTGTTTGGTATCAGTCTCTTTGCACTGATGGTAGAACCTCACATCTCTTTGGAGGATCATGTTGTCCTGTCAGTCACTCTCCATGGCCAGCTTGTACTTTTCAGGGTGTTATGTATTCCTCTTTGTCTCCCTGCTGCTGTCATCACTCTGGCCCCACACCACGCCCAATCAAGTCAACTCAATTTCATCTTCTTTTTCTTCAGACTCCAGACCTCTGAATAAAATCTAACCCTATGATTTTAAACATTTTTGCCAGCTTGTAGATTCTCTGAGGGGCACAGCTGAATGGAAAATGCTTGTACTGTATTCCTGTGGGTAGAGAATAGTAACAGCTTTGACAGCACTCAGTCGGAGGTCAGGAAAAGGACCGACAGCTTCACATTCACAGCAGTGACTCAGAAAAACCGGTTGACCCCTGCAAACGCCAGATCCCTTCATCGACAGAGTGACACAAAGGTGATACAAACCAGGCATTTCTGAGACTATAGCTCTGGTCACATGTCCAGAGTCATTATGATAAGATTTAAGTTGGTAAAATTAATTCTTCTTCTTCCTCTTCCATCCAAAGTCAATTTCAATTCATTTTTAAAATGGCATATAATATAATTATAATAATGAGGAATAATTATGAATAAAAAATATAATTTGAGGACAAATAGGGAACAAAAGTAAGTATGCTAAACCTCACATCTACAAGCATAGACTAGTTAATGAAAATAAAAAAACAACCGTATATTTAGCTCATTAAAAAATCTTTTTTTTTGTCCATTTCTCTCTGTCAAGCAAGTTTAAATTATTTAGAGAACCAAATTTGTCTGTGCACAGAGTTTAGTGGCTTAGTTGGTGTGTATCATCAACATTCACTCAGACTAGAGCCACTGAAGCTAAATTATGTTTTACTGTCTTTGTTAGTCAAATATAATCAGCAATATAACTGGTGAAATGAACAAAACACAAGTTAACAAAAGGTGAAAATATTGTGTGATCCAACGGTGAAACACTTTTGTTTGTGTTATTTTATTTTTGTGTTTATAGTATTAAACACAAAAATTAAGCACAAATATGGCACAAACTATGTATATTGTAAGATTCATTCCTAATTTCTGACCAACGCAGTCATTTTCACACCCAGCTCCAGCATTGCGTCAATACTTAAGACCAGCCGAGTGCCCACTGGTGTGTTAGCCACAGTTATGGTACATTGCTCTCTTGAGGCAGCAGAAAGTGAATGCACCATTGACCAATAATAACCTGGTCTAAAGTCAGTGGAATAGTGGCTGTTTAAAGGGCAACAGACACTAAGATGCACCATTAAAGGCAGGATCACAATACGGGTACACTCTCCTTGTTAAGCACTAGTGATGAACGGATCAGCTCGGACATCATCAAAATCTACATGTACGCTTTCATACACCCACCACCTGCCTGAACAAATTAGAACTGTACGTCTACTGCTGGCTCAGGATTTATCAGGAGGACAGCTGCTCTACACTAAATAATTTCACTGTATGAACCTGGACTGTGTGTGTGACCTTTTGGATGCGTAGACAAACACATTAAATTAATTAACAGCAGATACTGTCACAGTTTTGGGAGAAATAATTTTTGAATTTAAGCTTTTAACGGGAATGTAAGATGAAACTTTGAATGGTACAATTGATGTAATGTTTATAAAAACACCTATGTTTAATTAAGTTGATAAAGTTATTGCTTATTGGCTGTTTAATCCTGGTTCAAAGCACTTCGTAACGCTGTTCTGAAAAGTGCTATTTCAATGAAATTCTATTATTTTTTTATTATCTATTTATTTATTCTTTAATTATTATTATCAACTACAACCATTTGCATCTTGTACCTTACTTTGCACCCACATTGTGCCCCATTTACTTAGCAAAAGGGATTTGGACGTACCTCATACGCCCCTGCATCATCCACTTTAGACAATGAGCTATAGAAAATTAGGGCCAATTTTTTCTCCGAAATATTAAAAAACAGGTATCGTGTATGAGAAAATAAAATGAAACATAACCATGAGGGAGTTCCAGGGATCAAAACCAATACTGGCAGCAGAGAGTAAATACAGCTGTGTCCACCCCTGCCTGTGCTGTTCTCATTGCTAAAGGTCTCATGAATGATTTAGGGAGCTTCGTGTATCTATTATAAATCCACTCCTAAAAAGCCCTGATCTGCAGCGTTTAAGGTCTCCAGAGCATTTCCAATACATTCGTCCCTCAGTTTGGCCATATTTTCTGGTTCCTGGACGAAAGCAGCTTTGAATGTGTGAGCAATAACAGAAGTATAGTTGAATTCTTGATAATGAGAAGAACTGAAATGGCATTTTTCTTTCCGGAATACATTTGCATCCATTGACTCTATCTATAGGTAAACATGTAAAAACATAATGTGGTGGAAAGACTGTTACCCTGCTTTATTTAATATGTGTCATTAAAATGTCCACGGTAATGGAAGCAGTGGGGAACTAACATGGTTATGCATCAGCACACATTAGTAGAAGACTGGTGGTAAACACGTGGAAAAAACCTGTGCAAATAAAAGACATGGAGGTGAATAGTGCATGTTACTTTGCACAATAAGTCATACCAACATCAAACAGAATTATGGACCTTTTTATTCATCAGTTTTTATTATAGTTCTATCGAAAAAGGACAATCCTGGACATACATTAATCAGAGCATTTACAAATACAAATAAATGCAAATCAGATATATACACACATATACTGTATATATACATATATTTATGTGTGTGTGTGTGTGTGTATATATATATATATATACAGTATATACACACACACACACACACACACACACACACACACACACATATATATGTCAACTATTGGGGAGGATTTTTGTGTATATTGTGAATTTTATAAAATTGTCAGTAACATGAATAAACATTCAAGTATTTTTTAAAATACAAACCTGTACAATGACCAAGAATGTTTGTGATTGCAGTAAGAAAAAATGGAAATGCTCCTTTCAGAAAGACCTAGGGGCTAAATGTAATCATCTCTCCTTGAGTTCCCCGGCAATACAGCATCATTTATAGAACTTTAATTTCACTGCACCTGCACCAGCTGAATGACTTTGGGGCCAAAGTGACTCACTGCAAAATAACATGTAAGATATAGAGGACTGTTTTGCTAACAATATGTGACCCTTGTGAGAGAGCTACACAGGAAAAAGAGCCAGATAAAAATGACTGGTGTCACGTGGAACCTGATTTTTGTGTTTTCATTGGTTCTACCAGAATTGGAAAGGTCATGAATTTAATTCTGAAACTAATTAAAAAGCCACTTATAACTCCTCCAAATGAGGTTTTCATCTGACAGCACATGTAGTCCACCGAATGAAAACACATTTAAGCCTTAAGGTACCATTTCACAATCATTGGCAATACTTAAATGAAAAGTCATCTGTTTCAATCTTATCCTAAACATTTTAGCTTTGGGCATATGTGGCCCCAAAGTAAAGTAACATAATCCAGCAATGCAAATAAACAAACATCAATAGTACATTTTCTAAATGTGAAAGAAATTCTCTATGGGTGTTTATAATGTCATTAATGAGAAGGTAAGCTTCAAAACAGGCAGCTATGACATAAAAACCCATTCATCAGCAAACATTCAATTATTTTCTAAACTTTCTCTGTATATTTCTGTTTCTGCCCACTAAAAACAGACTACATTTAATAACATGTCAAGCATAACCCTGAGGCCCAGCAAAGACTATGGGCAATATTGTGGATCAGAGCTCATGGGCTTAAGTTACAAGGGGTCTTGAACAATGAGCTGAAATAAATGAATGATGTCAACAAGGGAGTATCAGACAAGTGGTCTCTCTCTTGACGATCAATGGCACAGATTGCTTGTAGAAAGTCCTTTGAGAATAGAGAAGACTGCAGTGACAGTAGCCCATTATGATGATTCAGTACTTCACTTAAAGCAAAGCATTACAGTGCCATTGGAGTAATACACTCTTTTTTTCATTTCTTTTAATCTTACTTGGTCTTTTCTATTATTGTAAATGTGCTTGTTTGTGGTCACACTGTAGTTCTTTAATCTAATCCAGTATAAAACAACATTGGGAAATCGTTTTACTTTCATAAGAGTGACAGATTTAATAGGATTTACTGCAGTTACTGACAATTCAGATGTTGTCAGATTAGCCAATATAACAACCACAGACAATATGACATAATACTCTTGAATATAATTACTGTATGGTGATGGAATGGCACTGTAATGTGTCACATGACCCAAGTCTTATCAAGTCAAACCTTCAAAACTTCAGATGTGTATACTTTCACATTTTCAAAAGTAAACCATGTCTCTTGATTGATCTTTTATTGTTGTCTAGGCAACCACTGGTTGTAGTTAATTTCAGTCAGCAGTTTGCAAAAAGATTTACCTTGCTTTCTTTGTAATGCAGTTACTAACAGGGTCCATTTGTCGTGTTGGTGTGTTCAGGTGCTTGTGGAATGCTCCAAAATCCTCAATCCTCACAAATAGAATGGAACTAGATAGGACTTTGCTTATGATGTTCAAAGTTACTCTTTCCAGAAATCATGACATGGTTACGCAAGATAACTGAGAACTTATTTCTACTGAACTAGCACAAAGTAAACATGCATCCAGTTATGGACAAGACGCTTGTGACAGGATGAGCTTAGATAGCTTATTTATCTCTACACTCATCCACGGCAGTATGCATGTTTCCATCTGTGTGGTGATAGAAAGAAAATAGTTCCTACGTGAAACTGCTCACTCGGGAATTCTGGAAAGAGACTCACCTGTTGAGTTTCTCAAATATAAATTCTTTGTTGTTTTGAGCATCAACTATCATTTAGTACCATTATTTTTAGCTCCAAAACTCAGCAACTCACACCAAAAAATCTGGATGGATGAATAGCAAATCATGTAAGAGGAAAAATAAATTTTTTTAATTTGGGGCACACCTCCTCAAAGTTTACATGATGAAGGAGGATAGGAAATAATACTACGGAAATTAGCTTGCAGTATTGGTAAATTGGTAATTAATGGAATAAAAGATGCAAACCCACTTGTAATTCTTTTTTGTAATTTTAACGAGGCTTTCCGACGGGCTTGTTGCTTCACCTTCGTCTAATCTAAGGTGTCAGGCTCAGCGTCCATGCAGGTCTCCCAGGGGTTACGTGGCATGTGGGGCATGGAGATGAGGAGCAGGACGACTCCACTGAGGATGAGCAGGGTGAAGGAGGCGCAGGCACAAGTAAAGGACCAAGAGTAGTAGTATTCAATCCAGATGGTCTCATCGCTGTCAATCATACGCTTGACGGACTGTCGCATTACCTCAACAGAAATGATAATGCAAAGGCCTGCAAGCCAAAACAGAAAGAGCAGGTTTCTGGTGAAAGCACGTGTCACTCGCATTCCACATTTATACTGCATGATAGTCTGTTTTACTTTAACTTTGAATTTGTGCTCTGCAACAGTGATACTAGATGGTGGTCAAAGTTAATTCAAGATCTACATCAACTCTAGCGGCTGTCACCTCTAAAAAAAAATCATCAGTGAGCAATCAGCTTTGGCATCTCTGTTAGATTAGCTGCATAAGTAATATTTTTCACCACAAGAAAAGGTGTTGGTGATGATGATATCATCTCATTTCAAGCTGCAACACGGAAACAAGCGTACCACACAGAGCCTGATCTCTGGTTAATGTTATCGGCCATATCTGACCTGCAAAAGCAAAGAACATCCCAGCAGGCCGAAGAAGGTAATCCCGCCCCTTTCCGAAAGAGAAGATGACACAGAGTGTGCCCAGGATCATGAAGAACAGACTGAAGATGGCAATGGCTGCTGCTGAGATATTATACTCTGAGGAAGGAAGAGACATTTATTTTTAACAATAGGGGAAAATGAAGAAGTATGTGAACTAGACAGTAAAAGGAAAAAGACAGGAAAGTAAAAGACTGAGATAGAAACCAAGAAGAAAAATAGAGTGAGGAGGAAAGAGTGAGTGAGAAACTAATGGGAGGAAGGGAGACGGCGATTAAAAATTGAGAGAGTGGGTAGGAACAGAAGGGGAGGTTGCAGTATCGTTTACATGATAATTGTTTCAATATTGCACTCAGACGAGTTACGACACAGAGAATTAGCCTTTAAATTAGCCTCACTTTAAAAACAACAGTCGTTTATCCAAACTGGCAATAACTCCATTTGCATGACAGATAAGATGCTGCAGGCGTCTAACAACGAGATTCAAACATCTCTCTCTCTCTCTCTCTCTCTCTCTCTCTCTCTCTCTCTCTCTCTCTCTCTTCCTGCCTGCATCCCCTCCTGTCTGTTTGTGAGATAAAGATAATCTCATCTTTCCTTCTTTTTAACACTCCAGCTGTGATAGAAATGGTCCTTGGAGCGTCCCATCCCATTTCAGCATCCCGACTGTTGAGTAACACCAGGTGTGAAATAACTCATGGCTCATTCTGTGTCTGTTTCAGGTGTGCAAATATGAATGTGTCTAGCAGTCTTTATGGTTTTCATGTGTGCATGTTTTTGCTCGGTCCTGTTCATATTTGCACTGTGTCATGTTTTATCAGCAGATAGATATCAGCTGATCATTTATTGTTTTTTTCTTATTCTTCTGCAGTTACATAAGTCTGTGGTGGAATTACTCCAATCTTTTACTAAAGTAGCAATAACACATTTTACAAATACTCTGATACAAGTAAAAGAATAATATACATTATATTCATGATATTTAATAATTGTTACATACTTTACTTAGATCTCTTAAATTCTTGGTGGCAGGTAAAGGTAGGGCTTATTTTTTCAAATCATATACTGCAGGGTAGTTTTTGTATTCCTCCCAAGGAAAAGGTTATTATTGTCTATAACAATAAATGATAATTTATTTGATCAAATTCTGTACTGTTAAGCTGACTCCGCAAAATAACTCACACCTAAAGCAAATCCATGTAGTGGAGTACCAAGTAAAATATTCCCCTCTGAGATGTATTGGGTAGAATAAAGTACCATAAAATGGAAGTATTCAAGTAAAGTGAGTCATAATTTGCATTATGACCCACTTTCTTTTATGAATAGTACGGCACTTGAGTAAATGTCCTTCGTTTCATTACACTATTGCAATAGTCCAGTGCACTTCTCACTAAAGCTGTAATCCACCTCGAATATTTTACATAATTAACTTTTATATATATATTTCACATTTGATTTTGCTTTCTATCTTGCATTTAATCCATTTATTCTCAGTTAAGCTTTTAAGAACGCCTCTATAGAATGTAGTCAACATTTAAAGATGCCCTTGTTGTTTCAGTCTGCACATCATGTTGTGCTTGTTTATGTAGTTATAGTATAAAAAGTGCCTGTTTGAATTGATTTTAAGAGATACATTTCATTATCCATAATATTCTGTATCTTATGCAACAACTTAAATGTAAGATAATGTTGACTTTGTACCATGTATGACACACATTATACATTTATCATTTTTAATATGTAGTGATTTCACCATGCACCGTACGGCAGCAGCAATTTATCTAAAACTCTGACAGTGAACTGTAATTGCCTGCCTAATATGAGTTTCTTGCTGTGTGTACCCTCGTGCTTCCATGTTGTGTTTCTCTGTGTTAGAAGCTGAAAGAGTCAACTAGCCAACAAAGGAGCTGTTTCACTGAATACTTACTTTGAAAACAGCGATCTATCTACAGCGTGGAAGATAAAAGATGAAAATCAGAGGATATTGCAACAGATTTCTTTCTAATCTGATAAAGGGGGATGGTGTCCATGTAATTGAGTTTATATTCAAGGTTTCCTCATTATATTGAAACAGAAAATAACCAGGCAGCATTTACATTTTCCTTTCAAAAACGTATTTGCTTTTGTAAATTAGTTCTGCAAGAGAGAAGTAGAAGAGAAGAGATGTAGAAAATTGATGTTCATGTATTGTAGGGGACTTACATGTGACATAAATGCATGTTAGATTTGTAGAATATGCATGTATCCTTTTAATCACCTCTAGGATATGCTAGGGTCCAACTTTGGTGAAAATTTCATGCAAATCCGTCCATTAGTTTTTACGTAATCCTGCTAACAAACAAATAAACAAACAAACAAACTGAACCGATCACATAACCTCCTTGCCGGAAGTAATTAGGGCTGAAAAATAAGGATCTGTTCATATACACTGAGGAGACACCCACCTTTCTGGGTCTTGACTTCAAAAACTTCAGCTTCCTCCCCAGAGGTAAAGTGTTTGAAATAGGAACAGTTTTTTGCTGCAGAGAAGGACAGGAAGGGCGAAAAGAGGGTGAGACAGAGGGGGTGATAGAGTGACAGACAGAGGGAGATTAAACATGAGGGGGAGAGAATATGTATCTATAACCCTGTGTGACGGTGTCTAAACTTTAAACCTCCCAGTAATAAAGCTGAGAAATACACATACATTAATAAGACACACAGCAACAACAAAAAAAGAAAGAAAAAAGGGAAATATTGTATGACTGAAGTATTGACTACAGCCTTGAGTTCTGGCTTGGCCTTGTAAATTATTCATTTACATGTAATCAGTATCTTCAGTTTCCAGCTAACACATTTACTTGATTATTAGACTTTGTAAAAGTTCAGATCGTTATGAACCTACTGGCTTACATGTTTAGAAACTATGATAAAAAAATAATAAATCAAAATTTTTAAACGTAAAAATTTAATCTGAGTAAGTTTTGTGAGCCCAATATTCTTAAAGAAAATATGTTAAACCTTTTCAGTACCATACTATACCCCAAATTATTAATACATTCCCATCACAGTGTATATTTTAGTGTTTTCACACATTCTAATTAGTTTTAACATTTGTAACACCCTCCCAAATCACAGCAGCGCTCTGTGACTTGATATCATCCCAAAATAAAGTGTCTTAAATTCAAACGCCTTGTTGTTCTCCTTGTTTAGAAGGCAGTTCACTCACATTTCTGCACAGGAATGATACATTTCTGGACTTTGCTTGCCCAAACTTGTTCTTTGACGACAGTCTCCCGTAGAGCCCTAAACAGAAAACGATTCCTGGGTGCAGTCATTGCCCACACATCTATTTGCTGTCTCTGAGGGCAGCTGGGCTGAGAGGGAGGGGTGGAGAGGATGCAAAGGCCAATCGAGTGTCCCTTCTTTTCTCTACTCACCATCCTTTCTCGCTGAGATTAAACCCATAAAGCAGACAGGTGCTCGCTATGTCCACACACAGATCTGTGTATATGTGTGTGTGTGTGTGTGTGTGTGTGTGTGTGTGTGTGTGTGTGTGTGTGTGTGTGTGTGATCCAGGCAACAGTGGAGCTGTTTGTTATCCAGGATGAGAAAGAATCACTAAAGAGGTAACCTAGCAACAGGCTGCTGAATGTCTTGCCTAGTCCTATCTATTTAACCATGGTACCAGGTATTTGAAGAGGACTGTATGCATGTGTGTGCACACGTGTGCTTGTGTGTGTGTGTGCATGTGTGTGTGTGCTGCAGCTAGCTTGGATCTGTAAACATATTATTTTCATTAAGTCCTCTCTCATTAGGTGTCTTACCTCTGGGCCTCAGCTAATCTAAGATGATACGCGTTTGGGTGTAACTATAAGATTTAGTCCAGTCAGTGTGAAGACTATTATGAGCCCACCACACATAGACAAGACAGAAAAACCTGATAAATATGAAAGGAAGCTCGAAAAGACTGCTTGATCTAGATGAAATAAGAAGGATAATGTGGGGAGCAGTGAATAACTGTTTTCTAAGCACCACCCCTTGTAACACTATCCATTCTTACGTATGACTTATGCAGTTTACAGCAATAACAGAGGCAGATTTACCATACAGAATTTGCAGTAGGCTAAAGCTGAGAGGAGCTGCAGATTTTAGAGATATTTAATACTTATTAGAGACCACTGACATAATAAAAATATCAATTTTTACTGTTCTAAGACCTGTTGGTAGCAGCTGTAGCTAGTTACGCTAAATCATGACTTTGTCGAAGATTTTGTCTCCAGCTGATTCTGTTTAGAACAATCCTGTAAAAGGGTCTTCCATGCACTTGATAGTTCCTGTAGTTGTTGCTTTTATATTTGTCTGAATCATTTCTATTATCTGTTTTGCTCTGGAAAAGTCATTAAGAATAATTAAGATAATAATTAAGAATTTAAGTAACATTTTTCATTCGTGCATTGTTTCATTTTAAATGCAAGAGGTTGAGCTTTTATTTTGAAGTCTCAGTTGTTAGTACAAGTCTCATTGGTCTGCTCTCGCGTGAGTAAAAACTCACAGGGCGATAAGAAATCAGCGTAATTTTGAAGAAGTTCATTATGACGAAGTTTATCATGACAAAGTTTAATAAGACTTAAAGGACAATAAGAACTTAAAACTGTTCCCTTTCATGCACGCAGCCAAAGAGTTTCATGGTGGATTTGAAGGGAAGAAGCCTTTTGAATAAACCCGTTGCAAGAAAACCAGTTGTGCTTATGCCTGGAGGGAACTACAGTTCCTATGTGATACAATGCTAAAAGACTGAGGCTAAAACTGCATATCCCAAAGTCTCAGCATTCTCACCAAATGATGATCATTTAGAAAACATAGAAATAAAGGCAGAGCATCGTTTGTGTTTTGCGATTCGAACTGGTTATCCTTAGTTATTATAACTTTGGTTGCCCAAAGTTGTGAGACCATCTTGTCTTTTGAACAACAGAAATTATACTCAGAGTCCTCACTGTGCTCATTGTGTGCTGCCATGTAGTCCTGGTGAGTAAGCAGCACAGGACACAAAACAAAACAAGTGTTTTGTCTACAAATGAAATCTCTTTTTAGTCTTTAGATTCCATTTTAATCTCATCTTCTTTCATCAATCTTATCTTAGCCATGCAAAAAAAGATCATGACAAACAAATATTGAGTCACAGTTCTCTTTTATGAAATGAACACTAGGAGTTTATGTTTTCTCTGCTGCTAAACAAACCAGGTTAAACTACATTATAAAGGCAGCATAAACATTTTATGTAATGAAGGTAAAACACACTGCTCAGAACTAGTTAAGAATGAATCTGGCTTGTCTCATCTTTTGGATGGTCAGTGTTAGGATTTGAACATTTGGGTGCACATAATTGACCTTGCAGTCAGGCTAATGGGGAGATTTAGTTCCGGGGTGGACAGTGATTAGGACGAGGTATCGCCTGTCATTTTAGGTTCGCCTCTTTCCATTAAACTACTGCCACCTCCTCTCTTTGATACACAGCTTGTCCTCTACCCTTTTTCCTCTCTATCCTCCACTTTTCATTTTTTTTTTACCTCCACCAACGACAGTTGGATGAGCTTATGTGATCACCCATGTTTGTTTGTTTGTCCAGAAGATATCTTGAAAAGGTGGTGTCGGGTGGATCCTCGAGTTGATTAAATTTTGACGCAGATAGAGATTCTTGATCACTTTTTCACTTAAACATTGTGAGATAGGGCCTTTTTTTTTAAAGTTACTTTTTTCAGGCATTTTTGCCTTTATTTTACAGGACAGCCGAAGAGGTGACTGGAAATGTGGGCGAGAGAGGGGGGGGAAGACATGCTAGCACCAACCGCTAGAGGACTATAGCCTCGGTACATGGGACGCGCGCTCTAACCACCCCCGATAGGGCTATTTTTTAAACATTTTGTCAATATCATGAAAAATGATAATAGGCCAATCACAATGAAAATAGGAATAGATAACTCATGATGTTCCACCACAATGCACAAATGGATTCTGGGAGATAGAAATATACATCTTGAGGTGAACAATATGTATTTGGGTACAGTAATAGAGAGGGGTAGAGATATGGCACTGCCGCCAATACATAACAGACATAATGCAGATTCAAAGTCATTCAGATGGATTTCATGTATCTGTGAAAGGTAAGAAGTTATATCTTGTTGAGAAATAGATCCATGTTTTGACATAACCTGAAAACTATTTTCTGATTGTTCAGGTTTTAGTGACATTGGCTGAGGTAGGTGTTATCTGAGTGCCTTACTAGTTTAGATGATGGCATGGGGGCTGTTCTTTTTCTAGCCGTGCAGAATGACCGACTAATTCTGGGTCAATGTGAAAATGATGGCTGGTGCTTGTGGTGGTATTTGAATGGCTATTCCAGCAGGAGCCCTGATAACTGGGACACAGCATCACAGGAGAGTCCTCAAGGCCTGATCCTGTATGTGCAGAATGTGTGTGTGTGTGCGTGTGTGTGTGTGTGTGTGTGGTCTGACCTTTATCATTTAAGTCTAAACATCTAAGTATAACTGCCATCATCTTAGTCACCCCAGACTTCATTCAAGCATCTCAGTCTGCAAGTGACAGCAGTACTTATGTCTGAATATGCATTTCCTTTTATACATTTACAAATTTGGCAAGCTATTCATTAGAAAATTGGAACCTTATTCTAGTTTTCTGAAAGCCCAGTCAGCACCATACCTCTATACAGTAGTTTTAGTTCTGCAGGAATCTGGCAGACTAGAGAGGAAGATGAAGTAGAAATGGTGCTTCAAGGTGACATCACTGCTCTTAATGGTATGAATTGAGGGCACTAGCGAGGCTTTGTGGCATTCAAAGAGGACGGGGTGTTTTTTTTTAAGATGCTCTGGTGGTAATATATTTCCCCTGTAGAGCAAGAAAACATGATGCTTGAGCACTTACATCAATGATAATAAATTCCTCTCCCAGGCTTCGTTGTGCACATATGTAGAAACACACAAGTGCACACAAAAGCGCAATTTATGGTCTTTATTTCCCAGCCAAGCAACATGGTATGATCCATAAAGGCTTTGTTAGACTTTTATAGCACTCGAGCTCCCATGCGTCATTTGTGGGAAGCTAATTTCAAAAGTCATTCGGGTTCACCGCTATGTTACCGTTATTATGCAGCCCCTTCACAGGCACAGTGTTATTGTGCCTTTATGAAAAAGCGTTTGTGTATGTTCCTCTTGACAACCAACTCCCCCTTTGTTTGGGAAAATGCAAATGTGTGTCATTAAGTCCAGTCACCACTGTTTGCTTGTGTATATTGTTCATTGAGGTTGTAATCTATTAGTACACTATCAATGTGGTTGTATTTTTCCAAATACCATTAAACACTACAGCACAGTTTGATTTGAGACGCAGATAAAGCAACACTGGTGTGGTGGTGTTAGGCTGTAAGACACTATTAGGCTCCAAATTCAGTGACCTCTTCCTTTTGTACAACCATCAGAATCTGTATTAAAGATCTCTTTCTCTACAGAACCTCAGACAGTACACCATTAAGTGTAGATTTTGTATTTTTGCACCACTGACTTGTTGATAATTGAGCCAAAATGATCTACTGTATATATTTGGTCATACCTGTCAAAATAAAATCTATACAGTCAAAATTGCTCCATGATAGGTGGTTTTCATGTTGGTGTTAAGGTTAGCATGTTAAGTGCAAAAAAAAAAAAAAATCAAAACACCTTTGATTTTATTGGATGCAAAACATTATCACACATGAAATTTAAGTGAAGCCAAGCAGTAGTCAGCCATGCTACTTTTCCAGTTGAAAAAGCACCTGTTGAGAATAAACCTTTTCTGGGACAGGAACAAGAAAGTGCATCTCACCCAATGTTATCTTAAAACATAGCACCACCACACCCACAGTTCCATTTCTGATGGCACCGGCACCACAAATGGGCTTGCATAACCAAACTATTGAGCCTAGCGTGGGAGCAAATGGGAGAGCTGTGTAGCCACAGACCAAATCACTAGACCTTTTCAGGTATGAGAGAATGACTAATTTTCCTTTATAAACTAAGCGTGGAAATGCCACTGTGGTTGTGGAAACATAGTCACGGTGGCTCGGACAAAATAGCTGATATTTCTTACCACACACTCTGACTGGAGGCAACAGGTTAAAGGGAGGGTGAAGCTCTTAATATTGAGCTAAACTCCTTTCGCTGCTCGACGCAAGACAGGAGAGCTGCCAACAGCCTCAATCCGTCACATCGCTTCGCAGTCATTCCTGTCCAGTCCACGTTGTGTGGTGAGTCACAGAAGCACCTGATAGTTTGTACAGATAACACACTCTTCTACTGCTGCTGTCATGTTGTAGAAGTCATAACATGATGGTTCATCATATCAGAGGTTTTAGACAGAAATGTCCTCGATTATGTCACATTTTTATGACATGCAGCTGTCTTCTCCATCAGTGTCTCTATCTCTTTCTGGTTCCCACGACATGTAATTCATAAATCTTACAGTACAGTATCACCTCCCTTCACTGAATTCTCCCCCTTCTTCATGTGACACTACATAGGCTCTCCCCCTTTGGCTGTTAACAGAGGCATCCCTGCTCCTCGCCACCCACGCAGACTCATGTGTTTTTCCACAATCCCCTTCATCTTTCCTCAGTCTCCTAGGTGAGCCCCTAACTCATGAGCTTGCGCAGAATGCCACACCTCATTAAGGTCTGTACCGATCCTGAGGTGCCGGAGCTGAAGGCTAAAGTCAATGATTGAGTCAGAGTGAAATTTCTCTGTTAGGCTGCAAGGCATGCACACCCTTCCAGAAGCCTGAGAGATATGGTTTACCTCACGTAAAGGTACCTGTTCTTGTAATTAAAGCTTCAAGGGTATTTTGGACAAGCAGACTTTAAATACAAGAATGCAGTGACCTGCCTTTTAAGAATCACTTGTAATGTTAAGCATTCATGGGAAAGAACTTCCAAATGGACATTGATTAAAGAACACAGATTTTGCTTTTTGGACACAGATTCTGCACCAAGTAGCTTCTCCAACTTTTTGTTTCTTTCTTTAGTCTAAAACTTAGAATTAATGGAGTGTTTGCACATCAGAAAACAGTGTTTGAATGCACTCTTCAGCAATGAAGTGAAGTTTTACTCATATGACTTGAGAGCCTGGGGACAGAGGGTGTTGCCCACACAGATTGTAAAGCCCCTTGAGACAAATTGTAGTTTTTGATCTTGAGTTATTTAAATGGAACTGATTTGGCTTTTGACGGTCTGATTCAATCAAAGCTAGTTAACCTCAGATCTGCTGTGACCCTGTGAGCCATAGTGAACAAGAAATGAAGATAAAAAGCATCTGATGATCTTACATTTTTTGTCAGATTTGACTGACAAATCAGGCAAAAATAAAATCGTTAAAGGGAATTTAGAGAAATCGGGGCTGTGCTGTGAGGTAAAATGGATTTTATCTCTCGTCTTACTCTGAGAGTCCATCAGACCAGACAGAGAAGATTTAAGTTTTTGATGTGTTAACTGTGAAGCATTGCAGCGATACATCAGCTGTTCGACTGGGCGTAATTGCCAGTCTGTTCAGAGACTTCCTCTGTGGATGATAATGATTGTCGACTGAGAAGCCACTGAACTTTCACACGGTCAATCCAAAAACACCCATCCATGTAAATGTGTGTGTGTGTGTGTGTGTGTGTGTGTGTGTGTGTATACATATGTGTGTGCATGCATACGCATATGCACATGCTAACATGCTTGTGTGTGTCTTTCTGTGTGGGAGGATAGAAAAAAGAAAAAGGGACAGAGAGAGAGAGAGATGGAGGAAAACATTGAACAGAATTTGCTATGACATACACCCTTAGACTCCAAAATCCTCCTTGTGCTTCTTTGCAAAAGATTTCCTTTTATGTCAAAGCAACAATATGTTGGGGTTTGACGTACAAGGACTAATTAAATTTGTGATGTGACGGCAAAAACACCATTCTGCAGAGCTGAAAACCACATTTGTCAAAGTCGAGGCTTAATTCTATAAGTGAGACAAGTGAGTAGGTGAGAGATAGAGCTAGAGGTTGTTCTTGTCTGCTTTCACCTGCATATTTACACAGTCACATAAAGCAGAACTGCAGGATAACAACAAAAGTTTTATTTGTTGGGGGAAAAAAAAAGAAATGCTCGCCAATTTGACGATACATTCAACATTATTTCAATCCGGATGAGCTTTCAGTGTGCAACACATTAACAACAGATTTACTTTGATAACTAATGGCAATGTTCAGGCCAGAGCACACACATACAAAAATCATCAAATACCATTAAGATCAAGAAGCTCCATACCTCCAGGTAAGCTGATGGGGCCACAACCTTTGCCCTGAGGGTCCTCCTTCACAATGAAGATAGTCTTCTTGCAGAGCCGCCAGAGGCCAAAGTGGGCCGCTTCACAGGTAGCGTTAAGCTTCTCCACCCGGGGGCTGAGCACAGCCCAGTGGTCAGTCACTACCGCCGCTAGCATGGACGACATGCCCACCAAGATCACCACAGATGTGATCTTGACCTTTGTTGCCTGCTCCTCAAACATGTTGCGGCGCAATGTGCATGCAAAGTTATGGGTGTGTGTACGAGCGGGTGCAACACGAACAAGTGAAATGTGAGTGTGTGTGTGTGTGTGCGTGTGAAAGACTGCGTATGACAGTCAAGGTTGCCTTTGGCTGGCTTTTCTTCAGCTCCTTGACATCAGATGTTAACTCCAGAGGTTTCCACGTCCTACGTCTACAGCTTCACCAGACTTCTGATGTCCTCTCCTCTCTCCTACTCTCCTGTCCACAGCGCTTTCTTTCTCTTTCTCTGCCTTGTGCCTGGTGGCTGGTAGAAAGGGGCCAGATAACAGTGCCCTAGTTTCTAACTCTCTCCTCTTTTTCTGGCCCTCCCTAGTTGCCTTTGCTAAGCTGAGGCCATTCAGCTATGAGTTGAAGTTGCACTGGAAAGAGCTTACGCCTATTATTACAGCCATTACTTGACCATTCTAGCGTTGACAAGAGTCAGGTCAAGATCAGTCACACCCATTTAAAGTTTAGACATTGATTGTGATTGTTCCAGTTGTGTGCTTCTAACTACAAAATGAAAGAAGATCCGATGAAAACTTTTGCCAAGTTCTGACAGTGTTCAATATTTCATTCTCTCGTCAAATGCTGATGTTATCAATCCACTGTGTATCTACGACACCCTGTCACATCTCTTTCATGTCTTTATGCAGTCTGATCCATTTCCAGCTCAATTGTCTCAGGCGCCATGTGCCAGGGGCTCCTGGGGGGTTTCCTTTATTAGTTGTCATCTGAAAGAGCTGATCTATTTATTCAGCCAATCAAATACCTGGTGCCAGCAGCTGATCCAGATTTTAAAAAAATACAGAAAAGCTGCTTTGACAAGGACCTCTAAAATGTGATGTTCAGTTTATTAATTGTGAATATCCTTGGCAGCACAGCAGAGAGAACTTCATATATCACTGTAATTATACAGTACAAGCACATTAACTTGAATTTGGAGCATTTGGGGCAAACTGTAAATATCCTACAAGTGACTGTGACATAATGTGCTTTATTTTATGTTTTTTTTTTATCCTTTTGGTAAACCAACATCGTAATACTTCTGATTTAATCTTTAAAAATATAACCATCCGATTCAGCACATAGGTGCTTTTGATGCCTTTATAAAAAAAAAAGTTCAAGGATAAAAAAAAGGTGTAAAAAAGCTAAACGGCAAAATCGTCCTTTTCCCTATGAAATACTTGAGTAAATGGACAAGCTTTTTATAAACCGCTGTGCCCCACATTAGCCAGGACTCTGGCCCATTTTTCAGCAATGGCAACACTCACACAGCTCTGGGTTTTTAATGCGCTAAATGTCGAGACATTACAAGCAAGAGCAACAGCGGGGTAAAAGGTAGAATGCAAAATACAAGCCAGAAACATGTTTGTGTGAAACAGAGAGAGTCTGGATTGTCTGTATATTATTTTTGCCAGTTTCACAAAATATGTGTTCATGTCTGTGTGTAAAAAGGAGTGAGTTGGACAGAAATACCACAGTGAATCTGTTGTCTATCACTTTGTAGAGAGCAAATGTAATGTGAGAGAAAGTGCTTTCTGTAAACAACATCAGTTGCTAACTGAACCAGGAAATTGATCATTAAAGATAAATCATCTCTCTCATGAGCCTACAAAAAAGAAATCCCACAGTGGGGGTTGAGAGGAGATGAGAGACAATTGTGTTCATTATCACGTTCCACCTGGATGCATTTGCAGCAAAACTGCCTTTTCTCCCAGAGGACGAGTCCCTTGCTGAGGCTGTGAGAGAGACCGCTTGTGTGTAATAATGGTGTCTTTTTGCACAGCCGAGGTGACCCTCAGACCTGCTTCATTTGCTGACGGTCCCTCGGTGACTGCAGAGAGATCAAACACCTCACAGCTGCGGAGGCTCTGAGTCAGCCGTGCAGACAACTGTTGTATCATGACATCAACAATACAAGTGTGACATACGGGTGGGATTACCTCGGGAATGAGAAGCACTGAAAATGGATGACAGCATCCAGCAAGAAGACATCACAAGCCCTTTTTACACAGAGATGGAGTAAAAGCACCACAGTGAAGACCCTTCTCTATAGCCCCTTTTCCACTGTGTAGTACCAGCTCTACTCGACTCGACTCGACTTGACTCGGCTTGGTTTTCTGTCGGTTGTTTTCCATCGCCGACGTAAAAAAAAGGGAGGCGAGTCGAGCCGAGTAGAGCTGGAAAAGGGTCTTTTGTCACCTATTTTTGTTTACAGTGAGCAAACCAATAGTGACATAACACCACTCCAATGAGTGATTATAGATAGCATGCTGGCTCAGTAAGCAAAAGAAGCGTTATGTATAAAACAGAAGTGTCTTCGTCTAGAGTGACATTTTACATATGTGTCAATTAGTCTGAAAGAAAGTCTTTGCCACTTAGACTAGTCAGGGACATTATGATCGAAGGACATCTGAGCAGCAGGAAGATAAAATCCCCACATGGAGTCCAGACACTGGTGGTGGTGATGGCTGATGACTCTGCTGAGGCTGATAAAAAAGATGACATTGGTGAATCTGCAAAGACTGGGTAGTTATGGTGAGGTGGAAAGCTTACATGTCAGCAGCATGAATGAACCAGAGGTATAGTGAGAATCATATAAGAAAAAAACAGCAGCAAGATGATAGGCTGACAATGAAGGTGTGCTGTGCTATTGGAAAGATGGGACCAGCTGATACCTTAATTAATAGCCCCAGACAATGACAGCAGGAAATTATGACTGAGCATGCATGAAAGGTATGACTGGCAGGATGAGAAAAACAAACTATGGCCAAAGTGTGCAAAGAGACTTTCACTATAGCTTCATTTGTTCAACAGGTTCTCCTTTGTTTAATTCTATACTTCATGAGCCACACATTTTCAATGGGCCAGTCTGGTACCCAAATGTTTTTACTATGAAGCTGTTATAACATGCAGAATGTGGCTTGGTGCTGTCTTGTTGGATTAAGCAACAAGATCCCTAAGAAATATGTCATGTTGATGACAACATATTATTTTGATATATTTTTAAGTTTTTTTATATATATTTCAGCATTAATGGTGGATTTGGAGATGCAGCAATGAATTGCGTTAACGGTTAAAGGTTTTCCGAAGTGTTCCGAAGTGCAGAGATTTCTCCAGATTCTCTGAATCATTTGACAATATTAGGGATTATATTGTTAAAGATCTAAATTTTGTGCAGCTGTAGGTGGAGAAACATTGTTGGACTATTTGTCCGCACAGATTTTCACAAAGTGGTGAAATCCATCCTTGCTAAATACTGAATTTCAAGGATGTCCTTTCATCACCTGTTACCAGTGAACCTTTCTACTTGTGGAATGGTCCAAACTGGCATTTTTTGAGGATTCCACATATTTCCCCACTTCTTTTTTTTTTAAATTTATGGCTGTGGGTTCACATTTATATTTACAAAAAGCAAGTTTGAACATTTAGTATCTTGGCTTTGTACTATATTCAGTTGAATATGGGTCAAAAAAAGGGTTTGCAAATAATTGCATTCTGTTTTTATTTATGTTTTACATATTTTTGTTTTTATTTTGTATCACTGACGAGCTCTCAATAGATTAACCATTTGAGCAATGACAGAAACATGCTAAATCACTTGTGCTGTAACCAGGATTGGCATGTTTAAACTCAGCAGTCATTAACTTCAATTACGGCTGCCAGCATCCTTGTTAAAACTTGTACTCCACGATGAAAAACAACCTTAACTGGTGGCTAATTTTACCCACTGCAGAATAGATTGCATATCTTTCAGAGGGACCCAGCCGTATTCATTTCCTTATGACAGACAACATTACTCAAGCTAAATTAGATTGCCCATGGCCTGAGGCAAAGTCTATGAGGGTCATGTTAATATTCTTTTCTGAAACAGCGGGATCACTTACGATGCATGTTCTCCTTGGTGGCTCCATCCACACTCATTTGACCTGTTCTATCAAAAAGCTTTGTGTAGCAGGAGGTTAGGTGATGTGGGACGGTGAATTGTGAGTTAATGAGCACACACTAAAGAAAAATTAAATTAGGTGGAAATTACAGGGGGCTCATGTAGCTGTTGTACTGCAACAGTAGAAATTACTATCTAAAGATAATTTCCCCAGCTAGATAAACAGCTCTGATTGCTTTTTTACCAGAATGAAATCCCACTAGCATGATTATACATATCAGACAGGGAAATATAGTTTTTGTTTTCTCATATGTGGCATGTCCTACCTCATTGCATCTACAACCCCAATTCCAAAAACTCTCCATCCAACATAAATGAAAGTAGACTTGTTGTTTGTTTAAGTTTTACAAGTGTTCCCAAGGCCATGTAGTAATATCCTTTATGCAATCATGTCGTCGCAAAGTGGTGAACCTCACTCCATCTCTGCTTGTAAACGACTGAGCCTTTCGTGGATGCCCCTTTCACACCTACTGTAATCATGATACTATCACCTGTTACCCGTGAACCTGTTTACCTGTGGAATGATCCAATAAGGTGTTTTTTGAGGATTCCACAACTTTCGTTGTGTTTTTTATTGCCCCTGTTCTGACTTGTTTGAATGTGTTGCTGGCATAAAATTAAGAATAAGTGTATATTTAACATATTAGATTATATTAATGAGGTAAAACATTGAATATATTGTCTTTGTACTGTTTTCAATTTAATATATAGCCAACTATCACTTTCTGGTTTCTTTATTTAGAGTCCCTACGATTTTGGAATCTGAATCGAAAGTCCTTGGAATAGAGACTGAACTATATGCAAACAGTGTCTGCAGTACTGGTGATATTCTGATTTGACTTGTAAGGTCATAGCTGCATATGATCAAATACAGCAACACATTCTCACATGCAAAGCATTAAATAGGTGTATTGCCAATGACTTGCAAAATCAAAAACAAGATATTACTGTAATGTGGAGAAGCATTCATTATGCCTTGAGAAGTAAAAACAATTTGACCTAGCAAAGGAATTGAGCCTCTGCTGAAGAGCTCTATTTCTATGCTAAGGATCAATTTTCTTCAGTCGCTATATTTATATGATTCACACACAATGCAAAAATAAGAGGTCACTCTGCTCACGGATTGAGTCAGATGGGTCACAAGGTTTGAAAAAATGTCTCAATTTCATCAGGTGGCATCTCTCCGAGTGAGAGTCACAGCTTTTTTAACATTTTGATCTAAGAGTGCTGCCATCAGCTGGATGCTGACTGATTTATTTTTTTTGCCAAACAATACAGAGACGCCGAGGATGAAGTGGTTATAGCTCACTCTGGGTGACAGTGATTCAGTCTTATGCAGCTGAACTGACGATGCATTCAAGACTTAGAGAAGTTCAGCCACAAAAATCTGAATGAAGCACTGCAATTAAAGGCCTTCCATACGAATCAAGCTCCACTGAGATGAACACCACTGGTTGTAATTATTTGGCTTTAATCCTACATATCTGTGCATCTAGTTATTATACATAGGGCTGTCCTATTATATTGCATAACATTATCAGATATGTGGACTTTTAGTGAGGGCAGAATTAGTCAATTCACCATTTAGTGACATTTCTTAACAAATATTTGATGGATTAAAATGACATTTGATACAGGCATCAGTGGTTCCCAGGTGAATCCTATTACCCCCTTTTACACCATGTGAGCATGTTTACAATTGTTTGTATATTTGTTTGTCTGTAGGAATTACCTGAAAGCACCTATGCGATTACAGAGGTACTAAAGAAATGACCACTAATGCACAACAGTATAACCCTGATTTAGTTTATTTGTCTAGAACTAAAAAGTGATACTGAGAAAAACAAATTTCAGCTTAAATAAAATGTTGATTGTAGCACTAAAAGCAGGAAATACAGTATATTATAAATATAACAAAGGCACTCTACTATTCAATATCCAAAAATGAGAAGACGTTTACAATATTGATGTTATTTCCAGTAAGTTTGGACTTGAGAATTACTGTAGCATGGAAAATGACTTTTTCATTTTTTATAGATCACAACAGGAACCTCATCCAATCAGCGCCTTCCCTCTGAATATCCATACTTAAATGATTATGGTTAATTTCTTGAAAGG
The DNA here is from genome assembly GCA_037577475.1 of Chaunax sp. Z400. Lineage (NCBI taxonomy): Eukaryota > Metazoa > Chordata > Actinopteri > Lophiiformes > Chaunacidae > Chaunax > Chaunax sp. Z400. Next base: position 16,266,626 of record CM075197.1, read on the forward strand.
AAATCGAGAATGTGCTTGATCAACAACAATAGCAAGCCATAAATCAATATGATACAGACACAGTTAAGTACAGCTGCTGCTATACACATGGAATAAAGAATCTAGTTTTTGTCTCCTAAATGTACTTACTGTACAAAACAGAATATTTAATAGATTTACATTTTTTAACCAACAGCAAACCTAGTGTGTCTTTACCTAAATATAAAATCAAAAATTGAATTGTATGACCAATCCTAGACTGCATCATGGCATTATTATTTAGACATTGTTCAGTAAATGCTTTTGAATCCTCTTGTCCATGTCTTTGCACATTTTTTTTCTCTTTTGTATTTTTATTGTACTTTTATATACAACTTTACAGCTTTACATTACAAACAAACATATTTGAATTTTCCCAGCAAACTGTAATATAAAAAGATCGACACTCAAAATGGATCACACTGATGGCTTTCTTTTACACAAGCTCAGCCTGTTATATGTAGTGGTATCTCTGATGGCTTATCAAATCAAACACTAAATACAATCAAATAATATTCTGTCGTTGAGTGAGTTCGCTTGCAAAACCAGACCCACTGAATGGCCCTAAAGGCCCATTTATGCTGATGGATAGGGATATGGAGATGGACGGAGCCTACCGTACGTCTTCTACATTCATTCTGTACGTAATCTGACATGATTTCAAAGAGCTTACGGATACATACAACACATGGAGCAGTACCACCGGAAATGGTTGTGGGCAGTATGGCTTCAATTCAAGCAAAGCTCAACAAATATGTAGAGCAACAACGAAGAAGAAAAAAGTGAATTGATAGTGTTAAAGCTCTCTGTCCTCATTTCTCAATGTATTTAATGACGTCACTGCTTTTGCCGCTATGTATTTACTAAGTACATTATCACAACCTACTACGGCCGTCGCCATATTTGTTGTTGAAACTTTTGAAACTTCACTGCCCCGCTCCGGCTGCATCGATGACAACATAGAGGACATATGGAAGTATGTACTGGTCAATGTATAGACCGTTTATGGATGGATGTATCCATTTCCGTAAGTAGAGGGAGCATAAATGGGCCTTAAAACTGAAAAAATACAACCACTGGTTGTTGGAGCAAGCTCAACCTCAACACTCACAGTATTTGCAAAATACATTAATATTTTCCCCTCAAACCATTCTACTAGGTATAATTTTTTTTTTTATCACTGGTCCATTTCCTAGCACTGCCACACAGCAAAGAGAGGACCTCAAAGTGTTCAACCTGCCACAACACAACAATATTTCCTGAGAAAATGAAAAGACAGCGTAGTGATGGACGTGCAGGACAACAGAACACACATAAATGTCTGGTTATTAGAGCCAAATCCTTCAGGGACGCTGTCGCAGACAGCTCCCTCTGCTTCTGTCTGGATGCTCTGTTTGAAAAGGCAGCCAGATGGACTCAGGGGGTATGACAGACAGACAAATATTCTCCGCCTGGCTCTGATCCTTATCCATTAAGCACTCTGATGCCAAAGCTTCATCCACAGCAAAAGGAAGTCCTGACCTGTTTCTTTTTCACAGTTCTGGCCACACCCATTTTGTCAGTTGCTCTTCTCTTTGACAGGCACATACACAATGTCACATCCATCGAAGGGCGATGGAAGGATGGCGGACTGATATGGAAGTGAACAAATACGGGCAATTTCTGCTCCACCAAAAAAGCAGACATTTTGCTCCACTGACAGATGTCAGAGAAGAATAGGATTAAGGAAGAGAGAGCGAGGGAGACAAAATCTTTCATATATTGGATGATCAACTTGAACAATCTGCTAAAACACTAAACATTCAATACATGACAAGTCAGCAAGTCATTTGTTGAGACACTGATTCCAAAAACACATTCTCATTAAAAAGGATGCCTTAAAAATATGTATAATTTAAGTTTGTTTAAAAGGCCATAGGTTATTCTAAAGGACAGTGCTGAGAGATAGAGCCCATGTTGTCTCTTTCAAAAATATGGTTAGAGTATAAGGCAAGATCAAACTGCTCATGGGGACACAATAGAAACTTTGGAGAGAGGTTCACACTTTACAGCAATTCTACACACAAATGTAACACTTTCAAGTTGGAGAGTACATTTCAATTAGCACCTTGTTAAATACTTTACAGGTAGAGTACTGCTGATTGGCACATTTCAACGATTCACTCTCACTTCATCCACAATGTTTGGTGATCAGTGTACAGACAGGGGTTATGATCCACATGCTGCACGTTTAAGCATTTTCTGGCTACAACACAGACAATGTAACTCTATTCCGCTTCGATGATCTCTTAAAGCATCTTTAATCCAACGGACTGTCCTTTCGTCTCCTCTGGTCTTTTCAAAAAGAACAGCTCTGAAAACTGCTCCTCTATGATGGCAGGTTATAACAACGAGTCAGGCTCCAATAGATTAGCCCATGTCCGTTTCCGTTTGTACATTCGGCCCCGCAATGTGGCCCTTACACCGGTGTGGTCCTGCGATTCACCCCGTCCTTTAAATCATTGGGGAAACAGTTATGGACCTGGAGGAACTCAGCGGCTGCCTCATGTTCAGGGCTGTATGTGTTCTCCGCCACGCTGTCTCTTGCCAGAGCGTACATGGACAGCTCGTCCAGGGCCCCACTAGAAGATGGGCCCCCCTTCAGACCGACAACTGGCGAATTCTCCCGCGATGCCTCCGTAGAATGAGAGCTCGCGTGGGATGCCCGCCGGCGGTAGCGGAAGCTTGGTATCCTCGAGTACGGGGAAGAGGAAGAGAGTGAACGGATGAACTCACGCCGCGCCCTCCAGCGGATCTCCTTGTTTTTCTCAATGTAGATGTTGATGGCGAGGACCGCCACAGTTTCAGCCACAATGAAGGAGAGGGCACCAAAGTAGAACGACCAGCCGTAGGAGTAAGTGTACTTCTTGTCGTCATCACGTTTATCATTGGGGTCTCCTGCATTGCTGGAGATGTAGACGATAATGCCAATTATGTTGCTCAGACCTGATGGACAACAAGCAGAAAGACAACAAAATCATGTGACATGTGATGAAGATCCATAATGATCAATCATCCATGACTTCCTCAGTCAAAATGATGTTATATCCAAGTTATTCAAGTTATTCATCAGCCAAAAGGCCTTTTTAAACAGAGATCGCACATACTGCCTCAATGAAGACCCTTCTCTCTTCACCTTTGCTTATTTACACTGAACCAAACGACAACAACATCACTGCACTCAGATATGATTTTAAGGTAGCATGCTGGCATTCCATAAGCAAAGACGTGTGATGTGTAACGCAGCAGTGTCTTTTTACATCAAGCAGCACTTTCTGAAAAACAGAATAGCATGGTAACAACAATCATTTACCAACCAGTTGATATCATCCTCTGCTGGGAGGGTAAGTAGCTCCCGGACCTCACATTGCCTCCCAAATGTGCAAACATATGCAGTTGATTTTCTTTGTCACTGTCGCACACTTGACATGTCATCAAAACAGCGAACCCTGTCCTGGGCCTCACCATCCCAATTTGGCTCTGTCACTACCTCCGCTGTCGGCTCAGTGGCAGACCGACAATGATGCCCCCTTTACACCTTAGTAACTTTTATACAGATTGCTGAGGCACAACTGTCCCACCTTGAATAGGCTGTGTAAAAGGGGCTACTCATTACAACACTCAAGACTCATCAGTACCACTGTGTCCTCGTCACTTTGATTGTGAGGTGTGAGGTGAGGGGAGATCCTGACCTTCTTCAGCGGAAAATGAAGTTCATCTTTAAGACTGCACCATTTATGGCGCACTATATGCGGCCACAGGTGCCACATCACACTGCCCTTCTTCATGATAAAACCTCAGCCCTAACACGATCGCTCCTCGCAGGGAGCGTGGTTGACAATATAATCCTCCCGCTCACCTGCAGCTACAAAGAGGATGCCTGCACTGAGGAGGACGTTGTTTGTCTTGCTGTAGATGCGGCCCACCCCGACACACAGCCCGCCGAGCATCAACAGGCAGGTGCTGAGGATGGGGAACACACTAGAGGCACGCACAATACCTGCAGAGATACAGGAGAGAGGAAAGAGATGATCCCTGTCAATGGTTTAAACACAATTCATTAAGCAATATTTGATTTGGCAAAGTATATAATGAATGAATCCAATAATCGATAGATAAAATTATAAATAATTTTATGGAGTAAATTCATTTAAAAACACTTTTTTAAAAAGGAAATTGGACTCTTAAATAATTAGAATTTCCATTACCCTGCTGAGCCTCAACTATCCACTCCTCCGCCTCTTCTCCCATCCATTTTTGAAGACTCCATTATCTTTTATACTTTCAGGCTTTGTTGTGACAAAGCTTTGTTAATCTGCTGTAGGATGTAACAAGAGCTCTCAGTGACTATCACCTTCCCATGAATCACGGTGCCATTTCATCAAAGATGGTTGAGCTTATTCAACTGTAAAGCTGAATAAACCCTCCTGGCTGATGGAGTTTGGACTTTGTCCAAAGTCTGATAAGTCTTCTTTGTTCCTCTCTGCATATTAGGGAGATACTAGATTGGCTGTGCTGTAAATGGAGGCCTTTTGTTAATTGAATGTCAAACCAATCTTAATCTATGTAAAAGCCTTTCATTTTCATTTCTAACCAGTTCTACAGAAAAATACTCTTTTCACTATTTTCAAAAGGAGCAGGTAGGTTTGAATTGCTTTTTTTTCATGGTGATGCAGCTATTATGGGGCGGGAGTCACACCCACTTTTTAAAATTAGTAGTTAAGACCATTCTCTCCTCCTTTCATCATGTTGAAAATTCATAATTTCCACTCATTGAAGTCTCATTTCAGATAGCCATGTGTCACTGCCTCATTATCAAACCCATTCCTCTTGCTTATTGAGAGAATTTCTAAATCAATTGATTTCCCTTCCATGTTTCAACTTAGCTCAACTCAACCTCTATTTATACAGCACCTTAAATGCAAACATAAAGGCCAAAGCACTTCACATAGCAAGACTGAAACAACACAGACAGTAGACCCCTCCCCCCGAAGAAAGATTAAATTAGGTGGGTCTAAATATTGCAAAAATCAAACATTAAAACATTAAATTCAAATAAATAAAATAAACACCAGGGATAGAAAATGTAAAAAAGATTCAAACGTAAAAACAAGGATGATAAAATTACTCAAAATTATAAGTCAGATTTTAAAAAAATAGTATTAGTATTTTCCTTTCTAAAATATTGTAAGAGGTTTCCATTCTAATACCCTGTGGCAGTGAGTTTGACCGTTTAGGAGAATAAAAAGAAAAGACACTCAGACCTATATTTTTATGGAACACATGGGGAACATTTAAAAGAAAAGCTGAGGTGGACCTTTGTGATCTGGCAGGAATATAAAATGAAAGAAAATTTATAATGCAGGGAGGAGCTAGGTCAGTCAAAGCTTCGTAAACCAGTTAAAGAACTTTAAGAATGAATTCTAAAATAAATCAGTAGCCAGTGCAGTGTCTTAAGATGTTGGGCAACATGATCCAATTTCCTTGTTAGGATAGGAGTGTGACTGCGGCCTGCTGAAACAACTGTAAATTTCTTATTGACTTTTTAAGCAAACCACTGAAAATGGAGTTGCAGTAGTCAAACAACAGAGCTACCTTGCACCCAGTCAGATCTCACAGTGTGTGCACACACAGGAGCGTGCCTCTGATGTTATCTCTAGTTATTGATTCCCAAATGCCAAGTAGCTGAGCTCAGGTGAGAAACACACTGTCACTACAAAAAGCCTTAAGCAAAGAGAGTATTCTAAGAAGACGGGAAACATGAAAGGAAATAGGAAAGAAGGATTAGAAATGAGACTAAAAGAGGAGAGAAAGCGAGGAATAATAAATAAAGAAGGAGCAAGTGAAGTATATGAGGAAACAAAAAGAAAAAATAAATTATTACTGCAGTGATATATTAGATCAATTGATAGAAGTGGGCACATTATGACTGTGTGAAGTTATGAAATTTATCATATGAAAAGCAGCAAAAAACGTATTTGGGTTCTATGTGTTGGATTTGAATTTATTTGCTATTTAAATTCTAAATTCTAGCTTGATGGATTTGTTCACTCCTCAAATCACCTGAAAAATGACATTTGCTCTGTTAAAAAAAATCCTCTGGTGTCAGATCTCCAGACTCCCTTTGGATTGTCCCACCCAAATATTCCATGTTTCCTACACCCATGGGTTTTTAATGAAGATTTTATGTCCCAATAAAGACAAGAAGACTCTTCACCATAGTTTGAGTAAACAAGTTCCTCCTTCAGTGAGCACAGCTCACAATGTGCTTCATGTAATGGAATAAAAGGAAAAAAGATGGGAATGCAAAAAAGCTGTTGATCCTGCACCAGTAGGACTCAAAGCAATGAAGAAATAAAACACAAAAAACTATGGAGTGTTTGCATTGCAAATGAGAAAGTATTTTCATTTTAAAAGCATAGTAATTTAAAAAATAACAATAAATAATGAGGCTCTTCTACATTTGAGTTTCATGTTCAGGAACCTTTTGTTCAAGTGTGAGAGAAAATTGAAACTCTTGAATACAACTTAAGGTTCGTTTCAGCCATGACCTGTGCAGCACCTTGGCATCAGGTTTGGCCAAGCTGCCTTTAACTGTCCCATTAAATGATGAGTAATGTCTTTCTTAACAACAATGTGCAAGAAAATTGAATTGATTTAATTATTCAAAAATAAACGATAAATTGATGAAACATTTCATGGGTTGTGTCTGATACAGTAATGCTTGCAGCCCTGAACATATTTAAAGTCTGTCTGAATCCTGTGGCATTTAAGAATTTTATCAGTCTCTGAAATTGTCCCTTTGTAGACAGTTCTCTCAGAAGCAAATAACAAGACGTTAATGGTCAGTGGGCTTCCTGCAAACGGCTGATATTTTAAATAATCCAGAACAAAGAGGGTGAGTAGGGAGCACTTACGCAGCAGGTATTCTGAGCTGTCTGTGTCGTAGTCGTTGTCATCAGGGAAATGGTTGATTCTGTAACAGCTACCTTGATTGATACCTGCAGGACAAAGACAACAATACATGTATATGTCTTGTTTCGGAGATCAGGACTGGATTCTGGAGTCACCTTTGAGGAAAGCTGTCTAGATCTTTAGACTTTTGATGTGAATCTATCAAACTCCATTTGGTCTCAGCTGGCTAAAGGATGTGTGAGGATGAGTGAGGATGTGTGGGTGCTGGAGGCAGATCCATAGTTGCTGCCTACCAAAAGCTGTGTCCACTGGACTTAGACATTCTTGTGCTCTTGTCGCTAACAAAAAGGGAAGGATGGGGAAGTCTGGTTATTTTTGGTCGAACCTCTGCAAAGCAAGTCCCCTCGTTAGCCATTGCCCTTTCAAAATGAATGGGCACAGACAGTCCCCAGAAGGCTTTCAGCGAGGCGCTGGCAGTCTTCAATTACTCATGAGCACATTCGCTACACACGGTCCAGCCATATACTACTTTTCAATCCAGTCTTGTTCATTACTTAACAGTCAACAGGAGCAGCAGGACACAGAAAAGGAAAAACAGCCTTTCTGATTCATTTTAAACTTTGTCTGCAATTCAGGAACCTGCTTACAAAGAATATCATACCGTCAAGCAAATGTTATTTATTTTGTTTAATATGAGAAAACTATGAAAAGACCTTATAGATTGTTGATTAATTCTGATACCTTTGGGGGGATGGAATAAATTGGATACATACATATAGGACACAAAGGCTGTATGTAGGTATTCTATGTGATTAACTCATTACTGTCTCAATGGTTTTCACCTCCAACCTTAATTGAGACTCTGACCTTTGACCTAAACTTTTTACACCGGGGCAGTCCAACAAGGTTTTATTGTTTATAGCTCCCTGTGCTCAGCATGAATCCTGCAATCTTAACATCGCGGTTAAATGATTTGTGTTGCGGGGATCAGTGCCCACGCTCCTGGTGGGATTAAGATTTCATAGCCTTGGGGGATTTGAGAGGTTGTGGTGCGTCCAAATCCAGCTCAGGTGAATGGTTGTTTGCTGGGAGGAACAAAAAGCCTATTTGAACAACAATAGAGCATGTGGTGGAAGCTTTTAATGCAAGGTGAGTTGAAACAGGAGAACAGATGGGTGGGTGAGAGAGCAAGAGAGCGAGGGAGAGAGAGAGAGAGAGAGAGAGAGAGAAAGGTCAAAGCTGAGAGAAGCCTATAGCTGTAATTGTGCTGGCGTGTAAACAATACCTTTGCAAGTGAGAAAGACAAGTGGGGGAGGGTTTAATGGATGCAGCCAGTGGTGTGGTGGTGATGCTGGGAGATGTCTGGCTATTCATTCACTATTTGTACTGTGAATACCTGCAACATGTTGTTATTCTGTAAGCAACACCAAAGGAATAAAAAATGGGCAGGGCCGGGACTTCACTTACATGCAACACATGAGCATATCTATGTGGTTGTGTATTTGTAATTGGTTTTGTCTGCATCCCAGAGAAGGAAAGCAATTGATCATTTGCTAAGTTACTGTTGCTTCACCTGTCAAGCATTCATTTCTTGCATAGCACATAATGCAGTTTACAGTGATAATGACGGCACATTTACCACTTGAAATCTTAGTAATTCTGGAAGTAATGACTCTTGTATGTCATATAAATGCGGACAAAAGCAGTCAGTTCAGAAAATTATCTCCCTGCTGGGTGACCTTTTTTTCCAGCTGACTTGTATTTAACGTCCAGGGTAGAAGGAAATATAATATTCATCAAGCACCTGAAACTAAAGCCGAAATCACACAACAGGAGTTTTAAAATCACAACTGATTTTGAAAGAAGAAGAAGAAAATTATTTTATACAAGTGTCACACCTGGCTTTCAACATAGTGCAAACAAGAGATAAGTATCTCAGTTAAAGCAAAATCCAGGCTTATAAGACACAATAGCAAAATAATGATAAAATAGATTGATAAAGATGTAACATATACATTCATAGGTGGAATGCTATTGTTTATGATTGAGTTTGAACATTCTGAAGTGAAGTGGCAACAGATTGAGTTAATTGGTCATAACACATCAGATAAGTAAACCCTTTATTGTATGTTTCTGCATTAAGACAACATTTAAAAATATGTATGTAGGCCTAGCTTATTGCAATTAGGTTTGCTGTTATCATTCCCAAGCCACTGAACCAACTGAAATCGTGTTTCATCAAACACACATCGAGAATCTTCTCTCGAATCACAAACTCCACACACGACAACATTCAAAAATAATGATGTTACACACACTACAGGATTTCATTAAGATTCTTGTGCCCATGGGAACAATGAATGCACTGCCTCACGTGATCGCTGTGTAAACAACATGAAAAGTTGCAGTAGTGATGGGCCTCCTTTGCTATAGAGAAAACAAGAAAACAGAATAAATGAAGCTCTAGTGTAAGTTCAGTCAGTCTAAACCTTTGCACACTCAGGCTATACTTTATTTCTCATGCTATTCCGTCATTCACACCTCTAACGCATGCTCAGCCATATTTTCCTGCTTTCACGGCACAGGGGGTCAATTGAGTAATAAGCTGTTCTCATCAACCAGTCACATCTATCCAATAGCACAGCAACACACCTTCACTGTCAGCCTATCATCTTGCTGCTGTCTTTTTAAATATGACTCTCTCTGTGCACCCTCCACATCCCCACCACCGCCGAGTCTTAAAGATTCACCAACTTTACTAAGCTTCACAAGGGTCATCAGCCACCACCACCACCAGTGTCTGGACTCCAAGGGGGGATATACATCTTGCTGCTGCTCAGGACTGTTGTCCTTCGATCTTAGTCTCCCTGAAGAGTCTAAGCGCCAAAGACTGTCTGATACCAAAGACTTTCTGACACCAAAGACTTTCCAACATACTAATTATCATGTATCAGTTACGTGATAAACATTCTTATTTCCGTCAACCACCTGTCTCTCCTGATTGAAATGAGTGTGGATGAGGATGAGGAGTCTATCCTTGAGTGAGAATTGGGGGTGAGATTTTAACTGTCCATAAACATAATAACAAATTCAGCTTTGAGTACATAAACACTCATTTTGATTCATCTGTCACACAATTGCTTAGCTTTTGAAGGGACAGAAAAGGACACCAGCATCTAAAAACTTTAAATGTCAATCATCTCTCTTACTCAAGCCCCATGGCCACAAAAGGCAATCAGTGTTTGAGAGGATGGATTTACTGTACGGTCAAAACCTCAGTTAGAATTGTTTGCCTCAAAGACTTTTATTCATCCCACTTTAAACATACAAAGCCTCCCCATACATCTCCAAAGGCCTCACAGGCTGCAGAGATTAGATCTGATCTATTAACGTATCAATTTCAACGCTCCAACAACAGCGGGTGACAGACAGACACCTGTCAACTCCATTTCACAGGTGCCCTAGTCTCAGCAGCAATCATTGTCTGTGTCACAGTTTTTAAGGCCATGCTTGCTTCCATTAACTGGGTCTGCTGCTTAATAAGGGACATCAAATTAATTAGCGTCAAATCAGTCGGAGGAAATGGAGCACAAGGTTCTGTGTCTAGTCACTGATGGAAAAAAGGGCTGTGGACTATTTTGAGCACCAATAGGAGACTTTGTGCCTTGTGAAAAATCACATCTGGCTCCTGTGGTTAGACCAAGAAACTGTGAAGAAAAACACAGACACCTTTGCTGTCTTGTTAATTGCTGTGTAAACACTAAATTATGCAGGCTTGTAGCAGATTTTATATGGTGCATCTTTCTAAGAGATAGAGGGAGCGACTGTGTGTGTGTGTGTGTGTGTGTGTGTGTGTGTGTGTGTGTGTGTGTGTGTGTGTGCGTGCGTGCGTGCGTGCGTGCGTGTGTGTGTGTGCGTGTGCGTGTGCGTGCGTGCGTGTGTCTGTGGCGTTTGGAGAAAGTGAAATGTCAAGTTCATTTGACACTTTTCAAATGTGCACACAAAAACACACCTTTCACTGTGAACCCAGAAGGCTATTATTAATTTTGACTTGTGCACAATAATCTCCATCCTCTCCTCTAGTCCAGACCTCTGCTCCCCCAGCCAGTCTGCCGCCTCTGTCTTGTCATCTGTGTGTGTGTGTGCGTGTGTTTCTGTGTAGGTGTGTGTGTAGGTGTGGGTGACGGAGAGTGGAAGAAATAAAAGACAATATTGCAACTGATTGGGAATCTGATTATAAGCGAAGGCCTTGAGGCTCATGATTTATGAGTGACAGTTATCAGCATGATGTATACGTGTGTGTGTGTGTGTGTGTGTGTGTGTGCAGGCTGTCAGATGGAGCCTTCATGAAATGAGATAAATTCTGAATACTGACTAGCTGGGAGGGAAGGAGGAGGGAGAGTCAGAGATTAAACAAGGGAAGAAGGTACAAGGAAATGAAACAACAAAAGCACAGAGGGTACAGCAATGATAGGAATGAAAAAAGAAAGATAAGTGGCCACATTAGAGAGGGACTGAGACAGAGAAAGAGATCAGGGAATCAGTAAGGAAGAGATCAGGAAAGGCAGAGAGAGCGATAAAGGTCAAATGTGGATTGTGCAGCAAAGGTTGGAGGACTGCTGTCCAATCTAAAGGCTGTGCAACGGGTTCGACAGACAGGCATACAGTTGGTCACCTGAGTCACGCCCATAAGTGTTGGTAATGAAGGAAAAAGTGGTTTATCCACAAATTTGGGTGTGTTGCATGTTGTAGTGTCATTCTGTTGTGACAAATTTGTGCTGTGACAAATTGAGAATTGGTTGTGTGTAGTCAACATATTACACAGGAAAGAATAGATTCCCTGGGTCCAACTGGAGTTGCAAAACCCCATGCTGAGCATCTCCTCCTCCTCTCCATGGCAACATGTGTTAGTCTTTAATAAGCCTATTTACATAAACAATCTCCAAGGGTGGTTTCGACATCTATTTTGATACCCACCAATCAAGAGACAACACTTTCCTGGCAGATCTGTCACCAGTTAACAGTACATGACTGCTAGACAAAAATGGACACATGCACACGGACATATACAAACATGCACACGTTGTGTTGGGAGCAGCTGTCACAGCTGTGGTGCCTTTAGCAACAGGGTGATGCACGTTGTCATTACTTTGAATTAACGCTGCTCAGCCAATAAAGGGAGCGACCTCAGCAGAATACACCAATAGCATTGTCACATTGAGTCCTCACTCAGGAGTGGGGTATATCATGACAAACTCCATGCTCCGCCATATCCCCATTTTCACACCTCAATAGCTCTGCAAATTTATTGATGATTAAACTAATCAAAAGTGACTTTAATATTGCATTTCAATAGAACTGCATAGCCCACAGTGGGTGATATATTTTCAGTAAAGCTACACATAACAATTGCACAGTAAACTGAGCCACGGTACACTGTACTGCTTCTGCTCTACTTTGCTTTTAGATCCATGACAGAGAGTGTGAAGACTGACGAGGGAGAGCGCTCTGAGGTTTACAGCAGGTGGGATGATGATTAGGTTTTATGAAGCTGTAAACAGATAGAGCACTGTTACCGGGGCTTGATATCAAATGCAGACATGCACACACAACTTGTACAGACTCTCCCACACATGCATTTATTAGCTTTGGAAGCAGGGAATAGCAGGGCAGAGCATAAAAGCACCTGTGTAATCAAACAAAGCCCCTCTGATTTTTTCCCAGTCCAAGTGAGGATGAAACAAAAGCAATTTAGCGAAGACATCAGTGATCCAGTGTTGATATGAATGACAGTTAATTAAATTGTCACCAGGCAACAATTTCTTCAAATGCTGCTCGGCTTCGGGTTGACTGCTGCATTTGTATCCATGTTGTTTGAAGGAAATAGAGAACTATCTCCCAAAGTCTGTTGTGAAAGCTGTTATGGCTTGCTTATAAAAATGTGCATATACTGTACTGTATAATTGTTTTTCAATGCATTGTTTAAGATTTTAAATTTTCTTTCTTTCTTTTCTTTCTTTGAGGTAACCTATTTGCAAATAACTAAATGTGACTTGCCTATGACAACACTTCCACTGTCCCCTTAATAAAAACACCTTCCTTGCCTCTCAGACCACCTCTAGCTGGGATTCTTACTGTAAATGTGGAGCAGCTGATTGGATTAGTCAACAGGTCATTTTTCATTGTCAGGGTTGGTTTATTAACTCAAGTCACACAAAAGCAGCAGCCTCTGACGCACTGTCGATTTGGATGCCAATTAGGCACACTCAGTGCAACCCTGGCCTCACTGCATTTGTGTGAGAAAACAAACAAAGGAGGAAGCTAGCAAATTTGTGTCCAAGGACACAGATGGCCCCGCTACTGGAAAAACTCTATTTGTGCTGATGCTGATGGACCACATCTACCACTACACACATTGTTCTTTTTGGCAACCATTTTTGAAAAGGAAAAACATGCATATATGAATCTAATCAAATTTAGGTCTGATGCAGCCACAAAGTAAACTGCTCTAGTTACCTGCATCTGTATTTGTACTCTGGCATACTGCATCTCTATTTTTCTTTAAACTTTATTAATTGCAGCAAGTTAGGCTCAATGGATATCCATAATAAAGACAACTATATGAATCGATGTTGCACAAGAGCACAAGTTATTCAACATATAAATCAGCTAGGAAGAAACATTACAATCATATCTTCCTGAGAAGAACTCTTTTAATGAAAAGACTCACACTCACAGATCCCAGTAACTTTCTAGGTAACGTTATTTCTGCGGCGTGTGCACTCGCTTTGTTTTTAATCCTGTGATAGTGGGTAAACAATACCTGTCAAACCAGTTACAGACGAACGGACAAATACTATACAGTACCGCTCACAGTTTCTCAAGGTGTATCCAAACTTTTGACTGGCTGCCAATGGCAGAGGCATAAAAAAATCTAAACTATATGTTGGGGAATGCAAAGAACTCCATGCGTGAGGGCACTGCTGACCTCACAGTAAAGTAGCTTCATTTGGTAAATTCCTGCCTGCTCCTGAAATGTCATAACCCTTGTCGGGCAGGGAGACTCCACTAAAGCACATTCACTATAGGGCTCTGAGAAGAGAGAGAAGCTGAAGCTGTTGCTTTGTGTGTTACAGCAATGTTTAGTTGCTGCAATCTGTTCAGCCAAATGTGGTGATGCTTTCCCCAGTAGCTGTGATACACACCAAGCCGTCCCCATCAATATCCCAGTGTGTTAGTCATTATGGCCAGAGGGGTGTGTGTGTGTGTGTGTGTGTGTGTGTGTGTGTGTGTGTGTGTGAGGAGGGGCTGAGTCTTCCTTCATGTCTTCCTTCATTGCCTTCTCGTCTATACTTATATGAGTCTCCATGACAACACAGACACTGTCCAGCATCTTGTCGTTGCAAGCAGAGGCGCAGATGTGGAACTACTTGGGCCGCAGAGGATGATTGGTTAAGCTGGTCTTTGTCCCCAACCTCATCAGCATCAATTTGGTCTCTACTGTCATTAATCCACTTTCATTATTTACTTGAAAGCACTGGTGGGAAATCATGCTTGACATAATTGTTGGCAATCATTTGTAATTTATTTCTGTGTCTTAGGTTCTTAGAGGATATAATGAATACTGCAGGTCTGTGTACGTCACAGCAGGTGCCCAGCAAAGCCTGACTCTCAGTAAATTGCAAGTGTCATAACACACCAGGATGTTCTTCACATGTGTCTTAAACATCCATCATCACCACAGGACAAGCCTGGAGACAGAGTACACGATGATGAAAGCTAAATCTTCTTAATATTTGAACTCTGATGATATTATATCCAGTAAAACCTAAAGACATATCCAAGGCAATGAAAATGTCTCATGTCCATGTTGCTTTTTATTTTTCAGGCAAAGAGTGAAACATTTAGCTGCTTTGGGTAAACAGAGTTTGATGACTTTGGATAAATAAAAAATGTCAGCATCAATAAGGAAGTCTTAATGTATCCACACAAAACACAATACACAACAGACAATAAGACAACAGCCTGAATAAAAGAACATTTTAGAGTATATTTTTTCAGGAGTTAGGAGGTGGCGGAAGATAATATTATGTTTTTCCACAATAAGGCTCCAGTAGAAACACTGGGGTTTTATGTCACATTTCTTTATGTGTTTAGAGTGGACACCTCCTTTTGTATATACATGTCTCGTCTGTCTGTTTTGGTTAAAGTCCTTCTTAAGTCTGCAGTTTAAATAAAATTAGTCGAAGTCATTATTTTGGATATAGGACACACCTTCCCATTCACTTGATTTTTTTCCTTTGATTGGTATATAATGTCAAATAAAATATCTCCAGTCAATAGTCAACTCAACTCAAGTCAAGGTTTGGATTGTGTTGTAGTATGTATATGATGCTAGCAGTGCATCTGAAGATACACACAAAGGATTTAAAAATGCACCACTCTTTTATTTATTTATTTATTTTTGGGCCCAATTTGAGAGAAGCTTTTCTTTATTTTAAAATTGGTTGTAGGGCAGGTGTAGTGATAATTCTCAACATATGAGGTTTGATCACATTTGACTGATTTTTGGGAGTCATCTTTTTTTCAGAGAAATAGCCACAATGGCTTGATCCAACTAATCCCAAATGAGCCCTCCTTATTAAACTAACCCACATCTATCAAAAGGCAAAAAGATTGGGGGTAAAATCTGCAAGAATGCCACTGCTGGGGCAACATGACCAGGATAGTGCCATTGGAAGGCTGGAGGCGATTCTTGAGTTTTAGGACCGGCCAGGGATGACATCCAGAGGGTGTGCCAGGCCATGAGGAGGAGAATTACTGCTGTAATCAATGCTGATGGGGGACACACTAATGACTGATGGTGCAATGTTGTATACTCCAGTTGTGTCACCTGAGAAATTTATAGTGCTTATGTAATTGATATTATTATTATTATTATTATTATTATTATTATTATTATTATTATTAAACGTTCATAAGAAACTAAATATAAATTGCTTATTTCATATAAACAACAACAAATTTTGCCGATAAATACAGTGGTACGTTTTTAAATCCCTTGAGAGTTCTACATAGTCAATTTTTGTGTTTGCATAAACGTCTCTTCACAAATTCTGAAGAAAGATATACGAGTTGTAGGCTATCTCTATGCTTTCATGCAGCAGGTCGTTAATTTGCAAATCTCGGTCTGTCTCTTTCTTATGGCAGACGTTTGTGACAAATCCATTTAATCATATCGACTCATTCATTGATAGCTGAGGCCAGAAGTCAGGAGGTGGCCGGAAGGAATATTGGTCAATGAATGCGCGTCTGTCTACCTCTAAAGTAAGACGTCACTGCCAGCGTAGCTCCTTTTCCAACACTAGATGCGTATAAATAATGAAAAACACGCACCAAAAGGAAGAAAGGCTGAAAGAGGTGATGTTTACCCAATGTTCTGTAATCATAATGTATATTTTCTATTTTGTTTGGACACGACGTGAACTCCGAATTATCTATTTTTAAATCACTGGGCATGTTTCCATAGCAATTTCAGGGAAGTCGCCAAGCAACAGCATCAGATACAATGAAGACATGAATGAAGACTCATAGCGCGCACATTTCCTGGCAGTGACTGATTTGAAAGTGAATGGGCTCAGACGCGCCGGCTTGGAATCGCATGCTCTTACAGAGGCGCACACAACAATAGCAACCGCAACTGTTGTGAGCGCCTGT
The DNA here is from genome assembly GCA_037577475.1 of Chaunax sp. Z400. NCBI lineage: Eukaryota > Metazoa > Chordata > Actinopteri > Lophiiformes > Chaunacidae > Chaunax > Chaunax sp. Z400. The sequence continues at coordinate 16,283,315 of CM075197.1, forward strand.
GCTTGGAAGATGCTTTGTAACAGCTGGCACAAAGCGTGAGTTAAGCACGTAACGGGACGCCGGTCGGTGTCTGTGGTTTATAAAACTTAATCAGATCATATCGGACCTATGACCTCTAAAAGTTGTTCCACCCTTTTGATCGTTGTCTTATTCTCTTGTTACATCTCCATCGACGTCCCGATTCAGACATTTGGCGTGCGTAAAGGGAGTGCGTCCTGTTGTGCGCTCAAACAAAAGACTTCACGGAAAAGAATGCATTCAAACTAGTTGATGTAAAGAACAGGGAACCATGCAGTCTGTGTTAAATTACCAGGCAGGAACCTGTACATGTCAAACATTTCCATGCGTTATTGGAGCAGGCTTACCTTCAATGCAGCAGATTCTCCATAGCCCGGAGTGGGTGAGGTCGCCCCTCTTGGTTTTGGGTTGTGATTGGGTCTCGTCTGTGGTGGCATTGGTGCTGTTGCAGATGTATGCCCGCGAATAGAGCCAGTAGTCCGTTCCGATGGCGATGGTCATCAGGCTGAAGGCAGCGAAAGCCCCAATGGTGGCTAGCAGCGTTTGAACCCCGCGGTCACACCAAGCCATTGCGCTTCATAATAGTTCACACTCTCACCGGTCCAACATGCACTCAGCGGAGCGCATCAGGGCGCAGATTCTTCGCTCATTCTTATAGGTGCGGCTACTCTCTCTACTCCTCTGCTAAAACTGTCGCCCAGAGAACGAGGAAGAAGAAGTGAGACAATTGTCTGAAAAGATCACCTGATGCTCAAAACCAACTGTTTGCTGCTGGGGATCGGAGAAGACACCAGTTGTGTCCACTCCAGATGTTCCACATAGGTTCGAAGCGCGCAGGGCAGCGCGATAGCAACATCGTGTACCAAATCAGAACACTTCAAACCTCCTCAATACTTAATTCTTCTCTTTCCTGGCTTATCTTTGTCTCAAAACACTTTTCTCTGCTCCTACACAGACTGCGCCTCTGCTAAAACCAGTTGCCAAAGAAGACTAGTCTACGTCAATGGCTCTAAGTGAGACCCCACCCTCACCAAACCTTTCTGAGGGAGGAGATGAGCAGTTGAATAAAGACAGGCAAAACTCCCCGTGACAGAATTTTCATCCAGGTCATTAATGCATTCAAACCATATGGAATCTGTAAACATAATATCAATCACCCCAACAGTCAGTCTCTCGTGTGAGACATTTGGACATCACTCCATCCACTACAAGCCATGAATAATAAGGCGAGTATGGGGGTGGGGGAGAGAAGTAATGGGACGATTTGACACAACGGTCCCTCTCTGTGATTCACTAACGCCAACCAATTCCCCGCTGAATAGAGCATTAAAAAAGCAATTAAGAGCTCAGTGAGTGCGTGTTACCACACAGTTAATCACTCATGTTCATCGTATTTCCCAAGAGTGTCACAGGAGAGCAGAAAGTTGAAAGAAATGATAGACAGATGATAGATAGATAGATAGATAGATAGATAGATAGATAGATAGATAGATAGATAGATAGATAGATAGATAGATAGATAGATAGATAGATAGATAGATAGAAAAATGCATTTCATGCCCATGTGAACACCATATAAAAGACTTTTTTTATTGTATGCCAGAGAATACAAATTAGTTGGCTATTTGGTATTTGTCAGATTAGTGTGAAAGCTAAGCCAAACCACAATCAGATGGCCTACCTTCAACCGAAGTGGACTGTCTTTAACTGTAACAAGCAGGCTAGAACAAAACTTGAATAAAAAAAGTAATGGCCATGACATGCATAAACTAATGCTATATGAATACAATATCAGGGGTGTTGCTTGACATAAAGCTCTCCTGGGGCACAGGCCTCACTATTACTATCACTGTCACAACAGTGCTGCTGCTGCTGCTGAACTTGAAACAACTATTTGTGATGGTAAAAATGTTGAGATATTAATATTTATGAAAATATTTATTCAAACTATATATATATACACACACACACACACACACATGAATTGGATTGTGTAAATAAATGGTGATTTGATCATTCTTTCCTTCTTTCTTTTATTTTATCTATTTTTTCAATGCATGCATTTCCAGTAATTGCTTTTCATATGGTCATTTTCACTTTTAAGTTATAAGTGGATGGTCCTGATTACATTTACTAGTTAAACATTGTGACCTGATGGTGGCGCCAACTCGCTACAACGTCGGAGGAAAAGGAAATGCTGGTAAAAGTACTTCCATTTATGTGAGTAGATGTTGCAGGGATTGGACCATGACGTAAGAGTATGGGCACCCTATGTTCACTACGCATGCGCACTGCTCCGCCGCTCCGTTTCACTATGGAGTTTGCAGACTGCCAGTGCGCACGTGCGATTGTACCAGTGACGACGGAGTTCTATCCTTGTCTGTTTCCTGCGCCACATCTGAACAAAGGCCTGCCCCTTTTCATGAGGGTTTCTCTACCGCCATCGTTACTTTACGTGTAATCACGATTACTAAATCGGATTACGATACTTTTATTAAATTTCAAGACCTAAATAACAGCAGGGTTTGCGTCCGAAATGGATATGGAGCAAAATGAAACCGGCGGCGAGACTAAATCAGCCATGCATACTTGGCGTTATCGCCACCATTTCACGTACAAGGCAGATCAAGGGAAAAATATCATCGTCCAGTGTAATCTATGTCTGCCGAGGGTTAATCTGCTCTCCACGTCGAAAACCTCAACATCGAACCTGAAGAAGCATTTAGACGTAAGTTGCAGAAAGTGTTTTTTGTGTGATGATCTTCTGTACCCGCCACGTTAATGTTTAAAAGAGTGAATGAATAGCTCCCCTCGTGATTGATTACGTTACATTATAGTTGCATGCTGATTACCAACTCATGGGGTTGCAGGCTCATCATGATTTTCACTAAAAAAATCATTTGACTTTGCATGTGTGTTATCAAAGTGTTTTTTTTATTGCAGCTGAAGTTTTTAAACTATTAGAAACTCAGACCTGCAACAAGTATTGGCAATCCTCATTGATTGTTTTGTCTTTCAGAGAACACATTTGGGCTGTGAAGCCAGGCCTGATGCCAAGAGGGGAAGGAAGAAAGAAGAGCACAATGGTGAAGAAAGTAGACACTGTCAACTCAAAAAACTTAAAGCGGAAATCATCTCCAAATGCATGACCCAAGCAAAGACTGATGATCTCATTTTCAACTTCATTGTGGAAGATTGTCAGTCATTTTACATGCTAGAGCAGCCTGGCTTCAGGAAGCTAATCGCAGGCTTAACTGATGGGCTAAAGTCCATGGACAGAGTGACCTTGTTTACAAAGGTGGACCAGGGTTTCTCTAGGATGCGGGAAGAGCTGATGACGAAGCTCAGCAACGTCCAGTACGTGTGCACCACGGCTGACATCTGGACAGCCAACAGCAGAAGTTTCTTTGGGATGACCTGTCACTGGATCGATGCAAATTCTTTGGAGAGGAAGTCTGCCGCTCTGGGCTTCACGCGGCTGCAGGGCCGAATCACATATGACACAATTGCTGGGCGGATACATGACATTCACGTGGCGTACAATATTGAAAGCAAAGTGCAGACCACAGTCACTGATAATGGCAGCCCCTTTGTGAGCGTGTTCAAAGAGTTTGCAGTGGACAGCACAGAAAGTGACGATGACATTGGCTTCTACGAAAACGTGAGCGCTGTCCTCGAGGGTGAGCCCGAGCAGGACATGCTTCTGTTTTTGCCCACCGTGCAGCGCTGTGCATCACACACCCTGGAGCTGATTGTCACTGAGGACTTTTGGCAGGCCGTGTCACAGGGGCCCATGTGCCAGCTACATTACAGTGCAATGGCCAAGGTGTACGCCATATGGAGCAAATGCCACCATCTTCAAGTCGGTATGGATGCGGCGGAGGAGATAGGAAAGATGGCACTTGTTGTCCCCGCCGTCATACGCTGGAATGTGGAGTACTGTGCTGTGCAGAAGGTCGTCTCCCTCACAGAGCGAGAGCTAACAGAGCTGTGTGCACGGCTGGAGGTCCCGCGCATGCAGCCCGAGGAGATGGCCTTTCTGAAAGAATACATGACTGTGTTTCACCCGCTCGCCTTTGCACTCGAACTTTTCCAAGCGGAACAGAAATGTTACCTGGGGCTGGTCATCCCAACCGTGCTCAGTCTGAAGAACAAGTTAAATGAGCAGAAAGATGCGGCAAATTACTTTGGTGATGTCATTAACGCCATCGTTGTTGCTATTGATGTGAGGTTCCAGGAGCTGTTTGCTAGCACCGAAGCGAAGATTGCGACCGCAACGACTCCTCAGTTTCGTTTGTGGTGGATGGGCGCCTCTGATAGGGAAGAGATGTGTACACTGTTGGCTACAGAGGCATCTCAAACGGATCCCTGTAACGTGACAGAGGTGAACACCAGCCGCAGTCTGTCAACCATTGAATCTGAAGATGACTTCTTCAGCTACGGGCCCGTGAAGCCCGCCATCCAGATCCAGCAACGGGGAGTGATGGAAGAGATCCGCAAATACGTTGAAGGAACGGGAAAGAGCCTGGAGTGCCTGCAGGACTTCCCCAGAGTGAAGCAGCTTTTCCTAAAATACAACACCACCCTGCCGTCCACGGCTCCTGTCCAGCGTCTCTTCAGTCAGAAAGGGAACCTGGTCACCTCACAGAGAAACTTTCTGACCGACGACTACTTTGAACGCATTCAGCTTTTGAGATACAATAGCAGCGTGTGCACTTTGGTCACTGAATGAATACATTCCCAGTGACTCTCTCTCAGCCTTTTTACCTGAAGAATCAAACTATGTGAAGCTAAAATCAATACAGAAAACCCCTGAGTAGTATCTAAGTTAAGACAATTTAGCCCAGATATGTTTTCTGTTTTCTAATACCCCCCCATACCTGTGTTGATCGCATACATCTTCCATTCCTCAATGGTTTAATTGAAATATCTTATTGACAATCATAGACGAAGACATTCAAGGACTGGATATACTGACAAAAGCATCTTTTTATCTGTGCTATTGTTGTGATTTTATGTAGCCACAAGGGGTTAAACTGAAGTGATCTTTTCTGTCTTTCAGTTAAGGTAGTTTAAGTTAAAGGTAGTTCTTTTCTACAGCTCTTTAAATGCATCTCCTGTCTGTCTGTTTTATATCATATATAAAGAGACAAGGAAAGAGCCCCTTCTCGTCTGTGATTGGTCTTTTTTCATGACAACCAAAAGTAATCAGAGTAGTGACGGAACAGGATCGACTGCCTTATTCGCATGCAGCCCTGTCTGCATCAGCAGATAATGAATAATGTTTCAAAAAAAGCCTCTGTTTGTGAGGACACAGTACATAAAGCACCACATCTCCAGTGCAACAGATTCCCAAGTGTTTTCTTTGCCATGTGTCCAGATGTCAGTTCAGAGCTTGTGTCTTGTCAGGCGGCTGCTTTGAGACCAACGCGAGGCTGTCAGAGCATACAAACACACAGCCTGGACCCGAGCTGTCAAAGACATGACACTTCTGAAGATGCAAAACCGACCCTGAGAGAGCATGAAAACCTCTGGGATTTGCTTTTTCTACTTTTCAACATCATTGCATGTACTCTCTATGTGTACGTTCTTGTTTTTATTTTGTTTTTCATTCCTTTGCCTGCAGCAGCCAAAAAGACACAAGCAGAGATATAAAACTCGCTTGCAGTGGACTGCTGTGAGACTGCCCTCCAAAATCAGACAGTATCGGGTTTCTATTCAACAACATGTCAGCTGATAGGGATAAAACACAACTGACGGCAGAGAGAGAACACATGGAATCAATTCAGAACTGAGTTGCAGTTTCAGGTGAAAATTGGACAATGCTCAGCAAGGTTAGGGAGTCAAGTCGAAAATGGAGCAAACTGATATCAAAGGAATTGGGAATTACAGTTTGGTATAATCTGCAAAAATTATATTACACACACCCTCAAATAGCTTAACTGCTGGACGATTAAATCACGTTCATCAAGTGGTTTCAGATTATGGGTTTTAACACATTTAACAGGTTTTGAAATTGTCTGGAAGACATTAAGTTTACTAATGTTTTCCATATTCAGAAATCAGTACATGTTCATTAAAAGGTACAAGAGAAATGTCTTTTTATATTGGACTACTTTTTCAGTACCTCCATATTTAGTATTGAAAAGGTCAGGAACTCTGAAATATTAGATTTTAAAATTCTCTTTTTAGATAAGATTTCTTTCAGATGGAATATAAATCACATTTCTTACTCCCCTTGCAAACAGTGGTACTCAACCATCCTAATAATGCTGAATAAAGGTGCTCATTAATCTAATGCACCTGTGCCTTTTCGATTGCTCAAGTGCCCTAAAGCATGAGCCTGAATTTCCTGTTCTGTATTATGATGGAAGATACTTCCAACTGTCAAATTTGACATCAAAAAAGGTTGCATCAAAGGGTCAGGGGACTTTTTGAAGCCAGGTAAAGACAGTTCCTTAATATGAGTTTACTTTGTCATTGAAAAAAAGCCCTGTCTCATGTTTCCTTCCCTTCTATTGAATCTGGATAGGATCAGCAGAACAAGCAAATAAATGACAAGTTTTGGCATTTCCCCAATTTATACCTGACAAGCCTGTTGGACGTGCTCTCAGTAAAATTACTTGATGAATGAACAGCGAAATGAAACAAACCCCAGTTCAAAGTCTGATCCAAAGTTTTAATGAGTTCAGAAAATCAAATTGTACAAAGTATTACTTTGGAAACACTTAGTAATACCTGTTATCACACAAACACACATTTAGAATAGGATCATGTTAGGCACAAAGTGGGTTGAAGGTGTACAGTGTGTTAGATAACTTGTGTCGGTACCTTCAATATAATTCATCACCAGCTCCATGTCTTTACAGTCCTCTCATGCTTCCTCACTTGCAAAAATATTCTTAGATGAATATACAAAAGCAGCATGGCCAAGATGAACACTTAAATTACTTAAACTGTCAACCATATTGCTTCCACTGAGTGTCAAATCAGTAATATAGTCTAGAAAGGAGGAAAGTATTAGCAGGTGTTCCAGACATGGCTGGCAAAGTTTAATATTCTAATGCCCTTCTCTCACTTTGCTTAGGTTAGACATCCCTCTGGTGTCTGGTCCCAGTCAGCGCAGAAGTAGCTGGACTAGGCTGAAGTGGCTAAGATTCTCACAGGACTTGATCCAGCGCTCGACATTAGCAGGAGCAGCGGAGGCCATGCCACTCTGTTGCACGCAGCAGTAGCAGGTAATGTCGGCCAGGGAGAACTCCGGCCCGGCCAGCCAGGGACTGCAGCCCAGAGCAGAGTTGAGGGACCGCAGGACAGCAGTACGCTCCTTGGTACTGCCTTCTGCCAGCTGGAAGAAAGCCATGTCAACCCAGCTGTCCACCAATGTGGCAAGAGCAGGGTCACTTGGGTAGGCAGCCAGCAACTTGAAGAGGAAGCGTGCCACATTGGCCTCACCTTCTATGGGACACATGTTCTGGAGGCTGAACTTCATCTGCAGTTTGGGAACTGTGAATAGGGCAAGGATAAATCTGTGTCATTGTGACTCACGCATGTACGCCCAGATAACATGAATACAAAGTTTGTTATGAGCGCATTTTACACAGAGCGCTTTTGAAATCCTCAAATTGTGGGTCGAATACATAATATGACGTCAAAGCATCACACCCCGATCCTGTCCTATAGCCTCGCCAGCTTGATCTGTTTATAGATGTCGATTTATCTCCACTGCCGGGTTACAGGCGGCATAATGACCCTTCATTACACCTTCAATAAAGGCGTAACTGTCCCGCCCTGAAAAGTCTGTGTAAAAGGGGCTATAATTAATATGACTGCTAAAACACAATGATTTTACAAATGTGTGCATGATTTTATGCAATTTAAAGAGCTACAAGTATACGGTCAATATATGTATGTACATCATATAGTCCATAGTGAAATGTTGTTGTTTTTTTAATGCAAGTAAAATGTTGTCAAGTTCTGTTCTTGAAAATTAAATTTGTGACTTTATTTAAAAAAATGTTAATTACCCAAAGTAAAATAGTTGACCCCCTACTCAATATGTCTGAATAATGTGTGCTTTCATTTCATTTAGACCTACAGTATGCCTACAGAGGAGCCTGCGGCATTGATTTGCGCCTCATTTTCAGGCCCCTCAGCACGTAGAGTCTCTCTCACTCTGCCTTCCTTACCATCTTTCCATATGAGGGTGAAGCCCAGCTGAAACATCTGGCGGGCATAGCTGTCTGCATGGCGTGGACCAAGGCACGACAGGAGCTGTGGCGGCACATTGGTAACTGAGGAGTGGACGTGCACGGTGGAGAGCACGCGGTAGCGCTGACACAGCAGGCTGTGCAGCACCAACAGGGACAGGGGTGGCTTCTCCGGGTTGGCATTTATGACAATATCACGGAGAGCACCAAGGTCCTTGTGACATAAACAGGATAAAAGGGAGACAAATAGTTGCAGCATCCAGATAAAATATACTAGAATAATGCTAATCCACTCCAATACAAACAACCTGTGATCAGTCCACACCCTCATATTTGCTTCAATCCAAAATCCAACATGAACAGGTTGAGTATGTAGGCGTGCTATTTATAACTTGCAATGGCAGCCTGTTATGATGGGTATGATCAGGAAAAACATCAAGAGACTGTTACTCCCACAGAGAAAGTGCAGTTAAACACGGATGCATGCTGTCAGTGCGTCACTTCTGCCTCCAAATATGCTAATGCATTGATGGTGTATAATGCATTGATGCACAGTGGTACTGTTCCCAGTTTCTCACCTTTCCCAGCACTGTGTTCAAGTCTGTGACACCTTTAAAGGTTGTGGAGCTGAAGCTTTGGGAGGAGAGGCTGCTGCTGACTGTCAGGTCCAGATCGGCATCTGGAGTGGCCACCGTCTTTGCCAGGCCCTCCACAGCTGCTTTTAGCTCGTACAGTTTTCTCATGATCTCATCCTGCCTGGCCTCCAGAGCTTTGACTCCAGCGTCCATCTCACCATTCTAAGGAGACAAGAGAGTCGTTCAGTTCATCTGAAACCATCAATGGGATTATGACGAAGTGAGCAATAAACAGTTTGAGCACATTCATGCAACAGTTTCACAACACAAACAAGTCTCCCTACAACTTAACTGCCTTTGCAGAGATTAACAGACTTTAGGCATGTAGGTTTTCAGTTCGTACCATCATATTAGGTTTTATGCTGGTAATAAGTGTCACACTATTGCCCCCAGATGGAAGTCAAAATTACCCTGCAGTGTTGAAGAATAAATAAACCTCATTAAAAGTTGCATTATCACACTTTTTTTTTAAAAGCCCTGAATTGAATATATTACTAAATGATACGTCTGCATTATTAGCTAAATGTACACCAAGTATCAAAAGTAAAATGTGTGTGTGTGAAATCTTGGTTTGTTAAGTAATTGTAGCTGTTTACAGTGCAGTAAAAGCCAAACACACTCAAGACATTTAAATACCGACCAGTCTTTTTTTTTCTTTTCAATTTACCATGCATCTATATGTGGGGCAGATGTTACAATTCTCAATATACAAGGCTTGGTTGCACTTCACAGATTTTTGTGAGTTGTCTTAAGTCTGAAAACACAATTTCCAGAGAAATAGCCACAATGCCTTTATCCAACTGATCCCAAATGACCACTGCTTTGTGAAACTAATCCACCCCTATATAAAGCACAAAGTTGGGGAGAAAATGACATTGACACCATTGGCATGCTAGAGGCTGAACAGTTCACCAGACAAGTCACCAGGGTGGTGAATGCACCCCATTCCACAATAGTGCATCTACACCAGCGTTAGAGGAACAACAACAGACCACCTGCGCAACGGTCGAACACAACCCAGAATAGGTATCGACAAATTCGCCTGCTGCACCTCAGAAACACGTTCTGACACCTACAGCAGAAGAGACCACTGGCACCCATAATAGGTCTGTGCAAGATTTTGACTTTGAACCCAATGACTTTACACTGGTGCTGTGCGGATGGCACACCATCATGACTTGTGTTGTGAGTGTGTCTGTCTAGTTTCTGGGTGAGAATGATGTCACAGTTCTAGACTAGCCAGGGATGAACCCTGATTTAACCCCCACTGTAAAACTCTAGGTTGGTTTAGTGAGCGAATGTATCAATGTAAACATCCTCCACAGCAACTCCAGACAGCTCTGACTGAAGCGTGGGCCACCATCCCACAGAATGACATCATCTGGAGGTTGTGCCAGTCCATGAGGAGGATTACTACTGTAATCAATACTGATGGGGGACATACGAATTACTGATTGTGTAAATTATAGTATACGTAAGTTGTGTTGCCATATGTTTGGGGTGTTGGTTCTGTTACTGATTAAATCAAAATCACTATAAGTTAATAAGGAAAAAAATAGCTGTTTTTGTGATACAACACAAACTATCGAAGCAAATTTTCAAATAATAAGATTTTTTCAGTGGTGCATTTTTCAAAATCTTGAGTGTATATCCCTCTAAGATGAAGAGTGACAGAAGTATAAGATGGGATGACATGATAATGAAAGTAAAATAAAGTATTAAAAAATAAAGAAAAGTAAGAGTACTGTTAAAAATGTATTTAAATACAGTATAGTAATTGAGTAAACGTTGTTCCATCCCACCACTGCAAACCTGGATTGAGGGTCACCTATGTGCAGTAATGTTATTCATCATTAATAATGACAGTGACACACATACATCAAATGGTGGGTGGTGATAAGATACTTTAATAGTATCATCAGATGATTTCATTCAGTAATCTTTAAATGTTCATGGAAGAGTGGAGTTGTGTTGTAGTCATTGCATCAGCCAGAAGTTAGATTACTCATTGGACTGACAAGCTAAGTTAGCTAGCCGCTAGCTAGCTTGGCTAAAGGCAGCTAATGCTACTACACCGCGTGAGATGTGGGTGTGTGTGAGCAACAGAATGAACAATTGCAAACATTGAGAGCCAAATGCAACCTAACCAGTCGAAAATAAGTCTACCGTGTCGAAATTAATCGGCTAACAGTTACCTGAAGCGCGTGTTCAGGGGTGCAGCTGTTTCCTTGCTGCGCGTGGATATTTGGTAACTTGTACATGCAGGATGGCAAGTCGGCCTTTATGTGACCCCCACAGATGGGCTTTACCTGGTACATGGGCATGTTGGAGGCAGGGAGAGGACTGTCAGAGAGAAAAACAGTTAAAAACAAAATCCCGGTGTATTCTGGGGTTGTGTGATGTTGACAGGCAGCAGCAGCGGCAGGAAAGAGACCACAGTGACGTCACATCCGGTGAAAGTAAAAGCTGATTTGAAGTAAAGGAGCAGTGAGTAGTTTATTTCCCGCGTTTGGAATTAAATTGTAGATTTATTGGATTTATTGTTCAGACAACTGTCCTGAAATAATCTAGATTCATATTTATATGAGGCCCGAATGTCGCCACATTTCTCACTGCAGTTCTCACCATAAATGCACTAGAGGGCGCCATAGTATAACTTCACACATCCTATCTTTGCTAGAGCAATGCAGGAGTCAGTCATATAAGTGTGGTACCATGACTAAAGTAAGGTAGACTAACTGACTGATGATAATGCAAACTAAAGTTCAGTTCAATACAAGGCTATGTGAGCACCTACGTTTGTTTGTCTGTTGGTCTGCATGATTGTCAAAAAGCTGTCAATGACTTTTGATGAAATTTTATGTAGGGGTGGTTCAGGGGCCAAAGAACTAATTAAATTTGATAAAATTTTGGAGAGGGTATGGTTGCAGATTCTGGATCACTTTTCACTTTCTTCAACATTGTCAGATAGGGTATTTTTTTGCATTTTGCCAATATCATGAAAAATAACAATTTCTGGTCAATCAAAATCAAAATTCTCAGGCATTGACAACTCATGATGTTCCACCACAGATATGGGAAATAAGATATATGTTTGGATACATGGGTCACATTACGCTTTGACATTTCACAAAAAAAAAAACATTACAGTGAAGATGACTTCATTGTTGTTATCCATTGTGGTATTTCCCTACAAATGGTTCAGTCCAAAACCTCAAGTAAATATAGTGTCTAATTTCACTGAAAAATGCAAGTGGTGGCTTTTCTATTAAAAACAGGTCATGTGATTTATATGATATAAAATATAAACATTATACTATAAATAAATAACAGTATATTCTACCACATTTGTTAGAATAATTCAAATTAAAGTAGGTGATGAAACTGTGAAATGTGTACATGTATGTGTAAGTATGTATGTAAGTGTGAATTTTGTTTAAACCTTGCATGAGCATGCCTCTTTGTATGTACTTGTATGCACTGTGGAGTCAACAGTCTACTCACCTTCAACTTCCGAGGCATATTAGAAGGCATATAGGTTAGAGTTAACTTGATATTTATTTCACACATACGTTTCTGTAGTCTGCCATTGCAGTGGAGCTTTGTACTTTGTGACTCATGCAGTCTGTTTCGGTTTATAACCAGCATTTCTGTGATCTCTGTGACCAAAGCATTTCAGATCTGTCTGCCCCAGTTCTACATCAATCAACCTGTTAAACAAATCAAAATAAATTGCGTTAACAGTAACAAGTGATCTTTTGACTCAGTAAAACCTGGCAACACAATCCTTTACTGGGAGGCAAATGTCGAGGCTGTGACTTTGCCTCCTCTGACATGTCTGCTTCCTCTCTGTCACCTTTCTGTCAGAGGAATCAGCTCAGTACTCTTTCACACACCCTGTCTTCCTCATCTACAAGAGAGGTGCCAACAGAGGTTTAATGAAAATGCACAAGTGAGTTAGCTGTTCTAACAGCTTGTTAACCCTGAATAATTCACCGTATGATGAAGTCTAGCAAGAGAGAGGGACGGGGGCACGCATGTGTGAGTGTTTGTGTGTGTGTGTGTGTGTTTGTGTGAGCCGGGGCCAACATGGCAGTTCTGCTGAGGTAATAATCGGATCTGATGGCCAGGCAAGCAAGAAACTGAGACAACGGGGGAGCTGAAACCTGACAGTTCAGAGTAGTTCTTTAAATCATGTAGGAACAAGGAGTCTATCAGGCTGTATGTCGGATGGAGTATGACATAGAGCTTGTAGACTGGTGCTCATTTATTCAGATACAGTCTCACTGGGTGACCAACATATGTAAACAGTGTGTGAACAGATAGATGGCAATTGATACTTTGCATAGTGTCGTGCCTTAAAGGAACAATTGGATATTTTGGGAGATGTGCTTTTCTCACTGTCTGGCAAAGAATTAGATGAGAAGTTTGATACCATTGTCATATCAGGCCATTGAATAAAGGAATAAAGGAACTGGTTAATTTAGCTTGGGAAAAAGATTGGAATCACGGTAAAACAGCAGCCTAGCTTTGTCCAAAGGTAAATAATCTCACAATTTAACATACAAAACCCATAAAACCATACAAAATCTTTATGTAAAAACAACACATTGCAGTTTTATAGGAGGTTGTGTTCTGGATTGTTTCTTATGGGAGTCGTGGCTTCATGCTGATGGCCTTGGCAATAGCCAAGCAATACTACCAAAGAACCTTTTAAGCAGTAACACAGGATAAATGGTGACAGTGTTGTTATTACATCTGTCTTTGAAGATTAATATCCCATTTGAGGTGTATTAAGCTGATAGAAGCCTATTGACAGGGAGAGGAATCCATCATCAGTGCACATGTGGAGTATTTAGCCTCTATTAGTCTGTGGGTGTGGTAGGTTTGGATGGTACTCCAGGCCTGTTGGTTTTATACTTATTGAACAGCTGTACGGAGATTTAAGACTTTATTCATTGTATAACCTGTAGAATATACTATTAGAAGGGCAAAGCTAATGCCAATAATTAATTGCAAAGCAAAATCTGACATTAAGTCATATTATTACCATGTTGCTATTACCATAAACTACACGTCTGATGCTGATTCTTGTGTGTAATGTAATTTCTGAACGCACCATGGGTGTAATCCACACTGTCTCTTTGCATGTCTACTTTGACATTTATGGATATGATGAGGTGTTTACCGCCCAAACTCCTCCTAGACACAAACATTCCTTAGTTCATCTGCAACCTTACAGTTTGCCTCCATTATTCAGCCTGTTGAAGTAAGTTTACCCCGTCCCTTCTTATCTGATTGTGCCTTCTCATTTGGAAAAGTCTGCAAAGTACCTGTCTACATCTCCACAACAGCCATTACTCGGCCAGTCCATGAGTGAGTCAGCACATCTAACAGCTGCTCGGGGGTTTAAGCAGGGTGTGGCTTTTAGATCAAATTGCAAACTTGCAGTACTTTAGTTAATAGACAGCGCAATGTATATATAGATAAATTAAATCTATCAATTAGAGGATATATAAGCAATAAGCTCAACCAGGGTGGAAATATATTTTCAGAAATCCCCCTCCAGTGACGCCCTGTGTGTATCAGAAACAACCATCAATGTGTGCATGACCTATCATTCATTAATGAAGGGAATATGCACACAGACATCATACGTAGAAGCTCAGGACTAATGCTTGTTGGGGAACAGTGGCAGTGCTGTCATCCCCTGCATTATGGATAGAGTTCCTGCACAGAGCTCACAAAGCCCATTCTTTCATCCTAACACGCCAGTTAAATCTTTCACGATGTTCCTCCCTCTTCAGACTATCAGGTAGCAACATCTCTGATACGTCCACGCTCCAAATCATTGAAAATGAGTATAAATATCATCAGTGTTTGTCAAAGCAGACACAGGAGGCACGGCGAACATCCAAATGGTTCAGCTTCCACTACCTCCTTTGCTTGAGCACTTCAAGTTATCAGTTAAAGATGGGATACACATTAAAGTTTCACACAGACTTAATCAGTAAGGTGAGCCTGACACTCCTTTCTTGATATGAGTTTTTGGTGACAATGCAGCAAGGGCATCAATTATTGAAGTGCCAAGCAGACGAGCAGGCTAGGGCTATGTGTCCATCCTCAAGGGCCTATCCAGACAAATTGCATGGTGCAGTTTTGATATGAAAGTAGTGTGAGTTATGTCTGCTTGCTAACTCTACTGCTTTGTTACCTAATGCTGCATCCTAACTACTGCTATTACTTCTTCCACTGCTACTATGATCTCTATTGAATAAAGCCCATCATGCTACTTATTAACATCATGCTTTTTTTTTTATTTTATTTTATTTTATTTTATTTTATTTTATTTTATTTTATTTTATTTTATTTTAATTTCATTTATTTTATTTTATTTTATTTTATTTTATTTTATTTTATTTTATTTTATTTTATTTTATTTTATTTTATTTTATTATTTATTTATGTTTTTATTTATTTAAACAATATTACCTCTTTGCTGGCCACACAGAATATATATAATAGATAATAGGAAAAAGAATAATCCTCTCATCATAGGTGTACACTGTAAAGGTTCACTTACAGTCATTTACTAGCAGCAGCTTCACCTGCAAAGTACTGCATTGTTTTTCTTACTGTATTTTAGAATTACAGTATATTACTTTTACTACACACTACACTGGTCACAATTTTATCAGTAAATTGCTGCATATTTATAATATGTAAACTGTATTTGAATCTACAGTATGTATCCCATATTTAATGATTCAGAATATTACTGTAATACTGCCTCTAAATTGGTAAATAGACTGTACTTACATGATGCTTTTTTAGTCTGACCGGCCACTCAATGCCCTCTCCAATACAAGCCAGTACTCACTCACGCGCCAGTGTCACTCTATGACATTAATACAACAGTAAATTGTTTGGATTTCATTTAAATGAAAGTTTTACGGTGTATTTATTTGTCCTGACATCATTACTTCTTATTATCTCAGACACAACATTTTGAAAGTTCACAATTTTCCATACTACTTGGATTTACCCTACTGCCTGAACGGACACTCCAAAAACTGTGAGTTGTTAGACCATTTTCCATGATTTAAACTTTATTTATGTCGTGTCTAATTAGCAGTATTAAAGTGAACTTTTATGGCCAATATTATCAGAGTATTAAGATGTCGTCAGTATTTTGTCTTGCAGTCCAATAATTTGCCTCTGTTTGTCGTTTATCTCAGATTATCAGACCACCGGGAGTCTTGGACATTATTGGCCAGTCAGAGCTCAGCTCTCCTATAGAGAAACATAATTACCATCTCTCTGTCTTTCTATCTCTGCCCTTGACTCCAGGTAATCTACTCGCCACACTATCTTCTACTACTGCCCCACAGCAGCACATCCAGCAGTCAGTGTCGACCTGTTGGCTCACATTTCCTTCCTGTTTGCCGCTCGCCTCTCATGACCCACAGGGGTCATGGCTTCATTGTGTGTCCCCTTGGCTTGTGTTACCGACTGGCTTCCCCAACCTTGTCCCACTTTCAGTCATACTACGCCCCCCTCCCTCCCTCCCTCCTTCCCACCCACCCCACTCCATGTCTGCAGAGACTGATAACAGTTATTGATAATAATAATAATAATAATAATAATAATAATAATAATAATAATAATAATAATAGTATTTGATTAAAATACCCTAATATGGTAATACATTTTTATGTATTTGCATCATTTCAGCCATGATAAGATTATCTTTTATTGATCCACAGCAGGAAAATTTAGTTGTTACAGCAGCACAAGGACAACAATATGTACAGATAAATACAGAATTTAAAAGAAATAAATAATTAGAGGTATGTGTAACTAAAAATAAAATCGAGTAAAAACTCGAGACTATATAGTGAAAAGGTTAATAGCAGGAGAGTCAGCAATTAGGAACGTACTGGCATGGGCATCCCCTGTGGGTTGTCCAAGGACACTTTGACTCCAGGGGTCAGGGAACGAACCACCTACCCTCCAATCAGTGGATGGCCACTCTACCTCCTGAGCCACAGCCTCACCAATATACCTTTATTAATATAGATTATAGAATATATGGATATTCAACATAGTATAAGGTGACAATACAGCAAAATTATGTAACATCACATATAGTATAAAAAAAAACCAACATTGCATAGAATAGAATATCAAATGCCCTAAAATAAAGCTACAGTATGTATGCATTTTAAGAAAAACCAACAGTTGATTCAAATTGTGCTTGTCTTCTAGGGGTTTCAAAAAATATTTAATTAATTTTATTAGAACAAACCATGTCCCCACTAAAGGGGATTTATTGTAATCTTGACATTACTACACTTCAGATATGCATAAAGATTGTCTTTGCATACTTAAGAAGACTTCAACCCATCATTTCTTCTGCATGTATTCTCTATCCTATGTCTAGACTCTATCCTTCTCTTGGCTTAAAGTCACATACTGGTACATATTTGTCACCTGATCTGAAGTGAATGGCTTTAGTCACATTGATGCACTTTGATTGGAACAACACTCAATCATTTACACTCTGAATGAAATGATCTCTTGTTTAAACATATTAAAAAGCCAGTAAAATAGTAGTTCTGTGTCAGATTCATATCACCCTATAGTGACAATAAGATGTAAGATATGACAAAACACAGAGAGGCTTCTTACAGGTAGTCCTGGCAGGGAACACTGTTAAAATCTCTGTCATTATCACAGCATCTGAATCAAGCTGGAATAGAAATGACTACACATCCAACACTTGTGACCATGACCTCATGCTAATACGAGGGTATGCCCCATGGCTCTGAGCAGCAGGTGTCTTCTGTAATAGTCAGCTTCTCCAAGTAATATACAGGTAATTAACATGACACTGAGGTGGATCCACTAAAGGGGTGTGCTGGACTCTGTATTTTGGCTCCTCCAGAGGGTTGGTGAATAGTGAGGTGGTTGTTAATTTCAATCCCTTGAATCCTGTAGGTGCAGAGAATGAAACACTGTGCTATTTAAAGTCTCGGAGATGTTCAATCTTCTGTCTAAAAGTGTAGGTGAGCGTACGAAAATGATTCTTCTTTAATCTATCCAGAGCTGCCAAGGAGACCTGCAGGAATCCATGTAAGGCAGGCAAGCATCCTCGGCTCTAGCATTCTGCAAAGTTTGCATCTCCTATACACATATACAGTATACACACTCTCACCAATGCATTTATTAACCCCAATAGTGATGTGCCTGTTTTTTTATGTGCATGCTTGGGTATATGCATGGTTGCCTGAATGACAGTCTGTGTTTTATTTCATATTTGATTTTGTGATTGTGTGTGTGTCTACAGCCCGAGCAGCACAAAGGGTCATCTGGGTTTATTTTCAAAGCTGAGGTCACGTGTCACTCGATCAAGCCACGATGGCTCTCAGGTGGTCATCAAGGTCACATCCTTTGCTTTTCCCCTGCGCTAGCTTGAATACTGTATAAACTCCCACACACACCTGTATTGTATACACACCTCAGTCAGAAGCCCTGTGTTTTCAGGACATGTTTCACGTCTCATATGCATGACACTGTATCATACTCAGCCTTATTTGCCACTATGTATGATATGGGTAAGTGAAGATTTAAATGCAACACAGAACAATGAATAAGTGCCAGCTCCCAAGGCTTAATTTGACCACTTTGTACATGACAAACATTTCAACGCTACCATATATGTTATTTTTCTTGTCATGTGACATCACGGGACATCATCTCAAACCTTATCTGAGCACATACAGACACATACAAAGATGTACACTTAGAATAGAAATAATGAAAAGAGCCACCGTTATGGGATTTTATTATTTTATTTTCTCATTAATTTGGTAAATTGTTCGTGTATTTGGGAGCTGCAGCTTTGTGGTCTGATGAGAATGTGTATGTCTGTGGACGTGAGCAAGTCTTGCAAAATAGAATTAATGAAATGGTTTGTCTAACCAGATGGAAGATGATTGACTAAAACCAAAAAAGCCCTTGAAGCAGTGGTATAGACAGGTGATGGATTATTTAGGAGGAGACCATGGCCTGGAATTCTGTGGAGAAAAGAAATGGCATTACTAAGATATGACGCCTGATTATTTAACTGTCTGTCTGTCTGGCACCAGGCTGCAAAGTAAGTCTACAATATAAAGGAATGAAACTAATAGAGAGAGATTGAATTTTTATGCTAGATGTCAATGTTGTGATCTCAAGTTAACACCATTTCATTGACACAATCTGTCTTATCAATTAATTCAAAAATCTCATTTGAAAAAGTGTGCAGGGACTCAGAGGAGGGACTAGCTGCTTGTCTTACCTTAGTCTTAGAATATCTAACTTTCTTTCTGACATTACTTACTAAACCAAACAAAACTGACAATTCAATGAATAGGATACCAAATTTAGAGAGGCCAGCTTCTCATTAAAAATATAAGGAATAGGGAATATATCAAATAAGTGTGGATCTTCTTACCATCTGCTCCAATCCGACCATCACTGTCGTCATCAGCGGCGCACAGGAAGCCCTTGGTCTCCTTGTCTGTAAGGACGCGAGCCCCGGCAGAAAACCTCTGGAGGAAATACCTGCAATGCACATGAGCAACCGACAAGTTAAAGTCAAAGGTGGTCATTATAAAGAAAAAAACTGGACCCATACAAATAACCACAGCGGTGAAAATCAGGACCACAGAGGTACAATCTCACCTAAAAAAAAAGAAAAAAAGAATGCCCCTAATGTACACAAAATAATGTTTTTTCAACTCAGCTGTATGTCTACATGTAATTTCCTACAGACATCAGCTTTTGCTGTGGCTATACAGTCAGAGAGCACAGCTTCGAGTGCGCACACAGTCTGGGTGATAATTATAAAGGTAGGTGCTGCTCTTACTTAGATTTGTTTGACATAAGTTGTTTAAGCCAATGTGAGTCTGTGTCATAAATATCATGTCAGCTCTGAAAAGCTGGATAAAGTAATGATGGGTATCCCCTTCACTCCATCCTTTCTTGTGCACAATCATGAATGGGATGATGATGATTTTCTGAGGGGTCATCTAATCTCTCCTCCTGTTTGATAAACCAGCAAATTCAGCCAAAGTCAGTATTGTTAAGTGCCCGCTCACTCACTTGAGCTCATCCTCCTCAATAAAACCACTGCTGTCATTGTCCAGCATTTCGAAAACCTTCTTCACATCCTGGGAGGTCTTCTTGGTGAGGCCACACATCTGGAAAAACTTCTTAGGGCAGAAAGAGTCTGGTGCTGGAGGAGGAAGGAGAGCAAAATCAGAAACAGTACAAGTATTCACTCTACTTTTTCTTCCATTTATGTCACTTTAAACTGTGGAAACAAGAAGATGTATGACTGACCAGGTATTATTAGGTATGATGTCGGCTAAGTGGACAAACTTTTTTTGCCTTAAGGCACATATAATGGAGAAATGAATGCTCCTGAATGCCTTCTGTGGAATATTTTATCGTGGTTTGATATAGTTTAATGTCAAGCTTTTGCAGTCAGTCTAGTGACTACACAGGCTCTGGTAGAAACACTGTATACAATTAAAGAAATTGAATGAAGAGAGCAGTAATGATACTAGCGGAAGATGATACCTTGGCAGTCCTTGATAGCGCTGTCGATGGCATCAGAGGAAAGAATAGATGTGAGTGACATTTTATTCCTGTAGGAGGAACAACCATGGTGAATTATTAACAGATATAACCAGGTACATCAGCAAACCGTCTAGCTTGACACTGATGGAGAGGAAAGGTGTCCAAGTGACAATCTTGAATAGGAGGAGCACAGTTACTGGCCATGAGAGAGAAAGCCCTTAAATCTCAATAGAGTCAGAAATAATCCTAAATATGTCCAATGATGCCATAAATTAAACAAGACTGAAATAAAATAGGAAATTAGGAATTATTTCACAATTCATTTAACAAAAGACATAAATCAGATAAAAAGCAGCAAATTTCCATCATCTTCCCTGAATCCACACTGCATCTTACCGTGTAAAGGGGTGTTCTCGCCCGGTCAGTGATCCAGCAGAGAGGTAAGGCTATGTGGTGACTGCTGTATGTCAAGGCGGATTTATATAGGTCTGATTGCTGTGACAATAGGGATTTCTTGAGTTACCTGTCTATGGATCAAATTCTAACTGCCCGCCCCTGATCCAATTTCTCTGCTAACTAATTAACCTTTACTATTTATAACGCCCAGGGACAGAGGGACTGGACCGTGGACATCTGTAACGCCCCTGTAAATAGCAAATTAAGTTAAAAAGCGCATCCTTCTCCTCATCCGCCACTCCCTCCTGTCATCTCCGCACCCCTTCTCCTCTCACCTCTAGAATTATATAGTTCACTAAATGCAGACAGGATGTTGTAACAGCAATCTCTCTCTCTCTCTCTTCTCCCTCTCTTGCTGTTTCTGTCCCTCACCACCCCTTTCATGCAGATATCCATTTACAGGCAGCAGTCCCAAAACGATCCACATCCCGCAGCAAATACCCCCCCAACCCCCCAACCCCATAATTACATTTGAGGTGAGTTATGGGAAATAAAATGCCATCTGACAATTCACCTTTCACGTCATACCTGTTGTAGTCTTGCAGAAGGACCGTGTCAATAACATTAATGCAAGAATATAGAGTCACAACGTGCATGGAATTCAGTGGCGCTCCACCTGCCTAGAACGTCTACCTGCTTTAGTTATTGTTATTTAGAACAGATGTAGTTCAGATTACTTGCAAATCTAACATAACCCAAAACACAGCTGCTCATCACTGAATGTCAGGGACGTCGTTACATCAGAGCCTCCTCATTCTCTGACAGGGGGGCAGTCGCGCTAAATTGCTTTGTCAACTGTGCTGATTAAGGGAGCCGAGGTCATCTTCTCCTGTCGGTGTCCCGTCCCAGCTTGATGGTGATGATGATGCATTATGTAGTGTCACATGCACCATTTAAAAAGAGATGGATCAGTCAGAGGTCATACGGGATTGAGCGCTGGCTTCAGTTTGATCCTTTAGTCCGGTTTCCTGAAACCCAGCTGCACACTGGACTTTTTGTCCATCCACACATGGGTCAAAAAGAACCGTTTTTGGAGAGTGTTCCCTGCAGCAGCACTCGGATAAGGGGTTTTTCTCTTATTGATGGTCGGTTGAAGGTGTTGCACTATTATGGCTAGGACAAATGCAGACGTGCATTGCTAGAAATGTGTGAATTTAAAAAAAAAATTAATGTCAAATCATTGTACGCATTATTAAACCGATACAGAAACTAGACATGCACGACTACAATTAACAATCCCACCGTGATATCTCTGAATCACAGTCCAAAGTATGTCTCCAAAATATCTGCAACCTGACACTCGGGGACATCCTTTAATACTAACAGGACAAGACCCACACTATTGCGTATACGTGTGCGTGGAGAGCAGGCACTTATTGGCAGCGCTACGCTCTTCCACGCGTCAGCTGGTGACCCAGGCCTGCGGTGTCACGACGTGATTCTCTTAAACATTAATTAGAGGTCATAAGACAGTATCGATGAAGTCAAAATACATTATTTTAGATTAGACCTATATCATATATTATTTTCCTCTTTATTTATTTCGTTTTCTTCTTATAAATGACCATAAATAATAAGAACAGGTGCTTTGGGCAACGATTTTACGCCCAGTGGATGCATGGTGGTTTTTTGTTTAATTCTCTGGCAGCATCCTGCCTTCCTTCATTATTGAATAAAAGCTTGTGTCTCCGGTGGTTTGTCGTCGTCAACGTTTCCTGAACCTAATCCAGGTGCCAACTTGTTAATGGGGCCGCTCAACAAGTGCAATGAGGTCCTCCTGAAGCTGGACTCCTGAGCGACTAAAGAGAAACTCAATCATCTCTGTGAAAAAGAGGCTGAGCGACTTAAACCCACAACTGGTGCATGATGTCATGTGCCATGTTGATACCCCACAGACTATACTGTTACTGGCCGATCATTTATTCATTTGCTAATGTTATTTGCGGGCCTCACTCCTGGACGTATAGCTCCCCCCTCAGTCTCTCAAAGCTATTTCGGTTACTACTGCAGGCCTATTTGCTTTTGGAAAGAAGACACAGTTTAAATCGGTCAGTTCAACCTGATGATTTGTCCTGCAGGTGTTTGTTTGTTTGTTTGTTTGTTTGTTTATTAAGATCCCCATTAGCTTCACATGTGTGTGATCAAATGAATACACGCCATAACTTAAAGCCAGACTCAACTGCCCGATTATGGGTTGAATGTCCAGAAAGTTGTCGATTTTTAGAAATCTTTTTTTTGTCCGGGTTTGTCTGCTACTGATAATGGACGTAACTCCATCTAGTGGCTGCAGGGTGGACGTTGCATAATTGTACACGAACACACACTAAAGCACACAACTGTGGTCCTTTGGGCACACTTTTGGGGAGAGAGAAATTGACCTATTGCATACCCTAGTATTCTACCACCAATTCGTATTATATTCCTTTTTTTTCTCCTTTATAGGCCCATGCTTTGGCAATATAAATGCATTCATATCAAAAAATAAATTAAATTGAAACTGAATTTCATGAGACTGCGCATGAATCACCTTGTTGAGTTTGTGTGACATTCATGAACTGTAAAAGACACAAAAAATATATAAATCGTTTAAAATTCAATAAGACTGTAGCAAAAGAAAGTTTTATTCTTTTCTACCGTTCGTTCCTGGAAAGTGCATGATAGATTTTACAGTAAGCGAAATTCATATTTAAGACATGAACACAACTGAGCTACATTCACAATCATCAGTTTGGACAGTGTATGTTGCAGGAAGAAACGTTTCTTCAGCAAGTGTATAAAAATTATCTAGATGAAAAGGGGGAAGACGAAGTGGGCTTTGTTGTTCCATCAGAGCAGGTGTTGTTGGTCAGTTGCCATTTTATACCTTAACCAAGGAAGAAAACTCTGCAGGGAGACAGAAGAAATCAGTAGGTTTGCATTCACAAATACCAAAAGAATGCAGTTAACAATGAGCAACAGTGGACAAAAGTCCATACCCTCAGCCCCAATCTTGCCGTCACCGTCGGTGTCACCGGCCTTGAGGAAAGCCGAAGTCTCGACGTCGGTCAGTGCGCGTGCACCTAGTTTGAAGTTCTGCAGGAACAGCCTGCGGACAGTCGGTGGTTAGTTCGTGGACCCCAGCTCCCATTTCGCAACCATGTGTAACAGTGAAAAGACATCGCTTTATGAACTGATCTGATGTGTGGATATGTATTGTATGTCTTACCTCAGCTCGTCCTCCTCAATGAAACCGCTCTTGTCCTGGTCGATGGTGTCGAAGGCCTTCTTGACTTCTTCGGGGGACTTGCCGGACATACCGCATGCGTGGAAGAACTTCTTGTGATCGAATGTGCCAGCGTCTGCAATAAGGACAGGTTGACACTAAGAAAATCCACTTGAACGTGCATCAATTTTTCCAAACAAAAGGCGACACAGGAGGGTTGGTTGTGATTATTTGTAGGTTGAAGAGTCACCTTTGCATGCATCCAGGGCTGCAGTGACATCAGCATCCTTCAGTACACCTGAGAAGGCCATTCTGATCTGGAGAAATCAAATAAACACTATTATTGTACTCTTACGTTACGGTTCAGTATCACATAGCTCTATCCTATGGCTATATAGAAAAAATAATTGGGATTCATATAAGGCCTATGTTACAGGTCTCAAACATAAGACCATGCAAACAGTGCTGATAAATATAAGGAATAAGCAGGACAGGACAACGTTAGTCTGTTGCTGCGTTGGCTCCTCGTACCAATCTTTAATTTCATTTAACATGTTTTTAAACCATACTTTCATAACAATAACATTTGTATCAATGAAATCACATTTCCATGACAATAACACAAATAGTGGTTTTACCAATGTAACTTTAACTCCAAGTGAGTGAAATAACAAAACATATGCAGGTACATTTGGTTAATCAATTCAGTTTGAAGTGCAATTCTAGACAAAAGAGCCCCTGAGCGTTCAACTCAAATGTAAAGAGGACACATGGCGGTAGCTAATAGCTAACCATTTCACCACCATGCTAGCAAAACTCACGGACCGTAATTAAGTACTCAGATATAACAAAAACACCTTTACTCTTCTCACAGGTGATC
The DNA here is from genome assembly GCA_037577475.1 of Chaunax sp. Z400. Classification (NCBI taxonomy): domain Eukaryota; kingdom Metazoa; phylum Chordata; class Actinopteri; order Lophiiformes; family Chaunacidae; genus Chaunax; species Chaunax sp. Z400. The sequence continues at coordinate 16,308,344 of CM075197.1, forward strand.
TTAAATACATCCTGAAACTCTTACATGTTATACCTCATCGTATTAGTGCTTATATATCACACTAACCTAATAGATATAAGGAATAAGCAGGACAGGACAAAGTTAGTCTGTTGCTGCGTTGGCTCCTCGCGCCAATCTGACACGGAAAGCAACAGGAGCACACAGCGGAGTTCCGGCCAGTAGTCCAATGTCCCGCTGCCCCCTCTCGACCCTTTCCGGTATTACCTCAAAACTAAGTCCTTAAAGACTGAATTAAAGTTACCTCAAACGCTGGACAGATCCACATACAGATCAGAAAATATATGTTCAAAACCGGAATTTGTCCTATATCTGCACCAAAATAACCAACATATAAATGTGACCACATCTTTTGTGTGCGTCACACCTATATTCAAACTTTACTTTTGGAGGGAGGCATGAACATTAAATAACCTACACATCAATCACATCATTTCAACAACAAACCACTAGTTTTTGCAACATTCATCTGTTGCCACAATACAAACATTAAACCGCTGATTATTCCAAATTAAATTTAAATATTATTTCTCAGTTGCATATTTCATGTTGCCTCTCCAAATCCCATTCGAGAAGCCCAAATTGACACGCATCTAAAGCTGTTACGAGGTCTGATACGTAATCCATGTCTTCACGCAGCTGCGGCCAAAAAAACAACAACAACCAATTCATTCTTAAAACGCTTTGAAATACGAAGTCCGTATAAAAAACACAATGTTAAAAATGATCTCTCAAAGATGCCAAGTGTGATGCTGTGGGCTTTAGCCTGCACGGATCCAGGGGTTCTTCACTCACCTCTTGTGTCTTTGCTTTGTCGGGTATACAGATGATACAAAAAAAGACTGGAGTCGACTGCAGTGATCTTCCCGGTGTTCCCGGTGACCTTTTATACTTCCACTCTAGTGAATTTGAGGCATAAGATAACTGACACCGCCGAGAGGGGGGTGGTGTCCTGCGGCCAGAGAGGGGTCTATTTTAAGTTTCACAAATGAAGACGCTTAAAAGGTGCGTTTGAAGAAGTCTTTAGTATCCCCATAACGCTAAGAATAGGCCTGTGCACTGCTGAGGAGGACAAATTGGAAGGGCGTCTGACACCACACAACCGTTTTCAGGAGGGTGGATACGAGGCATGCATTAGAGGTGGCGTAAGTGGTGCTAATTGGTTGTTTTCCCTTATTTCATGTAACAATGTTGATATGGGAGCATTAAGTAATGTAATCATGAGTTTACTTTAAGTCCAGTAGGTGAAGGGTCGTCCGAATTATCATAGGTAGTGTCTGAATGGTCAAATATAATTATAGTTCACTCTGTGAGAAACAAATGCTTCTGCTTTGTAACAATGCTTCTAATAATGATCGATGTGGTTTTTATCAGATACAACGTGTCTGGGAGCATTTTTAAATACAGTTTCAAATGCTTACAATGAAAGGATCGAAGCACATGGCTGTTATTATAATATAATAGACAGTACACATTTCAATCAGGCCCATTTAGCTTTTATTATCTAAATTAGTCAAAGTGGGCTGAAAGATTTTTTTGTTACACCCCTCTTCAGCTGCTGATTGCACATACAATTCTCCATATCCATGCACCATTTATGTCACTCTAAGAGGTTAGAATGTTTTAACAAACAACTAAATGTTCGTGCTGTTATGCAGATTTTTCTGTACACTACAAACAATGCTCATTTAAAAATAATAATCGGAACTTCTGCTTGGTGTATCTTGAGGCTACAGAGTCATTTCTTCCCTTTGACCTGTAGATGGCAGTAGTGCAGCAGTGTCCCATCGGGTAAGCGCTGTCACCCTGCCTCCTCTTTCTGTTTTCACCACAGTTTGATGGAAACAAGCCCAAGGTGCCACCTGATACGTCTGAGGATTCACATATTGCTGACCTGCAGTTGAGCATTCATAACTTGCCATGAAGTTATAACCTGACTTTAACATTTCTGTGCCACTATGTGTGTAGAATATTTTCAATGAAATAGGTAGCATTTCAAACGTTCTGAGAAAACTGAATACATAATAAATGACCACTAAAGATCTACATCTATGCACGAGATTCAAAAGGGTTGCTGATGCAATAGTGGCTGTTAATAGCCCCCTGTTGGCCCAGCACATCATTTAATTGACTATGCAGCAGTTGGTGGAGGAAAAGACTCTGAAAGAGACTAGCTAATTACACTATGTGTGGCAGCTACCCATTGCAAGCCTCCTTGGATCAAGAAAGCAGGTGGGCAAAGCTCAAGGGCCTTGTCCACCATGTTTGCCAGCTTGTGGCCTGAGTCCAGCTAAACTCACCCCCCAATTAACCCACTATTAAAACAAGTGCTGGGATGGTCAGTTCCAATGCCTCTCAGCACCTCTCAAGTATTCAAATTGCTGGAAGGTGAAAACACATTTTGCACCTATTGTGTTGACATAGCCACAGCCATGTGAATAAAGGGTTGTGTAACACACCACAGTGGACCAATGCAAAGACGACTGACCTTAGGTAGATGATTTTACACCAAAAGAGTATTTATTCCTGGTTTTTCACTCTTCCTCAAAAGTGCAGGTAGTATTGTACAGTTTGCACAAGTCATTTTTCAGAACATTTAACACATCTGAATAACATTCACAGTAAATCATGTGTTCCATGTTAAGAAATAATCCGCAGGCAACTCATAAATAAGGTATAAAAAATATTCTTTCTGCTGATGATTACTGAGTCTTGCAAGGAGTTCGCAGTTCCATGAAAAGAGGTGGATCTTGGTCAATGGAAATTTATGCCTTTACAAGGGCAGCAAACTCTGTGAAAGTAGAATAAAACTGCCATTAGTAGTGATCAAAGATTCAGATTCTTATGTCATCATGGTGGTATGATCTGGACTGTTTAGACCCACTCCATCAAGACTTTGTGGCTGTGCATATATTGAAAGTGGGTGAAAGGATGTGAAGGCTGATTAATGTAGAGTGCACTTCTAAAAGGCATTCGAATAAATCTTGTATATCTCTGCTGCAGTCAAAGATATGCAGGAAAAAGTCTTACCATCAACTCCGATCTTGCCATCACCGTCACTGTCACCAGCGGCGAGGAAAGCCTTGGTCTCCTTGTCAGTGAGTGCTCTGGCAGAAGCAGAGAAGTTCTGCAGGAACAGCCTAAAAGGTGAACAGGACAGCAGAAGGTAAAATGCAGAACATCACGGATTGTGTTGATCAATCTGAGTGTCCTTTAAAGCATTTTCTGTTTGAGAATGTGTCGTTTGATTTAAGATTAAAACTAAGGTAAAAAAATTGTAAATGATTGCAGTAGACCTTGTTTTTCTCAAATATTATGCAGCAAGATCTGATGCATGTTTTGGTGTCACAGAGGCATTTCTTGCATAAGTGTGTCTTACTTCAGCTCATCCTCCTCAATGTAGCCGCTGTTGTCCTGGTCAATGATGGCGAAGGCCTGCTTGACTTCAGCTTCACTCTTGCCAGACAGGCCGCATGCCTTGAAGAATGCCTTGTAGTTAAAGGAGTCAGCAGCTGAAAAACACGTGTTAACAACATTAGTGCCCAACAGAGCGGACAGCACAGGACTTCAGTCTCGATGTAATGTGATTAGTTACACTGGCAGTCTGATGAATTCAGTTGTGCCATTTTTTACAACAAATTTGTAGTGAAACATGCATACAATTATAACAAGGATGAAGTAATGAGTGCATTCCCAGTATAAGGAGATCATGAAGCTCACCTGAGCAGCCATCCAGAGCTGTTTTTATTTCACCCGCATTGAGGACTTTAGCGAAGGCCATTTTTTAATCTTGGAGAGGAGAGAAGACAAGGCTCAGGGTATTAGTGTAAAGGCCCACAAATCCAAGAATAATATTATACCATGGAAAACATGCTTCTTTTAATGACTATACATTTGAAATGTAGGATGCTCATCTTATATGACTTCCCTCTTTGCTCATTGATCACAATATATCAAGCAACGTTAAAATCTGTGGACTGAAAATCATGCATCATTGCCCAGATATTAACTTCCAAGAATTCCTCCTCTTGTTTCACGAGAGAATGAAGGTTCAGACATTATTAACGCCTTATTATAAAGCATCTAAGAGTCCACTTGGTTCTTTTGGTCACATGTTTCATTCAGCTAATTAATTGCTTTAATTTGCACAGGCTGTCACGTAGCATCAAAGCTCCAGATCATTTTAATGGTCTTAATAGCTGCTCTTTGCCTCACACAGGTCTGACTCTGTTTATCCCAACGCGTTATGCTGCTATGGCGCTAAATAGAAGATGCTCCCACTGAGAGGCCAAATCACGGCAACACGAGTCACTGCCAAAAATATAAAAGCAGTTGGGAAACCGCAGTGATGTCAAACGCGTTGATAGCTTTGGTGTGTATTTTATGCATCCTGTTAACAGAGATCAAGTGAAATAGCGCAATTATCATCCACAAACGATCCTTAGGAATCAAATGGCCACATTTGGCCTCCGTCGTCCTTGGTCCCGTGCAGATGTTGGCTAATATTGGTTCCATTTCTCCCTACAGTTATAGTCCACGGTATTTCGTCGTTTGAATCCCCTTCTTCCCAGTGTAATGTGCCAATCAGTGTGGCCTTTGCGGGCGCACTTCCCACTCACCTTTGCGCTGCGTTGAGGCGAGTGAAAACCAAGGCGGACTCGAGTGGATGTCACAAGCCCCTTTCCCACCTATTATATAGCCTTGAGCAACACCATTTACAGAGCTTTGAGTCTCAGTATCAGGTACCAAGACGCATGGGTTTCGAAAAAATGTGTCTAGTAGTCTCGACCTATTTTTAGGTGAACAAATGAGGATGGTACCATGTGTGAGAAGACCTATAGCTAACTGGTTGGAAACTCGAGTGGATCCTCTGCTCTAGAGGAGAGACACCCAAATGATTTATGACCAACATTTAAGATGCTGATTCCGATGCCATAAATTTCATCTGAGAGTATCGCAATGAATGGTCGTGGCGTGTGATAGTGATTACACTCTACGCCGTGAGTCAAATCACCTTGTTTGGCGTGTGAGAAAAACTTGGTGCCAAATGCCACATGAACGAGCACCAACGAGACCAACGCAAACTGCTGATGACTTTTTTTTTATTATTACATTCACCGCGTTACAACGTAACTGATCCATCTGAGAAGACATGCCCTCAAATGTTGCAGATTTAATATGTGTCGAAAGACTGCTCAATTACTCTTGTTTTTAATCTCCTTTGTGTTAACGATGAGATATTTTATACAGGCAGTGTTGGCCCTGATTACTTTGAAATGTAGTCAGATGCTGAATATAAATTACATGGCAATTTTTTTTTAAATGATTAACATAATCAATGACTACGAAAATACAAAGCCTTCTGATCAAAAAATTAACAAAGCTACAAAAATTTGACTTCCACAAATAATCTTTTTATTTTCACTTGAACCGTCTCTAATACTTTCAATACAAATAAAAGGGATGTTGTCTAGTCAGCAAATACATTTCCTCAAATCAAATGCCCCCCATAAAAACAGCACTGTCTGCCGCTGTGTTCATTCTACACGTTGTATTGTGTTTCTTTTGTGTAAGTGAATGGAGAACTTAACTGTTTTAATTCCATCGCCACTGTAAATAAACAGGAAGGAAACTCCATTGGTGTCATATTAAAAATAAAAACTAATAGTTAAGAAACTATTAAAAAATGACAACCTAGATGAGTAACTTCTTTTGATATAAGCAGAAGATTTGTCCTCATATTCATAGTTTTAAAAAAAGTTTCATTTTGAAATTGCCATATTTTAAAGATGTAATCAAACATGTAATTAAGTAATCACTGACAATTTAACTGTAATCTGATGCCCCAAATCATCAAATGTAATCTGGTCTGATTATAGTAGTTTATAAGTATGTAATCCATTACTAGCCAGCCCAAATTCAGAGCTGCTTGAAAGTTTGTGAACCATTTTGAATTTCTTGAATTTCCATAAATATGGTCTCAGATGTGATCAGAACTTCACGTACGTCCTAAAAATAAAGTTGAACAAATAACCATAAATATTATTGTCTTAACAATATTTTATTTAACTAAATTATTTAACATTAATTATCTTTGTCATGACTGCAATAACCGTGTGACTGCCCATGAACAACATGACTTCAACCAAATGTTTTTTGTAATTGTTGTTCAGTCCTTTCATCAGCTGTTGTGGCCGATTCCTCCTTACAAAATATATCATATCAGTGACGAAGGGCGGCTACCTTGAATGAACTACTCTCTTCAGATTTTTGTAAAAATATATCTGTTGGATTAAAGTCTACTTTTTTCTGCTCTATCTATGAAGATTGCCTTTGGTCATTGTTAGGGTTTGTAACCTTTCAAAGCTGGTGACCATCAGCGTTATGTCTGAGATCCACAATCTTCAACAAACCTTTGTGGTTAAGACCAGGCTTCAATATAAATGAGCTTGGTTTATATTCTTTTAATAGGACAGGGACCCCTAAACCCACACCTAATTATCATCCCATTAATTGAAACACTTGACTCCAATGACTCCAATAAATGTACCATTAATCCATCCATATTCATCCATTTTCTATAAACACTTATGCTTTGCAAGGGTTGCAGGGGTGATATCCCAGCTGGGCGAGAGGCAGGGCAGCACCTGAACGGGTTGCTGGTTCATCACAGGGCCGAGACCGACACAGAGAGACAAACCACTCACTCTCATTCACACCTATGGACAATTTATAGTCACCAATTCACCTATATTGCATGTTATTGGATTGAGGGAGGAAAGCAGAGCACCTGGAGGGAACCCATGCAGACAAGAGGAGAACATGCAAACTCCACACAGAAATTCTAACCCAGAGCCTTCTTGCTGTGAGCTGACAGTGCAAACCTATACTCCACCATGTCCTCCAGAAATACACTTAATGTCGGATAGTTTTGCTACAAAAATTAATTAGTAGGTCTAATTTTTTTGTATTAGTCTTTGAACTGGGTCGTCTGTCAAGTTTTAGGACTTCTTGAACAGGATCTGAAATCATCTTATCACATTTTATTTCACATGTATGCAGAAATACAGGTAATTCTAAAGGGTTACACTTTCTAATGGCACTACATGATTATAGAGATTTGTTCTCCTGTGAATTTGTTGTGTCTGTCTTCTGTGTTATCAGTTAAATCTTCCCAATATAATTTACCTCATGATATGTTTTTATCATTATTAATACTAGCAATATTTTATACTCTTGCATGCAGTGTTTATGGTTGGATGCTCAGAGGTTGAGTTGCTTAATTGGTTATTTCCCATAGTTATTCATCTAATTTGTATTTGTAGTTCATTATAAATGATTCGAGTCAGGCTTTCCATACGTGCATCTGAAGAAATTGAGTCTTGCAGCCTCAGCTCATTGGTTCAATAACACACATACACACACACATCACCACCACTAAACTTGTTAGTCTTATAAAAGTGGTCCATTAGTAATGTAGGGACTTTACTCAGGGCTAAGTGAATTTAAACCCCTGCATACTTTAAATGTCACCATAGTAGTTTAAATCTCAGTAAAAGGTTTAAGCCTACAGTCTACCATAAAAGAAAACAAGACACAGCACACATCTTTAATACATTTATTAATCCATTCCAGATACCTGACTGATTAAACACACTCAACTAATTTCCAGCTTTAGCTTTCTGGTCACCAAACATCTTATTCATTATTGTATCACATCAACAGGGAGAGCAACAGGCAGGTAAAGATTATCTTAAGTTTCTGGTCTTAGCATCAAACCATGTGGAAAATCAGGATTTCTATTAGAAACCTGTTATTCAAAATAGGGATAGACAGTGGTCATATATTTATTTACTTTATTTCAGCATATCGCAGAACTCTGTAGAGGAGAGAAAGAGAGAGTGGATTCAGTGAAAGATTCAGTGAAAGATTCCTGTTATACACAACAGAGTTCTCAAGACAAGGTGTAAGTGTCATACAACATAATGGTTAAGCAAGATGACGAAGCAAACAACGAGTTATATATTTTTCTTTTTCGAGTTCTGTTACAGTGTTTTTGTACGTGCTCCTTTAATACTTCCATTTCAGCACTAAGTAACGGACAGCTCCCATCCACAGGTGACTCCTTTTCCTTATTCCTTATCTGCTGATAGCCTTAAAAATGTCTTACATGTACCCACCTTCCAACCCAATCTTGCCATCACCATCCTTATCTCCTGCAGCCATTAGAGCCTTGGTCTCAGCCACGGTCAGCTCCCTCGCCTCCAGAGAGAAATTCTGGAGGAACCGTCTGATGTGTGCACAAAAAAAAATCAGTGATAAGTTCAACTCTGCATCATCATAGACATTATCTTTTCTGATGGCATTTTCTTCCCCCTCTAGGACTTTCTGAGCTGCCCCCCCCCCCCCCCCCACCCCTCCATCATTCACTCACTTAGCAGTCCTTTCTCCATGTACTGAGTTCATTCAGCAAAGAAATTCTGCTTCATTCATGAGGTGACATCTGCCTGAGGGCCATCATAAAGTTACAGTATAGATCTAACACACACATTATCCTTACTTGAGCTCCTCCTCTTCAATGTATCCACTCTTGTCTTGGTCCAGCACTGTAAACACTTTTTTCCCATCTGCCTGAGATAAGCCGGTCAGTCCCACTTGTGCAAAAAACGACTTGAAGTCAAATGTGCCTGGAGCTACAGAGGCAGAGAGGGAGAGAGACAGAGAAAGAGAGTGTGTGTGTGTGTGTATGAGAGAGAGAGAGAGACGAAGAGAGCAAACGAAAGAGATCGCAGATGTGGGAGAGAGAGGTCACAATCTCAGAATGACAAGAAAGCAAGAATGGTGAGGGGTGAATAGAGATGTCCCATTTACTCATTCGCTCAGATGACTTTCATTCTTCAGTCGATGACATTTACCAATACAGTATATACCCTGTAGCGCATCACTGTCATATACCATTATAAGCTATGTCATTATGCCATTGAAACAGTCAAAGCACACTGAGCATACCCGTGGGTCTAATGCAAACCTATATTTCAAGCCCTTTACTTATCAAGCTGTTCAGGGAGAAAATTCTGATTTAGGATGAGTTACTGGGTGTAAGATTTGCACTCTTTGCAGTCTTAAAAAATGTGTGTGTAGATTCTCATTCATCCAGGTCATGGCAATCCCAAGTGGTTACATTAAAAAACACAAATGGCCGTCTTTTTTTTAAGGTCTGAAGACATTTCAGCTCTCATTCAAAAGACACCGGGTCTGATGAAATCTCTTGGAAGAGAGATGAAACATCTTCAAAACTTAAAAAAAAAGAAGTCCAATTTTTAATTAAAAAATGCACTTCTAGCCCTGAAGTAATTTGTCTGCTCTCTGTTTTCATTTAACAATTTATTTTTCCATCATTTTTTTGTTGTTGATACATTCAAAAGACAACTGTCAAAATTTGTTATTTTGCCAGAAACCATTGCCAACATTGGGGGTTTCATGAATAAAGGGCATGCAAGCGCTGACATTTTATATCATCAGAATGGCTGAGCTGTGTTTGACTCGTCAGGCAGACATAATTGATAGAGATAAATTATTAAGAGCTTTAGAATGTGCGGGCGGTATTGGTTGTGTAATGCTAAACATAAACACTTTGATATCTGGATGTTACCTAGATACATAGCTCCCTGGTTAATTACAGGCTTCCTGTGAACAACACAGTTTCCCTCATGGGAGTGGGTTTAACAAGCTGTCTCTCTCTCTCTCTCTCTCTCTCTCTCTCTCTCTCTTTCTCTCTCTCTCTCTCTCTCTCTCTCTTATCTTGTGAATGGATGCATATTCACCTGCTGTGAACTATGTGTTCATGTTTTAAGGCTTACGAAGCTTTGAAGAAGTACTCAGATCTTTTACTCAAGTATAAGTACGAACACCACAGTGTAGAAATACTCTGTTACAAATACAGGCCCTGAATTCAAAATATTACTTGAGTAAAAGCACAAAAAATTAGCATTAAAATTAACTTAATGTACCAAAGTAAATGTATTCATCATGCAGAATCATGTTGCAGCTGGTTAATCCAATATATCATCATTTATGTCCCTCAAATGCAGTGGAAGTATAAAGTAGCTGAAAATGGAAATTAAATTCCTCAAAAAGTACAGTACTTGAGTAAATGTACTTAATTAGTTACTTTCCACCACTGTGTGTGTACAACTGTTTTTGTGCTGTCTGACTCACTTTGACAAGCCTGGACCGCAGCCTTGATGTCCTCATCGCTCAGCATCCCTGCAAATGCCATGGTCCTCTTTAGCTGCCTGAGGGATGCAAACACACATGAATGGAAGACATTCAAAGTGACAGTAAATGAAACTGCTGTAGGTGTTTTCTGCTGTCAGGTAGCAGTCTCATTCAGATCAAGCAAAAATAATTCCTCTGGATTTTCCTCAGGTAAGTTAGCACTGTCAAAAAAACCAAGGTTCTGAGTATAGCTTTTATCAATAGGGCTGAGCCATTTTGCGAAGGTCTTTAAGGATTAGCAAAAAAAATTAACTCAGTTGTTTTCTCAGAGAGAGAAACAGATATATTTCCTCATATGACATGCTTTAAATCATATGATGCAAGATGATCCAAGCTTTGTTTCACATAATGAAGTAATTCCCTTCCCTACAGAGACGGTTGTTGCAACTTGAACATAAAGAAGGGTGAACGTCCTATTTTCTATCCCCCTCTGTTGAAACAAAAGAATTGAGACACTCCTGGGCACAAACATGCACATAATTCCCAGCTATTATCATACAAACATCACTGTGCACATGAATTTGCAAAAAGCTTTGTACTCACCGTGCTTCGGGTGAGGTTTGTGCTTGCTGAGGTTACGATGTGCAGATCTCTGCCTCTCTTGCTCTCACTCTCTCGCAGCTTTGTGATCCAGAGTGCAAGAAGCAACCTGACGTATCTGTCCTCAAACCCAGGGAGATTTCCCCCACACCACAGAAAGCCTCCTCCTCCTCCATCAGTTAATCAGAGCAGATAATTTTGTCACTCGTGTTATTTTGCAAACACATGCAAAAAACACAGTAAAGACAATGGCATTCAAATCAGACAAAATGTACATTTTGTCAAAGCAATTTTTTCACACAATATATAATTCTTATATACAATAATATTTATCCAACTACATTTGCTTTTCCTGCTACAGTATAACTACTAATGTTATTGTTCATATTAATATGGAAGATTTATATAAAATACAGAAGTAGGTGTACTCAGGAAATGCTAAACCTTCAAGTAGATGGGATCCCTGTGGCAATTAATAATCAGCTGTTCGTATTAATTTTTAGTATATATATTTTTCTCAATTATGTATAGTAAAACATGCAGTAAAGACACTGCAAACACATGAACATGCATTTGTTATTATGTGAGTCTTAGCAATATAAGACAGGGGAAATGCAGACAGAGCATTACGATAATTAAATCTATGTATTCTTTATTAAGGTTTAATTACACCACATAAAATAACCAATTACTGTAGCATGTGCTATTGCTCAAAAGTTATTAAAACAATATTTTGTCAGAATAGATTTAAAGGTATAGAGAGGTGTGGCTGTTCAAGGGCATCTTTCCCATGTTTGAAGCTATTGTGATCAAAATGGCGTTATATTTAATTTAATTTGCTATAGTAGACCTATTTAATTATGAGAAATATCGAGTTTATCAGTATATCTTCTGCCCAGTCATATTCGTATGAGATCACCCAGTCACCTATTAAATGCTGCTGGATTGTTTATGATTCGCCCTCAATCCAGAAACAAGTATTTAATGTAGACAGATCGTCTTTCCTAATCAGCGTTGAGTGCATCACATGGTTAGCAAGTGACTGGATGTAATAAAAAGCTTTCTCCGGCTATGATACAAAGCACTGGATTTGACTCACAATAAAACTCGAAGATAATTGGCTCTGTGTGGTTTACGTACAGGTATTCTTCTTTATGATTGGCTTGAGTACTTGTCAGTTTTACGCCTCATTCCGTGATGTGACGTTGTACAGGATACAGGAACATGGCGCTTTGGGGAAAGGTGTTTCATGATAGTCAGGTCTATTTATTAACTTAACTTCAGTTATGTTCATTTAAATAGCGCTAAGCAACATATATCAAATATGAAAGGTGGTAAAAGGTGATCGCTCCTTCTGTCTCTATGGACAATGGAACACTATAGTTCGTAGTGGTGTCTGCTGTCGTCAGCTGAAACTGCTAGCATTGACATGCTAGCTGAAGCTAGGTATCTGTCTAATGGTAACTCGCTAACGTTAAAAAGACAGAGAATATGTGTGTTTTTGTACCCAAAGCTGACCTTAAACTGGTCATCAATGATTAATGGGCTTACTTTAGCATCATTTCAGCCATTCACTGTATAGGTTGACGATTCCCAGTAGCTAACATTTTTGTTAGCTAAGCTAGGAGGATGAAGAGCCGCCATGGAAATGTTTTGTTGCTGGCCAGTGGGATTTTTCTGTCGGCGTTATGTCTTTCTGATGGTGCCCCTCTTCTGTATTCCCATAAATCAGGTGAGACAGCTCACTGCAAGCTGATGCACAACTAAGCGTTTGCTTGTTCACTCACAACAACTGTTACCCATTCAGCTGCTTAGCTGGCAGATGTTTATGTTAGCTACTTTGTGCTGGGGTACGTTAGCTGTTGCTAACCAACAGCTAATGGCGAACAACCTTGCTAAATTTCCTGCTATCCAGTGAAGTGTGTATGGATATTTTTACTAACTGACAATTAGTTTACATGACAGTAGTTCTTCTTTGTATCCATATTGTCTCGTAAATATTTTAATGCTTACAATGGCTAATAACAGCATGTCATAGTCACGACTCGGCTAAACACAATATAGTAAACACAAGCATTACATTCCTCGACCAGAACTCAGAAAATACTTATTAACGTAGTCCAGTTTCATTGTGATTGATATTTAACATGGATAAATCAGTACCCAGTGAGTAATGGTGTGTCTCAGTTAATATAGTACAGCCTATTCTTTTTACTGCAGGTACAGAGATGTTTAACCTGTCAGTGGGGTTGGTCCGGTCATTGACATTTAGCCAAGTTTATGAGACAATGGACTCGATGTTGGCCTACCATCATGGAAAAACTTTCTTATTGTTTTGAACTGGAGCTTGAAAAACTTTAATGTTGATTATAGTGTCCTGGCACTTTTCTTTCAGCACAGGTTTTGTTATGGGTCTAATCATGTAATTATTTTAGGATGAATGAAAATATTTTCAAGAATTAATCACATTGCGATATGTCAATCCAATTAAAAATAATTATACTTGTCACGTTGATTAAAAGACTCTTGCTGGGGACAGAATTACAGAAAGCAAACCCATTCCAGTTGTGGGATACTAGTGTGAGATTATGAGAGATTAGGGGATCAACAAAAAGCTTGATGACAATTTTGATGATCATTAATTATTGAAATATGTTGTTGTAAACATGTCAACCATTTGTTAGCTACATCTTCTCAAAAGTGAGCATTTATGTTTTTCATTCATTTCACCACATTATAAATTAAATGCTCCCAATGTATTTACTGTTTTATCCAAAAATATTTACACTCAAATTTCAGCGGTTGACTCAGTTTCAACATTTGCTGCAATCCTAATGCTGTGGATACCATACATACACTGTGAGACAAGAGGATGGGTTCGGTGTTTTCACTCTGTTTTTGCCTCCTCTCACAGCAAGAGTCTTTGTCACCTTTGTCTATCTTGGTACATGTAACCAGTTTCCTTGTTGAAAATGAATGGATACATTCGTGCATATGCTGTACTTAGGGTCTGTAATGTTTAACCATAACACATTCCAAGCTTATCAGTACCTGTCAATGATTAGCAACAGTGATGTTTGCTTAATTATCATACAGCATACAGGAAAGTGATGTTGCAATATGAGTATTCTTTTTATGCTTTTATTACATAGTAACCTGTTCTTTGCCCCATGTCCCCATTCTTAATTTACCAATGCATACAGATGTAGTAACGTTAGACTTGCTTGTTAAAAGCTTTGATTTATGTCGTGGGTGGTGCATTAGATCACAAGTAAAAGTATAACAACTGCAAAGTCTGTTGCAAAGCTAGTCTTGAGCCAGGTGGTCGAGGTTACATGCCTAGTCTGTAAATCAAGGTGGGCATTGACGTTAGTTTTCCACTACAATGCTTCGTGATTCTGTGACCACAATTTTCATTGAAATCAACAAAACAAAAACTTAAAAATGTTGATCCAACAAAGGAAGCCATAAGCACTGGGTGCTTCAGATCTCGAGGCTTGTCATTTAATCTATGAGACTTGGTCCATCCTATTTTAGCTGATAGACAAATCTCAAACCCAAACATGTCAGCCATACAACAGCCACATTCATTCCAGCGTTTTCCTTCCGGGTCTGATGCGCCTTAATTCTGCCCCGATGTCCTGTTTGAACGCAATGAAGGCGCAATGGGTTGTCAGTTTGTTCCACCTCTGTGACACCTGCGGAGATACTAACAACATCGAAACAGGCATCTGTATGAACAGCGCGTGCCAGCGTTTCGGAACGGGTGTGATGTTGTAGTAATATGTTCAGTTGTGCAACCTACTCCGGGGGGTTGTTGCGGTAACAACAGGAAGTCCGTTATTTGATCAACAAGCACAGAAGTTGACCGCTAAACTGTGGAGATAGTGAAATATATCAGCTTTCATGCTTGCTGTTGCCATGTACATCACGCCTCTTAACGTCGCGGAATTCCGGCATGCACTGTGAACGCACACACCGAGGTGGCGTTGTGATGCCTTGGGCTCGTCCAGTTTGAACACACCGAAGGGGTCAGAGAGAAGGGAATTCATTTTGGCGCTGTTGCACAACGCCTGTCTGAAAGAGGCTAATGTCATCCTTCATGTAACTGAAAGTGCAGACATCCACTGTTGTGCACACTGTTGGGTGAAATCTGCAAAATGGGTCAACTCTCCCTCTGTGTGAATGCCTACTGAAATATGCAGTGGAACTGAAATAAGACCTGGCAGCTCCCTGCCGTATTATTTCCAAAAACCAGTTGAGTTATTTAGTAGTAACCGCCAAGTCATAACATGGACCCATGGACAAAAAGGCCTAACTGAGAAGAATTGATCCAATATAGAGCTGCCGTGCCAACACCTGGTTTTCAATCTGACTTCTGCTGCAGCCTCAATGGGAGCCCTGTATTGCTGGGAAACTCCTGTCTGTTTGTATCAAAAAAGATGCCAGCAATAATTAATGTTTTTTGCTGAATTGTTGGGAAGTTAAGCTTTGGCTTCATTAAAACCAATTAGAATTGTTACTGAACGATTCCTCTTGCCATTGACAGTGAAAACGAGGAATGTATGAAATTTTTGATCTGACTGGAACAAGGCTATTAAGTCATTAGCTCGCTCATGGAAAGTGCCAGTATAGAATTATAAAATGTATGCATTTTCTTATCAAGATGGTCTTGCATGCATAGTGTAGGGGAAGACTCTAATAAGTGGTGTCCCTGTCCCAGTATGAGGCTGTAGTGGTACCCACCTGGGTGATGGGGGAGTGACATGGCAACAGTACACTAATGCATGCAGCAGATAATGTGTTCTGTTTATGGAGATTTGATATTTATCACTCATTCCCAAAACGTGGCATACAGTATAAAATGTAAATAGAAACAGAATAGATTCATTTGCAAATGAAGTGTGTTCATGGACAACAGTTTTCAAAGTAAAAAGCCAATGTACTATCTTTAATACATTTGAACAACTGATGTTCCTTTCATACCCAGTTATGATTCTATCACTTTTCACCCATGAATTGTTATAAAAAGGTATTTTTTGAAAACTCAACAATTTTCAAAGTTTTTTGCAGCCCATCCCACCCCCACCCCCCAACTGATTGGATGATTTTCTCCAATTTAGAGAACCCCACCCTCATTTCACTCCACCTCTACTGGTCCCTGTGGGCTGTAGTGCTTTTTAAATGTTGGCTGGTGCACAGGTTTCCAGGTGATTTCTTTACTGTGTCTTTTATTTGAGTGTTTTCTTTAATGATTTACTTAAATGATTATAGAAGCTTCTTACAGGATATTAAACATTTTCCATGTGTGCAAAAATGTTAGCAGCGTGCTATTCAGGGACATCTAAACGGCAAACATACAACTTGTATTTTGGAAGTTGACATGACAGAGGAAACCTCTCCAGAGGAAATAGAATGTAACTGCTTGAATACCGAGTGCTGACTTTCCCCTCTGGGAATCAGTAAAGGCTTATCGCCTCTTAGATTTTGATCCGTTTCTTTTTCCTGAAAAGCCTGTGTAGCTCTTAATTCAGGTTTTGTCTGGGAGAGCCTGATCAGTGATGTGACTGGGACATAATCATATTCTCTTCTCAAGACAATTTTAGTTAATAAAGATTGGTCTCTCCCTAATTTTCCTCTTCTTATGTTGTGGATGTGGCTTATGAGTCGTCTGACTCACAACAAGCCTAAATGATTTAAAACATTATGTAGTCTTTTGTTTTTATTAATGTATAGTTAACAGATTTAGTCTATTTGATAAGTGTGTGCCAGTTCTCCTTCTGTTCTGGTCCTGAAAACAATTTTGTATAACCGTGATTTGCCCATTAAAGACTTCACTAGGCTTATCACCTCCTTCATGATGACAGTGGTAACTTCCAAGCTAGAATAGTTTTAATGTAAGAATTGTCACACTGCATTTTGAGCTACACCCACTGGGCCTGTGTCCTGACTGTGGACCCATTTAATCTTTAATTTTTCTTCTCATAAATATTTCACCACAGAGATATCTTTAGCACAGAGGGGAAGTTTTAGAAGTGAACTGCCATCATTTCATAAATAGCAAAATACCAGTACTTCAAGTATTTCAACCATTTAAAGTGTGCAAGATCACAGAATATAGGTAATTCCATGAAAAATCAATCAGTGCCTCCTACCTGACCCACTCAGAACCATCAGAATTCTTTTTTTTTTTTTACAACAATTATAGTATATGTAATGCCAATTAAATATACCTATGTTATTGTACAAGAAAAAAAAATCTGCTGATTCTTAGGGGTCAGGTGGGAAACTTTTCAGGATTGTTTTATTTTTGTATTGAATGATCCTATAACCCGGATTACTTTATGGTTTCAGAGCAGTAAGGACATTTAAGGCACTCATGGCAATTGTAAAAATTCAGGATGCATGTGACCAGATTAAGCCATCATATCAATTTTTATTGGTTACAGTTTGGCATTCTCTGGAAGATTATGAAATGAATCTCCTTCATGGCTGACTCTTTGGATCATATCTAACGCTGCCCTAGGGAGATAGAGTGATTGCTGCACATCTGTACCCTGACAGGCTATGCTGTCTGGATACACAACTGTTCCATCTGACCACACCTGACTTCTAGTAAAATCACTGCTCTGTTTGTTGCCAGGCTAGCTCTCAGCTCCCATATTATTTATTTATTTATTTATTTATTTTTACCTGAGGTTTATTTCGAGCGAATCTTTTATTTATAAATTGTGAATAATATAGGGGAAGGCAGGACTTAATGCCAGAGTAGTTAGTTCATTTTTGCTCAAAATAACAATGTTATGGTCATTGTTTAAGCAAGTAGTTCCCAAACTTTAACAAGGTTATTTGTTAACTCTCAATCTCGTGATGCTTTGGTTTAGCTAAATTTATTGATGAACCAGATGCTGTTTGTCTGTGTGCCTGATCTGATCTCAAAAGCATGAGACCCCATAAATCTTTTTTTGTTGCCACGATTAGCTTAGCCCCACATAGGCATCACATGACCTCGATATTGTGGGCATGTCTTCACTGCCGTATGTGAGATCATTTACAGAAACAGAGAGGGAAGTACATGTTTTCAAGATTAGTGGCTTAGTGTAGACCTGTTGGGGTTTGTTTGCTTTCTCATTTATTTCAAAAGGCTCAGACCATGTTGCATTCATAATCAAAGTTGTTTTTCTCCTTTACATGCTTATTTGAAAACATAGAACAACTTGTATTATGACTGTTGACTGTATTTAGTAGCTGTTTTCATCTGCCAGGAATTTGTAGCTCATCAGGAGACTCGGCAGGTGTTGATTCTCCCTCTAGTAGACAGGATGTACCTGACAAGCTGCGACTAGTGGGAGACATAATAAACAAGAGGGAGAATGGGGAGAGGAGTCTCACACAGATTCTAATTTACCTTTCAGTACACACTCTCACTCACTTGTAACACAAATCACGTCGAGATGTAGTGGGCTGGGATTATGTTTACATTTAGTACGATGTGCTTCCGAATAGTGGAATTATAAAATAAGCTTCAAATGGAGGAGATTGACTTGAACCTCTCCTGACTGTTTACTCACATACAGCAGCGAAACAACAGACCAATGTTTACAGTACTCATGCCTTTCAAATGAGCTACTAGAAATGAGCAGTGACATTTGTGGGGAAAAATACAGACATGTGCTTTGAATTTTTTGTCGTTTTTTTGTGCCTTTAGTAGCGAGGATACCCAAAGATTTCACTGAAAGGGGTGGCGGTGGGGTGGGGTGGGGGGGATGTCAAAACTGAACTAGAGCTGCCTCTAAGCCCTCAGCCTTTGCATATGGGGTGCACACTGCCAGGTGAGCTGCCGGTGCTCCCTGAAACAAGCATCTATTAAATACATAGGCGCTGATCATACAGAGACTCATCCTTATAGATGCAGCTGCTTCAAAAAGACCACAGCAGTGGCATCGTTCAAAAATTGTGCGACTCCTGAACATTTTTTCATTGAAGAGAGAATATTGAAACTCACCAAAAAAACCAAAAAAAACCCCCACAATAAAGTGCAATACATGACACCAACAGTCTCCAAATCAAATATGTTAGATGCACTGAATTGTAAATCGGTTGCACTAAAATGGAAAGCACCAGCCGTATGTGTGTGTGTTTGTGGATCGCTTAGCTGAGCAGTGCAGGAGGTGGGGCTGCAAAGCTGCCGACAGCCTTGCCTTTCGAACTGCTCAGCCAACGGCATCCTCACCAGTGCCAGCCCACACCTGCTGTCACCGCTGCTCCATCAGCTGCTTATCAGTCAGTCTGGAAACCCCCTCAGCTGTCTATCTGAATGGCTGATTAGGAATAGATTTTGGTGGGTCCAGTCTGAAGAATCACAATTATTGTCCCAACATGTGGGCAGAAATTAGAAGCCTTTGAAAGAAATCACTGTTTTGATGTCATTAAAATTACTGTATGTCTAGCACAGTGTTATAGCTTGACATTAATTCCCTTTGTTGGTGAAAGAGAGCAGGAAGCTCAAGAGGCTGCATTTTTTTGTTGTTAAATTGTTGTTGTCGTTGGATTTTAAAGATTAACCAGCACCACCTGATGTGTTTTTTTTTTTATAACTGTTGAACACACTTATGTTTATACTTTACCCAGATGTAAATAATTGAGCATAGTTTCTGTTTTTCACATTTCAGGTGGAAGCACAGGTGAAACGTTGTCTGTGTCTCTGTCCATCTCATTGGTGGTGTCCCTGACGGCACTTGTTGCCTTGGTGGTGTTGCTTGTGAACTGTGTGAACTGCTGCAAGGAAAGGGAGATCAACTTCAAGGTGAGAGTCCCAATAGACAGGCCGCCAGACAAACACAACTCCATCTGTGTTTGTCTGGTTTCCAAACCTAATGATAGAAGCAGCGGGGATGGATTTGAATGACCAGCGTCTTTGAAGTTAGGCTCTGTTGTGAATGATTTCCACTCAAGTATCATGACAAGCCTGTTTTTGTCCCTTCTTGTTTTTTGTTGACGTAGGAGTTTGAGGACCACTTTGATGATGAGATTGACTTCACTCCACCGGCAGAGGACACGCCCTCTATGCAGTCCCCAGCAGAAGTGTACACCCTTGCTGTGTCCCCTGTGGCTCTTCCTGGCCCACCCCACCTCCAACCTCCTGCCCACATCACAGGTAAGACACAGTTGGCCATATACTTCTATTTTTCTTCTTTTCATCTAAAATTTTAAAGCTATTTTTAGGGAAAATATATGCATTTGTGTGTTTTATGTGACAAACGTGGGGTATTGTCATTCCACATTCTGTTTTTGTCAAATCTCTGTAACCCACAATTTATGTTTTGTGATTTTAATAGATCAGATGTTTGTATGAACCTTTTCAAAATGATCACATTTATGAGCAACACATTCTTAAGGTGACGCTTGTTATTAATTAGCGCCGTCTTACTTAAGTTTGTTCTGTGGTTGGTGTCACAGAGGGATCCACAGGCTTCCAGGTAGCACGTCACAGCCTGAGCTACATCCAAGAGATTGGCAATGGCTGGTTTGGCCAGGTAAGATCAGGTTTCTTTAATGTACAAGTTTGGCATTTTCCTCAAACTAAAATTAAAATACAAAATGTTAAATTTGGGTAATGTTGGGTTAAATATGTTCATTCTTTGGCCATTATCTGCACGACAAGGTAGATATACAGCATGCTCTAATGTGTTATAACTGAGAGTGTATGCCCATGTTTAAGGCTTATCCTGCAACTCATCCTAAGGCAGAAAAGTAAATATGCTTGTCCTCCAAATAATTCTCAACCTGCCCAGTGAAATATCCATTCTTACACCACAGTTCTGTTGCTTTTTCAATATTTGTCTTCACAGTTATTGCCATCCCTTGACTGTTTTGACATGATTTATGGCCTGTTTCTTGAAATCTTGATAAGTCTAACGTGTCATGTATTAACAGGTACTTTTGAGTGAAATATACACAGATCCCGGTGGAACCAGAGTGGTGGTGAAGGAGTTAAAAGCTAATGCTAGTGCCAAGGACCAGAATGATTTCCTACAGCAAGGGGATCCATACAGGTAAACACCCTTGACTGAAGACAGTTATCATTTTTCAGATGTTCTTAAACAGATGGTCTGTGATTCGAAAATGTAAAATTGTATTAACGATAGTATATTATTGTCTGTTTAGGACATACATTACATGTGGACAAAAATACGATATGACGTCACAGTAATGTTAGCAGCATCCTCTACCTTTCACTCTTACACACTGTATCAGACCATATCTCCTCTAAACCTTACACATATTAGGTCAAGGTATTATTTTCAAGCTTATATGCGGTCTAATTAATATCAGTTTCATTGGGTTTCATGTTATTTTCTCATTATAGAGTGCTGCAGCACCCAAATATCCTCCAATGCCTGGGACAGTGTGTTGAAGCTATTCCCTTCTTGCTTGTCTTCGAGTATTGTGAAATGGTGAGTGGACCACCTGTTCTATTAAATGTTATTTGGAAGTACAAAATATACCAGTATCCCAGTTTTTGATGTACAGAAAGTTTATAATTGGTCAATAAAATTGAATTATAACCATAGTTCATAATACTACATTAGTAGGAATTAAATGATATGTTCTAAATCTAGCAATCTATAATCATATTTTGTAACACTGTGCTTGTTAACATGCAGTCTTTGTGTGGAGGGATGGAGAGATGGACTATTAACTACTTGCTATCTCAGTTCTTCTTCACTTAGAAGACTCCATTAATTCAGAAATCTGAGAATTATCTCTTGCCAGTCTGTTAAGCTCACTGATTCAGGGGGCAAGACCCCTCAAATACTGTCCAGGAAGCATGCACAGCTGACCCACACTATTGACCATCTGGATTGAATGGCCACTGTCTCAATCCCAAATTAGCTGTTCACCCTCAAACATTGAAGTGACTCAGACTCCATCATGGCGGCTGATTTCTTCACTGTTTCTCTATCTATCTTGGGTGAGCCCTGACTGCTGGGCGCTCCCTCCCCTCCTTTCACCTGTGCTCCCCTCCCCTGTCAAAGTCCTGTAGCTCATCTAAGACTGAGACTTCTCACATTCCCACTTACCCAGTAAAGCAACAGGCTCCATTTACACTCCTCTGGTGTCAGCTCCACCAGTTGCTGTGTTTGTGCATTTTTATGGGTAGCGTCTTGTGTATGTTGGACGCTGCTGAGCTCAGTCTAAAGTAAGCTACGCACCAAGTGCCCAGTGGTGATTGCAAAAAGCTGAAAAAGTTTGTCTGAAAATATACACTATCTTGGTGTCATTTTGATTCAACCAAGACAATGGAAAACTCTGCGCATTTTAATTCAATTTAACCCTTAATAAATATTCAAACTTAGAGGGATGCTAAGTCAATTATTGAGGCTGTAGTTGTAGTGTTGGCTAACATTAAGTTGTCCTCATTTTGATAAAAATTGTAACAAAAATATTAGACCTGTATTCAAACATGATGTAATCCATCAGAGTACAGCCTCAGAACGGATCTTAGAATTGAGAAGAGCTGAGGCATCAGCATCGATTATGGAAATGCATCGATATGCACAATGTGTATCAGCTCTGTGTCTTCACCTGGTCAAGGCATGGATTACCCTTGAGAGCAAGCTAAAGTGGAAAGCTAAAAATCTTTCCACGCAATCATCTAGTTATCGTCTGGAGTAATGTCGACATAACAATGTGATGGTAGTTTTTGTTCAATTAGAGAAAATGTTAGAAAATGCCCCATCAAAATGAAGGAGAATTATAAAATATTCCTGGATCCGCACCAAAATATAATGGGTTATCTTCTCACCCGCGCCCGATCCTTCCTCCAAGTCTTTTGAAAATCCATCTGGCAGTTTCTGCATAATCTTTCACACAAACAAATGAACAAAGGTGAAAACACAACTTCCTTGGCATAGGAAAAAATGCATCAAATGACAATGTGAAAAGGGGTCATGTGTAGTGATGAACCTATAGAGAATTAGTGTCCAAATCTGCAGCTTACCTTGGTTTTTTGGGTGTTTTGGGCAACTCTCACCATTCTCATATGGTCACATATTGGGCCACATCAGGCATCTGTTTGCTGAGCAGCTAAAGAGACAAATATTTCCCCCAAGAGTTGGTAGAGACCAAAACAGAGTTAGAAGAGAATGGATCTTGGACTTAAGTTAGCGAGGTGGCCAGAGACATGCATCCAGATGAATGAAAAGTTTTCCTGTAACCTCTACATGTTTGAATAAGCAACTGTTTGCTAACAAGTTACCTATATCAACTCAAAAGATGATGATATGCCAATGTTGTGTTGTCTTGTTTGTGGCCAAAAAGGGATTGCAATTCTAATCTTTGATTTGATTTTTTAATTGACTGATCATTCAGTAAAAAAATATCAAAATGACAATCGATCATCATAACTGAAGATGTCGAACCAACAGCCAAAAATCCCAAATATTTACTTTAAAATGAAAATCAAGTGTTTATTCACATTTATGAACTAGCCCTGTTAACTAGTAACTACATCCTTCAAAAAACAGCTGAATTAAAACCCTCAACTTACTTGACAGAGTGTCAACAATTACACTCAGTGTGTGTGTGTGTGTGTGTGTACTGTCGAATCAGATAACCCTTGTCCTTCCCGAGCAGTGATAAATCTTGTGCGTGTCTGTGAGCGTATCAGATCCAGGTGTGCCTGGGTGCACAAGAAGGGCACACTTCCACCCGCACACTACTTGATGCCAGGATACAGGATGCAATTTCCATGAATTAGTTGACACAACCTGAGCCATAATGATTGACTTCAGTTGTTTGAGAGGGAAAGATCACATTGTGTGGTGGATCAATTCTGCTCCTTGGATGTATGGATGTTGAGCCGTATTTTGCATGCTCACAGGAAAAAGGAAACACTTTTTTTTTGCTGCTTAGGTGTCACAAATGCTTTGAGTAACCCCATCTTGCCTTCCCATTTCTCCGACCTGGTAATGTGTCCAGCGAGGTCCAGTCCAGCTCATGTTGCCAGACATTGCACAACTTAGTATTGTCAGCTGTTCAGATTTGGCTGGTGACCAGGCATTGTGGTCTCTCCCAGCCAGCTCTAGTAGTAGTCTCAGACAGAAGATGGCTATGAGTGAAAGTGAATGACTTATCACAAGTGTGTGTGAGTCATTAGGGAAGAGCGCGTGATGAGGACCAGGTCCTGTGTGTTGAAGGTGATAATGTGTGAGTTCAGCACAGCTGAGTGATGTCTACGCTCATTAATCATTGCTGGATAGAGTTTTGAGGTGTTCCCCCTAGCGGCATCATATCTAACACAATATTAGTGTCCTTCCTTTCAAAGTTGCATTTGCACTACTTATGCATGAAACTTGTTAAATGTTGAATTTAAAGTAGAAGGCGTCTTTTCGATGGCCTCCTTAAACATTGAGGTCATGTCAATCATCCCCTAGATTCCGAAACATGAAATTCAACACTGCAGCTGCACAGTGGACAAGATGAATCCCAAAAAGCCAAAGTACTATGACGTTCCCTCTGACAGCCTGATGATTGATTGTGGTTTTTCCGTCCCGTATCACCCGTGCCGGGTAACCCTGACTCAAAGCATTTTAGACATCAAAATACATCAAGCAACTGGTGCAGGGGCCACAGAATGTCACATACCATAATGTGAGTGACAGATTCTAACTCATGGGTCTCCTGCCTAACTCCTAACCAGGATGTTTAGTCAGACCCTAATCTGGTTCAGGGTCTCAGACCTGAGCCAGACGACTTATGGCTTTAAAAAGTGATGTGTGATCTCCATTTATTGCGGTCGTCAGGGCAACAATCTTTGCAGTGTTATGGAAAGTGGTCTATGTGTTACCGTCATGGCATTTAAAAAGTCATACATTACTGACCATGCTCTGCCCAAAGGTGTATGTAGCATTAGAATTCACCTTGTAGGTAAAATACTCCTCATGTGGTCGGTGTCCTTTTTGATTTCTATTAGCTAATTAACTCAATTTATGGTAGCCTGTTCTTTAAATTAGATTTGTGTTTATTCATTATTTAATAAAGACAGTTGGTTGCGCTATTTGTGGCTATGAAAACATTACACCTCTTAAGTGCCTCATCCTGGATTTCTCATTTCTCTCAATGGCCCACTGGTATTGCTTTGCTTACATGTAATTAAGCTAACAGTAATTGGAATATAGCCTGCTTCTGGTAACATGAAGAACAGACAACAACTTCTAAATTTTTTTTTTTTTTTTTTAGTTTTTACTTTTTTACTTGGTCATTTGATGGCTGAGCCAGACATGAATCTGTGCATTTGGAAGGTGGTACAGTATATTCATGTTTATTCTTGAGTTAGACACAAGGACTAATTGTTTTAGCCTTTCAAAGTTTCACAGCAGTGGATCCTCCTTCCCTGAAACCCAGACCCAATCACCTGCTGCAGAGCCTTCACAAATAAAGACAGGCACGAAGGATATCATTTACCATACATTGAATATAGCTTTTCCGTGAAGACTGCTTCTCAGAGCTGTGTGTGTTTGCCAATGATAGTTTTGTGTGTGTGTGTGCATGCAGGGGGGGGGGACCATGTTGCTTACGTAAGACAACCTATGTAAGCTGCTTGTAGACAGATAGCTCAGGGAAAAGTAAGCCCTTTGCAAACACATAGACACACAAACACAAACTCGCAGTCTCAGTAGCTGCGTGTGACTTGACATTTTTGACAATCCCCTCATAAGTTAATGCGACTCTGGTCTGTGTACAGTATGTTCTTGGTAGCTCATTCCTCGGGGAAGCACTGTTCCTCTAATCAAGAATCTCCTCTGGTTTTCTCCGTGGTGAACACTGACTGACGTGGTGTCAGAAGCGGAGCTACTGTGTGTGAACAGAGCCGTAGTTTGGGGCGTTTTTTCTGCTTGAGGGGCAGCAGAGGAATCGAATAATGTCAACTGCCTAGGGTCAAATGTATAGATATGCACACTTGCAATTAAAATGTAACTAACAATTGTTTGCTTTTTACTTCTGAATCTACTGAAATATGTGGTATCGTGATGTGTATCATTGAAGTTTGGCCGTATCACACAGCCCTGGCATGAGGGCAAAAACAAAGTAATCTCCTCCCAGTGTGTGGAGTAACTGAAAAGTTTGCCACTCCACTTTTCCATTTTCCATATCCACACCTTGAGTCAAAAAGGTGTTGGAGTTGTGGTGAAGTTACAACGCTACCAGTGCTCTGGTTATTATGTCTGGTTTCTGTAGGAGCAACAACATTTTTAGGCTCCCCCCCGAGAGAATTACTGGTACCCCTAAATATGGTTTGTGATATCATGTCAAAACGTCCACTTCTTTATACAGTTTATTTTCCCAACTGTCCCTGGGTTGTGAACCTGCACATACTGTAGCTGGGGCCCTTGTTGTAAATCAAATATACTGTATACCCTCAGGACTCAGTCCAGCCACAAAGAGCCCTCCAGCAACTTGTTACAGATGCAGTTTCATATCTTGATTTCTCACAGCGCTATGATTAGTCACACTGGTAACATAAGACTTAATATTACTCTCTAATTATGCATGTATGTTTATTATGTTGGGGTGTGATTATTTAACTCAAAGTGCCTTGTCCCATTTCCCTCACGGGACACCCATTTCCTTTCTCCAGTCCAATCGTGAACTCTGAAACCCAATTGGACGCAGGCACAGTTTATTTCACCAGACCTGAGCTGGACTCTTATTTATAAATCTATGTAACACAGCATAGGGGTCCACTAACCAGCGCTACCCTTATTTGGTCCTCACACACATCAGCAGTGAGAAGTGCTGAGGGGACAGTAACAGGAGAGTGTACTGCCCCTATGTGGTGGCCTCTGCACAATGCATGTAACAAGAACCACCTGCTAAATGTCTCCATTGTTGCAATACAAAAAAAGATTCTTCAGGGTTTATTGTGTGTTTATGTTTAATATCGATGAGCTTATTCAGCTGTGTATGTGTGTGTGTGTATGTGTGTTTGCAGGGGGATTTGCGGGGCTATCTGTCTCAGCAGGATTGGATGTTCAGAAACGCTGAGTTGCTGCAGCTGCAGAGGATGGCCTGTGAAATCGCTGCTGGTGTCACTCACCTTCACAAACACAACTTCCTGCACAGGTAGCACTTCTGAATTGTGACACTTAAGCAAGCTCCCAGGCTTTAGATCTACTAAGCTAAACCATATGTTTCTGGTAACACTTTGTCAAAGAAGACATCTGCTGTTTCGGGTAGCTTTTACTCTCTGACAGGTAGACACAAACACACTGTGATTACGTATGTTGATTACAACCTGAGACAAAATTACGTTTTCTGCCTCGGTTTAATTTTTTGGATTAGTAATTATCTTTATTAAATTGATATTACTTAAGATATTGTTCTCTCTAAACTCCTAGTTGTATTTATTTTATAATACAGAAGTAATTACATTAGTAAAAATATTTCTTTCTAGCCTATGTTTCGAACATTGGACTGCTCTGGCGTAGTGCAACGTTACTGATTTCATTCTAGCGTTGAGATTTTTAAGGATTTAAATATGATGAAATTTAAAGATTTGACTGAAACTCTAGCATTTGAATTTTGTATCTTGTCAACACATAAAATACACATAAATGTTGTTCTGTTTGAATCAAAACATACTACAATTTTATGGTATATGATTAATATACTGTAATTTTGCTGGGCTTGTCATCTCACCTGGTAAATGCATAGCCACAAACATTCTAAAATGTGATTGTAAAGGCTTAAGTCAACTGTTAGTTTTACTGTAGTGCTTACTGTCCAACCAGTTTCAAGGAGAACCCGTATTCTCCAAAAAAGGTGCGTACAGCAGAGCGGGTGCATTTCATTTTCATTTTTACCCACAGTGAGAACTTGATGTCTGGCTACTAGCAGCCAGTAGGAAACAGGGGGTGTTGAGAACGTGTGGCTTGTGGGTAACATGCGATGCTCAGCTCATCAGCTCTATTTTGCATGCTCAGAATAAGCTCAGAGAGTTCCAATTACACAGCTCCCATGCATTGCCACAGTGTCAGCTGTCCGCCTCCATAAGGATATGATGATTTTGCTCTTTGCATGTAAAAGGATAGCCTCACATTGGGTGTTGTGTTTTAATCCTTGTTACAACTTAAAGGGATTCTACAAGCTTCCCTCCACGAGGACTATTTTAATTTACGATTGTACAAATATTTCTGTGGCACTTTTGTTACTAGGCCACCAAAGAAAAAAAAAAAAAAGAGAAAATTGACAAACTAAATGCTTCAGAGTGAAGCCACCTGCTGGCCAACATTCAATGCATGTTGATGGTGCAGTCCTACAGACACAAAACCCTTGAGGCAAGTGTTGTGTGGGCTGATATCCAAAGCTGAAACCTCAGCTTTGCAATGCAAGGGGTGAGAATGCTGCAAAAGAGAGAACCACCTACTGTACTGTTGGTGTGCCGTAAATACTTTCTCATTCAGAATTAAGTTTCTTTTAAGACATAGTTCAGTTTTAACTCATTGTATATTTTCAGTACAAGTTTACAAAAGCTAATCCTATTTCTCACACAATTACAAAAACAATTAAGAATGAATCACAGCCTACTAGGTTTACTGAATGTTATTCAGAGCATCATATCATTAATGTCATGTGATGTGTGGTAGTTGTGTATGTTGAGGCAATGTATTGGCTTCAATGAACATTTAGTGTCCATATTGTTCTGCTGAAAAATGAATTGCGATAAACAAAGGAAGAAGGTTAGCACGCCTCTTCAGTACAGCGTGGTACTTCTCTCCAGCTAGCTTGTAATCAATCATTTACAGATTAACATTTGTCAGATATCCCAACTCCCTCATTATTTCCATCACCATGTTTTACTGGACTTATTTTGCTGTCCAATTTTAAACTCAAGCAGAATTTCAGTCTGACCAGTGCTAGATGTTTGGACTTGCTTTGTTTTTGAAGCAGTATTTTTTAATCTGTTTCTCTGTTTAAGTGTCTCTTTTTTTTCCTGGCTTTCGTTTTATTAATGTGATCAGGTAAAGTTGTCATTGGTGTCTTGAACTAAATCCTGATGATTAAATACAAAGCAAACTCAGGTACTTTTTTCTTTGAGTTTCCCTTTAAATTAAGGATAATGTTTATTCAAAATCCTCTTAGCAATTACTGTATATCATTTTCATCAGTCATATTATTTATTCACCATGTAATATATACATACTTACATACACATACATACACACACGTATTTAGTGTAATCAAAATTGCAACAAATGGTATGAAAACCTATTCAGATATATTTAAAATTATTATCGCATTTCAAGAACATCAGCTTAGTGAAAACATAATTTGTTTTGAAAGATGATTTATTGACTGTTCTTGGTCGCAGACATAATGTTTATGACTCCAGAATCATTTTCTTTTGCTCTCGATCACAGATAACATCTAGAAACTGCTTACAGAAATGGATCCAAACTGCACTGGTGTCTGATGATACCATGCCATATATTAGCCATGTAGGGTTAAGATGCTGGACCCATTTACTTACTGCTGCCTGTGTTACTGTATGTTTGGCCCTTAGCCAGCAGCAGAGGACGGGGGACAGGAGAGTTTAAAATACATCTTCATTTATCTTACAGAGGTTTCAGTGGACCTGACAGTAGCTGGACCACGTACACACAAGAGTACTGGTGTCAGCAATGTTTGTCATTAAGTTGGAACTTGTGCACGGGGATTGTTGCAGGGCTAAAGGTTAACCCAAGCCTGCCCCTTCATTCAGTGTGACTGAACTACCATATGGCTGCTCAACATGCAGATACAGCCTCAGAACTTCTTACGCCCTCCCCTGGCCGCCCCACAAAAAGTATGTACAGGCTGTGTTTACCTCTAGTAACTATATCTTGCCGCTGCATACTCGAGTCAGGAATAGCCTGTGTGAGTCTTGTTGCACGGTGAAGAGCAGAGGCCAATGACGAGAAGAATTTCCTATACTTGCCAAAGTCATTTGTGTTCGTTGCCAGACTCCCTTGTCCTTGATTCTCATGAGGTAATCTTAGCCTTTAAGGTTAAGAGCAGGTGGCAGATTCCTTGTTGATCTTGATAAGATTGATTGGGGATACACTTCACACTGGTCTTTGTGTTTACTTTGCTTTGTAGAAATAAATGACAGACCTAACACACTTAACTACCAGTGAATGATTTGGTAATTTTGATTTATAAAGTATTACATCCATGTCTATGTGTCACGCTGTCTTTGTTTATGCTCTCATAGTGATTTGGCTCTGAGGAATTGCTACCTGACTGCAGATCTCACTGTCAAAGTAGGAGACTATGGAATTGGACCTTACAGATACAAAGTAAGC
The DNA here is from genome assembly GCA_037577475.1 of Chaunax sp. Z400. Lineage (NCBI taxonomy): Eukaryota > Metazoa > Chordata > Actinopteri > Lophiiformes > Chaunacidae > Chaunax > Chaunax sp. Z400. The sequence goes on from CM075197.1 coordinate 16,338,529, forward strand.
ATAAACCTCAATTTCAGATATTTTCCGCATAGAGATTTAGTTAATTTCATCACTACTGTGGCAACTACATGTTCTTGACAACAGCAGGGATGGTAAATATACTCTACATTAGACTGGTTTGACTATGATCCAAACAAGCTTTTCAGAGCTGATACTGATAAACAATCTGATATTATTCGAAACTTCTGGTCTGATGCAGATTACCAATGGAATTCCAGTAATTCTTGCTGTGTCTGTTGTTTTTATGTGGTCTCTAAACTGAGTGAGAACATATGCATTTAGAAGGAGCTGGTTTCAGACACATTCCAAACTGAAAAAAATACTTAAAATCTGTACCAAATGTAGACTTAGAGTTCTTTGCTTGTCTTATTTAATAAAGCCTCCAGGTGCATGCTAGGCAATAGCCAATGATAACTGTGCAAGACAAAGGAGTTAGAGAGAATTTTACACTGGTTTGTTCATCCATAATGGATAAACCAGTGACAACCTTTCTGTTAGTTCTGTCTAATTTCTAATCTTTTTCTTTTCCTGACTGGAAAATTTTGAGACCAATGATTAAGACATCTGCTGAATTAGTTTTATAATTCGAAGCAGTTTGGCAATGTTTTTTTTTTTGTTTGTTTAAAAAAAAAAGAAGCCTTAATGTACCTAATTCAGCAAATTATTCTTTCTAAAGATGTTCAAGAACACTTAATTATGTCTATCCATCACTGACATCTGGCTATTTCTTTAGCTAATGTCTTTTTTCAGCAAGCTCCAGCTGATCTGAGGGAAAATAAAACCTCCACATTGTTGACTGTGCAGGTGTTTGCTTTTTAATCCGCTATATACTTAAGGGAAGAATTAAGATTGTGTCTCTTGTAACTTGACATGCTGCCTGGGGCACTTCTGTCCGCTGGATTTTTTTAAATACTGCTGATCCGTCAGTTTGGCTGTCTGGCTGAATTTAAGACTCCTAAGATAAGGTCACCCACTGAATCTATTTTTGTAGAGAAAGGAAGAGGCATAGTGAGCGCACTGACTCAGTGAGAACTAATAAAAATCAAGTTTCAAGTTTCTTCTCCTGTATAGAATGCTTTTTAATGACATGGTGTTTGAACAATTATTTTCTAGAAAGTTGCACTTTCTAAAAGTAGCAAATACCATGTGTGACTGGATGTTTTTACGATGTAACTATAGGAGGATTACATCATCACAGAGGATGATGTGTTTGCACCCCTTCGCTGGTTGGCTCCTGAGCTGGTGGGTGAGCGCCATGGGGGTGTGATTGCAATGGAGCAGACCAAGCCCAGCAATGTGTGGTAGGTACCAGATTGTAGCTCTATGCCGACAGTAGAGGACATTTTTAAAACCAGTTACTCATAATGACTGAGTGAACGTGAATCTGATCCAAATATGTTTCAGAATGACACTCGTGAGAGAGAAGGAAAGATGTCTACTGCCTTATTTCAGTGTGCTGAGAAAAATTATATTTAAAGGCCATATCAGCTAGAGTCATCTGTTTTTAATACATACAGTACATGTGAAGTATTTGGCTTATTACAAAGAAAACAAACCCTTTCTGCTCATCCCAGAGCTTGTAAACCCCAAACAATGTGGATGGTTTTCAAAAGAGGGGAAAAATACACTGATACTGCACCAACAAAGTATCTCTCCACACTGTATTGTCTTTTCAACCCCCTTCCTGACTCATTGCCCTAATGCTTTCTAATTACAGAGTTCTGTAAGGTGGTTATAGTTACATGAGTTTAAATTTGTCTCTTGCTGTCATAGCTGCTTTATGACGTTCGTAATTGAATTGTGTTACTGTACTGTTTCTGCGGTATGAATAATATTTATAGCAACTCACTGGAGGAAGTTTTATGGTTTTGTGTCAAGAGGTTAAGGTCACTTGCTGGACTGGGAGTGTGTATTATGCCTTTTGTCCTGTACATCTCAACTGCTATGTTATCCTTAACCGTCTGTAGGGCCTTAGGTGTCACATTGTGGGAGCTCTTGGAGAACGCTGCTCAGCCATACTCACATCTGTCTGATCGGGAGGTTCTCAATCATGTGATCAAAGATCAACAGGTCAAACTCTTTAAACCACAGCTGGAACTTCCTTATTCAGAAAGATGGTGAGTCTTTGGAATATGTCTATTGGAATAAATTGCATACAGTTTTTTAAGCTAAAAATATTTCAGTAGTATTCCTTCAATCAGGTTTTAAGCGACTGAAGTTATTTGACCTTTAAATATATATCTTTTCTGTGACTGCAGGTACGAGGTCCTGCAGTTCTGCTGGCTGTCTCCAGACAAGCGGGCCACAGCAGAGGAAGTGCACCGTTTGCTTATTTACCTGAGAATGCAAGGCCAGAAGGACATAGAAGAGGATTTTGACCAACGCTGGGATGCGCTCAAGCCTAACCCTTCCACACGGCAGACCACTGTTAGCCACTCCTCTTTCCCCATCTTGGAACAGTTTGCTGATGACGCCCTGAGGCAAGAGATAGATGAAGTTCTCACTGTTACTGAAACAAGTAAAGGCCTCAGCTTTGAGTATGTTTGGGAGGCCGCCAAGCAGGACCACTACGATGGCAACCATGGGCATGCAGGCATGGACACAACACTGAACTATCACAGCATGTTCTTTCCTGTTTCCAGTGAAGACATCCAGGCCCATTTCCCTGATCCTGTAGCCAGAACAGCAGGCAAAGAAAGTGGTGACACTCCTTCAAGAATTCCTGGTGTTGTACCAGTGTTTGATGCACAAAAGCCATCTAATGGAAATCAATATTACATACAACTAGAAGAACAAGGGGAAAGCACAATTGAGGAAGTTGGGAACAGAAGGCAAGACATGGACTTCAGTTCAGGCCGGCAAGACGTTGTTGTTCTCCAAGATGTCCATCTGGATGAGTCTAGTACGGATGCTGATTTTTTCCACCAAAGTATTGACTCCAAGGACTCCTATTTACCAGACAGCCACATCTGGTCATCTCTTGAAAATGACAGTCCATACCACGCTAACATTTTCACTGAAGGGGGGTTAAAGCAAGAGGACTCTCCTTCCTGGAGAACGGATTTTATGGAGCTTCCAGAGCGCAATGGTAACTCTTTCCATGAAGGCGTACCTTTAGAGGTCCAGGAGGTGGACACAGATAAAAGTTATGGGGATTCTTTTTTAGGGGATGGTTCAGAAGCCCCTCACCGGGTGGACTCTGTGACAGTGGAGGGGGAGAACATCGATGGGAAGAGGCTTCTGAACTCTGAAAAGTTAACTGACAACTTCATGTTTCTCAATGACCAGAGCCTAATGAAAGATAAATCTAGTTTTGCAAGTCCAAAAGAGAATTTTCTTTTACCTGGCATAGCCCATGAACCAGAAGACACATTCAGAATGCGTTCTTGGGACAATCTTGAGACTTTAGGCAGCCTAACCACAGCTGAGACTTATTTAAAGCCTGCAGTAAGTAGCACATCCATAATACAGGAAATTTTAGACTCTCCATGTGCCAGTTTGGGAGAATCATCTCAGTCACTGGTAGAAAATGAAACGCCGGTGCCTTTCATTACAGTGGGCACAGAGGATGACTCGAGCAACCAACTGCCAGTAAGAAATAGTTCTTCTACTGATGACCTTGGTCTGCTGCAATTCTCAGACAGAGGTATAGACTCTGGATTTGATTCTACCTCAGAGAAGTTTGAGATCATCATCAGTCAAACTGATGGCAACACATCTGCATTCTCTGAAAGTGCCAGTACAGACTTACTGTGCACAAATGCCAACATTCCCAGCCTTGAAGACAACCTTGGAACCTCAAAGGATAGTGTTCAGCCCACAGTAAGTAAAATGCCTGAAGACCTGCAAGTCCAAGCATTGTCCTCAGACAGCGAACACACTGAAGACCTAACAAGTAACGACCTGTTGACTGAACTAATTGAGGATGCAGATATAGAAATGGAAACTTCTCTTTCTGACCACGAAGAATCCTTTATAAATACTAATGGATCTCTTGTGAGATCTTCTCTGTTGGTGTCTGGGCCATCTTTGGACCAGATCAGTCAGGACAGCTTATTGGAAGACAGTATGTCCACCACTCTACCAACTGTAGATAATTCAGCCGAGACACCAGACTCTTTAGACTCTCTGGACATTCACAGACTAGGCGAGCAAGGAGAGGAGCTAAGTGCTCAAATAGCCCAGCACAAACTCCAGCCTCCATACAAAATATCAGACAGTGGGTATGAGACGGAGAACCTGGAGTCTCCTGAATGGAACACTCAACTTAATGTCAAAGACCACTCCCCTGTAAAAAATGGCTTGAGTGTTGCCAAAGAAGAGGAGGAGGAGGAAGAAGAGACCCTAGCTGAGACAAATCTGGTTCCACCAGAAATCGTCATCTCTGAAGTAGAGGGTGTGCTGAATGTTCGCAGCGAGGATCCCAATGAGGTCCAGCAACCAGATCATGTGGCCCTCGCTGAGGAGCCAGTTATGGGGAGTAATTACAGAGATTCTGCCTACTTCTCAGACAGCGAAGAGCCCGAGAAGAAGTCTGAGGAAACAACTGCAGGAGGTTCTGGTGAAGTCACGTGGCTGAGGAATTCTACTGACGCGGTCAGCACAGGTGCTGGAGGCTCAGCACTGGCGGTTACTGTGGAGAGAGACATCGACTCTTTATTTTCAGAGCAAGAATCTTCTGCAGCTACTGAAGCACAGGCCAAAGGAGAGACACTGGACACTTATGTTGAGGTCAGATTACCAGAGGCAGATTTCACAGAGAACTGTGAGGAGGTGGTGACAGAATCTACCAATAATCACAATAAAGATGAAAACAAACCAGAGGTGTTGAAGGACATCGCATCTCCTGATCAACCAGTCCAATCAGAAGAACTAGAAACCTCAACCCCACTTCCCTCTGCAACCCTTTCAAAGCTGTCGCCAGAGAATACAGGTCATGCTAAACTAACCAGGACATATGCCAGTGATGGTCATAAAATGAAAGAACCAGATATGGAGGGGCGTTACTTGGGAAGGCGGGATGGCTCTGGTTCAGATAGACAGGAGGATGGCGTAGATGCGGACGAGGAGGATGAGAACAGCGATGACTCTGATGATGACATCCATGCATACCAGCTACACAGCTCCAGCTCAGAAAGCGAGGATGACACCGTGCATACAGTGCCACTTATTGTCTCAGATGACAGCAGTGCAAAGAACCTCAAGAGCTTGTTGAAGCCCAGCGCGCTGAACACAGAGGCATCATATTCACCGTTTCCTGCGAGGAGCAATGCAGATAACTCCAGAAGAGCGGTGTCCTTCTTTGATGATGTCACTGTCTACCTGTTTGACCAGGTAAAATACTGTCTTGTTTCGTTTCAGTGTAACTAGTATGACATTGTGTGTGGAAATTCTAATTAAAATCCAACTCATTCTGATTTAGGAGACCCCCACCAAGGAACTGGGTGACCACTCCTCAGCCTCAAATAGTCAGGTACCGGAGTTCAGCAGCCCAGTGTCCACTGCCAGCTACCTGAACCGGTTCACCAATTCTGAAAGCTCCACAGATGAAGAAGGTAATGCTAAAAACACACTAAATCTCTGAAGCTGCTGAAAATCGTCTTTACTATAACATGTCCCGACTTGTTCATTGAATCCCTGCAGGTGGTGGGTTCGAGTGGGATGATGACTTCTCCTCCCCTGCACCCGCATTCCTGCCCAAGATGGATAAAGACCCTGTGTCAAAGGCTATGTCCTCATCTGCAGCATCTCGCTTTTCCTCTCCTCCCCCCGCAGTAGGGCGTGTGCTGGAGCCCAGCTGGACCAGCTCCTCGAACTACTCCCGTTTCTCCATCTCACCAGCCAGCATCGCCAGCTTCTCTCTCACACATCTAACCGACTCCGACATCGAACAAGGAGGCAAGTTGAGCATGCAGTCACACCAAACCTTTATGGGTTTTTACCCTGGCATAAAGGAATAGTAGCAAATTTTGAGAAATTGCTTTTTGCTAAATCGTTTGCTGAAAGATAGATGAAAGATTTATACTACTCTCATATCTGTACAGAAAATATAAAGCTATGGCCAGCCTAAGGTTATCTCGACATAAGCTGATGCCCCCAGTAGTTGCCATGCTAAGCTAAACTACATGGCTGCTGACTGTTACTGTTACACACATGAGAGTGGTATTGAATAAGCAAGTTGACGTTTTTCCAAAATGTCCATGGAATTCCGACACCTTTTTACTTTAAAGGTCAAATATACAGTTTTCACTAGATGTCACAGTAGAGCATCGGCCTTTCAGAACAAAAGAAGTGTGCATTTTATTCACGAAGGAAAGATGGGAAGAAAAACAGGATAGCTCATCACAATGAAATATGAATCAAGATTTTGTTAAGACATCAAATATTCCTCACTTGAATTTTTTATATTAGTAGTTATTTTAGGAGTAAGTTTCTTTCCAAGCCACCATGTTGAAAATGGATGCAAAAAGGACAGAGAGGGACTCTCATGCGCTAACATGCGTGCTCGGCTATCCAGGCTACCAAAACAAAGAACAGATTACAACTCACACAGGCAGTTTGACAGCATTCTCTGCTCAGGATTGCCATTACCCCGCTGTATATTTACATAGCAAGTACTAGCATGCTGCTATATTTATGTTCACAATATCTATTTAACCTTCAGGAAGGGTGCATTTTCATTGCAGTGTTTAATCCCATCATATGTTTTTCTGGGTGTAAATAAACGTATTACGATATTCCTAGATTTTACCGTTTATTTAAATGTATATGACAATGTCTGTATTCAAGCTGATGTCTTCACTGACTACTTTGAACAGATTTTACTTGTACCATGTTCATTAGACCTTGTACTAATGTGAAAGAGTCATGTAATTGATCACATTTAAACTCTCCTCATCCTCCTCTGTTCACCTCAGGAAGCAGCGAAGATGGAGAAAGGGACTAGTGAGAAAACATGAAGGGATGATTCACCCTCACACCAATAAAAAAAAAAAAAAGAACCTATACTCGCACTTTCTGGGAATGGAAACCTGCTGGAAATGGACAGATGATGAAGTTTGTGGGACAAACTGCAGATGCTACTCTCAGGCAGAACTGTTCTATACCTACATGGAGACGGCAAACATGACTTTCAGCAAATGAGACAGACGAGGCCCAGTCTGAGCCACATCACCTCCTCAGCTACGTCGGTGTGTGTGATTCAGTTCCGTTCAACTCCACTTGGTGAAAAAAAAATTCAAAAAGTTTCTAAATGTTTGCTTTAAAAACTCATTAGGGCAGTCCGCGTTTGTGGCTGCTTCTTATTTATGTGTCAAAGTGCACTCCTTTTCCAGGACTTCCTCATCACCCCCCCCCTAAAAAAAAGACTATTTATGTTCTGATTTCAACACTACAGCCAAATAGGAATAAAAGTCAAGATCTCGAACATTTTTTTTTCATTTTTCTCCTTCATGTTGTGCGATTATTTCAGTTGTTGCCTTTTTTTTCTTTTTCTTTTTTGGGAAGAGTCACTTGTTCTTCTGTGTATCCTTATTAGGCGTGAAGTCACATTCTCCTAATTGGAGAGAAATTGTGTGATATCCTTCTGTAGCAGTATTTGAATAAGAAGGGTTGCTTAGGTAGCACCATCCATGCATAGGATGACTGGTTAACTACCTTCACTAAAAATCCCTCATCTGGGAGGTGACACACTGTATGTTTCTTTATTTATGTTTCAAAGGAGCATTTACAGTAAGTAGTTTCATATTTTTGAGACATGTCAGTAAGAATGGTTGGTGTTGTTAGACAAGGACTGTCATAATCCTTACAGGGGTGATCCAACATTAAGACAGTCATGCGGACAAAGTAAAAAAACAAATTATTCATTTTGTAATGCTTCATTTTATGCTCTGAAAATGTGCAGGAAGTTGCTTGGATGGTTTTGTCCCAATTCCTTGTCACTGGGTTTTATCACAGTGCCTGTGATGCTGTAAAAAAAAGAAAAGAAAAGAAAAAGCAGCTGCGTTCCACCACTAACTGTCACTACAAAATGTAAAGTCACACATTTAGTGAGATGATGTAAAAAGTGGGAGAATTTATTTTTCATTGTCAGAATGAAGACGTGTGATGAGCTGTGTAAACAAATGTGCAATGAGTTTCATTAATCAGTTGAAATTTGAGTTCACAGGAGGACCTGGTGAACGGGGTGTCGTGTCTTCGGTAATGTGCACAACTAGAACAAAAAAACACTGCTGCTTTTATCAACTTCCGTATCGAGCAGAGTTGTCTGCCTTTTTAGTTTTGTGTCAAACTTAATTTCCAGTTATCTCCGAGCTTTTCATTTACAACTGTAAACATTGTTCCCGGAAACTGTGTGTAAAACAGTTGCTGTATGTTTCTTTTTAAGTAGATGATGTCCATTTCACTCGCTCCACACAGAATTCATTGTACATTACCGCAGACAATGTTAACCTCTGTTAAAAACCAGCAGCCTGTGCTTCATTTAAACTTGAATTTATTTAAGGAAATTATTTGACTACAGTATACATTTGCTTAATCTTGCACATTTGAGAAATGTAACTTAATGTTGAACTGTACTGATGTATGTAAATGTTATTTTTTTCTGTCTGTAAATTGGAAAAGATGTAAATGAGTTCTAGGTATGAGGTTTCATTTTGTAATTTAAAGCTGAGTTGATCAGAGGAGCATATCACAGTCGTCGGCTAAAAGCGGTTAAATTAAGACCCGAAAGCAGATGTGAAATCATTCTGTCCTTTCAACTTGTAGATTTTAAAAATATTTTTACTTCATATTTATCATCCTTAGTGTAATTGAATGAAATGTTTATAATTACACTGTTTAATATGAAAATAAATGCAAATTAACTTCTAATTTCTGTGTGGTTGCTGCACGATCTGGATCGAGTCCAGCGGTGAAAAGAATGAGCCCTGGCTAGAAGAAGTGTCTGAGTATGGATTGTACCAATATGGAAACAAGGAGCCAGTTAGGTAGTGTTGGTTTCTTTTAGCTCTAGTCCCCATAATGGAGCCTCTACATTAGTTTTGAAACAAGGGTGACGAGCTCTGGGCAGGTGAAGGGGTACTCATGAGGCCTCTGGTCCACCATGATAATTTTCTTCAGACAATCTGTATAAGTGGAGAAGAGCGTTGAACCTGTGTGCCAAACAATTCAAAGGCACAACACACACTCAAAAATGGAGTAAAAATTATTCAGCCTATAATCAATTCAGCATCCCAAGAATGTCCCAATCAGGCCTGTGCATCAGTCTGGTTTCATTCACAAAGGCCCAGCGGGAAATATGATTACATGACTTCTGGAGCCATACTTAAGATAATTCCTCCCCTAACACTTTATCATTGTAAAAGCGAGGGTGCATTAGCATCAGTGGTTCTCCCATGTTCGATTTTGACTTTATAAACGATTGAGAAACTGTTCAGTCTGCTAACTAACTATGCCTTTGTCTCACAAATGCACCTTCCCTAGATGCTGCAACAGCTGGGTCATCTTATTCAAGTTTTTTTTAGGTTGATGAAGACGTGGATCGCCACCAACGTTCGACTGCACTGACCATTTTGCCCCTGATAGTTTTCACAAACGTAAATCTGAGACACCCGGGGTTCACAGATCATTTCAAAAAGTACTCCATAAAAATTCTAAATTAAACATACTTGGCTTTGAGGTTTTAACTGGATGCCGTGGCCTTCTTCACTAAACAGAACTTTCTCAGGTGTAATGCATGGTTGTATATTTACCACAGACGTGTTCCCTTAATGTCAAGAATAGGCTTATTTTGTTGCGATCCTTAACACACATTCTCTATAACCATGGCCCTGTTTCTGCAACTAAAACTAAAACTGCAATCAACGTGTTCTCCAGCCCACCTGAAATGATGTTGGAACATGAAGTAATATTTGCAGACTTTTATTTTCACATTTCATTGCCCTCGTAAGATAAACGTCCAGCCACGGTGACAGTCAGACCTGCCACACAGTTTCAACAGTCAAGGCCATATCATGGTCGTAGCAGTTGTGTTGATGGATATAATACTCACAGGAAAACCTTCCCTTATTGCAGGCAGATGGAGAGGTATCATCTGGTAATGTGGACTGAATTTTCCATATTATTCTCTGCAGTCAAGTATGAAGATCACAAATTTTTGCCAGTCCTTTTGAAAGGGCCTTATGGGTGGAAAAACACTCAGTTGCAAACATATAATGGGACAAAGAATACGGAGAAAAAAAATCCAGCAAATGCATGATCGAGCAATAAATAAATAAATAAATAAATAATATCACATGCAGATGTATGACAAAAACCAACAAAACACGATTCTAGAAAGCACAACAAGTCCGGCTAAAGTGAGATTGTGTGTTTGGAAGCCAAGCCTTAGCCCTTTATCAAAGTTCCAATCTCTTAGGTTTTCACAGGATATCGAATGTAAGAATAAAAGCTATTGCTAGATCCCAAAACACCCAGGAGCCAAAATCTACAAAGAGCAAACACATGTTTAAATGTTGATCTCACAAGACATCAGGATCCATTCTACTTAAACGCTCTTTTTCTCTAACGTCATCGCTGCATACTGTCGTGACTTCTGCCTGGGACACGAGCCCCAGGAGGGAACATCCGTCCACCAATCAAGAGTCCGATCCGAGCAAAAATATGCAGAATAAACTCGGTGGTGTGATTGTGCATTCCCTTTACATGAAAGGATAAGGGCCTGTGGGAATGGTCTGAGGAGACAAATGTCCATCCAGGCACAAACAGGGCAGGGGCGGAGCAAGAGGACGAGATGGTAAGGACGCTACACACCCACAGCGTTCCCGTTCACTTGTGTTGGAGGTGGCGGGAGGAGCGGGCTGCGGGGAGGTCCAGCCTGAGGAGGATGAGGGGCACGAGGAGCCTCTACTGAGTTCCCCCTTACGCTGATGTGCTCCCATCCTCCCTAGAAGATAAACACACATACATGACTGTTAATAAATGGCCTGTTGTAAATACCCACTAAAGCAAACGTGTATCAGCCCTCCACTGATAACAGCCCCAAACAAACCCACTGTTCATTCATGTTTGAGTCATGTTTACTTAAACATCCTGTCCCGCTGATTTATTGACCTTTGTGTTTGTGGGGTTTGGTTCAGTGTCAAGGAGAGAGAGTTAATTATAACAGGTGTTTTGTGTTGTGCTGAAAGTTATCATATATTATTATTTGGGCATGGAAAAAAAATAAAGTCTGTTGCCTGGAAGTCATCTGTGCCTTGGTCACTGAGAGAACCTACATATGAGATTATTGCTACAACATTTCTTAAATAAATAAAACCACACGCAAAAGATTTAAAAATGCAAAACTTTTTCTTTTTTTTCTTCTTCTCCATTTTAAAATTTGTTGTACATCTATATTAAGGGCAGGTTTTGTGAAAACATACAAGGAGTGGTCACCCATGACTTTGTCCAGGAAGTACACTGTGTCTTTGTTTTTCTTACTGATTAAATTAGGATAATCATTAAAAGTAAGAAAACAAAACAGGGGTTATTTTCATGCGACACAAAAATATCTAAGCAAATAAACCCATTGGTGGGTTTTTAAATCCCTTGATTGTATATATTTGTGAAGAGTTTGTAAAATTGAGGTCTTCAGTAGGAACCGATATGGGTCGGGATGACTGCCACATGGGGTAGGAAAGTAGTAACAGATGACATTGTAGAGGAAAAAGGTCAACAAAAATGTTTTTGTTTCTCTAATATTATTATTGCAATTTAAATTAGAAGGGGTGTACTTAGACAGACTCACCCCTATGCCATAGTCCCAGGACTGGCCCTTCGGTTGCATGGGCCCCACCCCGAACCTGTGGCATACAGCTCCAGGAGTCTCAGCAGGGAAGCCTGGAACTCCATCTGCTATGACCCATATCTAGAGCGAACAACAGCACTGAGCCAGTTCCTGCCACATGCTGATAAAACATGTGATTGGTGAGTATTGATGAGTCACTGACCTGGTCCAGCGGCCCCACAGAAACCTTGGTGACGTTGTTGGAGATGAGCTCCCAGGCGGAGCCCTGAGGGTAGCTGGGGGTGAGGCCCTGTCTGTACCACAGGTTACCTGTATGAAGACAAAAAAGGGGTTTATTGGATTTTAACTCAGTGACTCCAGTGTTGGAAAGTCTAATGTGTTGTTTGTTCCTCACCGTTTTCATCGACAGCAAAGACGGAGGTCCGCCCCACAGACAGCTGCCTGAGAGTCTGTCGGGGGGGAGAGGGGATGTGGTACCAGCATTCTCCTGCAGATGGATAAGAGTGCTAGAAGTTAGGCTATAGGTGGCCGATTAGTGCCTGGTGCATTTACTCAAACAATAAAAACTTTAGGAAATTGATGGTGATGCATTCCAGATTCTGATTTGAACGTTGAGGCTTCTTGCATTGCAGATATGATAAAGATTTATTCACGTTCCACATCTTCAACTGACCTGCAGGGTTTTGCGGGGAAACAGATCCCCTGTAGAACACAGCTCCGTCTTTGGCAATGGCCCACACCTGGTTGGCTCCGCCGATGGAGATGGATTTGAAGGGCTGGTCTGTGCCCACATGTAACCAGGAGCTGCCCTGTGAGATCAAACACGCTGGACTTAGTGAGTTTTTCCACAATGTTTGCAGGGGAGAGATGAAATATAATAATAATTTGTTTCCCAGCATATTTCTCACCGCAGGGTTTTGGGGGCTGACTCCCAGACGACACAGGACATCTCCTTTGTCACTGAGGGCCCAGACGGGGACCTGGTCCATCCTGCTCTGGGTCAGGCATGGCATCAGAGAGATGTCACTCAGAGCAATGGGCGGGACCTTCTGCCATGGTCCTCTCAGTGTGATCTTACACTTCCTGTATGCAGAAAGTGTGATTATTTTAATGCTGAAGAAACCACAGAACTGTGTGTGTGTGTGTGTGTGTGTGTGTGTGTGCCATTACCTTGTCCATCTTCTGCGCCTAACAAAGTCTTTCATGGTTTTGTGGCCGTGAAATGTCCTGTAGGAGAGATAAGTGAGAAAAATGGAACACTCTCTTTGGTAAAGTGTTGTTTTTTTCTTTTTAAATACACATATAGTAATATTAATAATAGAATAGTGGCATACACAGGGAAGTCTGCAGCATACTGCCAGCCTTCTTTATCTGTCCCTCCGGGGACGTTGTAGTCCACAGTCCACTCTGACACCTGGAACACAGTTTGGTTCTGGAGAATGAGCGAGCAATGAAACAACACAATTAAATGTGTATGCAAGAGAAATTGTGACTCAGTCCTTCTTACCCAGGACCACTGAGGGGAGGGTGGATGTGTGTTGCCTTTGGTGCACTCCTTCAGTCCACTTTCATCACTCCACATAGGCCGGTCTGTAGGAAGTCCTCTGCAAGTCACACAAAAAAAAACACACAAATAGTTTATGTCTTGGTAACGATCAAAAACAGGGACAACTACAAAGATCAAGATAAACTGCAAACACATTAACAGATGAAATGTTCCTACTTGTCCGTGTATCCTGTCATAGGGTTCCATCTTTGATTCTCATACACATGAACCCTCCTGACATCAGTCTGCTGGTGCAACGCAACTGCATCTCCTGCAGGAAATACAAACATGGACTCACATGTAATGATAACAAATACATAGTTCTACATTTGTGTGCATCTATGTCTCTCAAGCTTCTACAGAGTCTTGAACAATGCAAAGCAACCAGGACAGCAGACTACAAGGTGTTAGCAAGAAGCATGAGATGCATTGATTCTCCTTTATATGATTACAAGTTAATTACTGGCATTGACATAAATGAGATATTTCTGAAGCAAATGATTATTTTCACAATAAATAATATAAAGATTATGGAATAAGCATTTATTGATTGCTTGAATACACGACAAACTAAGAAAAAAAGACTAGGCCACTGCTAAAAAGGGTGATTTAAAAGGACTCGTCAAAGGTTTGTACAGTCAAGGGATTTAAAAAATGCACCACTCGTTTTTTTGGCCCAATTTGAGAAAAACTTTCCTCTATTTTAAACTTTGTTGTATGTCTACATGCAGGCCAAGTTTTGTGATGAGTCACAAGAAACGAGGTTTGGCCACATTTGACTGATTTTCATGAGCTGATTCCAAATGACCACTCCCGTGGTTAAGTGACCCACCCCTATTAAAAAGGCACGAAGATTGGGGAGAAAATCATATCTGCAAGAAGGCCACGGCTGGGGCAACATGACTGGAATTGTGCCATTGCCCTGCTGGAGGCGGTGCAGTCCACTAGACAAGTCGCCAGGGTGGTGAATGCTCACCATTCCGCAATAGTGCATCTATTCCAGTGTTATGGAGCCAGAGGAGCAACAACAGACAGGACTGACAAATCCACCTGCTCCTCAGAAACAGGCTCTGACCGACTGACCACCACAGCAGATCATCGGCACCAATAACATGTCAAACCAGAAGAGATCATCTCAGCCATGATTTAACTTCGACCCCAGTGACCTTATACTGGTGATGTGCTGACAGGACAGCAGTTTCTGGAGGAGTATGACATCACAATTCTGGACTGGTCATGGGTTTGCAAAATAAACACGGTGGTGCATTTTTAAATCCCTTGAGTGTACTAATCAATATCAAGTAGATGATGTGGGAAACATAGGGGTCGATGTCCACTGGGGCATGTTTACCAGAGGTCAGTTGTTGCCCACAGTGCCCGCTGTAGACCCAGGCGGTGCCATCCCACCCGATGCCCCACACCAGCCCCAGACTGTTAGACTCTACACACCGCAGGTGCCCTGGGACCTGCCGCCAGAACCTGCAGCACCACACAGTGGAATCACCCAGCATTAGCAACATTACTGTTATCAAAATACAAAGCAGTGCATACAGTAGGAGAGGCAGTGGCACATCAGCAGCACAGATAATACACAATTCCACCAGGCACAGTAGTATGTTAGCATGTTAGTGACACGTTAACTGACACAAAGCAGAATTAAGACAATGTAGCCGATGAGGTGAAGTCTTTCAAAAAGAGAATAAAACCAAATAAAAGAGGCTGAGTGCTGTTTCGGTTTCAGTCTCACATGAGGTCACAGGGGTATGTGTGTGCGGTTGCCTCCAGGGAGAAGGACGGCTCATGAACCATGATGTCCCCCTTTGAGGTTGTGGACCAGAGGGCCTGTCTGGATGGGGGGCCAGTGATCCCTCGACACTCACAGCAACAGTCGGACAACAGGGACAACTAAAGACACCGGGCAGATCCAAAAACAGTGTTTAAATATAAATACTAGTAAAAGATGTTAAACCAATATCTCATTTCTGTGTTTCTGTACAACTGTTACCCAGTCATTCATATCCTTTTCAGTTTGTGCTGCCAGAACCAGAGGCCACCTCTGCTTGGTCCTTTGTGTTGTATACACAGCAAAGGCGTAGTGGCCGTCCCTGAGCACTGGAACCAATGCTGTCACTTCATTTATAAAGACATGAAGGTACTGAAAAGCAAATAAAACACATGAGGTAATTTCACTCACAGGGCTCTCTAGGAGAATTTAACTGTCTATAAAAGCACATCCAACCTTTTTCTCATCATACTGCATGTAGTAGACAAAGAAAATGCTGTCCTTCCTGCCGTCAGACTTGGTGGACTGCTCCAGAGCAACGCCCACATCCACCCAGCGCTGAGGCTTCCAGTCTCTCCACCAGCACAGTGCGCCTTTACGCACCCACACCGACTGGAGGTGACCAACCACACGTAGACACACACACATGGACAATTGTGACAAAAGAGGAGATGCAGTATAATCGATTATTGTTGAGAGAAGGAAAGCGGTTTTACGTTGCTTCTCTCCAACGGTTTCTTGCTGATCTCGTCTCTGTGTTCCTGCCGCTGGTGCTGTTCGCTCCAGGCTGCGGACTGGACTGGAGTCAGCGACAGGGAGCTGGTGAGAGGACCTGACAGAGAGACGCACGTTTAGACAGACAGACAACCATAGAGATGACACATGAAGTATATTTCTAAACATGCAAAAACCCAAACGCAGCACATAGACACATCGAAACAACACAAACACACACATATAAACTCACAATCACATAAATGTGGCCAACATTCTATCATTGTGTTTTTTTAACATTTGTGGGTTTGTTAATTTAATCGTAAATGGGGTTAATACGGAAATCTTAAGATCAATGCATACTGTTTGTACCTGTGGGACTAAGCCAGCTGATCTGTGAACTCGCGTCCACATCGCAGCCACCACCAGAGATCCAGGTCCAAACTGGCCCGTCCTCCTCTCCAACACCCTGAGAGGTCTCCAGAGTCCCGAGGGCATAGGTGGCAACAGCACCGCCATCGACCGATGAGAGCACCGCCGCCTGTGCACTTCGCGCTGCCTCCGCCCCCTCCAGGTCCACGTTCATCCAGGGGACGTCATGTCCCACGGCCTCAGGGGTCGGCAGTATGGGAGCTGGGGACGGCTCCTCGCCCTCTTCTGTAATGGACAGCTGGGGCGTGGAAGTTCTGTCGCGGTCTGAGATCAGGCTGTTGATGAAGCTGTCACTGGCAGGGATGAACGGTTTGGGAGCATCCTGTTGTGAGGTTGAAGGAGTCTCCTCTGTTTTCGGGGGAGGTGTAGGTGTGTCTGCTCCACCTAAAGGGACCACAGAGGGCGCTGCTGCCTCCAGGACTGGGGTGTCACTCGTGCTGTTTTGAGGGTCAGCGGGACCTAACTCTGAGTCCGAGTCAGAGCAGCTCAGGACGGTGCCTTGTGAGACCTCAGTCAGCTGGCCACTGGCCTCACACTCATTCCTATTACACAACACACACACATAAAGTCGTATAGAATCAAGTCAGTTTTTATTACTTTCACTTCAAGAAGGCTCAATTCGGTTACTCACACAGACCTGGGTGGAAGAACCTCTTTACTGTTGCCCCACTGGGCAGAAACTGGAATCCAACCATTCCCGCTTGGTTCCAACGGCGTCACACCCATTCTAAAATACAGGCCGCGGTCCTCACCCACGGCCCACACCTGAGAGTCAAAGAGAGAATAAAACAATGTAGCTGAAGCTGAAAACACTTTCAACACAATGATCTCATGTACATAACTGTTGTTCAATGTCATCTATATTTATTGAGCAATTAAAGAACATCAACAATCTAATAGGATAAATCCTATGCTGTTCACCTGAAGCAAAGTAACGTACCATCCTCAGCTCATTTCTGTTGTAGCTGGGCAGACACGCAGTAGCTTCTTCATTTCTATTTTTGTGGATTCATCCTCAGGAGGGAAACACTTTTGAACTTGTTGTAATGTCAAATATAATAACATTTTATTTACTCTTCAAAGATGTAACAGAGGCCCTAGTAGGACACAGGCAACTGTTGCTTTATAAGGCCATATACAGTAACACTGGCGCCTGACATCTCACACAAGCCATATCCATAATCACAGGCCTGAGATATGAAATACGGGATATGATGATGACGGCTTGACCAGCTTCTAATTAGGGAGTCTCCCATATGTCACATCAGTAGGGATATAGTCTGGGGATATATAAGGCTGGGCCTGAGGTGGTAGTGCTGGGACATTGGCTGAAAGGGGCTGGCTGTACTCATGTTACAGGGTAGGACTGGAGGATGGAGGTAGAAAAGCTGGTGGAGGTGGTGAGAGACAGAAGGGGAGGAGGTGTGAGAAGTGGGTTTGCAGTGCTAGCAAAGTCCTCAGCTTTCTGCCCCTGACCCCTGGCCTGTTCTGGCTTGTCTTGAAACCCGATCCAAAGCTGAGGGTAAAGTGAATGAGGGGAAGCTGCTCGAGTGCAGAGGCTGGCGGAGGTTGACACAGACTACAGTAATGTTTGAAGGAATCAAAAAGGCTGGAGTGCTAACGTTAAATTATGTTATTAATCATCTGGTATATCTTGATTTTGTTTTTGTGTCTGAAGGAAAGAATTAGCCTGAACTGAGACTAGTATTTCCCCGGGCGCCGTAATGTAATGGCAGCCCACTGCTCCTCAGGGGATGGGTCAAATGCAGAGAAAGAATTTCCCCCTGTGGGATTAATAAAGTAAAAGCCAGTTCAGAAGTAACAGTTACACTACTGAACCTACATTAAATGGACAATGTGATGTGTGTTATACAATGTGACAGGGCCTAGGGTCTTACTAAGAGGTGTGATGGTGACACTATGTACAAAAAAGTTTTGACCTGGTCATTGAGTCCTACATCCACCATGATCATCTCCCCTCCGATGCTGATCCAGCCAGAGCCACAGGGATTGTGGGAGTTAACACCTCGCCTGAACCACACCTTGAAACACACGCAGACACACACATTACAAACCACAATAAACAAAGCTATTCAGAGTGTTACATGTGAGGAGTTTTGATTCACCTTATAGTCCTTAGTGACCACCCAGACCACGCTAACTCCCACAGCCACATGAGCCACTTCAACCTCCTTTCCTGGTGATTCCACCTCAGCCCACGATGTGCCTGAAAGAGGATGACAGTGATGTGTTTGCTGATGCAGTGCAAAGGTAGAGACCTCAACTTGAATTACAGTGAATGCTAACCAGTCGGGGTGTCCAGGCTGAGGCCAGTACGGACCAGCAGGTTCCCATCCCAGAGGACAGCCCACAGCAGGTCCCCAGGACCGGCCGATAACTGAGCCACCTCCTTGGGCACCTCGACTTCCTCCCAGCTGGAGCCCTCTGGGACCCGAGGACGAATGCCCTCCCTGAACCACACCTGCAAGGTAAAGTCATGGGATTGGACTGATATGGTTCAGCACGGTCCTAGTCTTAAAATGATACATCCGTAAAACAATATATGATATATGCATAAATCCTTAAACTAGATAATGTTGAGTTAAATTTTAGATGTGTTCTAAAAAACATTGGTGTATTAAGCCAAACTGAGTTTAAGTTGCTCAAGAGGAAATTATATGAAGTCATGCTGCCCACTGGTGGTCAAAAAGTGAACTGCATTAGCAGAAGGTCAGCAGCCTGTGCTACGGTATCTGACTGGGATCCAAATGTACAGCATTTGATGTAAGAAAATTCCAATCTTTGCATAAATAACCTGTAATTGCTTAAGATGTATAAGGCTGCCCTGTGTAGAGGTTGTCAATGGGGAAAATACACAAGACTATGAACAAGAGCAGGATAAATGAAATGCTGTATCAACCTCTCAGGAACTTTTACAATTGTAAGTTGTTTGTTTGGTTTGTTTATGACTAGTTTGTTGGTTGGTTTTTAATAAATAAACCAAAGCCATTTCACAAAACTACAGAGGAGAATGAAATCCTTCACCCTAAGTTTAAGAGAGAGAAAGACTTTTTAAACTTTTAGTCACATGGCTGTTGGTGCAGTGTACCGACCTGTCCTTGTTGGGACACACCCCACAGGTAGGGATACCTTCCAGACTGGTCGCTCATCTCCCAACCACCACAGCTTATGTCACAGAGCGGCAGCAGGGGCTTCCTGGGATTGTCCAGAGGGATCTGCAGGAAGATGGAGACATTGATTCAAATCTTCAGTCTCACCTGTCCTCAACTTTTCTCCACTGACAGTATTTGACTGACAGAATCGTACAGATATATAGTATCAACAGAGAGTTTGCACCTTTGCCCAGGTGCCTTGTGCTATATATCTTCTGTAGCGGATCCACCGCCTACGACGAACACACGAGTTCCACTTCTTGTCTGGGGAGAAGTTGGCCGGGAAATCGACTGCATACTCCCATCCCTGATGAGTATGGGACATTTTATATTATATTCATCGCTATTAAAAAGAAAGCAAGTATAAAGAAGCATAGCAACAAATTAAAATGAGTGTGTGTGTGTGCTCATGTGTTGTTTCTTACCCCAGTCTGGCTGGGTTCTCCTCCACAGCTCTGATCCACATACCAGTCCCCCTCCCACTCCCAGCTGCGGGAGGGCAGCTCAAAGCTGTGGAGTGGTTGAGGATTCATCCCAGTCACGTCACTCCACGGCCAGCGGTCGGTGGGCAGCAGTGTATCAGTGAAGCTGTCCACTGGGTTCCACCTCTGAAGATACACATGAAGAACAACGGCACTTCAGCAATGATGACACACTGCATCCCTACTGTGAGTGTACCAACCTGCAGCTCGGGCTGACCTGGTTTTCATAGGTCTCCTCCCGGTAGCGGATGGGGGTCTCACTGGGCATTATATTGAGGTAAACACGGTGGTCACAGCCGATGCCCCAGCAGCGCCCCTTCCCTGCAGTGACACGTTTCAGCTCCAGGAGCATGTCGTCTGCCCGCTCCCACCGCTGGCCAGCTGTGGAAAGGCTGTACACCCTTCCATACACGTCCACAGCCCACAGCAGAGTGATGGGCATGATGGCACCTGAACAGAGACAGCAAGACCTCACTCATCTCCTCTGGTATTTGATTTATGATTCTGTGAGCTCAGCTTTATTGACATCCTGAAGAGGTATGGCCAAGAATGAATATTAAATTTGCATTTAGATATATCCTTGAATAGTTATTTTCTACTTTTGTACCTTGCATCACCATATTAAAAAAAGTAGATTTGACATGTATATTATTATATAGTTTTATTCAGTACTAATTTATTTATATTTATTTATTTATCCTTTGCCAGGTTACAGGGGGCAGACGTCCGTTCCAGCTGTGACTCACACTCACACACACAGAGTCACCAGTTCACCTATATTGCATGTTTTCAGACAGTGGGAGGAAGATGGAGTACCTGGATGGAACCCACACAGACACGGGGAGAACCTGCAAACTCCACACAGAAAAGTCCCAGGTCTGGATTGAAATCCCTCTTGCTGTGAGGTGACAGTGCTAACCTGCTCCACCTTCACTTGTAGCTTGATTCACCATAACAGTAAAGAAGATCAGAGCCATATACTATTTAAAAATTATATTTGATTGTAACGGAAATACATGAATATTTATAAAATATCAGTTTATTTTAGTAAAATATTTAAGTTTATTTTCATATGTCTGCAAATAAAAATACTGTATGTGAAAACATTTTAAATTTTAGTTTTGAATTCTGACTTTATTTTCAGGTTTTTACTTTATTCTTAAAATATTTATTTTTTTCCTCGGACTTCTTATTTTCTAATGATCAGACCTTCGCTTTCAACTGACCAGTACAACATGGTGTTTTAATTTGAAATTTCTGACCGGAAGTCTAATTTTTATTCTGGCTTCTTAGTTTGACACTACACACTAATCCACTAGGATATTGACTGTCACTGTACGTCAAACAAGACCTTTATTCTTTTCACTTTCAACAAATTTTTTGTTATTTGATAAGAGCCAGCCGCTTAAACTTTATTCTCAAATTCACATATACAGAAACAGCGGCTATAAAGAATGAGAAAATCACTTAAGAGTAAATTCATCTCATATTACACAGTTTATGTAATTTATTTGAATAAACTTAATGTCGCTTATAGCCTGCAGTGGAACTTTACGCACGCACACACACTAACAGGTGCTCCAGTAAGTGCAGGATCGAACGACAGCCTACCTGAATATTGGTATCTGATCCGCGGTTGTCAAGGGAATATCAACATGACATCATGAGATACCTGCCGTGTCCGAGGCCCATGCTATGACGCAAAATAAAAATAAAAAAAATTTAAAAAAAATCCACGTTTAACAACAGCAAAAGGAGTTAAAGCACGCTATGGCGTAATAACACAGATAGCTGATATGGATGCCGCAAAGTCGCCAATAATCTGTTTACATGTCCAGGGTGCAGCAGCAGCCGGAGAGCCGGGAGGGACTCACGGACAATACTTACATATGAAGCTCTGTCATGGGCAGCGCGTCTGCAGAGGAACCGTGAAACCAGTCGTTAGCATTGCGGCAGAGAAAAGATATTTAATTCACATTCTGGACCACAGGAATTTCCAACTCCCGAGCGCACACCAGGAAATGGAGGAAGTGTTGCTATTGGTTGAAACTGCGGGAGCGCAGGGCCTCGATCTCCTATTGGTCGACCGCAGAAGGCTGTGGCGGGTTTTTTTCTCCCCCCCCCCGATTGATTGACACGCATATTTCAATAATTTATTCAGCGCCAAATGAATTATTGAAGCAAAAGTCTTGGTTTTAGGCTACTAGTTTGGTTACAGTATATTAAATGCAGAAAGACCGTGGCCTGTATCCACAACACCGAGAGCAGACAGCCTGACAACAGATGATCGAGATGAGAAAAAAAGACAAGAGTAGGCGCATATGTCTAACTTTCCTGAACTAGAAATCATTCAGAGGGCACATAGCCTACCTCAACACCATAGTGACAAATCAATTGTCCTGCTAAATTAAATATCACCCGTTTCATTGATCCTGGAACCCTTGTCCTAGTCATGTGCTTATCATCAGTAGTTTATGAGCTATCAACAAAAATATGATCATCCATAATGGTGGAACTAGATCTACTTTATCTTCTTTTTTTTAACCATTTTTATTCATTCTTGTATACCAGGTCCAAAAACTGAGCTTACTAGGGGGGTTCGGGGGCATGCACCCTGAATAAAAGACATTTTAAGACATTTGAAGGGCAAAAATCAGATAGCTTTAAAATCACATCAGTGGACAGTGGCATCCATTATCTGTCAAATGCATGAGAATTTAGTTAAATGTTGTAGTGAATGATCCATCCTCTATGATTTGTTCTCTCTCTCCTTCTGTATTCACCATCTGTCCCTTCATCTGTGACTCCTCACTTGTCTCCCTTGTCAAAGGTTATTAAAAATAATTCAGTGAAATTCTATACACCTTATTTATTTCATCTTTATGTCTGAGTTTGCATCATTCAAGAACTTCTTGTCGAAAATTTGCTGCATCTTTTCCTTAATCACTGCCTCGTTATTCTTTTTCTTTACTTTAGTCAACAGAGCAACCGTTTCCACTTCTAGGCTGTCTGTGGTTTATGAATTACTAACAAGTATTTCCAACTCATTTGTTGACCTATGACTAATAATTTGTGATGATTAGTGTAAAGCTTTGTGTCACCCTTCTTAGTTAATTTACTACTTTATTATTGGGGTCTCAATCAATCACTAAATTGTAGTTTTTTGTTCCTTTCAAAATTCTCCCCTCTAAACAAATAAAAATCCGATTTTTACTCAGACCCACACCAAATCACACACTCATGTCTTTATCTATAGATCTATAGATACCAACCTCCTAAATATGCCTGATTTTGTTCATCGGGATCCTGGCAGTATTTCCTGAGAAATTGAAGAAAATGTTGAAAAACATGCAATGGTAAAGAAAGTGAAAATTTAATTGGGTCTATTCTGGCCCAAGACCCATCCTCCCACTAAGTGTCATGGAAATCTGATAAGTAATCTTTGCATAATCCTGCTGACAAACCATAGAAGCAACAAACAAACATTCTCAGGTGGTGGAGGTAATATTTATAGGTCCAACTGGCCCAGGTGCAAGACATCAAGCTTAGTAGCTCCGCCCCTCCCTACCTGCAAGCAGTCAATAATGTGAACAGATACCAAAAACACACAAATTATATACAAAGGGGAGAGGGTCCTCACTCCAAGTATACATTTTAAACTCTCAGATCAAAATAATATTCATAAAAAAAGTAGAACCGGGAGGAATAAAGTCATAAAACGAAGACGGGATCCTGTCTGTTTGAGAGTGCAACATTAAAATGCTATTGTGAGATTGTACTGTAACACAGCAAATCAATACAGGGGCAGGACCCCCAGTAAAATGGCTCTAGTGACGCCCCTGGTTTTGAACATAATTTTAGTATCCACTTTTTTAATTCCTAAGCCATCAGCGTTACGTTCTGCTCTGATTGAATCTGCGGAAACTGATGTTATGCTGAATAGGGGTAGCCCAATCATAATCAGGACAGCCATTATGTAACTCACAGTGTAAACAAATCTGCTCTCCACCCACATATGTAGAGTCTACTCAAACTCTGACGCTCTGAACTAATGACACAACAGCTTTGTGGACCTACAATGGACTGAATTATATCCGTACCATTAAGATGTGCTTGTGAGACAAAGCTGTTGTTGCTGGCATGCAGCAGCACAGCCTCTTATTTTCACGAACTGTCGCTTTAAGAAGCCTTTGAGTGCGCAGAGGCGCACAGCAGCTCGTCACATGATTCTTCTCTTGTGACAACCCAGACTGAAAAGGAAAAGCCTTTTTGACTTCGATCTGAGTTACAAGCTGCCGCGATGACACAATACCGTTGTGTTGGTAGCAAAGGACCAACAGCAATGAGGGAAATGGAGTTAAGTTAACCATTACCAGATCGACTCAGCCCATTCCTGTCTTTAAAGTGGACGTTTGGTAAAGATTTGGGGTTGTTGCGCCAACGGGATAAAGTTGGCGCATGGAGAGGGACGAAGTTTCATTTTGGCGCAGTGTCTTTTCTTTGTTTTCGTTGTTTTTACCGACTCTGCGTGTCAACCAACACCACACGGCTTCTCGGGCAACACAAGAGAA